>OZ004709.1:100436856-101088686 GCA_963924515.1 Vespertilio murinus
TACATGAAATTTACCAATTATTTCACTAGATCCATGTCTGATTTTAATTTTTACACGATCAAATATTTTAATGTGAAGTAGTGATATTACTTTTCATTAGAGATTTTGACTTGAGAACTATTTTCTCAAAAGTTGCAAAGACCTAAATGTAAAATGGATTTCCTTTTTCTTCTGAAATATGATTTTGGCTAATAACCAATTAAATGAATAAATACATCATCTCATTGTTCAGGCTCACAGAATTATCACCTAGATATTGGATCAGCAAAGACTGGGAGACTTGAGGAAGGAGTCCCGCAGCAGTCAGCACAACTGTGCAGTCATGAATTCCCAGGTTCTCAGGCAGCATTCATGCCCAGCAGATAGGTGACAGGGCTCATCCAAGACAACAGTTTTGCCAATAGGTCTGAGAAGGAGAATGAGTCCAACTTTGAGGATATTTGCAAGGGAGTGGCTTTAAATGATGAAATACCAAATGGCTGACAGCAGAAAGGGAAAATCCAAAATGACTCAACTTCTCTTTCCTCATTTTCCTGGGCCAGAGTTATAGGAGAATGCTGGGAGAGCTGGTAAACCAGTCTGTTAGTCAGCACAACAGGACACTGGGACTCCCATCAACAAAGACTCTAGTGATAGGACCTGAGCAGATCTAATGCCAGCTCAGCGTGCACTTCTAATTTTCAGGTAAGGTGTCCTAGCCTGGCCTCTGAGACCAGCTGTGGAAGGCGCCATGGGAGGGCCTTAAGGCTAAAAATCTGGGCCTTCTTTGCCCCCACAGTTCTATCCATTCCTTCTGGTTGCCTCTTCATGTCACCTGTGTTCCTCTAACTCATGGGCAATTTATACTTTACCATCATAGCACATGTGTGTCTGTCTCCCTAAGGGCACTCAGAATCCTCAGTAGAGAGGGTTAGTATTTTCATTTACTTTTTAAAAAGATTAAAAAGCAGAAAGAAAGAGACAAGGACATAGACAGATAAACAGGTGGTGAGTCTAAGAAGAGAATTTAAAAATACTCTAGAAAGCTTAAAAATACACAAGAAAGATGATATTTATTTTTATTAGTAAGTGATTTTTCTGTGTCTTCTCCCCCTCCCCAAACTCAATTTTAAATGGTGCTTTTTCTCTTATAACTTTATTTTCAAAGGCATTATTTTAAGAGCTATATATTGTTCTATTTTATAATTGATTTTTAATCCCTCTAATGTTCATTATTATTCTATCCCTTTTATGTGCTCTTAAAGCTACATGGGAAAGGAAAGCTATGGCTAATGCTTCCAAGGTCCTTGATTGAGTGAAACCATAAATCTTTTTCATAGAGTTGCAGTGATAATTGAAGAGAATGTACAGTGTCTTCATGGTTCCTGGCTTATAGTTACTTTTCCATAGTTGAGATCTACAATCACAGGAGGTAGTGAGACAGAGGGAAAAGTGTATGGCCCTTGCGGGGGATAGGGGAAGGGAGGCAGCCAGAGTGTGGTTCAAACCCAACTGCTGTTTGCCACTTGACTTTGAACAAATTAGTTAATAACCTTACTTTTTTTTCTGAAATTACATAATACCCACCAGGGGGTAGCACATGCATTGATCATCTGCCCCCTGATGGTCAGTGTGTATCATAGTGACCGGTTGTTTGGATGTTTCACCAAAATGGTTGCTTAGGCTTTTATTATATAGATTTTAATAAATCACAAGAACACTATTCTCACATGCAATTTATATGCAGCTTAAATTTTAATGTCCATAAATAAAGTTTTATTGCAACATGTGGCTTTTTTTGCTATAATGGCAAAGTTGAATTGCTGTGACCAAGACTAAATAATCCACAAGGACTAAAATATTTACTCTCTGGTCCTGCACAGAAAAAGTTTGCCAACACCCAGATTGGAGGGTAACATGGACCCACAAAGTGTAAATATTATTCTTTAGAGTTTTTGTTGTTGTTGTTTGTTTGTTTGTTTTCTGTTGACAGCAGACTCAAATACACTGACCTTTTCCTCCCTCTTCAAGGCACTGTGCTGGGTATGCCAGGTCCACAATGCCGTGTGTGTCAGAGTCTCTGCAAATGCTCCTCCTGTGGGAATGATTGACCAGGCCTGCCATTCTCTCTTGCTCTTGTTCAGCCTCACACCATGCTATGATCTGAATATTTGTCTCCCCAAAATTCATATGTTGAAATCTTATCTTCAAAGGTGACCCCCTGGGGCCTTTGGAAGGTGAATAGATAAGGAAGGCTCAGCCCTTGTTAAAATAAAACAAAACAAAAAACTAAACAAAAAACACCAGAGATTTAACTTGTCCTTCCCACCATATGAGGACAAAGCAAAAAGTCAACAATCTGTGACTTGGAAGAGGGTTTTCATCAGAACCCACCCATGCTGGCACACTCATCTTGGAAGTTGAGCCTTCAGGACTATGAGAAATACATTTCTGTTGTTTATAAGCAATCCAGTTATAGCATTTTGTTTAAGCAACTCCAACAGCCTGAGACATATTTATACCAGAAAGTTTTCTCATACATGTAAGACCTGTCTAATATGCAAAGGAAAACTTTTATTTAAAGCTTTTAAAACTAAAACAAATACTTCTATTTATTAATCAACAATTCATTAAAAATGGACATTAAAATCTATGTCTTCCTGCCTACAAATAGATTAATCTAAACTGGTTTAAAATAAAATGATTAATCATCTATGAATATTTTTCATCAGTATGTCATGCTGGCATGGCTCAGTGGTTGACTATTGACCTATGAACTAGGAGGTCACAGTTCAATCCTGGCCAGGACTCATGGCCAGGTTACAGGCTCCATCCCCAGTATGGGGCATGCAGGAGGCATCCAATTAATGATTCTCTCTTATCACTGATGTTTCTATCTCTCTTTCTCTCCCTTCCTCTCTGAAATCAGTAAAAATATGTTTTAAAAAAAGAAAATATTTTTCATCAGTATAGAAATTCACGATCTTCAGGTGGGAACCTTAAAACCAATTCAGTTTTCATCATGAAGTCCCAGTTTTACACCATGAGAAAAAATGATTTAAGATTTCTACCCATCTCTCACACCAATATCTATATGTGTAGAGAAGTTTGTAAGCCCAAAGTCTTCAAGAACAAACTATAGTTAAAAAATAAATGGAAAAAAGTCTGTGAAGTAAGAGTGAGAAAATTTACTGCAAACCATGCTCTATAAGTCTGTGCCCTTGAGATTGCAGAGAACTGGCTACAGGTACAAAGAGATAGTCTTTTGTGTTCAAAGGGGTGGCAAAAGCTATTTCTGATAGAGTGGTTATTTTGAAAACAACTTAAAAATTTAACTTGTAAAAAATCTTGGATTACATTCAAGCAAATAAACCTGTTTTAGTTATTCTTCCTAAAGGCCCAGGTAAACATTAGTCAACATAATCATCTCTGGCTTGGGGATTGTCAGGAAACCATGGCTGCTGACTTAAATGGTGACTTCTTCATCATTCTTGGCTTTCAAAAACCATAACTGGTCCAGAATGTTGACCTCAGCTCGCCATAACAGGACAGCTTCCTTCCAGCTCAGCCCTTATAAAATTTAATTTGTCAAGAAAGATTTAGTAGCCTGTTTTTTTCAGAGACCTTGTTTTCACAGGCACACACTGCTCTTTCCTTGTTTCAGGTATTTGCAAGGTTAATAAAAATAATCTTTCAAAAATAAATCAAAACAAACATTTAAATATAATTTATTAGATAATTCACATTTTTATTTGTTATAATCCTATATAATAAAAGCCTAATATGCTAAGTGTCCAGTCGTTTGGTGGGCATTCAATCAATCAAAGCATAACATGCTAATGATATGCTAAAACTGCTCAACCACTAACTATGATGTGCTCTGGCCACTAGGGGGCAGACAGTCGACCAGTTGACCAGTTGCTATGATGTGCACTGACTACAGAGGGAAGATGCTTCAATCAGTAGATTAGCTTGCTGCTGGGGTCCATCAGATCAGAACTGAGCAATATGGGCCAGACATGCCCTGGAACCCTCCTGTGGTCCCTCATCGGCCCCAATTGTGCACTGGTGAGGTCCCTCAGCCTGGCCTGCACCCTCTGGCAATCCAAGACCCCTCGGGGGATACTACCATGACTAAGTGTCCTAAGGACTGTAGTTAGAGTTATGAGCAGGTGAAATGGAGGGCAGTGGGCCATTAAGAAATATCATGCTTATAAGAGCCAAAGCAATCTACTGGGCTCACCTGTCTGGGACTGTCATTCCAGCGGTCTTGTGCTGATCCCAGCTAACTGCACTCATGTAAGAAGAGGTGGAGGAGGAATGTAGAAGAAAAAGGCCACTTTTGGAATGTGTGAACCTGATAGAGGATCCATGCTCTAAGGATTGGAGGATTGCTCTTGATTTTCTCTTAAAACCAATAAATATATTCAGTCAAACTGCAATGCTGTTTGTATCTTTTGTTGGAAGGATGGTGGCTTATTATCATTTGTCCCACAGATGTGTTTTGGGGGGAAATACACAAAGTTAGCAAAATTTGTAACTCATTTCCCCCAAATGTATATTCAATATAGGTGAGCCCAGTAGCTTGCTTTGACTCTTATTAGCATGATATTTCTTTTTTAAAAATATATATTTTATTGATATTTTATAGAGAGGAAGGGAGAGAGAGAGCTAGAAATGTCAATGAGAGAGAAACATCAACCAGCTGCCTCTTGCACACCCCCTACCGGGGATGTGCCCGCAACCAAGGTACATGCCCCTGACCGGAATCGAACCTGGGACCTTTCAGTCCGCAGACCAACATTCTACCACTGAGCCAACCCGGTTTCGACGAACTACAGTTCTTAGGATACTTAGTTTAGATATTTTTTTTTCCTGCCTTGTAATTATGAATAAAATAATTTGTGCTACATTACACAAATTTTATTATTTTGCCTTTCAATTTAGATTATACTCCACTTTGAGCTAATTTTTATTTATGGTATGAGTTAGAAGTTTGTAAGTTTTATTTATTATCTATCTACCCATTTATTTTAGTATACAGTTTCAGCAATATTCATTAAAATATCTGTCCTTTCCTCACTGCTCTGCAGTGACATGGTTGTCATAAATCAAATGTCTATAAATATTAGGTTTGTTCTTTTGATCTTCAACTTAATTTAGTGGCATGTTGATTTTTGAGCCAATATCACATTATCTTAATGACTACAGCTTTATAGTACCTTAATATCTCATAAAATTAATTGGGGAATATTATTTATTTATTATTTTTATGGAAGAATGTGTGTATATTGTTATTATTTCTTCCTCATGTGTTTTAAAAATTGGCTGCTAAAAACAGTTTCATAGACTCCTTAATCCAAGCTTCCTAATGTCAAGTGACTTCAGGGCTCACCCAGTGTTGTGAATATATAAAGCAATAGGAAATAGGGTAAAAAAAATTAAAAGTGGTGATCATTATGATTAATTGGAAAATATCCCAAATTTACAAATAGGCACATAAACATACAGATGGCTGGAACTTTGCTAACAATCACCATTTTCTGAGTCCCTACTTCAAGGTCTCATAATACAGTGAAATGCTATATGATATTGGATCTTTAACAGCCTCTTAGTATCTAAAGCCTTAACTAAAAATTTCAACCTGTTCCTGAACTTAGATATTTCGGAAAGAATTGCATTGTAAATGATTCCTGTGAGACTGAGACTAATGTCATGGGGTCTGCTAAGACTTCATTACTTCTATGCCCTTCTGAGAAGACAGATCCAAATCCAAACCAGATAAGAACTATTGGTGGTGTTTGGGTTTTTTGTTGTTGTTGTTTTGTTGTTTTTAATTAATAAAGCCTTTTTAGATATGCGCTCCATGATGTCTTCTGTCCATACCATCTATACTGACCACAGTAATGCTCATACAATTAAAATATTCCTCATACTTCTGGGATTGCCTACACCAAACAGCAAGTAAATGGTGGTGCAACCATGAAGAGATTTTCTTTAATATGGCCTTTTCTCTTTTCTTTACTTTTTGACTCAAGCAGGCCTCCAATACCCTGCCTCACCTGCCTCTCTCTCCCTTGCACATTCGCTCCCTTAATCATTAAGCCCTCAGGACCATGAGGTTCTGGTTGACATCAAAAAACCTTAGTAACAAATCCTCAGGTCTATTGACCACAGAGACAGAGTTTTGGTTGACTTAGTGATAACACCCATGCCTAAATTGTGTTTCAGCTCCAGGCCCAGAAAAGTGGCAAAACCAGATGAAGCAACACTGTGGCTAACATAAGGGTCAGCTGTGATCAAATGCCCCCTGCCCTAGTGATGACCACAACAGCGACCATGATTAGCAGAAACCATGACCAGGACCAGGGCCCAGACCCTAACTCCCTTAGTCACTAGGGTTGATGATTTCCCCCTATATAACCCACTCCCTAAAAGCCAATAGGGAGCCAGGTCTTTGAGCACTAGGGCCACTTCCTAAACATAAACACTTATTTTCTTTGCTTCAAGATCTGTTTGTGCCTGGTGGGACTTTGATGTGCACCGGCAAACAAATGGACCCTTTTAGCTTGGTAACAATGGGTATGGCTAAATTAAAATTAATTTACTCAGCCCAACAGTCTTTCAGACAGAATCCTACTGCTACTCTGACATTCCTGACATCACACAGTCAGGGGTCATCAATTGGCCTGATAGGAACTTAGTCCTGACATGAAATTCCAAGGGAAATATGCACAGTGAGGTATGAGGAGAGGGATTCTTGAGTTTGTGCATAAGGATTACACTTTATGTCTTCTGTGGTACAAAGAATCTGCACATAAAAAGACTTTTCTTCTTCCACACTTGAGGAATATACTTTCCCATTTGCCCTAGGGAAAGAAGGCTCATCATTTCCTCACTAGCAGAAAAATTAAAGAACCCACATGAAAACAATCACTTCTCAGAATTGATAATAATCCTTTTCATTTTTATAAGCATCTGGTCTTTAGCTACCAAATTCTATCCTTAGCCTCCTATTAGACATTTTTTTTAAATAAATGACATTATGCTAATATGAGAGTGACTCTCCATGTTAAGCTCGCTTCTGCAGATTTCTCTTTTAACAATCATGTCTATGATTGGAAAAGAGAGTAAGATACAGAGGCAGCTTATAGGTATGTAAAGCGCCTCTGACCAGTGGTGGAATAAGCAAAATATAATCACAAAACATCTATAATGAGGGGTTTTAAATAACTTGTTCATGACTTGGAATCTTTCAGCATCAGAGTCACTTTACCAAATTCTGCAGCAGGCGGTGAGGAGACTATATTTATGGCTCATTAATAAAGATGGCTTTTTAAAAAGCATGTCTTCACATAATCATGAAGATGAGAAAAATTTTAAAGGCAACATATCATTGAACAAGTAAGTGATTGACATATCTGACTAGCAAATATCCTGTTCTCAACTCAACCTCGATTTCATTTTTGAATAATTCCTGCACGTATATCTTCTGTGCAAATATATTTTTGATTGGTAGTAAATGTTGCTAGTTATTTAGTTTTCAGCCTACAGACTGTTGTGATATGATCCTTTGTCTTTTATATGTGGCCTTGATTGACATTCCAAAAATTCATGTTGGTAAATTGCAAAAGAAATTGTCTGACATACCACCTGAGGGCATAATGTGAAGAAACTGCAGACAGTGGATGAAACAGCCTGGCAATTATGGGATGTGAGAAAAATATGCTTTCCTGTGTTTCAGAGCAGTGAGAGAAATTTATTTTCTACATGATTTATTAAAAAGTGATCCAGAACTTCTCAAAAACTCCTTCCTGTTTACCAGTTTGTGAAATGGTTCCATTAAAAACCTTTATTAATATTTCCAAAGTGGTATGTTTCTGAAGAATACTCCAAAACTCAGAAAACAGTCACTTCTCAGATTTGATAATAATGCTTTTAATTTTGATAAGCACTTGGTCTTTAGCTACAAGATTCTGTCCTTTAGCCTCTTATTAGACAATATTTAAAATAAATGACCTTATGCTAATATATGAGACTGATCATTGATCATTGATCATAACATTTGACTATCAGGCTGCCTGACCTTTAATGGTTATTTGTAAGATCTTTACAGTTCCCCTTACTGCTATTACTCTTGCTACTACCTACAAGGCCATTATAGCTTCTGTTATTGGGGGCTCATCATATACAACATAGCAATGTGCTTTGCATGTATTATCTCATTTAATCCTCACATGACATAGATATATTCTGTGGAGCTTTTGTATGTGAGAAATCTGATTTAAATGTAGTAACATGAATAAAGTAACCCAGGAAAAAGTTGGCAGTGCCTGGGATTGAACCAAAGCATTGTGATTTCAAAACCAAAGGTTTTCAACCACCGAAATATTCTGCTTCTAATCTTCTATGGAGTTGAAAACCAGCTGGTTAAGCTCATGAAAACTGTACCTAAGTGTAAAATATAGAAGTGCTGCATTTGGTTTAAGAAATTCTCCAGAGAGCAAGATTTTTGAGCTTTACAGTACTGGTTTGCAGTTAATGTTGAGGAAGATAGAATTGTCTACATATTGTCTATGAAACAATATGTAAAATAGTTTATACACATTACTACTTTTCAGATGTGTTTATTAAAAAGTAACTAGATTTAAATGCATTAATACATTTATATCTTTTATTTCTTAGTGGAAGGAAACACAGGATAGCAGTTTGGTTGAGCACACAGACTCTGAAGCCAGGTTTCCTGGGTTCAAACCTCAGCTCTGTCACTCTTCAGCTGGGTGATATTGGTTAAATTACCCAATCTCTATAAATCTCAGTTTCTTCAGGTGGAAATGAGTTTAACAATAGTAAGTATCTATCTCATAAGACTTCTGTGAGGATAAAATGAAATTGAATTGGTAGAACACTTTGGCGGTGGGGGGGGGGGAGGGTTTTGAGTGCCAAATTCTAAATTCAAAACAAGGAGGCCTGCAACTAATCTGAAAACATTGAGAACCATTGCCCTAGAACAAATCATTGAGACATCTATTTGGTTGTTTCAGGGACCTCTGTTAGCATTTTTATAAGTTCTCATTTGCATTCTAAGAAGTTCAGAATACTATAAAAATATGCTATAGTGAGGTGCTATTCTGAAGAGTGTTAGGAATTTACATACATATAGCCTGCACTAGGTGCTGAGTCAAAGTCAATGAGAACAACATCATCTCTGGAGATGAACATTTAATGTGAAGGAAACACGAGACATCACTTAAATACAATGAACAAAGAAACACTTAAGAAAAAAACATATAAACTGTTTTATTTTTTTTATGTTTGGCTAAGTACTAGATGATTTTTTAGTGCCTTATTTTATTTTGGCTTTATTAACCCAGATTGTATAATGTACTCCTCTCCCTGTCGATATAATATATTCAAACACACAAATAAATAACTCTCTCATTAAGTGAGTTTTGAACTCAGACTCTATTCTACATTACTTTTTTTTTCTTCTTGAGTGAAAACTGTGCTATGTTGGGAATGCTATTTGATAAGCACTGTTTTTATTTGTATCCAAAGATTCTGCTGCAGTCTTCATAAAGTCATTGCTTGGCAGCCTTGGGTAATTGCAGGTGAAAAAGCTGCAAGCGTAATTTTTTCCCTACAGGAAAGTGAGGAAGGATATTGCCAAAGCTAGGTAGAAAATTAAAAAAAATAATGAAAGGCAGGAAAAACAATTTGGTTCTAGCACCTCTCTCTCTCTCTCTCTCTCTCTCTCTCTCTCTCTCTCTTACACACACACACACACACACACACACACACACACACACACCATCCCTCTCTCTCTCTCTCTCTCTCTCACACACACACACACACACACACACACACACACACACACCATCCCAAAATTAAAACAACAGTTAGTTCAGACATTAGCATCCCATAGCCTGAGAACTGAGGCACCATTTTGTACAATTCTCACTTGATCACATTCTGTGTCCTGTGGGATTTGGCCTGCCAAGCTGAACAAAGAGCAAGAACTCTGAGGTGACACAGAAAATCCTAAACATTTCCTACTTACATTATCTCTCACATAGAAGGACAATACACTCATCTCAGATTCAGGAACAGAAAACAAAAAATGTGAGTCTGACATACATTCTAAAACAATGCCAGCCTGCAAGTGTGGCACCAAAGTGGACAGTACCAACGTCTCCTTTGCCGTTCTGTTCGTTCTTTACCAATTGTTTTATGGTTATCTACATGCTATCCTTTATATCCAAGGGACATTTACTTTTCCACTTCCCACATATAGTAGTTCATTCTCTTCTATGGTTTCACTTTCCAAAGTTTCAGTTTCCTGAAGTCAACCTCAGCTCACAAATATTAAATGGAAAATTCCAGAAATAAACAATTCATAAGTTATAAATTGCATGGCATTCTGAGTACATGATGAAGTCTCTGGCCATTCTGCTCTGCTTCGCCCTGCCTGAGACATGGATCATCCCTCTGTCCAGCATCTGCACTCTACATATACTCCCTGATCGTTAATCACTTAGTAGTCATTTCAGTTGTAAGATTGGTTATGAGAGAGAGCAACTCACATTACTTTTATTACAGTATATTGTTATAATTGCTCTATTTTATTGTTAGTTATTATTATTAATCTCTCACTGAGCCTAATATATAAATTAAACTTTATCATATGTATACATGTATAGGGAAAAGCATAGTATGTATAGGGTTCAGTACTATCTATTGGGAGTCTTGGAATGTATTCTCTGTGGGTAAGGGAGACTATTGTACCACAAGGACAAAAAAAGAGAGTTGACTACTTCCAAACAATTTCTTTAATACATCAACAAAAGCTCTTTTTTTTTTTAAAGAGTTTTGTTTCTCGGCAAGACCGGTTTGGCTCAATGGATAGAGCATCAGCCTGCGGACTGAAAGGTCCCGGGTTCGATTCCGGTCAAGGGCACGTACCTTGGTTGCGGGCACATCCCCAGTGGGGAGTGTGCAAGAGGCAGCTGGTCGATGTATCTCTCTCATAGACATTTCTAACTCTCTATCCCTCTCAATTCATCTCTGTGTAAAATCAATAAAATATATTTTAAAAAAAAGAGTTTTGTTTCTCAAAATTGAGTATGCATTAGTCACCCCAAGGTCTTAAAATAAAGCTACTGAGCCTCACCTCAGGGTTTCTGATTCAGTTGGTCTCAGGTAGGGCCTGGGGATTTGTGTTTTTAACAGGCTCTCAGGTGATGTTGTTGCTGCTATTGTGGGACTGCACTTGGAGAAACACTGGAGTAGAATTTTATGCTAAGGACATGGAGGTTTCTAAACTTTTATGCACTTTGGATTCATCTTGAGATCTTTAAATCTACTGATGCTTGGCACCACTCCCAAGAGTTCTGATTTCATTAGCATCAGGTGTTACCTGGCCATTGGGATTTTACAGAGCTCCCCATGTGATTCTAATGTGTAGCAGTTTTGGAGCTGGTGTGATAGGCTATCTTTCTCTCTACCTCTCCTTGTCACTGACATCTAAGAAAATCACAGTCAAAATATTTAATGCACTTATTTCCTCATCTTTTTGTTTTGCTTACATGTAGCTGGCAAAAGTCTCAAGCTTGGATCAGTCTATTAGCTGCTTGTTTCTGAATCCGTGTTGCTAAGCACTGCTGGAGGAAATGATGCAATTGCATGTACTGATGCAGTGGAACACTACAAAGTCATTCAAAGATCTGCAGGGCCCTCAGATGTTTCTAATTGATATTATATGAGACCTGATTCAGTTCATTTATCATTACACTCATATCACTCATATTCTCTCTCACATATGGCCTCTTTTTTTTGCTTTCTCACTTCTCATAATGTTTTTGTTTTTTTTCAGGCACTCTCAACATCCTAAAATCTATGTGAGTGGTGCTTAACCTTGCACAATTTTGTCTACCCAGGGGGCATTTGTAAACCTCTGGACACAGTTTTATGGTTATCACTTGGTACAGTGCCAAGTGGCTTTGCTACTTGCATTTGGTGAGCAGAGGCAACATGTGCAGGTAAACATCACAAAATGCACAGGAAAGACCCCACAAATAGGAATTGTGTAGCACAAAATGTCAGTGGTGCCATAGATGAGAAACATCTCCAGCCCTCATCAGACAGCCATCATTTGAACTTCACAAAGAAGTTCCCATTGCCCCTTCAACCTTCACACTCATATATTTCAACATACTCTTACCTGCTTGGTTTAGTGTTAATAAACAGACGAGTCTTGTATAGCTAACAGTTGCACAGGTGTTCCTCTTTCAATTCTTAATTTCTCCAATCATTGCTGGAAGCTAAAAGAATTTAAAATGAATACTCATTTATTCATTCATTTATTATTTTATTCATCTGGCAAATATTTGTTATCTACTATGTGTCAGAGATTGTGCAAAGTACTAGGAATATAGTTCAGAGCAAGCCAGGCACAGTCTTTGTCTTAATCGATCTCAACATCCAGTAAAGTAGATACACATTAATTAAATAATTGCCCAAACAAATAGTAATTACAAATGTGATCAATGCTATGCAAGCCTGTTAGTGGTGAATTTGACCTAGTATGAGAGGTGAGAGGTAGCTTCTCTGACATAATGTTAGCTTCTAATTGAATTTAGTTGGCTGGGCAGCAGGGACTGGGATGGAGAGATAGACTCCAGGCAGAGGGAGCAACAAGCTTTGAGGTCCTGAGGCCTTATGTCTGAAGCATGTCTCATTGGAGGAGGTAAAAAATAGGTCAGTGCTGCTGGAGACAGATGAGAGGGAAATAATTCACAGGTGAACATGGGTAGCAAACCAGGGCCAGTTCTTTAATACCTTCACTTATTCAACAAATAAGTATGAAATATTTCCTATGAGCCAAGTCTTGCTGTAGACATTAAAGACTTAGCATTTGAGTATATGCTTGTGTAAGATACAGAGAGTAAACAAAATAAATAAGAAATAAAACATGTTGTTTGCTAGGTAGTGATCACTGCTGAAGAGATAAATAAGTTGAAGAAATGAACCAGGGCATATGGTGGGCAGTAAATTTCTGTTTTACCCAGGGTGGTGACATTTGGATAAATCCGAAGAGAATGAGGGAGTGGGCCTTGAAAAAGGGGAACACTTTTGCTTTTACTGGTCCCTCTTGCTTTTACTGGCCAGAGGGACCAGTAAAAGCAAGAGCCCTGAGGGGATATATGCCCCGTTCAGTTTGAGGAAGAGCGTTGAGATCCAGGTATCTGAGGCAGAAAGAGTAAAGGAGAGAACAGAAGGAGGAATGGATTAAAAGGTAAGGGAAACAGAGCTTTGCAGAAGGAATTAAAAACTAACTAAAAAACAAAACAAAACAAAAACAAAAACCCAACAACCCTAACTTTAAATATAATGATACAGGCATGGCGTTAGTAAAAACTTTAAATATAATGATACAGGTATGGTGTTAGTAAAATGACAGAAAGAGATATATCCTCAAATGTTAGTCAAAAGAAAGCAGGAGTGGTTACACTAATATAAAATAGACTTTAGAGCAAAGAAAGCTGCTACAGACAAAGAGGGATATTATATAATAGTAAAGTGGCAAATCTACCAGGAAGACATAGGGATCTTAAGTGTGTCTACACCAAACAACGGAGCTATAGAATACAGGAAGAAAAAAGTAATTGAAGTAAAGGAGAATAGACATGTTCACAGTTGTAGGTGGAGACTTCAACACCTTTTCTCAATAATTGGTAGAACATATACACAGAACACCAGCATGTGTATAAAAGAACTCGGCATCATCAACCAAGATCTCATTGACAGCTATAGTACACTCCATGTAACAACAGCAGAATGCACAATCTTCAAGTCCTTACAGAATATAAACCCAGATCAACCATATCTGTGTCATAAAGCAAATCTCTATGCATTTAGATAATTGAAATTATATAGAGTGTGTCTCTGACCACAATGAAATTGAACTATAAATCAACAGAAGGATAAAAGAAAAATAATTGAAACACTTGGAAACTAAATAACAGAATGCTCAATTATCTGTAGGTCAAAGGAAAAGTCTCAAGGGAAAAAATATGCATGGAACTGATTGGATGTGAAAATATAAGACATCACCATTGGTGGGACAGCTGAAGCCCTGCTACAAGGGGAAACATGAGAAACAGAATCTAGCAAGGGGATTTTATAGCATTATATCCATACATTAGAAATAGGAAAAGTCTCAAATTAAAAATGTGAACTCCCATGTCAACAACCTAGAAAAAGTGCAAAAGAAGGCCAAAATCAGCAGAAGGAAAGAAAACCAAGAGCATAAATCAATGAAGGTAAAAAACAGAACAATAGAGAAAATCAATAAAATGGAATGTGCTCTTTGAAAAGATCTATAAAATCAACAAACTTTCAGTAAGATGAACAAAGGTACAAAGAAAATACAACATTTACCAATGTCAGGAATAAAGCAGGGAATATCACTACAGACCTTTCAGATTCCAAAAGACAGTAAGGGAAATGCTACAAATAACTCCACATGCATAAATGTCACAATTTAGATGTTATGGACTAATTCCTCAAAAACACAAACCAGCACAATTTTCCCAATATGAAATAGACATTTGAATATCACTATAACTATTAAGAAATTAAATTTGCCCTAGCTGGTTTGGCTCAGTGGATAGAGCATTGGCCTGTGAACTGAAGGGTCCCAGCTTCGATTCTGGTCGAGGGCACATGCCCAGGTTTTGGGCTCAATCTCCAGTAGGGGACATGCAGGAGGCAGCCAATCAATGATTATCTCTCACATCATCAATGTTTCTATCTCGATCACCTTCTCCTTTCTTCTCTGAAATCAATAAAAATATATATTTAAATAAAAAAAGAAAATTTAATTCATATCTTTGAAACTTGATTACAAGAAATTTTTAGACACACATACTTGCACCGGAGAATACTCCCAAAACTGTAAAAAATAACTAACACCAATTCTAGTACATAGTTGCTTCCAGAAAACAGAAGAGGAAGGAGTACTTCCTAATTAATTTTATGAAGTTGTTATTACACTGATACAAAACCTATACAGTCATATTGCTTGCCACAACTTCCAAATAAAACAAAACAAAACACAGATTTATCTCCTACATGCTTATGATGTTGAACTCCTAAATAAAAATTAAGAAACAGAATCTAGCAATATATAAAAAGAATTATATAGAATTATCAAGTGGAGTTTATTCAAGGGATATAAGATTGCTTCAATATTTGAAAATCAACCATGTTAACATGCTAAAGAAGAAAAATCACACCACACTATCAATCAACACAGAAAAAGTATTTGACAAAATTCAATATCCATTCATGATAAACACACACACACACAAAAAAAAAACAAAAAAAAAAAAACACCACACAAACAAACAAACAAAAAAACTTTCAGGAAACTAGGAATAGAGAGAAACTTATTCAACTTGTTAAGGAGTAAATACAGAAGAAAAAAATGGCAGCAGAATAGGCAGACATGTCATATACCTAAGTCTGGGGACAGACTGGAAATACAAGTAAGTTGGAGAAAATCCACCCAGAATGAACAAATGGGGCACAGTTGAGCAGGCAACTTAGACCAAGGAAGGGCAGGAAACACCTGGAGACAAGTAAGGAGGGTGGCAGGGGCTCAAGAGTGGTGGCAGGCCAGTGGGCTGAGAGGAAGAGGGATTATCAGTTCCCTCAGAACAATAGAAGCTCAGCCCAGGCTGGCCACCAAAGCTGCATCCTTTGGTGGCAGGCATAACACCCAACTGCGAAAAGGAAAGGCTGCAGGTCTGCTGGCTGCTGGGGAGTCTAGACCCAAGACCACAGCCACCAAAGGCTGTGGAAAGCAGCACTTGGGGAAAGCAGCACTGTATGGGGGGAGAGAAAGTTGCAGTTTCATTCTTGTTTTTGTTTTGTCTTTGTTTTTATTCTCTAAACCCAGAACACGGGATTTTTCTATTGCAATCACTTACTCGAGGCTCTAGCACAGGGAGGGAGACACAGACTTGAGGAGAGACAGAGGAGGGAATAAGAGGCAAAGAAGGCAAATTGGTCCCACCTGCTTTCAGGCAAGGCCTGTGGAACAGACACAAGCAGAAGACCAGTGGATCACTTGGAGCTTCAAGTTTTTTCTCCCTCTCTTCTCTTATTTCCTCCCCTGTTTTTCTTTTTCCTTTCCTGTTTTAGTTTTTTTTTCTTTCCTTTCTTTTCCCCCCTTATTTAAAATTGATCTTCTTTAGCTGCTTTAATGATGTGTTCTAATGATGTGTTCTAATCTGTGTTGGTTTATTCATATATCTAACTTTTTCTTCTTTGCCCCTACTCCATTTCCTATTCTCTTTTATCTTTCTTACCTACTTAATTTTGTTCTCCTCTTTTGCTCTTTCCTTCTATTTTTTAAAATATATTTTATTGATTTTTTACAGAGAGGAAGAGAGAGGGATAGAGAGTTAGAAACATCCATGAGAGAGAATCATCAATCAGCTGCCTTTTGCACACCTCCTACTGGGGATGTGCCTGAAACCATGGTACATGCCCTTGACTGGAATCAAACCTGGGACCTTTCAGTCCTTAGGCTGACGCTCTATCCAGTGAGCCAAACCGGTTTCAGCCCTTCTAATTTTTAAACTTGTTTCACTTCTTAAATTTAGGCCTATCTGCTTTCTCCTCTATTCTCCTTTTCAAAAATAATTTTATTTTATTTTTTATTTTTGTCTTCTCATTTCTTTTCATCCTCCTCTATTCTAAACTCTGGTTCTTCCCTCATTTATCCATCTCCTTAACCTTAATTTATTTATTTAAGCTCTTCATCTACAGATTCTGTCTTCCCTCCCCCCTTTTATTCTGGGTGTTTTTTGTTTGTACTTTTTGGTTTACTTGTTTGTTTAGTTGTGTTTTCTCCCCATATTCTTTCTTTCATTTTTTTCCTACTATTATTCTTACTTTTCTCTTTTTTCTCTTTTCTTTGGTGATCACTTTAAAAAATATATATTTTATTGATTTTTTTATAGAGAGGAAGGGAGAGATAGAAACATTGATGAGAGAGAAACATCTATCAGCTGCCTCCTGTACACCTCTTACTGGGGATGTGCCTGCAACCAAAGTATATTCCCTTGACTGGAATTGAACATGGGGCCTGTCAATCTGCAGACCAATACTCTATCCACTGAGCCAAACCAGTTAGGGCATTTGGTGATCACTTTTATTGGGGTTATGTGTCTTGTGTACATTCATATTCTATTCCTTCTGTTTCATGTCTTATCATGTCATATTTTGTGCTATTCTGATAAAATGGTTGGTACCACATGGTAGGGAGTGAGCCACGTAATCAGACACCCTAACAGGAGACTTTATTCATGAATGGGTTAATAACATTCAAGGTCCAATTACATCTTGAAAAGCCAAATATCTTAAGTAGGGAGACTCTCAAGAATACCCAGCCCAGAAGACCTAAGAGACTGCACTAATAGGTATGACAAAACATCTACTACATAAGACCAATTCAAAAAATCTGGTTGATATAGCAGTTTGATCTAATACATAGAAATGATTACAAAGGAGCAGCAAAAATTGGGAGACAAAGAAACACCCCCCCCCAAATGAAAGAAAAGGAGGAATCAGTAAAAAAAGAATTAAATAAAATGGAGGCAAACATTTGACAGAGAAAGAATTCTGAGTAATGGTTATAAGAATGCTCCAACATTTGGAAGGGAAATTCACTAACATGTGTAAGAATCAAGAGGAAATGAAGAAGTCATAGTTGTAATAAAGAATACAATAGAAGGTTTCAAGAGTAGACTAGAAAAAGCTGAGGACCAAATTGGCAAGTTAGAAGACAAAATAAAAAAAAAACCCAAAAAACAAAAACACAAGCAGAGCAACTGGAAAAGATTTCAAAAGTAGGAGGAGAGCCTAAGGAAACTTTGGGACACCATGAAAGAAAACAACATCTGCATAATAGGTGTGCCAGAAAGAGAGGAAACGAGCAAAAAGTAGAAACTTGTTTGAAGAAATAATGGCAGAAAACTTCCCTTATTTTTTTTTTTTTGGGGGGGGGAAGACTCACAAGTTCAAGAAGCACAGAGAGTACTAAATAAGATGAACCCAAAAATAATGACACTAAGACATATCATAACTAAATTGGCAAACATCAATGATAAAGTAAGAAACTTAAAGGTTTCCAGAGAGAGACAGAAAGTTACCAACAGAAACACATCAGGCCAAAAGAGAATGGAATGAAATATATAAATTAATACAAAGCAAGGGACATAATCCAAGAATATTCTATCCAGCTAGGATCTCATTCTAAATTGAAGGTGAAATCAGGAGCTTCTCAGACAAAAAGTGACTAAGGGATTTTATTACTACCAAACCAGTAAAGCAACTGTTGTAAAAATAAGAAATAGAAAGGGAAGAAGAAAGTCCTATGTAATACTTTTAACAATAAAGATTAAAAATAAAGAAAAAAACAAAAACAACAAAAAGAGTAAATACAAAAGCTCTCTTTATTGTTGAAAACATTACATATGTCTCATTTTCCCACCATTGAACTCTCCCAAACTGTCCCCTAACCCCCAGTCCAGCCCAGGCCTTCACCCTCCCTATTGTCTGTATTCATTGGTTATCCAAGTTCTTTGGTTTATCTCTTACCCACCCACACCCTGCCCACCCTCCCCTGCCTTCCTTCTGAAGTTTGATGGTCTTATTCAAGGCTTCTATGTCTCTGGATCAATTTTTGTTCATCAGTTTATGTTGTTCATTATATTTTACAAATGAGTGAGATCATGTAGTAAACATTATACTTAATGTTGCAAACTTGAATACTTTTCCTTCTAAGAACAGGAAACAACATAAGATGTAGCTATTCTCACTCTTATTCTATATAATAAAATCCTAGGTAGTGTCACCTTTGTGCAATGCCCTGGTGTGATGTCATTACAAGATGGCTGCCATAAGATGGCCACCACAAAATGGTCACCACAAGATGGCCATGCACACATCAGAGGCAGGGCTCGGCAGCTGCTCTGCACGGTGAAGCCTGGGGGTCCTGTGGCTCTGAACAGTGTGGAGGACACTGGTCCTGCACGGTGGAGGCAGATCTTGGAGTAGGAGGCAGGTCACCGTACGCGAGGGCAGTTATGGATCATAAGATCAGGCCCCAGCAAGGGAGGGCGGTTGGGGGTGATCAGGCTCCAGCAGGGGAGGGCAGTTGGGGGCAATCAGGCTAACAGGGGAGGGCAGTTGTGGGTGATCAGGCAGGCAGGTAGCCAAGATGGTTAGGGGCGATCAGGCAGGCAAGCAGAGATGGTTAAGGACTATTAGGCAGGTAGGTAGGAAGGCAGGTGAGTGGTTAGGAGCCAGTGGTCCCATTGTGAGAGGGATATCTGAGGAGTCTCAGATTGGAGAGGGTAGAGGGTGCAGGTCAGGTTGAGGGACACCTTCCCCCACTCCACACCTGTTCATGAATTTCATGCACCGGGCCACTAATGTAACATAATAATGGAAGTTCCAACTTCATGTGAATCTGCAATGATCTCAAAATGAAAAAGTTTAATTCAAATAGTATTATCCTCATATTAACGTATACCTCATATTAACACAGCTTCTATACAACACAATGATTAGATATTAACTGTCCTGCTATCTGCCTTCTGCCTTTCTTCCTCAACCTCTTTCCAGCAAAAATAGTTTGTTTCTTCTTCACTGTGGTTCCTCCTCAACTACCCATTGCCTGAAAACTTAAAAGGCTATGTAAGCCATTCTGAAAGGAAATTTTGCAAAGCAATGTTATTAGAATTGGCCCTGACTTCAATAAAAACAGAAAAAAATTGAAGCAATTACTCATTTTATTTAGAAATTCTTGACCTTATTATTTTGGCTTTTCAATATCATACTCTGAGAAAATAGTCAGATATTGTGAAAGAATGAAATATCATAATAATATGATATTTAAACTTAAAAAATGTACTCTTTGGGATTTGAGTTTTACAGTCTGAGTTTTTAAAAGAAATGAGTGCAGTGGTTGCTTTGCTAATAGCTGTATTTTTGGAAAGACTGGTTGTCCAGATGATGGTGCTAGAAGAGTGCTCTTCTGTCCTGTGAGACTGGGAAATTCTTCTGGATCATTCAAAGTCAAGGATGGATTCATATCAAACTAATTTTTAAATGTTTTTTTCCAGAACAATCATCACTGCTATCATTTTCACCCTCAAATTCTCATGGAAAGGTTACAGTCTATGTGGCTTTCACAGCAGTGCCAGAAAACCTTAAAAGGTAAGCAACCCTATTTACCCAGAAATTGTTAAATTAAAAACTTCATTTGTTCATAAAATACCAATTTAACTTAATAAATGGACCTAAAGCAAAAATAAAATGTCATGTTAAAAGTGCCAGGTGACCACACCCAATACTGTGAAAATAATTTTCAAAGAGTTTATGAGAAAGGTTTATAGCCAAGATACTTTTTTGATACAGTAAAGAAGCATTTTAAGCTTATAATTATTAACACAGCAATTAAATAAAAATGAATGGCAAGTAAGTTGATTTATAGAGGTAATAAAAGCAACATCTTATAAATAATAAAAGGAAATATATTATATACCTATTTTGTATAACCATAGAGCAAAACAACAAGCTAAATATTTTAACAATGCTGGAAGTAGCCATGATTCTGCTCTGCTTTATGAAAGTTTACCTTGAGACTTTTAGAATTGAAAAAAAAATAAAACACCATGAAGAATAGAGAACAAGTAATAGAAATGAAAGTCTTTTGTCAAGTTTCTTTAGTTTGAAAAATATACTTTATAATTTCTCACCTGGGTATTAAATCCTGTGTCAATTTGAAGAGATATTAGAGAGAAGAAAGGGAAGGAATAGCTCCCCAAAGAGCAAGCTTTCCGAGTATATCTGAACACTTATCTTGTAGGTGCCAAGTTACACAACTACAACATGTAAAAGAGACTCTCATCCCCTCATTCTCTCTCTCTCTCTCTCTCTCTCTCTCTCTCTCTCTCTCTCTACACACACACACACACACACACACACACACACACACACACATACACACACACACACACACACACACACACACACACACACACATACTGAGTGGCCAGATTTTATGATCTCTGAAAGCATAATAATCTGGCCCAGTGTATGATTCATGCCTGGGTGGGCATGGTGGGTTCCAGCCAGCCTGGCCAGGGGCAGGAGACATCGGTGGTTGGCCGAACTCCTGGTTGAAGGGACAATTTACATATTAGCCTTTTATTATTTAGGATATACACTGAGTGGCCAGATTATTATATAATCAAAGATCATAATAATATGGCTACTCAGTATATAAATCTCTCTCTCTCTCTCTCTCTCTCTCTCTCTCTCTCTCTCTCCCTCTCTCTCTTTCCCTCTCTCTCTCCCTCTCTCCTCACTATTATGGATAATTTAATCTCTAATGTTTGGTTACCCTTGCTTCTTATAGGTTACTGCTTTCTATTTGCTTATGATCCAGAACACAGCTCTAATTGTCACTTTACACTTTACATTTACAGGGCATTTCATATATTTTAAAGGCTTCATAAATGTATTTTACCTTTTCCCTGTAGCACACCTCCTAAATAGGTTTAAAAATGCTGGCCTGGTTCAAGGATGTCAGCAAAAGAGAAGTGAAGTGAATTATGCCTTCCATAAAGTGTAGGGTCTTCTGAAGGATTATATCAGTGAGAGGACAAACCATGTGTTAAAGCATCCTCTCTGTGGAGAGGACCCTAAGGTTCTGCCCAAAATTCCCTCCTGAGCTCCAGAAGAGGCCTCGCTTCAGGAATTTGTGTTCGGTAACTACATCTACATATTCCATTTGTACTTGACCCATGTATCTAACCTCAAAGATCTCTGGTTTTCTATAATATATTAATTTGTAGCACTTTTCCCCTTAGAACCCAGATAGGAACCTTAAACCCTTTTTGGACTCCCAGTGTGTTCATTTTCACATTTTACATCAAGTAGTGAATTGTCTATTCCTACAGGTTATATTTTTTCTCTCTATAAAATATTTCCACTTGCTTTCTTCATTGTCAACCCCAGTGCTACCTCTTATCTTCAAGAGCTTGTTGCTTCTCATGTAGATAGTGGTAATTTGTCTTGTCTATTTCTTTTTTCCTGTTACAGGACATCTATATGCTGTTATTCACTCTCCTCATCAATACCTTCACATCTCTCCATAAACTACTGAGTTAAGTACAATTCATCCTTAAGTTCAATGCCCTGGCTTATCTTTTCTTCAGCCTGAACTACATGCACCATAGCCTTATGTAATTTTGACTTTCCTGAAAACACACTCAAGTATCCTGCTGGTTCCTGACCTATTTGTGAATCAATGTACCAACCCCACTGCCCAACTCCTGTTGTCATCAATCCCAGCCTTAGACACTAGTTTCAAATGTCACATCCTTCATGAAACCTCTTACCACCCTCCTCTTACCCTCCTGCCATTCTCTGTCAATTTTTTTCTAATTGTACCTTTTCTCATATTACAGTCATTTGCATAGGTGTTTTCTCTTCCTTCTAGATTGTAAGCTCCTTGAAGAAATAAACTTTAATTTATCATCATATTTTCTTAAACACCCAGGTCTAAGAATTACAGATAGTGGAAAATGCATATTTATTTAGTTGAAGTAAACTGAATTAAAATGAAGATAGTATTGAAGATGTTTAAGTTTTATCTAATGAAGCCAGCTTCCTTTTATTCAGCTTTCAAAAATCAGTTTCAAAAAATGGAAGGTGAAGGGGGTAGGTGGGTGAGTGGGAAGGGATCAACCAAATAGCTTGTATGCATATATGCACAACCCATGGACACAGACAATAGTGTGGTGAAGGCCTAGGGTGTGGGCTGGAAGGGGTCAATGGGGGAAAAAGGGGGCATATGTAATATTTTTAATAATAAAGATTTTTTTTTAAAAAATGCTACCCAACTGGTCCAAATACATATCTTCTAGTTTTCTGAGAAGGTTAGTATTTTTGAGTATATGTATATAAAGTTAGTTAAAGTTCGGATATCAGTAATATTAACAAAGGACAAGAAAACATTGCAAATACAAGTAGTGGTTTGTATCATCAACAAAAACTCATTTGTTAAAGTGTTAATCCAAACAGACCAACTAATGTAAATCAATAATTGGTTTGGGACTACAACTATAAATAGGAATAAAAATTAAAGCAATTGTGAAATTTTTTTCTGTTGCTCTGCTATAATTTTAGTTTTTATCTATGATGAGTTCTACTCTTAATGCTAAAGAACAATTTCACAATTGTTTACATATCATTTACTTATTCATTTTCCTTCTTACTTACCAAATATTTATTGAGAAACTGGACTTAGGGGATCAAAAATTATCTCTATTTTTGCCTAGTCTGTTGTAGTTGGATGGAAAGATAGACTTGAAGCTCTGTAATTAACACGTTAAGTTCTCCATGGATGTATAGGTGCTCAAAAGACTACCATTTGTGAAGGAAGGAGAATAGAGAGTTTTCTAGAAAAGACAGAAAACCAATCAGAAATACTGAAAACTTTTAGTGGAGAATTGAATTCTTAGTTTTCTGCCCAAACAAGGGAGGTACCAGCATTTTAGGGTAAAGGAGATGCATGTAATGCCTTCGGGTGATGAGGCACCATGTCAAATTTGGCCGCTGGCTCTGTACAGCTGTGATCCAAGGAAGAAAGGCAGGAGTTGAGTGTCTGCAGGCTAACTAAGCCAGCCTCAGGAAAGACCTGGTACAACTTACTAAGACTTTTGAATTTTATGTAGACCTCGAGATAGGGCAAGACCCTAACCAAGGAAATATTTCAAATGTTATTGTAGAAACAGCACTCTGAAGTATTTGGGTAACAGGCAGAAAGGGGTGAGAGAATGTGCCCACATCTTAGCAGTGAATCCATGCAAAGTTCATTCCTACTGGTGGGTCAGTAGCATCAACACATAACCCTGCTCAGGACATAAGGACTTTCATTCAGACCAAAACTTTAAGGCAGAAGACACTAAGTTCTGTCCAACTGACATTCCATCATTTTTTAAAGCTTGATATGATTCAAGGACTGATCCCAGATAGACTATATAAAACCCATCCCATATGGGTAATGTCTGTCCATGTCCCAGACGAGATCAGAGGAGGAAATGCCACCAGGCTTGCGTTATTACACAGACCTTTGTCTGGAAGTCTCTTTGGTCTAACCTAAATTTCCTTTTCTGAAGTTTAAGCTCATTTCCTCTTTTCCATCCTTGGGGAAGGTACAGAACAGATGGCCATAAACCACCAGATAATGACCCTTTATAGACTGGAGACACATATTAAATCATCTCTCTGCCATCACTTTCCTGGGCAGAACAATTGAAATCCCCTATCAGTTTTATTCTTAGATTGGCTGTCCTAAATCTGTATCTTTGTTTTCTTGGAGTGACTGTCTAGCTCTTTCTCATCTTGCTTAGATGTTTATCTACAAATAGGACAAGAGTCTTCAACAAACATAATCATTTCCATGTGCACTGAAGGCATTTCCCCTGGAATCTCTGATCCTGTAATAGTCAAGTGTCACGCTACATTGAAAACAAACAAACAGAAAACAGCAGTAGCATGCTACTGGCTGACATTGTAAGATAATTAGGATTTCCACATACCTTTGGTAAATTTTTATTAAGCTAATCTTCCCATTTTATCTTTGTAAACTCTACTTAAATTGCAGTACTAATTTGATTCATTTATTTTAACCCCTCTGCCCCTTGCCATTGAATTTCATGTTTTCCATCATTTCTGGCATTTTTATCCTTCTTTGGCATTGCTTGGCAATTATTATTTATTTTACCTTGAGTTACAGTCAGAAATAGTTCATATAGTTTACATCTCTGAACGTCTTAGAGGCCTTGGGATCTGCTTCCCTCCCACCCACCCCCAAACTCACCCCACCCTTCATAACTACTTTCAAGCTCTCTAAAAGGAACAAGTTATGACACTAAGTGAGGCCTCACTTTGGGCCATTCACTGGGATGGGCTAGGGGTAGTATTGAATTATCTGACCTCTAGCAGCTCCCAGCCCTGGGCTGGAGGGGCTCATCTAGCACATTCTGCACAGGGATTAAATGCAGCAGAATATCTCAGCAGCATAAACTCTAAATGATTACCTAGAATCTGGTATTTCCCTGAAGTTATCTGAGGAGGGAGAAAAATGATAGATTTCTACCTACTCCTCAAAAGCTTGAAATGCATGCCTCCTTACTGGTCTGTTGACAACTATAATTAAAAAATAAAGTAAATAAGTACTGTCTTCTCATGAGATCAGTGTTTAATAAAATATATTAAATGGGAACATTGTTCTGGAGTGAAAAGTTGAACTCCAACATGGCCATTAACCAAGAATTAAATAAGAAAAAAACAAAATCTACCCTTTTGTTTTGTCCCCTTAATTCTCAGTCTCTCCAGATCAGAAGTTAGGTCAAGGCAGGGGGGGAAGTCCAGAGCTGATGCTAGCATCTGCAAGGTGGATGGTGACAAAGATAGCTGGCTAGCTGTAGCCTTCCTAGGGCCTTCCTAGACCCCTGGCCTGAGGCAGGAATTCCACACCTCTCATGCCCTCCCCCCTCCCCTCCCTAAACAGCTGTATAAAAGAAGTACCTATGCTGCTTTTTGGCAGGAACTTCCCTGGCCCACCCTCGGACCAGCGAGCTTCAATGACTGGGAGTGCAGATTAAAACCCCCCTTCTTAATGGTCTGGATTCCGAGTCTTGCTTCTGCGTTGCAAACCTCTCAGCTGGGACCTTAAAACCTTACATCAGACATCTGAAAAGAGCCTCCGAAGAGAGCATTTTTTCCTGGCCGTCCATTCACATGACCATCATTTCCGAGTGGACAGTGAGATCCCCGGGTGCCTTCTCCTGATTACTTCCTATGACATAGGCAGGCACTGTTCTGCAGACTCTGCATCTGTAGCTGAGCTTCATGCCCAGTGAAAGTGAGAGGGCAGGGCAGGATTAGGCTAACTCCTGACTCCATTTTATACTGTGGGGAAGGGCGGAGCTATCCTCCATCTTGTGTAACTGGACCCTAGCCCTCACCCAACCAATCAGGGTCAGCCAAAGCAGTGACATCACCACCCCTATAAAACCCCTGGACCTTTTGAAGTTCAGCCTGTCTTCTGCCATGCTGTCGGTGTGAGTGGGACAGAGCCCTTGCTAGCATGGAATTCAGGCTTTCTGCTATTGCATCGGATTCGGCTCCCTGGTGGTCCTTGGGGATCACCAAGTCTGGGGATAACAAAAGCCACTTATGAGAAGGGCTGAAGGGTTTCTTAGTTGAGAACTTGTCCTAAGAGAAGATAAGGTCTGACACCCAAGAGTTTTTATCTGGTAACCAGGCATCAGGTCTGAAGTAAATTGAAATACAGAGGACTTGTCTTTGACTTGGGGCTGTTTCTAGTCTTATCTGGTGGAACTATGCCTGTATTCTAAGAAAAGAGGGAATGAAATAAAACTAAAGATAATTAAATCACTAGAAAAATCTTAAGAATTTAAATGTAAGCAGCCCTGAGTATCCCTCTAACAAAGTATAGCACAAAAGGCTAAAAAGAGGCCATAAAATTGTTGTAATCTCATTTGGACCAGAAGTTTGTGAGCCCAGGAGAAGATGGGTAATCCACAATCCTGGCAGTGACCTGGACCACAGAATCTGCGGCAGTGAGCAGTAATCCCTTTGACAGATGAGGTTTGGTAAGAGATTATTAGCAGGCTGTACCACTCCAGAAGCTATCATTGTATTTACAAGAATGATGCCCCCTCAAGCACAACTTGGGCTTTAGCCTTGGAGCTTAGGTCTGGTGGATTCCAAGTTTATTCTGTTAAGGAGCCAAGGTCTGTCTGGATTTAAGCCACCCCATTCATCTGGAGCTAAAAGACCAGACCAGAATTTCACAACCCATAGGTCTTTACCATATTTGTCAAGTCAGAGCTATGAAGGAAGTTCTCTCTTTCCCCTGGTCTTGGTGTGGAGATTCTTATCCTCACCAACAAGTGGGCTTTTGTTTTAGGAGATCTTAGCCTTGAGTTTTGTTTGCTAGTTTACTTCCTCCCGGGCATTCTTGTTTAGGTTCCCAGCCATATTTCCCCTCTTTGCTTATTTGTTTGAGACCAAGTGCCTGTGTCATTTCCTTCATCTCTGGCATATCCTTTGAGCCTTTTTTTTTAATGGCCTGGGGCACTGTCAGGGTCTGTGATATGGGGATGTGCAGATGGTGACCAGAGGGCTTGGGAGGCCCACAGTGGAACAGGCTGACAATAGGGGAATGCCAGCTCAGCCTGAGGCAGCAGACACAAAACAGGCTCCAAGTTTCTGCTGCAACTGGCCAGGATTCCGCCCAGCTCAGTGGAAGGAAACAGACATTCCCACATTCCTGAAGGCTGCTTGGTATTTGGTGTGCTCACTAACTCAAGTGCACTTTCCACTGGGTCACTTTTCCCCCACAGTGCTGTTTTTACGGTTTTGTTTTTTTTCTCTTTTTTAATAAAAACCATGATTTATTAAGACAAGAATAACTCTAGATTTTTTTTTTTAATATCTTGGCTCATCTCTTGTTCCAATGCTTTTTTGAGTTCAGCCTAATATGTTCTAAATATAAATTTTAAGTAATTATTTTCTTATTGCAAAAATTGTAACATATTTATATAGAAGTTTTGAAAAAAATAAAAAAAATAAACTATAAATAAAAAAATAAACTATAAAGAAAAAATAAACTATAAAGAAAAAAACTATAAACTAATACCACCACCTGAACATAATAGCTACCATTTATATTTATACTTACATACTTCCAATTTGTTTCCAAGGTATAAGCACATATATTTGCAAAAACTGGAATGATGTTTCATTGTGTTCTTTCAATAGTTTACTTGTTTTAACTGTTAAGATTTTAGGTATTTTTTTAAAAAACAAGGGATCAATGGGGAAAAAAATGGGACACCTGTAATATTTTAAATAACAAAGATAAATTTAAACATAATTCAATCAAATAAAAACAAATAACAAAACATTTTATAGAGAAATTGATACAAAATTTCACTATACTTTTAATTAAAATACTATTTCCATACAATAAGGTATACCAAGTCCCAGCATTCAAATTTATATGCTTGTTTAAATTAAGAGCATCAGGAAAGAGATGGGAAATATTCTTTGTTTATGGATGTCCATAAAATTACTTATGGCCACCTGACTAATGTTGGAAAAAATGTTTAGCTGGTGCAACTTCCTCATGTCACAAATTCAGGTATGTAAAAATATGGCTTTCTCT
Source organism: Vespertilio murinus (assembly GCA_963924515.1). Lineage (NCBI taxonomy): Eukaryota > Metazoa > Chordata > Mammalia > Chiroptera > Vespertilionidae > Vespertilio > Vespertilio murinus. The sequence continues at coordinate 100,465,181 of OZ004709.1, forward strand.
GGTTTCCTAAAATTGGAGTTAATTTATATGTTAAGACCTAATTCTGTAGGCTTCTCTAGGGTAATTCAGACCAGCCAGTGATTTCTCCATGATTTAAAATGCAAACTCAGCCAAATGCCTGCAACTCCACCTTGCACCAGCAGCAAATACAAACTAAAACATTGTGGCATTGGTGAGAACAGGAAGTAATCAGTTTCTCAAATATTTTATTCCAAATTCTTTATATTTTCCAGCTTTGCTAAAAGCTTTTAAGCTGAAGTTTAAGGATATATAATTGGGGTTTTGGTTCCCTTTCCTTCACCATTTGACAATGTCAGTCTCATATCTCCTAGTTAAGGGGGGTAGTAGGATTAGGGTAACACAAGAGAACTTCCCAGTATTTTGGTGATATTTATGTCATGTATCATTGCACCATATAAGCCTGGATGAATAAGCAGAGCTATACAAGGTGGGCAAGGCCTTTCCTGCAGCTGCCCCTAACTTCTCTCTATGGTATTTCTTATGGAAGAGACTAAGGCTTTTGCTGGTTTTCCCAGATGTTTCTATGGATGGAAGAATCTGGGTTCCTTTGTCACCAACTTCCTCCAGGATATGGATCCAGCTTTCTCTCACATAGCCCAGAAGACAAGTTCCCTGCTAGACTTCCTCATACATACTTCCTCCCCTCCCATGCATTCACTGGGCAGGTTCCTTTGTCTCATTATCTCTAACATTCTTGGGTTCAACTCTTTGCTTCACCTCCTACATTAAGACTCCCATGTATGTTTTGTACTTTCTAAATGCTATTTATTTAATAAATTTTTATTTTATAATCCTCCTTATCTAACTTTTGGACATCTTGCCATGTTCCCCTCCCACCTCTACCCCCCATTATTTCATCTGATTTTGATAACAGAAGAATGTGATATTGGGATGTATTCCACAATTAGCTACTGGAATATCACTAGATGGTGAACTCCTTAAAGGTGGGGATGGCACAGAAATTCAGTACCTGTGCAGAGCCTAACACAGAGTGGGTTCTCAGTGCCCTTTAATGAGTTATCAATGACTGTATCCTTTTTGCTAATAAAGAATGTCAGATATCTTTTTTAAAGACTCATCTGCTTAGAGTGCATGTACTCAAGGTGAAAGCTAAAGGCAATCTGCAGTCATTTAAATAATTTATCATTAAGTACTGATTTGCTATAAAAGGAAATATTATTTAATCTTCCAAGCAATGATACAAAGCCTGCAGATCAGGAGACTTTAGACTTTGACAATAAGTTAAGAGTCAGCCTCAATCTATCAGAAGCTATTGATTTATTAAAATTACAATAGAGCCACAACAACAAAACTGATTTCTAAGCTCCAGTTTTTCCCCTATCATCTGGGATTGAAGTACATAGCAGGTATTATGAACTAAAGTTTGCTCTTTGCTATGCATTTATTACCATATTACACAGAAATAAAAGGAAGAAAGTTGCAGAATGTCACAGTCCTCTACCAAATATTTTCATCTTTAACTTAATTAGAGGAATCCTAAGCACTTTGTATGTTTATAGATCTTTCAAATTTTTTGAGTTACACATTAACCTCAACTTAAACTTGAATGAACTAGCACTTGTTTTTGAGGAATTTGTTCAGTGTTACATATTACAAATAGCAAAATAAAAAATAGAATTCGAATTCTAAAAGTCTAAAATGTTGTCTGATTATGTTGTCTCTTGAAAGGTACTTACACAAATGATAAAGACTTTAGTAGTACTTACCAGATGGAATTAAAAATAAGCTAAACCAAGTTTTCAATTACAGATAAATTTAGAAGACACAAGAACAACTAGACTCTTATCAGCCCCAAAGCTGTAAAAACTGTGAAAATTATTAAAAATACTTAGAACTCATGTTTTTCATTGTCTTTTTATTCATTCAAATATTCACTGGTAACTACTGATTTACTCATTCTGACTTCCTGAAGTAAAAAAAAAAGAAAAAAAAAGAAAGAAAGAAAAAGAAAGAAAATAAAAGACATGACTCAAGGTCAACCCAAAAACTAAAGTTAATATAGCACACGAAACCCTGCTTAAAAAGCTTAGTGAAATATTATCCATATTCAAAATATTAATAAACACTTCACTTTACTAGGGTGAAGTTAGAGATAATAATATTACATATTATTGATTTTTCTTCCATGAACAAATAGAAACTAGTTATCATCAACTAAAGAAATATTACTCAAAGCAGGAACTTTAGTTGCAATGTTTAACAATTTCTCAGGCTATGTAAACAAAACCAAGGTTTAATATTTATGTGACTCAACCATTTTGGAGTTTTCCCCATACTCAACCCTCTATAATAGAGCCATTATTTACTGTCTGAGTTGTCTGTTAGGACTTGTCTAATTTGAACATGCCAGCTTACAAGGTTCACTCTTCTCTGCCAGAATATCACAAAACAGATGAATGTGGTAGAGCCCAGTGGCTTGGAGCCTGGGCTTTAATCCTAGCTCATCACTTTCCTGGCTAGGTGATCCTGAGCAAGCTGCTTATTCTTGTAGAGCCCTACTTTTCTAAAGTAATGTGAAATGGGGTTAATAGTTTTTATTCTGACCCAAAAAGACTGACACCAAGACACAGCATAATTAAATTGGCAAACATCAATGACAAAGTAAGAATCTAAAGGCTGCCAGAGAGACAGAAAGTTACCTACCTACAAGGGATCTACTATTAGACTATCAACTGATTTATCAACAGAAACCCATCAGGCCAGAAGGGAATGGAATAAAATATACAAAAGTGATGAAAAGCAAGGGACTGAATCCAAGAATAATTTACCTAGCGAGGCTATTATTCAAAAGAGAAGGTGAAATCAGGAGCTCTACAGATAAAATGGGCTAAGGGAATTTATTACCACCAAATCAGCATGAAAGAAATGCTAAAGGGACTTCTCTAAAAAGAAATATAAAGGGAAGATGGAACATAGGCATAAAGAATAAAAATGGCAACAAACAAGTACCTATACTATATAATAAAAGCCTAATATGCTGTGTCTGGTTGTCTGGTTGGCCATTCAACCAATCAAAGTATAATATGCTAATGATATGCTAAGGCCTCTCAACCACTCGCTATGATGTGCATTGACCACCAGGGGGCAGACAGTTGACTGGTCAATCCATCACTATGACATGCACTGACCACCAGGGGGAAGACAAATGACCAGTCAACCAGTCATTATGACATGCACTGACTACCAGGGTGAAGACACTTTGGTAGGTTAGCTTGCTGTTGGGGTCTGGCTTGGATTGAGACTGAGAGAGACAAGCCAGATGCATATGCCCTGGAGCCCTCGCGTGTCCCTCCCCAGCCCTCATCGTGCATCGGTGGAGTCCCTTGGCATGGCCTGCATCCTCTCGCAATCTGGAACCCCTTGGAGGATGTCTGAGAGCTGGTCCAGCTGAGGGACCCCACCGAATTCCTGCAGGCCTGGCTGAGGGACCCCACCAAATTCCTTCTAGTCAATTATAACCTTAAATGTAAATGGATTAAATGCTCTAATCAAAAGATGTAGGGTAGCTGAATGGGTAAGAAAGCATGACCCATATTTTTGCTGTATATAAGAGACCCACCTCAGAACATAGGACTCACACAGACTGAGAGTAAAGGGATGTAAAAAAGTTTTCAGGTAAATATAAATGGGAATAAAGCTGGGATAGACCTCAAAGTGAAGGCTATACTAAGAGATAAGGAAGGCCACTCGATAATACTAAAGGGAGCAATTCAAGAAGAAGATATAACTCTGGTAAATAAATATGCACCAATACAGTAGCATCCAAATTACATAGAGACAAAAACAAACAAACAAACAAACAACTTCTGGAAGTTATCAAGGGAGAGATCAACAACAATACAATCATAGTAGGGGACTATAATACACCATTGGCACTACTGGATAAATCCTCTAAACAAAAAAAAATCAGCTAAGAAACAGCAATCCTAAATAACTTGCTATATCAGATGGAACTAATTGATATCCTCAGAACATTTTACCCCAAAGCTATAGAATATACATTCTTCTCAACTGCACACAGGACATATTCAAAGATAGACAACATATTAGGACTTCTTCAAATTCAAGAAGATAGAAATCATATCAAGCATTTGACATAATCCAATACCCTTTCTTGATAAAAACTCTCAGAAAAGTGCAAATAGAGGGATCATATATCAACATAATAAAAACCTAATATGACCAACCACAACCAACTTTATACTCAGTAGGCAAAAACTTAAACCAATTCCCCTAAGAACAGGAGCAAGATAGGGATGCCCACTTTCACCACTCTTGTTCAACATAGTAGTGGAAGTGATAGCCATAGTGATCAGACAACAGAAGAAATAAAAGGCATACAAATTGGAAAAGAAGCATTAAAACTGTCATTATTTGCAGATGACATGATATTATAAATTGAAAACACTAAAGACTCTATCAAAAAAACTACCAGACTTAATAAATGAATTCGGTAATGCAGCAGGATACAAAATTCACACCTAGAAATCCATGGCTTTTTTATACACCAATAATGAACTCACAGAGAAACCAGATTAAAAAAATCCATTTATATTGCATCAAAAAATTATGATACCTAGGAATAAACTTAACTAAAGAGGTAAAAGACCTATACTCAGAAAACTACAGGAAGTTGAAAAAAGACATAGAAGAAGACATAAACAAATGGAAGAATATATCTATCATGGACTGGTATAATAAACATCATTAAAATGTCTATACTACCCAAAGCAATCTATAGATTCAATACAATCCCCATTAATATACCAAAGGTATATTTCATAGACATAAAACAAACTCTCCAAAAATTCATATAGAATAAAAAAAGAGCCCAAATAGCTACAGCAATCCTAAGAAAGAAGAAAAAAGTTGAAGGGATCACAATACCATATATCAAGTTATATTACAAAGCCACTGTTCTCAAAACTGTCTGGTACTGGCACAAGAACAGACATATAGACCAATGGAACACAACAGAGAGCCCGAAAATTGACCCAAACCATTATGCTCAATTAATATCTGACAAAGGAGGCAAGAGCATACAATGCAGTCAAGATAGTCTCTTCAATAAAATGGTGTTGGGAAAATTGGACAGATATCTTTACAAAAGTGAAACTAGACCACCTATTTACACCATACACAAAAATAAATTCAAATATGGATAAAGGACTTAAACATATGATGAGAAACCATAAAAATCTTGGAAGAATACATAGGCAGCAAAATATCAGACATACAGCTCATAGGACAATGGAAAACTAAGGAGAAAATAAACAAATGGGACTACATCAAAATAAAAAGCTTCTGCACAGCAAAAGAAACCATCAACAAAACAAGAAAGCCCACTGCATGGGAGAACATATTTACCAATGTTTTCATCGATAAAGCTTTATTAAAATATATTTTATTGATTTTTTACTGACAGGAAGTGAGAAGAATAGAGAGTTAGAAACATCGATGAGAGAGAATCATCGATCAGCTGCCTCTTGCACACCCCCTACTGGGAATGTGCCTGCAACCAAGCTACATGCCCCAGACTGGAATCGAACCTGGGACCTTTCAGTCTGCAGGCCGATGCTCTATCCATTGAGCCAAACCTGTTTCGGCTCATCGATAAAGCTTTAATCTTCAACATTTACAGAAAACTCATACACCTTAATGAAAGGAAGATAAACAATCCAATTAAAAAAGTCAAAGGACCTAAGTAGACACTTTTTGAAAGGGAACATAAAGAAAGCTGAGACATATGAAAACATGCTCAAAGTCACTAGAGAATAGAATCCAAAAATGAGGTACTATTTCACACCTGTCAGAATGGCTATTGTCAACAACAAATGACTAGGAGGTGGAGAAAAAAGGAACTCTTCTTCATTGCTGGTGGGAATGCAGACTGGTGCAGCCACTGTGCAAAACAGTATGGACTTTCCTCAAAAAATTAAAAAATGGAGTTACCAAGTAATCCCACTTCTAGGAATATGCCCCATGAAATCAGAAACACCATTCAAAAGGGATATATCCATTCCTGTGTTCATAGTAGCACAATTTACCATAGCTAAGATTTGGAAACAGCCTAAGTGCCCAATAGCAGATGAGTGGATTAAAAAGTAGTGGTACATCTACACAATGGAATAATATGCTTCTGCAAAAAAGAAGGAACTCTTACCATTTGCAAAAGCATGAATGGACCTAGAGAGCATTACACTAAACAAAATAAGCCAGTCAGAAAAAAGAAATATCACATGATATCACTCATTTGTGGAATATAAAGGGATGAACAAAAATAGAGCCAGAGTCATAGAAGCATCAGTCAGACCATCCAACCTAAGAGGGAAGGCAGGGGAAAGAGAAGGTAAGAGATCACCAAGGGACTTGTATGCATGCATATGAGTATAACCAATGGACACAGGCATTAGGGGATGACGGCATATGTTGTGGGGTAGGAGCAGCTGGGGAAAGGTCAGTCGGGGGAAAAGGAGACTTATGCAATACTTTAATCAGTACATGTTACTAAAAAAAGAATTTTTGTTCTATTAGAATTCAATAATTTAATTCAAGTGCTTAGTATAGAAATAATTAGCAATTAACAACTGATATTTAGTAAGCCATTTTTAGTGAGGATAAATTCTCAAGTAGTGCTTCTTGTTCTATATCATTAAAGACCAATATAATGGTGCTTGGTTGTCAGCTTGAGAAACCAAGAGTGAAGCCAATAATTCAATTTATGATTTGAGAATAGTCAGTCAGTAGAAAATGTCAGTAACAAATGATGGATAACAGGCATGAAAAGCTATAGGGAGAAAGTGTTGTATAAATATCCAAGAAGATTTATCCTAAGACTTAATTTAGAACAAATAGCTATTTGGAACATATATGTGCAAGGCCAGACAATGGGAGATACATACATAAATTCATTTAGTAAATATTTACCATGTGTCAGGCCCTGCTCTGTGTGCTAGAGTAAGAACAGTGAAAAGTAGAGTCAAATTATCTGCTCTCATGCAGTTTGTGTTTCAGTGTTAGAAATATAAAGATACTCTTCCTTTCTCTAAGATATCTGCTATTTATTTAAGAAGCATGAACCTTTACATTAAGAAAAGAAACAAGAGTAATAATAGCAGTAATTATAACAAAGGATACTAAGCGACTGTGGAGGAAGGAACTCATGGTGTCAAAGAAACCCGAGTTCAAACCCAGGTTCTGATAATATGTTTGGACAATATGCATTTTTTTAGAGTCTCATATGTTCATCTATTAAAAAAGGCATAATAATAGCTCCTTTTAGGATTGTTGTGATGACTAAGTGAAATTACATAAATTCCTTCATAGAATGACATAAATATGGCATGTCTTCTTGAAGAGGAGACTTGGTCCATGCCTCAAAGGATGAGTAGGATTTTGCTAGACAGAGAAGGAGAGAAAGCACATTCTAGGCTAAAGATAAGGTTTGATGAAAGGCATGAATTTGGAAGTAAAAGGAACATTTGGAAGAAAGTGAGCTGAACAATTTGGCTAGCAGAACTCATGAAGACAAACATATAGAGAAACAAGTCAAAAGATAGGTGGGCCTTGCATGACTCACAAAGGAATTTCTGAGCTTTGGAATAGTGTTCATACATTAAAACACAGAATGACACAAGGTTATAAGTAGAATCCAAATATCCATTTAGCACTCTGTCATCCTGATGACCTGGTCAGATAACCTTATCACCTTCTTTGTCAATTCATATCTGACCACTCAAAACCTGTTAGACATATTCTATAAAATACAATAGACATCCTGACCCTCTAGTTTAAGTGTTGCATTTATGGCAAGAAAAGCAGTTCTAAAATGACCAAGGGGAATGAAAAAATAAGGGCTATTTCTCAAAAATGAGATGGTGCTTGCAAAAATGAACTGACTTTATGATACCATCTGGAAAATGCTTTGTATTCCTGATACAGTGTACTGAGCATAACTTAATATTGACTAACCAGTTCTTAAATACTCTCTTTCTGTTTTCTCACATGTGAATGTAACCTACAGGAATAAATGTTATTCATCTATGAACAGGACATCTGATGTGACTCCTCAGCAAGGTGTGCAATTCCTGGGTGAATTTCAACAGAACACATCAGTCTAACCATAGAAACTTTCAGGATTTAGCCAGTCGCTGGTGATGGACCATGCTCAGAAATTAGTTCTTCTAAACCATGCTCTAATCAAGGAGATTTTATCCCTCCTTCCATACTCCCTCCTCTCTTCTTTTCCTCCTTTTCTTGGTACTTCCAACATTTAAAGAGTGTCTGTGATATGCAATGCACGGTGGTAAACTCAGACAAAATGTCAAATGGATCTGAACCCTAAGATGTAATAGCTCAGTAAGAACTGTCACTGTTCAGGGTTGGCAGATGTTCCTCACAGTTTCTTTCAAATTAACAACAGTCTTTTCACATAATTTATTGTAATTGAGTAGTGGTATTATGGGCAGAGAAGTTCTTCTCCTTTCTCACATTTAGTGATGTGACCCAATTTTACTATCAGTAGGAAAGATTTAAAAGCTCGTAAATGAAATAAACTTTCATTAATTTAATAGGAATTAAGCTAACTTTAACTTTGTTTTATAAAAAAGTCACCAATAAAATAGTCTTAATACTTACACAAAGGAACATTTAATTTGCTGAAGAGAACAAATTGCTTTCAAACAATTAAAAACACAAATTTATGGATAAACAACCAGTGTGTTAAATACAAATCATTCTTCTTTATTTATTGAAGTAGCTGCCCTACAATGTTACTTGACAATACTTAATTAGCCAATTATGAATTACTTTATTTAATTGAAATTAATAAATGTTTCCTATAAAATTATTATTTTATTGAGATTGACTATCCCATTTGATCTCTATAGTAAAAACCAATACATTTTCTTTGTATTTAACAAAAATGGCCAACATATATATTTTTATGAAGGCTAGTTATTAGATTTGATATTGTGTGGACATTTTTGTTTAATTCTAACTTTTTTTTTTGCGGTGAAGTAAAGTGAACTTTCTTATTCTGCAGACAAGACAAAGTAAATCTAGTGAGTTATGCTAATATTCAGCTATAATATATTTATGGGGTGCTTAATATGTGCCAGGCACTAACTCTTCTAGGGGCTTTATACATATAAATCCACTTAATCCAACCACCAAGCCATATTACATATTAGAAAGGCTAATTGATTTGTCCAAGGTCACACAGCTGGCCAGTGAAGCAGCTTGGGTTTGAACAGAGGCAACCTAATCAGATACAATTGCAAGTCCCAGGTTGTCACCTATACTTCTGAATGACAGGCTATACATGGCCTCTTCCGTGGGTTTCATTATTTGCTAGAGCAGCTCACAGAAGTCAGAAACTTACCAGTATATTATGATACAAGATACAGATAAAGGGATACATAAGGTGACATCTGGAAGGTCCTTCTGAGCACAGGTACTTCTGTCCTCATGAAGTTGGGATGCACCACCCTCAAACCCAGAAAACCTCCACACCCTGTTATTTGGGGATTTTTATGAAGGATTCATTAAATAGGAGTGAGTGATAATTAATTCAATCTCCAACCTTCGTCCCTTTATAGGAGAATGGGAATGGGGTTGACGAGTCCAAGAGTTTAATTATGGCTTGCTCTTTCTGATGACCAGCTCCCCTCTGGAAGATACCCACAGGAGGCCACCAGGATCACTTTATTAGAACAAAAGATGCTCCTATCACCCAAGATCCCTATGGGATCATGCCTAAATGGGCAGTCAGACATCCCTCTCTCAATCCAGGACTGCTGGCTCCCAATCGCTTGCTTGCCTGCCTGCCTGCCTGATTATCCCTAACGACATCTGCCTGCCAGCCTGATCACCCCGTAATCACTCCCCTGCCAGCCTGATTGCCCCTAACTGCCCTCCCTTGCAGTTCTGGTCATTCCTAACTACCCTCACCTGCTGGCCTGGTTGCCCTTAACTGCCCTCCCCTTCAGGCTTGGTTGTCCCTAACTGCTCTCCCCTGCTGGCCTGGTTCCCTGCAACTATCTTCCTCTGAAGGCCTGGTCATTTCTGACTGCTCTTCCCAGATGGCCTGGTTCCCCCCAACTGCTCTCCCCTGCTAGCCTGGTTTCCCCCAACTATCTCCCCTGCAGGCCTGGGTTTCCCCAACTGTTCTCCTCTGTTGGCCTGATCACCCACTACTGCCCTTCCCTGCTGGCTATCTTGTAGTGTCCATCTCGTGTCCACATGGGGGTAGCCATCTTGTTTGTTGGAGTGATCATCAATTTGCATATTACCTCTTTATTATATAGGATTGTATATGAGTGTTTATTCCAATAATGCTGGCAGTATGGGAGAGTAGGAGGTCATCCACAAAAATCTGCTCTGTATGCCCCCATAAGCCATCTGCTTATATTGGATAGGAAGAATATTACATGGGGAAGTAGGCTTTACAGGCATGGGAAATTAGACAGTGCGGGCTAGGGTGGGACTCCATTGTTTGGGCAACAAGGTTGTTAAACTTTCCATATAAATAAGCAGTTATTGAATGAGAATGAACTACATTCCAAAGTTGACTGCCAGGTCCAAGACTGATTCCCAGGTCCTGGTGGCGTACAACTCCCAGCCAGATTAGAATATCTTTTCTTTAATTAGAACCAAGTAATCATGGTTAACAGAGCATGATTAATATTTCTTATAACTATAGATTGTCCCCAATATTCTATTTTTGCCCCTAAGATTTCCTCACTGTTATTTCTATCCTCTCATATCTATGAGATTAGTTTTAGATGAAAAGTCTTATCCTGTTGGACTGCATTTGCTTCTGCCTTCAGAGTAGTTCTCAGGGATGGGATATGGCAAAAGCAGGATATAAAAAAGAAGAAGACATTAAATACAGTAGCAAGCAATTAGAGTACAAAAATAAACAGGAGAAAAATTAAAAAGAACTTCTGCAACACAGACAGGTTGGTAGGCAGGAAGTTAGCTTGAATAAGTCAAATCCTCCAAAAACACCTTTCTCATTATTTTACCTTAGAGATGGTTTCCCTAATTTGTTGAATGTTGCTTTCTATCAATTGAAAATTATCAGAAGGTTTAAAACAGCACATTCCTTTAAATTCTTCACAACCATGGTTATGCCATAATAACCTATAGCAAATAAACTAATGCTGCCTGATTCTCTAGAAATGCCTCACTAACCTGGCTCAGCTCTTGATTTATCCCATATATTGCCCTGGAAGTGGGATTCAGGGCTTTTGCCATGCTGCAAACTAGCTGAGTCATTTCTACGTTAAAGGAGGCTACCATTACCAGCATGACCAAAATGGTTAAAGCAATATATTCAGCAGAGATCTATAGGTGGGGGACGTCATTGCAGTTGGTAAGATAGCCGTGAGAAGGTCGTTTTTAGTTTGGACCCTGGGGCATAAAGATGGTCAGTCATTCTAAGGAATAAGGCCCCTCTATACTATTAGCAGGGATATGTGAATTAACAGCTATTCCAAGTATCCAGCAGCTTAGTATGTCCATTACTATAAGAGAGGGTGGAATTACTAGAACAATTCATATTACAGTCATTAGATACTCAAAGACAATAACTAGCACACCCAGTAAAAGTTCAAACATTGGCCACAGGGAACTACTTTAGAGAAAATATCCCTGCATCCTTTTTCCAGACATTGGATTCCACATATTAAGGTACCTGTATGTGACTTTCTTCCCAAAATGAATGGAGTAATACTATATAATAAAGAGTTAATATGCAAATTGAGCCTCATACCCTCTTATCATCACATTGTCACAAAGATGGCCACCCCCTGTTGTCACAAGATGGCTGCCCTCACGTCATCACAAAATGGCTGCCACAAGATGACTGCCCCCATGTTTTCACAAGATGGCTGGTGGGGGAGGACAGTTAGGGCCAATTGGACTGGCAGGGGAGGGCAGTTGAGGGTGATCAGGATGGCAGGGAAGCAGTTAGGTATCAATCAAGTCAGCAGGGGGGTGTTTAGGGGGTGATCAGGCTGGCAGGCAGAAGTGGTTAGTGGCAATCAGGCAGACAGAAAGTGAGTGGTTATGAATCAGCAGTTGGACATCCCCCGAGAGGTCCCTGATTGGAGAGGGTGCAGGTTGGGCTGAGGGACACCCCCTCTAGAACACAAATTTCATGCACTGGGCCTCTAGTTCTATATGTGAGTAATAGGTATTTCAACTCCTACTAGGCAGGATATTTTTATTTATTTATTTATTTTTGCTAAATACACCCAAATATTTTAATCTCTTCTGGAATTAATTGTCCTTTAGCCAGACCAGCAGTGGTTAAGAGCCAGATATAGTGAATGCTACCTTCAAAAGATGACCTTGAGGTGTTTGATTTCAGTTACCTATTTTTCCCCTTCTGGAGCCCTCTTCATTCTGGTGTGATGGATCTCTAGATGACCCATTCATTGTCTTTGCTCTGCTTATGTCTCTCTAATTGCCTACCACATGCCCCCTCAAGGATATTGTCACTGAATTCTTTCATAGAAAAGGGGCATAGAATCTCTTGGGTAGCTGTTTCATGCTGTGGAGGGATGAAGTTTTACTTGAGAGCCAAAAGATCCTTGCTGTCTGTCAGAGGGATGATGCAGCCTGGATACAGGGAATGTGGCAATGGTGTCTAGAATGGTATTCCCTGAGTATGAGTAACCCAATAGGACTCCCCTACTTGTGTCTCACAAGAGTTACCAGAATATATAACCAGACAACCAATGGGTCCGGGCTGATTGACACTACTTGAGCCAATTCAATGTCCTCGTTTAAATGTAATGCAGATCAAGTTACTTTTTTCCTTAAAATCCTCAACTATCTTCCCATCACATTTAAATTAAACTCAAATTTTTACCATGGCTCACAAAGCCAGTCAAAATCCAGCCTATACCAAATTTGCCAGTATCATTCTAACCACTTCTTTCCTGTCCATATCCTCAGGCTCATCCCATGTTTCCCCTTTCTGGAAATATATGCCTTGGTCATCCAATTGCTGGCTCCTGTATGTTACTTCAAATTCCATTTCAAAGTTACCTCCAGAGGGGGCTTCCTAACCACTCAGTTTGAAGTAGCTTATCATTTCACCTCTAAATTCTCTACACTGAGCCATTTATTACCTGCTGTTGATTTTTTTGTATGCCCCTTGTTTCAACAATAACAACAAAAACAACAACAATAACACACACATACTGGTATGTATGCCTTAAAATATAAGCTTCATGAGAGTGGGAATCTTATGTATAGTAACTAATAAACAATATTCATTGAATTAATGAATGTATTACATTATAGCTGCTGTCATTAATGGTCCTTCTTAAGGTGAAGGCAACTTGCATCTCTCATATTTCTTTGACATACAGGACTGGGTTTGATATACTGACTATACTAGGGAGACTGAAATACACAAAAGGGAAAAACAACCTATTTTCAGAAGTTGAACAGCCATCTAGACTACTACGCAGAATCCAGCATCTGGTAAGAACAGCTGAAAACCACAAGTAATACTTGGTAAATAATTAGCACATGTACTCCAACTTGAATTAGTGGCAGTTATCAACCAGTGGCAAGAGCTTGGTGACTGAGAATTAGCATCAGGTGACATTGTAAAGTGACAATCTTTGAACTGGAGCCCGGGCTCCTGAGGTTCAGAGGTCACTTTTCAAGCCCAGGAAGGAAAAGGATTGACAAACACAAGGACAGAGCCTCAATTCTGGAAGCAATAAGCACTAAATTTGCTTACAAATTTGAGAAACCCAAGCTCAAAAAAACAGAGTAGGGTACCACATAGTAACATAAAGCAGAAAGGAGGGATGTGACTGAAGAAACAAGCAGAAGCCCACCCTTGACGTTGGACAGGGTGCAGGTGACTTGATGCTGAGTATCAGATTCAAAGTGGACTTTGAGAGTAAAGGAGGTCACAATGTGAAGCTGTGTTCTAAGCAGTGGGCAGTCCAGCCTGATGGGAGGGCTCTATTGATTGCCTTTCACTGTCATGCATGAAACCTGAAAATCCATCTTTCTGTCCACTGCTCTTGATCAATATGATAGATCTTCCCTTCAGAGGCCTGTATGAATCCTATTATTCTGCCTACACACATGTGGAGCTAAATTAATGATGATGACGCATGGGCTGCAGAGCATCTGTAAACTGTTATTATTACCATCCACGCCGGTGCTTTATCGATCTCCTCTATTGGACATTGACTCGGTTTATTATCATACATTTTTAAGATGCCAATAGGTTAACTTTTTTTTTCTCGGCCAATAGCCTGGGTAAATGTAGACTCAATTAGAGGCGGTCTGTCTCTGCCTAAGCACTAGACTAGTGACAATGATTATTAAACTTGTGTGGATTTAGGCATATCTAGAAAAATTTAAACCCTCTTGATATTCTTTCCTCCATGCTCAAGGCAAAAGGAATTTATTTTATCACACAGGTATATGAACTGAATTTACCAAACGGATAAATAAAATATTTCAGCATATTAGGAATATGCAAGAACAAATTTGATTTTACCACTGATTATACTTCATTCAAAAATTGGGTAAAATTCTCTAATCAAGGATGATTAGGTAGGACAGTTATTTCAGTCCTGCTATTTTGAACTTCTACAACTTTTAGTTTTGATGTTTTCTTATAGGATTGACAGGAACTTGCTGAGTCCCTCTAGTGACTCAATACCTAGTCATTGTAATTTCATTCAGGCTTTTGATACCCTCTCTGCACACTTGCATGTCATCTTTTCACAATCAGTATCTGGCACACAGTGAACATTGGAGAAATAACACTGAAAGAGTGAATTAATGCTCTTTCCTTGGGAGCATTAACTCTCCACTACACAGACATGGGACTGCCACGATCACAGCCCTTGCCTAGGGTGTTGTGAGCATTGTAGAAATGGAGAAGTCCTGAGGCTTCCAGTAAAGATGGCAGTATAGGTCAACATGGTACTCAGAACCTCCCACAACCACATAAAATTTACCAATAAAGAATAACCATCATCCAGAACCACTTGAAATCTAAATTAGCAAAAGTTCCATAGTTGACTATTAAGAAAAAGCCACATTAAAAATGGTAGTAGGAGAGGAGACATGGAACAAGTTGGTCTCACACCTACCTGTGGCTGATAAAAATAGGGAAGGTCCCCTCTGAGGAGTGAAGGGTTCAAGCCACATGCCAAGCCCCTCAACCCAAGCCCAGGGTTTCAATGTCAGGAAGAGCAGCTCCTATAACTTCTGGCTATGAAAATCAGCAGGGATGGTGGCTGAATGAGATGGAGGGCTGCTAGAGTTCCAGCAATGACTTAAAATGTATTCTTAAAGGGCTCATGCAGACGTGAACTTACCATGAACTCAAGCTCTGGAGCAGAAACTTGAATAGCAATAGGGACATACACGGAGAAATTGAATTATCTGGTTTCAAAACAAGAGCTAAAGGGGCAGCTTTCTCTCAGACAAGGGTGCTGGCAGAGACCTTTGTTCTTTGCTGAGCCCTGACCCCACAGAGCCAGCAGGCAGGCTCCATATCTGAGTCTCCATAAAATTGGCTAACACTGTTTTCCCTGCTCTGGTGATCTCCTGAGACCCCACCCAACATATGGGCCCAATAGAGCCATTATCTAGTAGCTTTTTTTTGTACAAAAAGCCTGTCTCGGCTCAAATTGTTGATTTTCCTAAAATCTTTCAAAGATTCACATACCCCAAATAAACAGCGTGTGGCCTCAGTGTGCCCTTTACCTCTTGCTAAGTGGCTCCAGGTCTGGCACTAGTGGCAGTTTGGCTTCTCCCATGCACTTCTAAGCCCAGCACAAGTACCAGCCTATTGAAGATCACTCTGTAGTTCATGTCAGGTGGCCTTAGGCTAGGCACAGGCAGTGACAGATCTTGACTTGAACCTCCCAGGAGGCCCCAGTGGTCAGCTTCAGAACATGCTAGAGTACCACCCAACCACCTCTATGATTGACACACTCAAGGGGAAAACTCAGTGGACATGAGCTCTGCTGAAGTGAGTCCCACTCTGTGAGGTTGGCCCCTGCACAGCAGATCTTCTGCTGTGTTCATGTGAGTCCTTGTAGCTGATTCGACCTGGGATAAATTCCTCCCACTGACAGGCATTATAGCAATCAAGGCTCAACTATGATAGGAGGGCACACTCAATTCACCCAAGGAGCTGCATCTGGGGCATTCAGCTAGAGTGACTTGGGAGGCTGAGCCACTGGGCCTCACAGAATACCTACTACATAAGGCCACTCTTTCAAGTCTGTGAGATACATCAGCTCAACCTAATGCATAGAAACAAACATAGTGAGGCAGCCAAAATGAGGATAAAAGAAAAAACTTCTAAAAAAAAAAAAAAAAAAAGAACAAAACTCCAGAGAAAGAACTAAACAAATGGGAGATAAACAATATATTAAATGCAGAGTTCAAAACACTTTTTGGTTATAAGAATGCTCAATGAACTTATAGTAAGAGTAGAAGAGCTTAGTGAGAACAGAAAAAAGATGGGAAACAATAAAAATGGAGATAGAAAACATAAAATAAGCAGTTAAAAATGAAGAATCCAATAACTAAATGAAGAATACATTACAGGAAATCAATAATAGGGTAGATGAAGAAGAGAATTAAATCAGATATTTAGATGATAAGGAAACAGTAAACACTTAATCAGAATAGCAAAGAGAAAAAAGCATCTCCCCAAATGAGGATGGTTCTGAGACAACATTAAACATCCAATATTGATATCATGGGGTGTCAGAAGAAGAAAGAGAGCAAGGAATTGAGAACCTATTTGAAAACATAACGACTTCTTTAACCTGGTGAAGAAAATAGACATATAAATCCAGTAAGAACCCCACACAAGATAATCCCAAAGGGGTCCACACCAAGACACTTCATAATTAAAACACCAAAGGTTAAAAACAAAGAGAGAAACTTAAAAGCATCAAGGAAGGACAGTTACTGGTATTTCCCTACAAGGGAGCTCCCAAAAGACTGTTAGCTGATTTCTCAATAGAATTTGGCAGAATTTTGATGGTTGTCAGAAAATGCGCTTGAGGGAAAGGTGAAGGGATTAAGAAGTTCAAATTAGTAGTTACAAAATAGTTATGGGAATGTAAAGTACAGCATAGAGAATTTATTAAATGATATTGTAATACTGTATAGTGTCAGATGGGTACTAGATTTATTGGTAATGATTACTTCAAAAGTTATATAAATGTATAATCATGGGATTGTACATTTGATACTAATAAAATATTGTACATACACTGTAATTGAAAAGTAAAAATATATTTTTAAAAATTTTACAAAAGAAACGCAGAAAGCTTGGTTGCTGCAGCACTAGGACTCTTTTACAGGCAATTCTTTAATAACCATTGATTAAAGCACAAGCTGTTTATTAGTTCTGTGAGGCACATTAAGAGATATATGCATACACACATATATGCACAATTAGACAGATAAGTATGGGTGTTTAGTGAATGTATGCATGCATGCCTAGTGTATGTACTACATGGCTCATCTAAAATAAGGAGTAGGACTGTGTGATATTCATTCTTTTTGTTTTTTTTATTTTATTTTTTTTAATATTTTTTATTAAGGTATTATCTGTGTACATAGCTTATCATTGCCCCCCCCCCCATAGATGCCCTCCCTCCCCAGAGTTTTGTGTCCATTGGTTGTTCTTATATGCAAGCATACCAGTCCTTCGGTTGATCTCTTATCTCCCCCAGATCTCCCTACCCTCCCCCTCCCCCCCCCCCCCCCCCCGCTGTCATTTGGCAGTCTGCCTGTTGTTTTACTGTCACTATATCTATCTTTCTGTTCATTCGTTTATAATGTTCTTTAATATCCATAAATGAGTGAGGTCATGTAGTGTTTCTCTTTCATTGACTGGCTTATTTCACTCAGCATGATGCTCTCCAATTCCATCCAGGTTACTGCAAATGATGAGAATCCCTTCCTTTTTATGGCAGCATAGTATTCCATGGTGTAGATGTACCATAGTTTTCTGATCCATTCATCTGCTGACGGGCACCTAGGCTGTTTCCAAGTCCTAGCTATTGTAAATTGTGCTGCTATGAACATAGGGGTGCATATATCCTTTCTGATTGGTCTTTCTAGTTTCTTGGGGTATATTCCTAGTAGTGGGATTACTGGGTCAAATGGGAGTTCCATTTTCAGTTTTTTGAGGAAGCTCCATACTGTTCTCCACAGTGGCTGCACCACCCTGCAATCCCACCAGCAGTGCAGGAGGGTTCCTTTTTCTCCACAACCTCGCCAACATTTGTTGTTTGTTGTTTTGTTGATGTTGGCCATTCTGACAGGTGTGAGATGGTACTGCATTGTTGTTTTGACCTGCATCTCTCCCATTCTTTTTGTTACATTATCTCTCCTACATAGCAAAGAGTCATTAGTTATAATCCAATTCACACGCAATGCTTTAGGAAAGGCAAAATAATTATAAACTTGCTGTTCTTTTCCACCTCTATCTCACTCCTTCACTCTTTCAAACATGAAACTTTTCTCAAAAATCATTATTTGTGCAAACATTTTGGAAGACAACCAACTAGAGGAACTTAAATATTTGGATGTGAGGGAAAAAAATCTTGAGGGCTTCCCCATTATGGTCAACAAAAGGGTTTGAAATTAATGAGATTTTTTTTTGTGTGTGGGGGGAGTGGTAGTGATAAATGCCATCAACAAATCAACAGATCAAGGGATCCAAATATGGGAAGATGAATAAGTGGATTTCAACCTAGATGTGTAATCGACATCTAACCAATGACCAACTTCATTAAAACATCACCTCATCTTTACATCATTTACATAATCTCCAATTTTAAAGAAAGCTCCAATGTATATGCTAGACACTGAGGTTATAACATTACCAAACATCTTTTATTCTTTGGAGACTTGATGTTGTTGAGTGGTGAATGATAAGCAGGGAAGGTCAGATGTTACATTCTATTTAAGTATCTGTTCAGCCAAAATGGGATTACATATCATAATCTGCTTCAATGACATTTGGTTCACTATTAATCAAAACCCCAAAATTTTGTCTAGTACAACAACTCTTTCAATGCTATTTTCAGAGTTTGAATCTAAGAAAGCATATTTAAATGGCCGTCCATTGATAAGCCCTTTTGTAAGTTTCTGCTATAGAATGTCCATATTGTGGATTTTTATGATTAAAAGGTGTTAATCATTACAAAAAGTAATCTGAACAGCTAGAAAGACTAGAAACCTAACAGCCAATTACACTGGTTGGCCAGATTATTATGATCTCTGAATGCATAATAATCTGGCCACTCATTGTATATCCTATGTAATAAAAGGCTAATATGCAAATTGTCCCCTCAACTAGGAGATTGTACAGCAGGCCAGCTGCCCACGTCCCCCCTCCTTGGCCCCAACCATGCATGAATTCATGCACTGGGGCGTGTATATATATATATATATATATATATATATATATATATATATTGAGTGGCCAGATTATTATGCCTTCAGACATCATAATAATCTGGCCACTCAGTGGATATAATCAGTTTTTCCTCTAACATGTTCAATATATTAAATAAAAAAATAGGAACTGCCGAATAAAAATAAATAGAATACATTAATCTATCCTCTGTTTTATTTTTTTCTTATAAAATATCAGATTTTTCTTGAATCTATACACTTTTAAAGCTTTTGTTTCTCTATAAAGTAAATTAGCAGTATATTAATCTTCAGGATTTGCTGCTTTTGCTTACTAGTCAATAATGACATCAATAGGGTCTCACAGATAAACCAAAGTGAAAGTCTTCTACAACAAGGGATTTCAGCTCTTTGTCAATCATCAATACCAAGCCAAAAAAAAAAAGGGGGGGGGGTTTCTTTATTACTTGGGCTTTATTCTTTGGTCAATTTGTACAGAAAAAATTAGAAAATTTCTTGTCATTCTCTAACTAGATTTTTTTTTGTAGAAAAGAAAAATCATTTTATGTTGGAATTCTCTGAGCACTTACAGGAAGTGTGATGGCAAAACGAAAGTGACAGGAGCCAGTTCCAGAGAGAGTGCCATGTACAGGGATAGTTAAATCTGATGGCAAAGGGAAATGGAAATTCTTTAACAAAGGAAAGAAGCCTCAAAGAATCTGGCAACAGGAAATCAAACATAAACATTTTATTGAATTTGCAGTAAAATAAAGTGTTTGTATTTCTATTTGCAGGCCATTTTTTTGAGTAAAAAAAAAAAAAACCCTATAGATTTTATTTCTATCGAGGATGACTTGAAGATGATCCAGAAGTTGGGGCAAATAATCTTCAAATGGAATCATTTCTGCCCTTCCCTGTTTGTGAAAAAGTATAATACTCATGTGTAATGAGGGGGTCTCAATGCTCCTTATACTCTGTAGTTTCCTCAATTAAAGCTTAAATTATCCATTATTTACTTTTGATTAAGGATCACTTTATTTTCTTATTTTAAGGCATAATTTTCTCACAGATGGAAAATATATTGCCTAAATAATTAATAAATATTTCTCCTTTCCCAAACTCCTTCTTGTCTAAGGAACTATATTGTTTTTCAAGCATGATGTGTTACTAATTAACTCTCACTAACACTAAGGGGGAAAATAAAGAAAATGTGTGCATACACACAGGTTATATTCATGAACACACACACACACACACACACACACACACACACACACACACACACCTTGGGTATATATATTCTGTAAAGTAAGGAAGTTTTAGTGTGCATGTATAACTCATTTAATGGATGGTCAAAACTAGCTCAATTTTAAGCAAACATCAACTGTACTATTTTTCACAACCAGTCTTCTTTCTCTTCTCTAGATGATATTTTAGTTCCCACAGCACTTTCAACTATATTTAGCTACTAAAAACTAGAGGCCCAGTGCATGAAATTCATGCATGGGGAAGGAGGGAGTCTCCTCAGCCCAGCCTGGACCTTTTCCAATCTAGGAATCCTTGGGGGATATCTGACTGCCGGTTTCAGTCCAATCCCAGGGTATATCCCTCTCACAATTCGGGAGCACTGGCTCCTAACTACTCATTTGCCTGTCTGCCTGCCTGATCTCCCCTAACTACCCTTCCTGCCTGCCTGGTCACCCCCAATTGCCCCCTGCTGGCCTGTTGACCCCCAACTGCTCCCCCCTTACTGGACTGATTATCCTTCACTGCCCCCCTCTGCTGGCTTGGTTGCCCCTAACTGCCCTCTCCCCCCTGCCAGCCTGGTCACCCCACACTGACCCCCCTGCTGGCCTGGTCACCCCATGCAGCATGTTGGTCAGTTGTTACTCTGAGGGCATCGTGACCAATTTGCATATTACCCTTTTATTTATTAGTATTGATTGTGTTAAAATACAGATCATTTTATTACCTCTCTACAAGTTCTTCTTAATTTAAAGCTTTTTCCCACCCCTGGTTTGCACCTGACTCAGTAAAAAAAAAAGGGGGGGGTATGCATCCTGGTTAGTTTGGCTCAGTAAATGAAGCATCAGCCTGAGGACTGAAGGGTCCCAGGTTCAATTCCGTCAATGATACATGCCCAGGTTTCAGAGTTGATCCCCAGAAGGGGACATGCAGAAGGCAGCTGATCAATGATTCTCTCACACATTGATGTTTCTATCTCTCTCTCTCCTTCTCTCTCTCTGAAATCAATAAAAAATATTTTTTAAAAGATCTTGTGTATATATCTTTGGTCACCTCCTTTACCACAGACTTGTTCTTCTGTCCTTCTCTGTCCACTCACCTGCTGCTTCTGACTTTACGGGGTTGGACAGGGAGGGGCAGAAAGGATCATCTCCTACTGAAACAGCTTTCATCTGACTCAGGAGTCCTCTGCTTATGACAGAGGTCAAAATACTAGCTCTTTCTCTCTTGAATGACTTTGGAAGATTTTTAGACCCACAGCCATTGAGGATTTTGAACCTAAAATTCGCTAAAGATGACACCTTGATGCCTTTTCAGGTGGTTCTCACAACTTCCCCCCAGCCTCATTGCAGCCCATTTACCCCACATAGGCTGGCTCTAATCCCTTTTGGGCAATGCCTCCTTTGGGGCAAACCAAATCCAGTTTGCCCTTTGCCAGTGGGAAGGTAGTCCCCGTCCTCTATATTCTCTCCCCTCTCTGCTAACTCCAGGTGGCCTCTTACTTTTAACGTTTCTGAACAGGAGCTTCCAATCCTCCTATTCCCAAACTCCAGGGAACACATGTGAACCTTTAAGTGATTATTTGAAGTCCCGCTCTTTTAACTTGTGAGGAAAGGAAAGCGCCTCTTTTCCTGAAGGAGAGGAAAAATATTACAAGGCTAAATTAGACACTCTCTACCAGTCCTCCACAGCTGCTACCTTAATGCCTCACTTCCTGTTCTGTATCCTGGAGGTGACCACCTGATTTGGAAGTCCTGCCTGTGGTAGAAAGAGACAAGGAACAGGCCTCCAACACCCCCTTACAGTGTGATTGGGGGACTGCTCCAAGAAAGGAAACAGGTTGTCCAGTTGAAAGGTTGCCAGACTTCCTGGAAAACCATATGTACTTGCAGGAGAGTCTCTAGCAATGGAAGACTTTAGCAGGATATAGGATCTCTCAAGGAGTAAGGAAAATAAACCTGGAATCCATCCATTTATCAGGCATAGTTCCTTGGAAATGTCATTTAAGCTAAATAACTATCTGAATATAAAACAGAGACATTTCATGACTGAAATAATACATTTCCATGTAAACAATATCAGTGGATGCACAATTGAAAAGTCTTAGAAGGTAGCCTGGGCCAAAGTGCGTCTTCATGCAGTGAGACAGGCCCAAGATCCTGCATTGGCAGTTCTGGACCTATCTCTGCTTTGACTTGGCCTTGTGATTACTTGTATCTTTGGAATTATTAAAGCTTGAAACTGTGTAAGATTTCCAGTTCACAAGAGTCTGACTGACAATCCAATCTTCTGTGTTATTTCAGTGGTCTGACCCCTTGCTTTAAAGGACAGGCTGAGTTTAAATCTATTTTTTCAGGTTTGTGCCTAAGAACAATTTTTCTCTGCTAGACATGATTACTTGTTAGAAATAAAAGGGTAAAGAAACTTTCTTAATTTTCTTTGGTTTTTTTTGGAGGCTCAAATATAATAGGCACTTTCTAGACCTACCAGTAAGTTATTCCTGATTCTAACATACGGTATAGCATGTGTTGAAGGTGGTTACTCTGATTGCTCTCCATGTGACAAACTCCTTAGGGGTGAGGGCCATGTGTAATTCATCATAGAATCATCGATGCCTCACACAAAGTAGATATTCAAATAAATGAATTGTGATGATTTAGGTTGGAGTTTAGGGCATACCCTTTGCTAGAGTTTATGAATGAGAGGTGGGACAATATTGAATCTTGTCATGGGGCCTTTATTTTTGGCTACAGAAGAAGGTTGTGGCACAGCCTGGGGTGGGGGGTGGGGGGAGAGAAAAGGCACCAGAGAATAGCTGGTATATATTTTCTCATCAAGCTCCATGCGTACATTTCAGCCTCATACAGAAAAAGAAGCGGGTTTTAAGAGTCTGTGGTGAGACAGAACTTCCATCAATGTACTTTGTTTACAAATCATGTCTCAGATAAAGTGAGGAAGACATTCTTCCATGTATTCTTGGAGCAGTCTTGCTCACACAGTGTGACGACTAGAGGGATTACGCAGCACCGCCCAGTCATTCTGGGTGTTTGGCTACTTTGGAGGTGCATGGAAACCTAGCCTTAGCCAAAACCAGTGTTCTCATACAGAAAGCAGTGCACTTAGGAAAGTGCTATCCTCAAGTGGCCTGGAAGACCAGATGCCAAAAGAAAGGATGTATCGGAAGGAACAGGGGGTTTGTTTATGATCAGGTAGAAGAAATGTCTGAGGAGTAGCTGAAACTGGTTTGGCTCAGTGGTAGAGCGTCGGTCTGCGGACTGAAAGGTCCCGGGTTCGATTCCGGTCAAGGGCATGTACATTGGTTGTGGGCATATCCCCAGTAGGGGGTGTGCAAGTGGCAGCTGGTTGATGTTTCTCTCTCATCGACGTTTCTAGCTCTCTATCTCTCTCCTTCCTCTCTGTAAAATATCAATAAAATATACTATTAAAAAAAAAGAAATGTCTGAGGAGTCAAAATACCAGGATGCAGCATCTTGGATTTGGTAACAATTTGATTTTAAGATCTGAATCACTAGTCATTTCTCATGCTTACAGGAGCCGCAGCCTGAGCAAAGGAGAGAAAAGGGGACAGCCAGCCCCATGGTTCTTCGGTACAGATAATTTTGGAAGGACTTCTGAGCTATAGAGGTATATACTGATTGACCCCTTTTTTGTTTTGTGATTTTAGTATAAAATTATTTAGAAAAGATTTAAATATTTCTGGCTTTTTTACATGTACATATATATTGTTTATTGCATTAAATCCTTCATAGTACTTCCCTCCTATAGTTTTACAATCCAGAAGAAAAAAAATTCAAGAAAGTATTTCATTGTGTTCAGTTTTTAAAAATACAAAAATGACTATCAAGATTACAGGAATTTGTTAATATACTGAACTGAAAAGTACATACAGACTAGAGGACGTTTTGATGGGATAGGATTGCGCAAAAGGTTCTGCATTAAGCAGGATGGAGAAATGAAATAGTGAAATGTACATACTCATGTCCAGGTGCCCTCAGTCAGAGCTACTAAGCTCTGGGAAAATACTGACTGTAAATCAATGGAAAGATCCAATTGCTTATTTATCTAAGGCCATAAAATAAAATATAATACAATATGTTTCAGACCAGCCGGTAGCACAGATATTATGCAAGAAAAAGTTACCAATTGGTGTGAAGTGGTGGAAGGCGATGGGGAAGTCATACACTTCAGTGGGTGTATGACAGTAGGGTTAGGTTGCAGACAGCGGCTTTTGCAAACACAGATTTATTGTGACGCATTGAGTGGCTTGCAGAATCTCTGGAAAGACGTAGAAGAGGCTGTAGCTTGAGTTTCCAGGGACCTCTGCTGTCTGATGGGGAGGCTGCTAACTGAGCTGTAAGGGGCAAGCCCTCAGGTTAGGAACTGCTAACCAGTTTACATGGCTCCTAGTAATTTGCATCAGCAACATGAATGCCTCATGGCTCTCTCCCACCTTACTTCAGTTTCAAACCCAAATCTCAGGGCAGTGCACCAGGTCGGTAGAACCTAAATCACACTGTAGCTCCAGCTGTCAGGAAACTGAGAAGTGGAGCCTTTAGTTTTCCAGCTTCTAAATTGTGTGAGGACATGAGAGACAAGGTGAGTGCCAAACAAGCCAGTGCACAGGCCACACTAGAGCTGGGGTTTAGAGAACCTACTTGGTTCCCTACTTTATATTGTTTGTTTGTTCATGTCATAATATTTATTAAACGCCTGCTGTGGATACCAGTGGTTGGTTCCAAAAATGAACAAGATTTAAAACAAGAAAAAAACTTGGTTTTTTTTAATCTTTTCTTTTGTAAGTAGCTTTGGGGCTTGTATGCTTTGGGACTGGGTGTGCCTTCTGCTAGAGATGGCCTTGCCCCCGGGAAAGGAAGACAGGCCAGGGAGTGGTCCAGGGGAACAGAGGCTGGAAGCTGGCTGCCTGGAGCTGGCTGCCTTCTCAGCATAAAGGGCGATGCATGACAGGGATCACAAGCCTCTGTATTTCCCAGGGTGTGTACCAGGGTAAAGAGCAGAGAGGGATTTGGAAGCAACTCAGCTTGAGATAATATTTATCTGGTATAATGTTCCTTTCATTGTATATCAGAAGCTTGACCATAGCAGCTAAAGGGGGAAAAAACCCAGAACTCTCACTGAGATGAAATGCGATACAAAACCTCAGGTGGCAGGGTGCATACCTGAGGGAAGCGGACAGCGGTGGTACGGAAAGCCGTCGGCCAGGCTGAGTCGTTTAGAATGGCTGGGCAAGGCCACGAGGGAGATCATGGGCGCAGATAGTTCAACCAATACATTCAAATGTGTACAGCGTCTCACAGCATTAAAAAAGCCAACTATTTCAGAAGACAATACTTCCCATAAATGTTTCATTATTCTGGTTTCTAGTTTTGACTGGAAATGCTATGAAGAAATTGGGACACTATATTCATAAAGTATGTGGAAAATTAACAAACATAGTCACAGTTTAGTAGTATTTTAAAATTTGGGTAAAATGAATTATTATTTATAAAACCCAGCTTATCCATTCATATCTAAGTTGTTGTTGTTTTTATGTTTGTGTGTGTGTGTGTGTGTGTGTGTGTGTGTGTGTGTGTGCGCGCGCATGCGCGCGCGTGTGCGGTTTTGTTTTTATTCTTCCAGGAGTCTTAAAGAACTTTGTTAGATGATAATTGTCCAAAATGTCACTGAATGTGCTCACTGGTATATTCACACCCCTTTTGTAAGATACATGGAGAGATAAAATTTGTTTCTATTGCATATATTGGAAAGCTATGGAGAGATAGAGATGCGGTGATGAGTACAGTGTCACACAATCATAACTGCTAGCTTTCACCGAGGAGCTGCTATAGGATAGGAGTTGAAAGCCCTTTCCTTTCATTACAGCCAGTCCTTACAACAATGCCATGGTATATATATTTGTCCCCTTTTACAAATTGGAAAACTGAGAAGAGGTTAAAGCAATCACTAGCAGCTGCAAAACCAACAAGTACTAGAACCAGCATTTGAACGGAAGCTCTCATGATTTTAAAGCCCATGGACTTCTTCAGTACACCCCATAGCTATCACAGGAACTGCTAATAGAATCAGCCTTGATGTTCACATCAGCAGTTTACTGACCTGACATAATAAATTCATGCATAAACATCTCTTTTAGCACTCCCATACATCACCTATATCTTATGTCCTCCCTCCTTGGAGTTTCTTCCCTTTTCATGTTCTTTTTTGTTATTGTTAATCCCTAACTGAGGACAATTTTTCCATTTATCTATTTATGTTTTTAGAGAGAGTGGAATGGAGGGAGGAAGAGGAGAGAATCTAGAGAGGGAAAGAAACATCGATGATAGAGACACATTGATTGGCTGCCTCATTCAGGGCTGGGTATTAAACCTACACAGAGGTATGTGCCCTTGACCGGGACCCTTTGGTCTGTGGGCAGATGCTCTAACCACTGAGAAAACCACATTCTTTGCCCTATTCTCATAAAGTCATAAAGTCAGCTGCAAGACTATTTCTCGCCTTAGAAAGATATACCATAGCCATTTGGATAGTGTATGTGACTGTCCTCTAAGAATATAAATTCTCCTGTTGCCCAGCAATGTTTATACAGTTTGTTGATGCCTGTAGTTTCTGCTGACCAAGAGCTGGCATGGACCATGAACTCCACCATCCTATTTACTGCTAGAGGTGGCTTCTTTAGTCTGACTAGTTTAGACCAACAAATCTAAACTTGCACAGTTAAATGGCATAGTTGGAACTCAAGATAGCATTACTTGTTTGCAAACTGATAGTCAAGAGCTGTCATTGATTAAGGGAAGATTTGAGGGAAAACCATTTTTGACAGTGCAGAAGATCATATAGGAATCAACCAGCAGGGCTCAGTGTTCCTCTGGTGGGTCTTCCCAGATAATTTCCTTTTGAGGGAATATGCTTTGGGAACAACAGAATCCATCCACTGAATTTTTCACTGGCCATTCTGCAAATGATAGCTTTGTGGACTTTTATATGAATTTAAGATATCAAATGGATAGAAAAGATTGAGATACTCTCTGCTCATAATCCCCACTCCAGGTATAGAATTTTATAATCAAGAGGGAATTCCCATCTTTTTCCTGAGGAATAAGAAGTTTGGACCACACATTGAACAAACCAGCTCTTCAGCCTGCCAGCTTTGGATGGACCCTCAAATCAATCACCTGCCTCTGTGATCCAAAAGGGCTTGCACACATGTGTCTTACAGGACTAAGGCACACAAAGAAGCAGTTGTTAAACAGGTGCACAAACACTCCCTCAGACTATCCTACTTAGGCTCAGCACACAGGGAGTGGCAAAAATACCTGTCTTCCTCTGGCTCACTCCTATAGTAAAACTACAGCTCCAGATTCTTCATGGAAGGAGCAGGTCCACATATCAAGCACCCCAACTATTACAGCTGCAACCCAAGGGATTGGATCCCAAATCTCCTTCTTCTCCTCTTCTTCATCCTTCTCCTTCTTCATCCTTTTTTAAATACTGCTGAATAGCATACTATTACATAAATGTACCACAGCTTTTTTACCCACTCATCCATTAATGGACACTTGGATCAAAGTCACCAATCCTTACTTGTTCTAAGACTTATAATTATGACTCAGATGTAATTATTTATTAATTTTTTACAATATATTTTATTGATTTTTTTTACAGAGAGGAAAGGATAGGAATAGAGAGTTAGTTAGAAACATCAATGAGAAACATCGATCAGCTGCCTCCTGCACACCCCCTACTGAGGATGTGCCTGTGGTTAAGGTACATGCCCTTGATTGAAATTGAACCTGGGACCTTTCAGTCCGCAGGCCGATGCTCTATCCACTGAGCCAAACCAGTTTTGGCAGATGTATTTAATTTTAAAATTACTATTCATAGATGTACATATTGTCTTCCAAATATTGTTAGGGCATTTTAAATGATCTTTTCTCTTATGTTGAAGCCAGAATTATTGAAAAGCCTTAAGTCTAAGGCATTGTTTGGCAGTCTTTCATACTAAAGATAGCTTCATCAACAAGAAGAGTCCCAAGGGTCCCAAGGCCCAAAGACATAACTAATGTGGAATGTCATTGCCTGGCCTCCCAAGTGACAGAGAATTTCCCAATGAGATAATGGGTGGCCCATAAGCACAATTTCCAAACTCCCTCCTACATGACAGGATTTACTTCTTTGGCATTGAAGGTATGTGGCAAAATATTGAAGTCACATTTATTTTTTTCATTTTAAGATTATTGATTAGAACACATACACATATCTAGCTGACTCCGTGGATTCCCTCATTGCCACATAAAGCAGGAAACAGATTTTTTAAAAGTGATATTCATTACAACATCTCATTATGATGTTTGCAAAAACTATTATAAGAGGCTTTGTCTAAAGAGTGATCACTGGGAGCTACACAGCTCACCAAGAATACCTACTCTGGTGACAGTGATTCAACTCACTCGCTGGCTCTCTAATTGGAAACAGATGCTAAAATTGCAGGAGCCAAGTGGCAGATGTGTTCTCTACTCTTAAGTTTTCTGGAAATGCAGCACTGTCCTCCTTTGAACAGCTGTCTTGATCTTTCTAATAGTTATTTAGCAAAATCATCGGAAGACTGTGATACCCTAAAATGGGCTGTTCATGGGCAGACATAGAAGGTGCCAGCAATACTACAAACCAGAGAGTAAACATAGCATATCATTCAGGAGCTTTAATTTCACTTAAAAAACTTGGAGGTTAAAATTTGGGTAATTTAGCCTGTTATAAATTAAATAACTTTTATAATCAAACAAATAAAGACATATTGGAGAGTAGTCACAGTTTGCATGCTTTTTTTTTTAAAGTTAAAACTTACAAGTGTCTATTCAGGTCTTCAGCTCATTTTAAACGGATTTGTGTGTGTGAGAGCATGCATGTGTGTATGTGTGTGTATGTGTGTGTATGTGCGTGCGTGCGTGCGTGTGTGTGTGTGTGTGCGCGGGCGCATGTGTTGAGTGGTATACCTTCTTTAAATATTTTGGAAATTAACCTTTATCAGATGCATCATTGATGAATATGCTCTCCCATTCTGTGGATTGTCTTTTCGTTTTGTTGATGATTTCCTTTGCTACACAAAACTTTCTTAGTTTGATGTAGTCCCATTTATTTATTTTTCCTTTCATTTCCCTTTCCTAAGGAGATACTTCAAAAAAATATTGCTATAGCTGAAGCCGGTTTGCCTTTGGGGATAGAGCATCAGTCTGCAGACTGAAGGGTTCCAGGTTTGATTCTGGTCAAGGGCATGTACATTGGTTGCGGGCACATCCCGATAGGGGATGTGCAGGAGGCAGCTGGTTGATGTTTCTCTCTCATTGATGTTTCTATCTCTCTATCCCTATCCTTTCCTCTCTGTAAAAAAATCAATAAAATATATTAAATAAATAAATAAATATTCGTAAAAAATATTGCTATAAGAAATGTCTGATTTTCACAATAATGCAGAACAAAGAACTACATTTTGAATAAGAGAAATTCATAATGGATTATTATGACTTTATGGATTTATTTAAGTTTTTAATCCATTTTGAGTTTATTATTCTGTTTAGTATAAGGAGATGGCATAGTTTCATTTTTTTGCATGTATCTGCCTAAATTTCAGAACACTATTTAGTGAAAAGACTTTTTACACCATTGTATGTTCTTGCCTCCTTTGTCAAATATTAATTAATTGACTATAAAGGCTTGGGTTTATTTCTGGGCTCTCAATTCTGTTCCATTGACCTATATGTCTGTGTTTATTTCAATACCATGCTATTTAATTACTATGGCCTTGTAGTATAGTTTGATATCAGGTAGCATGATAACTCCAAAGTACAAATTAAAACAACAATGAAATATCACCTCACACTTGTTAGAATAATGATCTTTAATAAATCAACAAACAACAGGTGTTGTGAGGATGTGGAGAAAAGGGAACCCTTGGGCACTGTTTGTGGAAATGCAGATTGGTGCAGACACTGTGGGAAGCAGTATGGAGATTCTTCAAAAAATTAAAAATGAAGCTACCTTTTGACCTATCAATTACACTTCTAGGAATATATCTGAATAGACCTGAAACACTGATTTGAAAGAATATATGCAACCCTATGATCATTAAAGTGTTATTTATAATAGCCAAGATTTGGAAGCAGCCTAAGTGTCCATCAGTGGACGAGTGGATAAAAAAGCTGTGATATTTATGGAATGGTAAACTATTCAGCTGCTAAAGAATTAGAAGCAAAAGAAGGAGGAGGAAAAGGAGGAGGAGGAGGAAATCTTACTTTTGTAACAGCATAGCAAGGTAAAATGAGCCAGTCAGAGAAAGACAAGTACTATATGATTTCAGTTATATGTGAAATATAATGAACAAAATAAACCTATGAACAAAATAGATCTAGAGATATATAGTGATAAGATTACTATATTTTGAACAAAATAATTTAACAAACAAAATAGAAACAGACTCCTAGGTTCATGAACAGACTAACAGCTGTCATGGACTTTTTTCCTAAATAAAAAGTGGGCCTTTGATGAGGAGTAAGACATTCCATGAAATATTGTGTGTGGACACATGGGTGGTCTTCCTCAGTATGGAAGTAAGAAAGGAGTTTATTTGTATGTTATCATGTGACATGGAATGACGAGTGTGGCCAGGCACTGGGCAGGGTTGGGAAATAGATGATAAAGGTGAGCCGAGATGCTAGCTGTAGATCAATTGATGGAAAAGACTGACTTAATGAGAGGAACCAGCAAGAACAATTGCTTAGTTATTCAAACAAATTATTAAAGATAAATGAAAGGATTTGAGGTATAATTTAAAGTACTAGTGGTGCCTGTGTCTCAATTTCCTCATTTATAGAATGGCCAAATGCCTCCTCTCAGGGCCATGTAGGTTTAAAGAGATAATTCAAGTAATTTTGGACACTGTCTAGTATAAAGCAGATATGCCATAAATGGAAGCCACTATTATTACCATTGCTAAATAGTATGAAACCTATCTTGACTTATATGTGGCCAAATAAACCCAAGGGTTTAGTGATCCAAATAGAAAAAGTGTGGAAAACTGTTAGTAAGACACCAGCTATGAGCCACCAGAAGGGCTCTGTAAAATGGATGCAACAGGGACCAGTCAGCATGCCAATCTTGCATGGGCCAGTGTGCAGACCCCCATAAAACAGATGTGTGTTTTTTTTTCCTTCCTTTCTCTCACCTGCTCAGTCCTCACGTGGCTTCTGGCAATTACCTCCACTGAACCTCAGTGAAGCACATATTCTTCCTTAAATTTCCCAGAAATCTAAAGATGGTTTTATCTACAACAAAGTCTCCCTTTTACTGAGCATATCTGCCTACCAAACTATGCGGTCCCGTAAAGCTCTTCTTGCTGAGAAGGGTTGCTAAATTTTTAATGGCTCACATCTGCTCTATATTTACTCCCAGTTGTAGTCATACACCACTCTGATTGTTTCCTCCTAGTTTGGACGAAAAGAGCCACATGCTGACTTGACAAGCTCAGGGAAGACCTGCGTGGCGGTCTTGCAAACTCAGAGACTTAAAATAACCACAAAAGATGGTTTGAAAATTAAATATTTAACTACAAACAGGTTATGGTGGGTAGTCATGTCCTAGGCCGATATTTTCCCTGACAAAGATCAGCTTAGATCTTCTTTTCTGAGCCCATTGGCCTTTTTGCCTCTAAGATAACATATCTGAGAGATGTCTGGTTAACATGTAACTTCTCTTTTTCTGGAGCCCCTGGGGCACAATCCAATGTAGTGGACACCAGGACAATGCCCCAAATTCCTTCTTTATCATGATAATTGTTCCTGCACAGACCTAAGTAAACTTCCATCATTTTACTTTTTATCTAATCCCAGGGGTTTCTCACCACTTTGTTTTCTTCCCCCTCCTTAATCCATCACCAATGAATTTAATGTAACCCACCTATGTCCCTCCTTTGATTGCAATGTATAAATAGAAATGTAACCAGCCATTCCCCCGAGTATTATCTCCATCCATTGAGGTTCTGCTTTTCAGTATATGTCAACAGTTTGGCTCAAATAAACTCACAAAATTCTTTACAGGTTTCAATGGTTTTTCTTCATTAACACTACTCACAAGGATGGCTTTGAAAGCCCAAACTTGTGGGCATAGTTTGTTCTTATCCTAGTACTTCCCAAACGCTGATGTGTATGCATTGCTGGAGGGTCCAGCTGACATGCACATTGTGACCAGGTAGGTCTGGGGTGGATCCTGTGAGTCTGTAACTCAAACAAGCTCCTAGGTAGGTGATGCTGCTGGTGGTCAAGGGCACATTTTGAAGAGCAAGAACCTACAACAGAGGGCAGGTGAGCTATGTCTTAGCTCATTAGCTACTTCCTCACTTCATGAGTTTTATGTCTTTTAAGAACAACTCAAACTCCTACACTGGCCTACGAGAGAGACCTACAAAGCCATTATGTTTAATGAATACTTAGTCCGAAAAGGCCCAGCTCACGCATGCTGCAGGGAGCTCCGGATGCACAATGGGTCAGTTAAACTAGTGGGCATGTGGGTTTTGCTAATTGGTGAGTTGTGCCCTTATACCTGTTTACAGGGGAAAGGACATGCATGTTTTATGGAAAAAAAAAAAACCAAGAAAAAAACAACCTTGGATTAGCATCTGTGATTAAAAAATACTCGACTCTTGGAAAAAAAAAGAAAATGTTTGTTAGCTACTCAGAATTTAGCTGAATCACTTCTTTATTCTTCATCTCTTTTATCTTTTGGAAAAACATGCCCAACCAACCACAAAATGGCTCTTGGGAGATTCAGCTCCCAGCAGGACAGAGAGACAAGTATTCTTCTCTTTACAAAAATGCCTTTTCTTTCAAAGGTATTTATTTAAAATCTCTATTCCACTATTTTCACATCAAACCTGAAGTTATTTCCAGCAGAGTGTATGTACATTTTATCAGCATTATCTCAAGAGGAACCGCTATACTCTAATTAATGGCTCAAGAAATTGTGCTAAGTATAACAATTGCTTAACAGTAGTTATTTTGGGTTAACTGTATGATTGCTTCCTGTGCTTTGTTTGTTTAAAAGTCATGTTATTATCTTTTGCAGGCGATGTTCTACTTGTGGCATTCAGAGCATAAGCCAGGCATTGCCATCAGACCAGTAACTTTGCCTACAATGCCACATTGCAGCATTTCAGCCACCGTTGCAAGGAGGCCTTGCTCAATGGTATTACTCTGTGTGATGGAGATTAAGACGATAATAGGTTACATTTTGTGATGCTTTAGGGAAATGCAACAAATTAAAGTAAATCATGGGGTGCCCAGTATATTCTATAAGACACAATACTTTCTGCCTCTGTTCTTCTTCTTTCTATATTTCAGCCTCACATAGGAGAAACCATGTCTGACTCACATTGCATGGACATGCAGAAAAAATACTGAAGCATAAAACATCAGAAGGCAATACCATTTACCAGTGCTGTGCTGAGTCACAATGAAGCCTAAGGCAAAAGGAATAATACTGACACGGCCCTTTATTTATGATTTTGATTTTGATTTTCACTATAGATTTTGGGGCATTAATTGTGACAATTAAAGATATTATATTAAATATTTATCTCGCTTACTAGCTTTATAAAATGCTAAGTCCCCTAAATTTTGTGCCTAAGACTTGTGCTTCACCTTAGTTTGACCCTATTATTAGAGAGGAGATAATCTATTTACCAGCCAAGAAAGAAGAACATAAAGAAAAGACTGAGTTATGTCACCACCTATTGATCAAAGAGAAAAAAAGGACAGGTTGGGTTTTCAGGAACTGGAATTCAAAGCCAATAGTGTGTGGATGTTTTGCCGGTTCTTCAAGCTAAGTGAGCAGAGGAAACACTTCCAGCTCTTCTATGTCTTTACTTCAAATGTCCTTGTGAAATGAAAGTCTTTGTTCAGATCTGACTTTATATGACTAGTTTATTTGGGTTTTGTTCATCTTAATAGGTTTTCTTTATCAAAGTTGAACTTTTTAAAAAACTTTTTTAAAGATATGTTTTTACTGATTTCAGACACAAGGGAAAGGAAGAAAGAGAGATAGAAACATCAATGATGAGAGAGAATCACTGATCAGCTGCCTCTGCACTCCCCCACTGGGGATTGAGACTGTAAGTGCCCTGACTGGGAATCCAACCATGGCCTCCTGGTTCATAGGTCTATACTCAACCACTGAATGTTGAATTTTTAATGCACATAATTTAAATGCTGAAAACCAAATGTGGTAGTTTCAGGAGATGGACATTCCACTGAGCGCCAGTCATTTGTGCTATTTGCTTGCTTTTCTTTATCCTGGCAGTTTTCTTTATCCTTTCACATATTCATCTTGAGGAGTTTCTTGGCACAAGTTTACTTAGGAAGTTGGGTTTGGTGAGGAAAGCACAGGATTCTGATTCATAGTTCACATGATTGTGGACAAGTTAACCTCTAAGTTCATCGAGTCTTTTCTCTTATGTTACATCACAGAGTCATATGTGACTGACACACATACCTTAATGGGTTGTTTAAAAAATAATTCATATGATGTTGCTTTATAGAACATCCATTGCCATATTCATTAGCATTGTTTGCCCATGAATTATTAAGAGTTATTCATATGTAGGAAATTATAGTTAAATGATATTTGCAATAAATCTATAGTACTTTTATCTACCATATCTCCTGTATCTATTTAATCAATAGAAATATAGATGGGTTCAATTAAGTATAATAAATCTATACTTGGTATCAGTTTAGTGACCAAGCCTCCCACTCTACCCCTTCACCTGGATTATTGCACTGACCTCCTCCCTGGCCAACCTGGCCACTCTCAACCTAGAAACCTAGCAATCAGAAAATAACTTTTAAAAGTAAATCAAATCACATCACTCTTCTGTTCAAAACCCTCCAATGTTTACTATCTCTGTCAGCATAAAAGCCAACTGTCTTCCAACAGCTTAGAAAACCTTTGGGAATGTTCTTTTTCTTTAGTTCAGATTAATCTTCCATCATCTCCCACTTGTTTCCTACATTCCTGCCACACTGAGCTCTTCTCTGTTCCTTGTCCCGTCCTCCATTTGGGTAAATTATTTAAGTTCTCAATGCCTCAGTTTTCTCACCTATAAAATGGACATGAAAATAGTAAGAACTTCAGAGGATTCTTCTTAAAATTAAATTAGCCAAACTACCTAGAAAAGTGCTTACATATAGAGTTAAAATATTTAATATTATATTATCATAATTTTTATTACCTCCATCTGATTTTTTCAAAGTCTCTAAAGGTTTGACTCCTGAATTGACAATACTATTCAAGGGAGTCATGCTGCTGATTCACTCATAGCATATTTAGGACACTCCTTCCTCCCATTGCAGATTAATGAAATGCAGATGTTTCAAACACTATAAAGTGGCCCTCGCCTTGCTGCTGTGTCTTGTGGGATTGCAGTTTCTCCTCAATTCTTCTTCATTTATTTATTAAAAATGTTCTATTTTTGGATTCTGTCTTCTCTCTATTATTTTCTATTCTGTTCTTTCTCTCCATTTTAATTCAATGTCATTTCCCACTTTGCTTCTTATTCATAATCCAATTTCCCCCCACTCCTGGCACCCTGCCTTCCACTCACTAATTCTTCCCACATTTTCACTGTAACTTCTTTGCTCCCTCATGCAGTGGCAAGGGCATATTTCTTTAATATTTTTAGAAGTCTTGTGATTTGGTGGGAAAGCTTTCTGGCTGTGGTAAAAATAGACCGATTCCTTGAAAGATGTATGATGGGGCCAGATTGTAATCTCGTAAATGGAATTTAGATACAAGTTACAGATGTCATCAAGAAGAAATCAAAGACTCACTCACCTGGTCCAGATACTCGGTCAGAATGAATCCAGCAACAAGGCTGGATTATAACACTGATCAGTCAGTCTTTATGTTTTCTTACCCTTGAAGGAAGACCAGAGTTTAGGTGAAAACTAAACATACAGGTGAGATGAGAAACCAAGATGGCAGCATAGGTAAATGCCTAACTGCAGCCTCACACAACAATTTAAAAAATATATATAACTAAAATACAAAATGGACATTATCCAGAACCACAGGAAAGTTGATTGACTGGAAATTCTACAACTAGAAGGAAAGAGAAAACCAGAAGGAAAATCAGAGGAGCTGTAAAAGCCTAAGGTACAGAGACACAGTATGCTCATGGGGAGAGGACGGAGCTGGAGAGGAGAGGGCGGCTGAGTACCTGGCTGGCATTCCCTAGTGGGAAGGAGATAAAAGCTCTGGACTGTGCTGAACCCCAGTTCCTACTGCACTGAACCCCAGTTCTGGGGGAGACCCTGGGGACCCAGGCTCATACAGAGGGATTCTAGGCTATAAGGCGGAAACTCAGGGGAGCTGCGAAAGGCAAAGCCTCGGAGGCATGCACATTGTGCTCAGAGGACGAACTGTTGACTGTGCCGCTGGATTGCCCTAGCAGGAAGGAGACAAAAGCCTCGGACTGCACTGAACTCCACTTCCAACCCCACTTCCAACTGCATTGAACCCCAGTTCTGGGTTCATTGGGGGAGAGACTAGACTGTCTGGTAGTGGGCGAAACTCGAGGGCACCTTTCTCTCAGAGGTGCTTGCAGTGAGTACCAAAGCAGTGAGTACCAAAGGACACTGAGGAACACAGACTCAGTGTCCTTTGGTACTGTCACTGAGGAACACAGACTCAGGAACCTCATAGGATGGGGCTGACAGGAAGCCAAGGCTGTAGGCTCCACCCTGAAACTTCACCCCATCCAAGTTGAACACACAGGCTTTTGCAATTTTCCAAGTCTAGTCTAATAAGGCTGTCTCCTGGCATAGACACAGCTGAGCCTCACAACCAATTGACCTGGAGGTCAGTTCCTCCCAGTGATACCAACAACCATCAAGACTTAACTACAATAAGGCTGTATACACAGTCCACAAAGGGATGCACCAAGAGTGTCCACCTCAGGTAACTGTGAGGCTGACCCACTGAACCATATAGGACACCTTAACACACAAAGCCACCCTACCTACTCAGGGAAGCTGCAAAAATGCTAAGACAAGGGAATAGATCATAAATGAAAGAAATGGAGGACAAAAAGTGACTGGATATAGAGGTCAAAACCATGGTTATAAGGTTTTTCAAGAATGTCCTAGAAAAGGCCAATAAAATAAATGAGACCTATGAGGATATGAAAAGGGATCAACTAGAAATAAAAAGAGATCAACTAGAAATAAAGAATACATTGTCTAAAATAAAATAAAAATTATACAGAGTCCTAAAAACAGAATGGAAGATTGCAAGAATCAAGTCAAGTCTTTTGAACATAAAGAGCCAGAAGACACTCTTCCACAGAAGCAAGAAGACAAGAGAATCCAGAAAGTTGAAGATAATTTAAGAAACCTCTGGGACAACTTCAAATGAACCAACATCAGAATTATGGAGGTCCCAGAAGAAGAGAGAGAGCAAGAAACTGAAACATACTGGAAGAAATAGTGACAGAAAACTTCCCCTACCTGGGGAAAGAATTAGACTTACAAGTCCAGGAAGCACACAGAACCCCAAACAAAAGGAATCCAAAGAGGACCACACCAAGACACATCATAACAGAAACCATGCAAGCCAGATGGGAATGGCAAGAAATATTCAAGGTGATGAATAACAAGAACCTATGGCCAAAAATACTCTACCCAGCTAAGCTATCACTCAGAATCGAAGGCCAGATAAAGAGCTTCACAAATAAATTTAAGCTAAAGGAGTTCATCACTGCCAAACCAGAATTACATGAATTGCTGAAGGGAGTTCTTTAGGAAGAGGAAGAAAATAAAGATAACAATTATGAATAACAAATATGTAACTATTGACAAGTGAATCTAAAAACTAAGGGAATTAAAAAATCTGATGAACAATGTTAACTGGTGAATATAATAGAATCAGAGGTATGGAAGGGGAGTGAACTGATTATCCTCTGGGGATAGGGGATTGGGGGGTGCGGGAAGAGACTGAACATAAACTGTGCACCTATGGATGAGGACAATGGGGGGGAGAGGGGAGGGAGGGTGGGAACCTGGTGGAGGGGAGCAATAGAGGGAAAAAATGAGGAACAGTTGAAATAATATGAACAATATAGATTTATTTAAAAAAAATCTTGAGATAAAAAAAATAAACATGCAGGTGAGGATAAAGCATCCCAAGTGTGATTGTTAGGACTGGAGAGAATAGTGAGTGCTGGTAGGGACAAGGTGGGAGCAATGAGCCAATACATTCCCTCATTATATATTTTTTTTAAAAAATAGGAAGAACAGGAATATTTTAGTTTATATTTTGTTAAAGAGTTTGTTTGATCTTTTTAAGAACCAAGACTACTGATTTTTTGAAGCATAATTAAATAGAAAAATGCCTCCTCAGTGACTTATTCCTATAAGAAACCAAAGGTTACATATTATTTGTGCAATAGAAGCAACGCTAACAATAAAAAGGAAAACCAAATTGTTTAGATAAAAAGACTTTTATCAAGGTACCAACAACAACCTGTACAAATAAAATTATAAGGACAGGAAAAGAAATTCAGAGGATAGAGTATTGCTTGGGGATAGGTCTTATAAATTCAAGTGTAGGCATTCCTTGGTGATACCATGAGTTAGGTTCCAGACCACCCTAATACATTTATTACCTCAATAAAACAAGTCATAATCTTTTTTGCTGGTGGAGGGTCTTGTCTTCCATTGTAAAAAAAAAAAGTGACACCTGTGAAGCTCAAAAAAGCAAAGCACAGTAAAATAGAGTATGTCTTTAAAGTGAGAATGAAATTTGAGTATTTAACAAACTGATTTTTGGATGCTTCAGTTAATAGAGCCAGGTATCAGTTTTCTTGTTCTAACAATGGATAAAGTGATTACCTCAAGAGTTTCTGTGGGAATTAGATGAGATAATATAAGAAATGTCTTCACTGTAATATCTAGCACACAGATGAATCCCTACATTAGTTTTCTATAGATGTGTAATAAGTTATAAATTTAATGGCATAAAAGAACAGACTTATTATGTCACGTCTTTGTCATTCTGGTGGCAGGCACTACATGGCTGAGGATCTCTGAAATAAAGGGATGCCAAGTGCATTTTCCCCTTGAGACTTGAGTAGGGAAGAATTTCTTCCCAAGCTCCTTTGAGTTTCAGGTCCTTACTTGCTTCAGCTAAGATTTTTCTCAGCTACAAGAGGCCATGCTCATCATCTGGCCCCTGTCATATTCAAATCCCACAACAGAGAATCCCCTTCACATAGAATCTCTCTCAATACTTTTAATCTCTGTGACTTCAGAAAGACCCACCTAACCATGTCTATTATGTTCCAGACCAGACCACCATAATGAAGTGAATGTCCCAATAAAGTGAGTCACAGTCCTTTTGCTGGTAGAGTCTTGGCTTCCATTTGTAAAAAAAATAAAACACCTGTGAAACTTAATAAAGCAAAACTCAATAAAGCAAAGCACCATAAAAATGAGATGTCTTTAAAGTGAGAGTGAAATTTGAAGTATCTAATAATCTTCCTTGTTTCAATTCATGAAGCCATAATCTGTTGATTACCTCAGAGTCAGCTAGGAGTGGTATTCACAGGTCCACCCTCATGTATCCAGGAGCACCAAGGGAAGCTCTGCAGCCCTCTTAGAGTTCTGCCAACAACACTGCCCATTAAATGGCTGTTATTGTTTTTTTTTTGTCATTGATGCATAAATGAAGTAGACTCCCTCAGTGGGGATGATAGTTCTAGTCAATAGAGTTCTATATTGTATGGTGAGGTATTTTATAGACATAAAACATGCACATAACAGATTTTCATAGGTAAGGACACCTGGAAATATGAGAGGGATTAGGACTTCTCAACTTAACATCTGAGAAGTGACTTAATGATGACCTAATAACCCTATGTGAAATCCACTGTAGGCATAAAAGGAGAAAAACTTTGAAACTAGAGCACACAGTGATGGTATTCACTGGAGGGAAGGACAAAGTTAGGTATAAAGATTGTAAAGCTAAGTTTAATTGCTGAAGGAGATGCTCAGTCTCTGTGTCCATAACTTTTCTGAACTAGGGCAAATTCCCTGTATTGGAGATGGTTTGGGTCTGGTCCTACCTGAAGTCAAGGGGGAGAGGAATTATTGTATTCATTCCTTAAAACTCTATGACTCCGTGCCTAAGGGGCAACCAGCCTATTGAATCAGTGCTGTCACCAGGATCTATCACAACATTGACCTGTGTCTGGGAGAAAGGCTAAGTTTAAGTCAGGATTTCTTGATTAACACCAGTTGATGTAAACACTGAAAAGCCCATGTACTGCCAGCATAGTCTTTGGCAGCAATAACAGAAAGAAGAAAGAGCTGTAATAGAATAACAACAAAAATAACTTCTGGCTCTCCCTCCCCCACCCCCTCCCCCAAATCCCATTTGGTGATATGAGGATCAGAATTGCGCAGGACTTGGATGCTTTGCTCTCCCATGTCATTGTTGTCTTGAACCTTTCCAGGCATGTACAGAGCTCATTGCTCAGGAGATTAACTTTCCAGAGCCAAAATGATTGACCAACTTGAAATCTATGTGTGGAATTTATTGTTTTCA
This sequence comes from Vespertilio murinus, assembly GCA_963924515.1. Taxonomy (NCBI): domain Eukaryota; kingdom Metazoa; phylum Chordata; class Mammalia; order Chiroptera; family Vespertilionidae; genus Vespertilio; species Vespertilio murinus. The sequence goes on from OZ004709.1 coordinate 100,506,599, forward strand.
TCACTGAACCATGAAAAATAAATTCCACAAATAGAGTCCTAATACCCATCATGAAATATCTCTAACGTCTTAAAGAGTCCAAGAGCTAGAGAGAGCTAGAAGATGGATTATTATCTTAGTCTAATTACATATATCCATTTTCTTTTTTTATGTGTGTATTTTGGATTTTGTTTTTATATCCAGGGATTTTTTTACTTGAGAAAGAAATTTTTGTTCTGATTACTGTCAGGTTCTCTGGATGATGTGGTTTTCTCATCAGAAGCCTTGAATACTTTTTAACTTTATAGCAAAGAGAGAACATGATAGTTTCCTTTCAAATCGCTTATACAAAAGAAAAAATCATAAACTGGTAGAACAGGAAGACACAGTATATAAGAAACAAAACGAAGTTCTTTCCTTTTCTTTTCTTTTCTTTTTTTTTCTTTTCTTTTCTTTTTTTTTCCTGTGAGGGAGGGATGGACAAGGACAAAGAACATAAGGTGTTCTTTCTGATATTTTGGAAAATGAATGGAAACCCTTGGATACATTTTTTTTCAATAAAAATATAATTTCAGGTATGTAACATAATCATTCAATACTTTATATACTGCAAAAAGATCATCACAATAAGCCTAGTTAATGTTCACCACCATACACAGTTACAAAAAACATTTTTAATTTACTTTTTAAATTGTAATTTTTAAATCACAGCTTATATTTAAAAGACATTTGTATGCATGCATATAAGCATAACCAATAGATACAGACACTAGGGGGGGGGGTGAGGACATGTGCTTAGGGTGGGAGTAGGCAGGGTGGGGAGAGGTCAATGGGAGGAAAAGGAGACATATGTAATACTATATGTAATACTTTAAACAAACAAACAAAAACTTGATGTAGGTTACCACACACTAGAGGAGAGTGGGGCAAGCAGGAAAGCAGCAAGGCCCATGCTGAGGCTCTGAGAATGTGGGAAGAATGCCAGAGTTGGCCATAGATGCCCTAGGGTCATGATTTCACTTTGGTTTTCATTGCTTATAGCTTCTCTACGTTGCACTGAAGTGTGGTTTTTTTTTTTTTTATATTGCTTGGGATCTGTTGGAATCTTGAAACTGAGTTGATATCAGTCATCAGTTCTAGAAAATTCTTAGCTATTATTTCTTCAAATATTGCCTTTGTTCCAATATCTCGTTCTACTCTGGATACCAAATTAAATATATGTTAGACCTTCTAAATGCATCCTCTTTTTAATATTTTCCCATTTTTCAAGCTGAATTCTGGATAGTTCTTTTCTGACATATCCTTCAGTTCACTAATTCTCACTGTAGCACATCAACTGTGATAATCTACTGTGAACCCAGTCATTGGGTTCTCTAACATCAATGATTATATTTCCCAGTTTGAGAATTTCCATTTGGATTTTTTAAAAAAGAGTTATGTTATTTTCTATAGTTTACAGCTCCCTGTCAAAATTTATAAGTGTGGCATTTATGTTTCTGAATATTGTAAGTACAGTTGTTTTATAGTCTATATCTAAGAATTTCTATTTCTAAGGTTTTTGATGGACTATTTCCACTCTTGGCTGTTTCTACCATTCTTGCTTATAATGCCCTGTTTTCTTGAGTGTTTCAATTCTGTTAGTGAGCATTAGTCACTGAAATACACACACACACACACACACACACACACACACACACACGTCATATACTGAGTAATAACGTTTCAGTCACCAAGGGACCATACTCCCATCTGACATTGGTGCCTTGCAATGTAATGGAGCGGAAAAGATTCCTGTCACTTTATAATGTACTAGCCATTGTGATGTCATAGTGCAATGCATTACTCATGTGTTTGGGATGATGCTGGTGTATACAAACATATGCCAGTCATATAAAAATATAGCACATGCAATCATGTAGAGTACATAATACTTGGTAATTATATTAAACAATCATGTTACTAGTTTATGTATTTACTACACTATATTTTTTTATCAATTTAGAGTGTGTTCTTTCTACTTATATATAAAGATGTTTGCTGTAAAAAACAAACAAAAAGCAACAACTTTTTTACTGATGATAAAAACTTTGAAAAATTTAGGAACTTTTAAGTGTGGAATACAGTATTATTAATTACTAGAGGCCTGGTGCACAACATTTGTGCATGGGAGAAGGCTCCCCTCAGCCCAGCCTGCACGCTATCCAATCCGGAACTGCTGGCTCCTAACTGCTCATCTGCCTGCCTAATTGCCCCTAACTGCCCTCCTTGCCAGCCTGATCACCCCTAACTGCCCCCCCTCCTAGCATCCTGGTCACCCCTTACTGCCCCTTTTGCCATCCTGGTTGACCCCAACTGCCCCCCTCTGCTGACCTGGTTGCCCCCAACTACCCCCCTGCTAGCCTGGTTGCTCCACACAGTCTGTTGTTCAGTTATTTGGTCATTTCTCACTAACCCCCTGCCAGCCTTGTTGCCCCAGGCAGCCTGCTAGTCATTACTGTTACTATAATGACATCTCAGACAATTTGCATATTCCTCTATTGTTAGTATAGATAGTCATCATGTCTACATAATATCTCCAGAAATTATTTTATAACTGGAAGTTTCTACCTTTTGACCCTCTTTAAGACATTTTTCCCGTCATACCCTGCCTCTGGTGACCACCAATCTGTTCCCTGTTCAGTGAGATTGGGTTTTTGTTATTTGTTTGTTTGTTTGTTTAATACTCCACATATAAATGAGAACATAAGGCATTTGTCTTTCTCTGTGTTTTTATTCTAATGAAGAACATGATTTTCTACCATTGAAAATTCAAATATCTGGTATTGAACTTCAACAAGCTTTTATGGTTTTTTTTTTTTATCTATTATGGAGCTAAAAGAAGATTCTAACAAATATTGTTTGTCTTTAAGTAACTCATTAAAGAGTTAAAGAAAATGGAACATTGTGAACATGACAGTTAGTAAAAACTTGTGAACACTAAAGAAAAGTCTCCAGATAATGACCTAACAACAAAATAAGGATAATGGCCTTAGCTGATTTGGCTGAATGGATAGAGCATCAACCTAAAGATCAAAGGGTCCCGGGTTCAGTTCCAGTCAAGGGCACAGACCTCATGTATAGGATTCTTCCTTGCCTAGGCCCTGGTCAGGGCGCCTGCAGGAGGCAACCAATCAATGTGTTTCTCTCACATCAATGTTTCTCTCTGTCTTTCCCTCTCTCTTCCACTTTCTCTAAAATCAATAGAAAAATAACCTCAGGTGAGAATTTATTAAAAAATGATTATTATTACTGGGTATTCTAGAAATACACTTTTTGGACAGTGAGTTCAAAAAGAAAAGTAACTAATACTGGTAAAACATCTAAGCCTATAAAATCTCTTTTCATTTAGATTACCTTCATTATTGGAAGGATGGTAGAGGAGAGAAATGCTTGAGAGTCAGTGATGTACTAACACATTGTGGGGGCTTTTCAGATGCCATTAATTTCTGTAAGGGGAGATATGACCTGTTTTGTAAATAGTCTCCCAGGTCTCAATTCTTTATGTTATACTAGTATGTTGTCCTGATTATTGAAGCATACGAATTTTCCCCAAATTTAAGAGTTTTAATCAACTTCTGTTTCTCTCTCTCGAGATTTGTTGGTCAGGCCTTTGGAAAGAGGTGGGTGGGGCAGTTCTCAAGTCCCTCTGGTGGTAGCAGCCAGATGTCAGTAGACTTCAGGCCTTTAAAGGCTGCACTGATCTGGACTTCCCAGATGGCCCAGTCATGACTGGCAGAGGTTACTCACTGTCAGCTGGGAACTTAAAGGGGCTGTTAACCAGCACACCTACATGTAGCCTCTCTACCATGGTGTCTCAGGATAACTGGACTTCTTATATGATGTTTGGCCTCCCCCAAAATGAGTGCTCTACAGGTCTAGGTAGAAGCTAATGACTCTTTTGACTAGCCTCAGAAACACTAGCATCTTCGTCTGTCATATTCTGTTGGTTGAAACAATCACAAGGACGCCTAGAGAAGGGATCATAAACCTATCTTTTGATGAAAGAAATGTCAAAATATGTGGGAGCCATTTAAAAAACTTAACATATGTGCTCAACAACAGGCACCCAAGAGAGCCCACCAAAATTTTTTATAAATAACAAATTGTCTGATTGTAACTTAGGGTACATAGTGAAGTAGTTTTAAAACAGAAACTTAATGCTATTAAGGTTAAAACTAAAAGAGGCTATAAGTTTGTGAATCAGACCTGAGGAAAAGGCAGGATGAATCTGGCTTAGGCAAAGTAGTGCCAGGTAGCACTGAGTGAGTGTGGGGAGGTGTGAGTGGCCCTGTGATGGAAGGGCTCCTGTGTCCTGTCCCATCTTGTACCCTGAGATATGGGGATGGGTTATGGCTACCCATGATCCTGAACTGGAATAGGTGGGATAGAAAATAACTATCTTCTTTTCATTAATCGTTCTTAAATGCAGGTATAGCTCACATTTCATTGTTTAATATTAGCGGTGTTTTGGTTCTTTATTTAGAAGTCTTGTGATGTTTTTGTGACCAGAAATATATGGTAGAAACTTAACCTGTATTTATATCCATTAGTCTGTGTTGTAATTGATTTTGTTACCTGTTGTTTCACTGCGAGTCACATTTTCTAAGAAATTTTCGAATGTGTTAAGTGAAGGACCCCATGAAGTATCTTTTGCCTGAATTGACATAAATTGTCTCCCACATTCCTGCTCCACCATCTCTACCCACCCCACCTCTGCAAGTGATCTGGGAGACCAGGTCTGGGTGACACCATTGTAGGAAGAGCCTGGGTAGCATGTGAATAAAGGATGTCAGATCAGGGGGAGGGACCTCTAAGAAATAGAGGTTTCTGGAACTAAACTGGAATTCAACCTCTGGCATTGTTGTGCCGTGCTCTAGAGCTTGGGGACAGGCATCAGATACTATACTTGATCTTAGGTAAAAGGGCAAGAAGCTATTATATTCTTTTTGGGTGGATTCTTCTGAAATGCCCATACTTGTCATTTGTGCATTTTTCTTTTCTTTTTTGTTTTTCACAGTTTTTAAAATTGAACTTATTGAGGTGACATTGGTTACCAAAACCACACAAGTTTTAGATGTGCAACTCTATAACACATCATCTGTATATTGCATCATGCACTCACCACCCAAAAGTCAACTCTCTTTCACAACCACTTATGCCCTCTTTGCCCACTTCCATCCCCTCCGCCTTCCCCTCTGGCAATCACCATACTGTTGTCTGTGTTTATTTTTTGTTTGTTTTTACTTAACCCTTTCACCTTTTCCACCCAGCTTCCAACCCTCTCCCTTCTGACAGCTGTCAGTTTGTTCTATGAGTCTATTTCTACTTTGTTTGTTGGTTTATTTTATTCATTAGATTTCACATATAAGTGAAATCACAGTATTTTTCTTTCTCTGATTGGCTTATTTCACTAAGCATAATACTCTCTAGGTCTATCCATGCAATCACAAAAGATAATATTTCCTTCTTTTTTTTTATAGCCAAACAGTATTCCATTGTGTAGATATACCACACCATTTTATCCACCCATCTACCAATGGGTAGGCTGCTTCCAAATCTTGGCTGTTGTGTACAGCACTGAAATGAACACAGGGGTGCATATCTTCTTTGGAATTGGTGTTTTGGATTTCTTCAGATATATTCCCAAAAGTGGAATTGCTGAGTCATAAGGCAGATACATATTTTATTTTTGAGGAACTTGGTACTGTTTTCCACACAGGCTCTATCAGTCTGCATTCCAACCAGCAGTGCAAGAAGATTCTCTTTTCTCCACATCATGACCAACACTTGTTGTTTGTTAATACATTGATGCTAGCCCTTCTGACAGGTGTAAGGTGATAGCTCATGGTGGTTTTAATTTGAATCTCTCTGATGATTAGTGACATTGATCATCTTTCCATATGTCTATTGTCAATCTCTATGTTCATTTTTGGGAAATGTCTATTCAAATCTTTTGCCCATTTTTAAATTTCATTGTTTTCTTTGCGTTGAGTTGTATAAGTTCTTCATAAACGTTGGCATTTAATTCCTTATCAGACATATCAGCAAATATATTCTCCAATTCAGTGGGTTGTCTTTGCATTTTGTAGATGATTTCCTTTGCTGTGCCATTTATTTATTTATTTATTTATTTATTTATTTATTTATTTGTTTGTTTGTTTGTTTTTATGTCCATTGCCCAAGGAGCTATACTATAAAAGATATTGCTACAAGAAATGTCTGAGATTTTACTTCCTATGTTTTCTTCTAGGATTTTTTTTATTGTTTCATGACTTACACTTAAGTCTTTAACCAAGTTTGAGGGTTTTTTTGTGAGTGTATGGTGTAAGGAGCTAGTTTTAGTTTCATTTTTTCACATGTTTCTGTCCAATATTTCCAGCATCATTTATTGAATAGACCACCACTACCCAATTGTTTATTCTTGTTTTCTTTGTTAAATATTAATTGACCATAAAGGAATGGTTTATTTCTGGGTTCTCTATTTCATTCCATTGACCTATATGCCTATTTTTATGCCAGTACCATGCTGTTTTGATTACTGTGGACTTGTAGTTACAAGTTTGATATCAGGATGAACTAACTTGATTTAATATGAGTGTCATGTCCACCAAGCTGCAGGCCGAAACTCATCTCCACCTTCTGTTTTATCTACAAAAAGGCAGAGAGCCAAGGATAGGGCCTCACATTCCAACACTCAATAAACCAACCACTTTCTTTCCATCTTCATGCTTTTTAATTCTCTTTCATTCAAAACTTCAGGGGCAAGAAGACATAAATTAAATTATTCTTTCTCATTAAATTTTTATTCTGGAAAGATGCAAAAATCTCAGTCCCTTCTTTCCCAGCTAAGCAGTTTTTAAAACTCAGACACTAAGGACATTGAACCTACGGATTTGTTCCAGGCTGGCAGCATATTCAGTAGGACATGACTTAGCAACTATAGGAGTAGAAAGCACTATGGTGCCCCTTTCAGACCCCTGCTTTATATCTGATTCACTCAGTTCCTGACTCACAGCTGCTTCCCTTACTGGACTTGTTCTCAGTTTCCAAAACCACCTTGCCTGAAGTTAACCCAGCTCCCAGAAAGCATTCTACAGCCAACAATATGCTGAAGTAGAGAGACAAAGACCCAGCCTCCTGCAGACTCAATTTGGGACATTGTGAAAGACATCTCAGCTCCCAAACTCAACTAAATCATCTTATCCTTCTACCCAATCCTGCCTTCCTTTCTTCCTTAAAGTTATTTTTCCTGACAGACCCTATCCCACCAAGTCAGTTTCTCAATTTCTGTTGCCAGAGAATCCAATCTAAGTATTAGAAGTGGTTCTCAGAAGCAGACTACAAATGTCATTTTGGAGATAGATCATTCACTGGATGGCTGGCAATGAGGACCCATCGCAAGTGGTTGGTGGAGAATAAACAGTCCCTGAAGCAGTGCAGTTGTTAAAGCTGTCACTGGTGGTGATGTAGGATAGATCTGGACAAAGAAGATGCATTGGCTGGTATAATATTCCTGGTCCTGGAGAACTGTGAAGGAAATGATAGCCATAAGAACCATGGAATTGAGTGGTTGGTGATATCCATCTGATTTCTCTATAGGCCTAACTGGTTAGTCAAATGGGAATGTGCTAGGTATCACCACTCCTGGTATTTTCAAACATTTGAAGGTGACGTTAATTTCTGAAATTTTATAGGGATGAGGTATTGCTTCTAATTTACTACTATTTTGATGGGGATGGGATATTACAAGGGCTTTCACTAGGTCATTCTTACCATAGTGGCCCTCACCTTATGTGAGAGAGCCAAGCTGAGGATCAGTTGAGCCTACTGTAAGTCAAATTTGAACTAAGCCTTCATATATTATTTGATGATTATAAGCCCTCACTTTGGTTATTTGGCCATAATGACATTTTGAGTCTTTGGTAATTAGCATAAACTCAAAATTATTGTCTAATAATCCCTCAAGGACCTGAGGATCTTTCTTCAGTGCATTTTCACACTAATACATGCCTACAGGGTTCTTTTTACAGTAGGTACTTGTAACAGTGGCACAAGGTCCTTTCTCAAATTAATTTGGCTTCTCTTTTAGTTCAAGGGCTCTGGGCCTATCAATTGATTAAGGTCTGAAAATTCACAGAGAGGCTTTTCACTTTGGTAACTCAAGTCAGGTTTTTGGCTCAAGAAACAGAGTTTCTTTCTTCTATTATATCAGTCAACAAATACTCTAGCAGCTTACCAATTTACTTAGTTCCTAGGGACACCATGATCAATTAGCCCATTGCTCAATATCCTTGTGGGTCAAAGCATTTTGATTACTGGTGATAGTATCTATGTTACCCTTTATGGTTAATATTTCCACTTTGGCTTTGTATCTAGGTGCTGCACTTGGTCCAGCACCCTTAGACTTTACTTCTCCATGTCTTCCCTGGGATTTCTGCTCCTGTGTAATAGCAAAGTTTTGCAATTATTTTGGTATGCAAGCTATTTTTTCTGGGTTATAGGGTGTTCTGGCCTTTTAGCACATGATGAAATTTAACCATAGGTCTAATGGCAACAGACTGTGTTTGTGGTTTGTCTTGAGGGGAATGATAATGCACTTTAAAAGCTTCTGCCCCAAATGAGGTTATTATAGGATTTCCCAAGCAAAGATAAGCTGTTGTTCTCAGATGCTGGAGAGAAAGATAATTCCCTTGGTAAGGGAGGCTCAGAATGACATGGAGATTCAAGATTTTCAGCTTTATATAAACCCAACCAATTGTCCCATTCCAAGTTTCATAATTGTGTTCTTTTCCAATAAACATCTAAAATTCCACTTGAGAAATATGATAAAACTGTGAATTTAACTATGGTTGTAATTATGCATCCCACATAATTAAATGGTGCATTTTATTTTAAGCAATATTAGTTCTATGATTGTAAGAAAAAGTGGATCCATTCAATCCTGTTTTGGAAGCTTTTAGCAACTTAAGCTAAAAGTTAAAGGAACTAAGATGTCATTTTCTTTTTGTAAATGTTCAAGTGCATCAGAAAAAAAAAAAGTATTCCCAAATCATTGTCCTTGTAGTCATCATTACTTCCATGAAAATCAAGTGCAGCAACCACTTGGGTTTTTAAGGCACTTGCTTTAGTTGATACTTCATCAAAATCAAATACGGGTCATAGCTTAATTAATTATAATGACACCATATGCCATGGATGACTAGTGCCCTATTCTCCATTGTCAAAGAGTTCAGCTCTGCACTCCTGCATAAGGATATGACCAAATCAATCATCAAATTCCATCTTTGTGGGCTACTCCCTCTACCAATTCTTTATCAATCAGGTTGCAGTTTGGAGACAGAAACCACACAGGGAAAGATGGAAATAAAGCCTTATTTACTATTATAGGGGAGTAACTATAAACATGTAAACAAAACTTTAAAGAATCTCCTAGGACTGAGAAAGAATACCTTCAGAAGGCACACACTTAAAAGGGAGGCCCCTTGCCTAATGCTGGGATATAGACCTCATTGGAGATTAAGGTATGGTTTCCTTCTACTGAATGGAAAACAAGTTCTCTCTGTTGCCCCAGGACCAGGCAAGCAGGAGACAATCTCTGAGGCATGGCTGGATGGTGCTGGGGATGGGCAAGGGATGGGCAAACAGAGCGAGTCCAGGGTGGAGCCCACTCACCATGAGGGCACCATGAGGCTTAGGGTGCAAGTTGCCCACATTGAGAAGTCCACAGAGGGATGATCCCCTGAAAAGGGCCAGGGGCTGCAAACTTGCCAGAGAGTGAGAGTTCTAGAAAAAGGGCTGGAGAAGAGTGCTACTGGCTTTTTCTCACACATATCACTGCAGCCTTGTGATAGAAGCAAGCAAGAAACAAAACAGCGGCCTTTGGAAGCAGAAAGAGAAGCCCTTCCTCCTGCACGACCCCTCCCCCACTGCCCTTCACCTGCAATGTCTACTGTAATTCATGCTCTCTGCAAAGGGAAATGCTTAAGAAGAGTCAGGTTCCATCATCACATAAGCAGGTGATAAATGGCAGGTTTAGAGATGAGAGGCAATAAATTGATAACTGGCCCACCCCGCTTTTGAATCCCATTTCTTGCTCTGAGCTTGACCTTTCACACTTTCCATTGCTTTTCTCCTCCCCTTCTCCATGCCACTGTGACCTTGGTCCAGCCACACAAACAACTATCCACAATCACTGCCTTAGTTTCTGAGTCTAATGACTCAGTCACCTGAAAGGAGAAGTTGAGAGAAAGAAGAGGGAGGATGCCTAAGCTATTAGCTTATTATTTTTTAATATATAATTTCATTTAGTGATATTGAAACTAAATCAGTGGTAAAAATTTAGTTGTGTTCTTAACTATCTCCTTCCTCTTGCTGTACTCTATTAAAGATAATGGAGTTCTAAGAAATTGAAGATGTCTTTTCCATTCCTTCTGATTTGTAGCAGCAATGATCGGAATTTAGCCCAGAAATATTGTTACAATTACCTGGTTCCCAGATGGCCTATGAAAGTGTTATCTATTTAACAAGAGTGATTCTTCTAATACTTGCAGTCTGTTTATGCAGGTCCCAGAGGACTGGTGGGAGTGTCTGCCTCCAAAAAAAAATCTTCACGTCAGCCTGCCCGAATGCAAATCACTCACTAAACTTTATAGGAATTGTTTGTGGGAGGTCATCACTGAGAAGAGCTTGCAGAAGATTTATGTGAGAAGTTTTTTTCTGTTAAACTGTATTAATTTAAAGTGCAAATAAACATTTTCCAATTTTTGAGTCAATAAGCAATATGAATTTCTAGCAATGGAAACTATTTTCTTGGACTCTTGAGCTGAAGTTCTTCTGTATCTATGTAAGGCAAATTGTAGAGGAATTGCAGTAGATGGTGCCAGACAGAGTGACTGTAACAGGTAAAAAAATAATACAGAGCTCTAGGCTGTGTTGTGGTTTTTATGGCTGTCACACTAGTAAGGGTTAAATGAATAGCCATTCTTTTTCACTGCTCTTTCCTTTTAAACTAGAGACCTGGTGCACAAAAATTCATGCACTCAGTGGGGTCCCTCAGCCCAGCCTGTACCCTCTCACAGTCAGGGACCCCTTGGGGGATGTCCAACTGCCAGTTTAGGTTCACTCCCTGGAGGAATGGGCCTAAGCTGACAGATAGACAACCCTCTGATAACCCGGGAGCCCTTGGGGGATGTCCAACTGCAGCTTAGGCCTGCTCCCAGTGGGCAGTTGGATATCCTTAGCATCCTTAGCACTGCCACTGCATGGAGCTCCCCCTGTGGGAGTGCACTGATCACCAGGAGGCAGCTCCTGCGTTGAATGTCTGCCGCCTGGTGGTCAGTGGATATCATAGGGAGCAGTCCAGCCCTAGGCAAACTATGGCCTGCGGGCCAGATCCAGCCCATTGGACTGCTCTATCCGGCCCTTCAGAGCCAAAAGAGTGGAGGATTCTGGGCTCTCCCCTCCGCTCCTTCAGCAGCAGCCCAAGAAGAGAGTGCCAGCATGGTCAGGTTGCCTTTGTCCCGACCCTCCGGTCTGGTTTAAGAACCCATTGTGGCCCTCGAGTCAAAAAGTTTGCCCACCCTTGGACCAGTCGTTCCAGTCATTCTGCTATTATTATATGGGATAATTCACACAGTCTTTTATTGGTTGTATTTCTTGATTGTAATATACAGAAAACATCTGGCAATTTTCACCCAAAAAGGGAATATGTTGGAGGGGTCACTGGGACTCACGGAGCTAAGAGGAGACTAAAAATTCAGAGTGAGAACATGAGTGGACCCCACGGTGCTTCAGAGATTGGCAGGAGACAGTTGACCTGCTGCTGCTGAGAAGGTGACCTCCAGTCTCCTGTGAGGCCCCATGTGCTTCACTTCACAGTAGAGTGCATCTGACTGAACTTAAGACATGTGCCTGCTGCTGACGCAGGGGCTGTACAGAGAGCTAAGGGACTCACGGCTTCCATTGGCATGATGGGCACTTGTTCACGCCAAGCCTCCAGAGTGTGGAATTCCTAAGAGGTATGAGGTGTGCATAGGGATAGAAGACTGCATGCTAGACAGCCAAAGATTGACAAAGTTACTTCAAACAGTTGATGTTATTTATAACCACTTTCAGGTGCCTGGGAGATACAGGTTCCAGGAATCATTCATTGAAGTTAAGGTGTGATATATAATCAAAAGGTCAGCTGAGTTACAACAATTCCTAATTGTTTCGGTCAGTAATCTCTTAAATGAAAATGCTGTCAACATGGATAAAGTGCCGATTCCTATCTTCCATCAATTAAACCTCCCTGGCGCCCTTTGACAAGCACCCCTGTCCTTCTCCTCCCATTCCTTTCATTTTTTATCTCAGATTTCTAACAACTTATATAATGAAGCCAAAGTTTCCTCAGTTATTCAGTCTCTATGGACGCCCTTGCATGTCCCGCCTCTCCTAGCCAACCCCCTCCCCCCAGCCTTCCTCATTTTCCAGCCCTGGTCACTGGAAGTTGGCTAGAACCTCTATTCCAGGAAGGACAGCAAGAGAAATGAAGTGGACTCAGACACATCGCCAGAACTCCTTTGAACAGTTCCAGCAGGATAGTTTAGCACAGGCATTACAGAAAATGTATTTTACACATTATTTTTGGATTTCAGTGACCTGTGTCCTCCCTGGCCCAGTCTTCAGAGCTAACTGGAAACTGGTGTTGATGCAGAGCCACACCACACACCCTGAGGGAGGCAGCCATGGCGTCAGGAGAGTCCCAGGCCTACTCAGCTTCTGGCTGCACCTCTACTTACTTTATGAGCTGTTTTACTGCTTTTTAAAGCATGGCAAAGTATAATGTGCACATACAAACATTCACATACAAATGTGCACGCATACTTATATAGGTACAAAGAGTACAGGGTAGCAGTTTCATTTGTGGGCTTCAATGAATCTGAGGTTGAAATCTGGCTTCACTACTCACTAGCTGTGCAACTTTTGGCAAGTTTCTTACCTTCTTTTCTCATTAATTTCTGAAGATATAAAATGGGAATGATTATAGTACCTACTTCATAGGTTATTTCAAGAATTAAAAAATATGCATGCAAAGCTCTTAGTGATTGCTTAGCATATAATAAGCACTCAGTAGTATATATATATATATATATATATATATATATATATATATATGATATTATAGATAGATATCTTTGAATTACTATATATCCTTGAATTACTAGCTTTGTAACCTTGAACAACCTCCTTACTTCTCTGAGCTGACTTTACAATTTAATATTAATAACCATTTCTCAAGTTTGTTGTCAAGATTAAAGGAAAGAGTAGCTAATGTTTACTTAACACTTATTACTGTATATGAAAGGGCTTCATACAATATGAATTACTAGGAGGTAGGAGATATTATTGTGCCCAGCAGCTAGTTAGAGGATTCTCAACAGAAGAATGACTTTCACATTCATTTCACATCATTTCTGATTAAAATGCCACTTGGGAAGTATAGACCTTTCGTTCTGAAATGATCCACATTCTAAACAAAAGGTTAAAATGCAGGTCTCCACTCTGACTTTACAATCAAAGCTAAGATCAGTCTGCCAGCCTGTATTTATGAGGGAGAGACGGAGTCCTGACAATACTCTGAAATTAAGTTCACCTTGGTCAAGAGACACTTTCCTGTGCAACATTGAAAACCAGCAGTGGGAAGTCTCTAACACAGCTGAACGCCCCTTCTAGGTGAGAAGGGTCACAGAATCAATCAGGGACAATGCAAGGGTCTACATGGGGCCTGGGAGAAGCATCTTGAAAGGAGAACAATGTGTCAGTCTGTATTCCAGGACTAATGAAGTACTACAAGATACCAGGTCCCCGAGCCAGGCTCCAGGACTGTGGAGGGTTAACGTAAGGAGACATCAGGCACAGGGACTGTTCATTGACGCTTGTGGGTTAGAAGAGCAGCTAAGAGAGCTAAGCAATAGTTATGCAGGGCCAACAAGCAGGCTGCACAGTGCTGGAAGGAATCCAGAGGGATTGCTTGTGTTTGCAGAGAAAGCAATCTTTCTCTCTTAACCTAGAGGTGCTTGGGAATGGTACTGGGAAGAGAAGACACACCCCTTGCACACCTAAGTTTTCATTCCTTGCTGTCCTGGGCAACAGGCTACTGGCATTAAATAGAAGTTCCTGATCTTCACTCCAGAAACAAAGTAAATGCTGTGACTAACTTTGAGCCCTTTCCCCCAGTAAGTTGTCCATTATCTTATCTCTAAGATAAAGGTGGTGGTATCATAGTCAGGTGTATTATTTGGAGTTCTCTAGAGATAATCCACTAGTATATCTATCTATCATATCTATCTATCTATCTATCTATCTATCTATCTATCTATCATCTATCTATCTTTCATCTATTATCTATTTATCATCTATCTATTATTTGTCTATCTATCTTTATCATCATCATCATCTATCTACCAAGAGAGACTGAGATTTATTTTAAGGAATTAGCTAATACAATTATGGGGACTTGGCAAATTTGAAATCCATAGGGCAGACCAGCAGGCTGGAAATTCTGGTAAGGGTGACTTTGCAGTCTTGAATCTGAAATCTGTAAAGTGGGCCTAAAGGCTGGAAATTAAGGCAGAGTTTCTATGTTGTAGTCTTGAGGCAGAATTCCTTCTTTGAGAAACCTCAGTCTGTGCTCTTAAGGTCTTCAACTGGTTAGAGGAGCACAATCTGTTTTATTTAAAGTCAACTGATTGAAATGTTAATCACAGCCACAGAAACCTTCACAGAAATATCTAGTCAGTTTGAACAAAATTAGGCACCATAACTTAGCCACGTGGACACATAAAATGAAGCATTATTGTAGGGAATAATAGGGACTAATTTTCCTTCAGATGATTAAGAAAACTCATAGAGAGGGTGATAATATGAGAATTTGTCTTTAAGAAGTATTAGGAGAACCCTGGCTGGTGTGGCTCAGTTAGTTAACATGGTCTGTGCACTAAAATGTTGCCAGTTCGACTCCAGCTACAGCTCATGCCTGGTAGGCAGCTGATCAATGTTTCGCTCTGACATTAATGTTTCTCTCTTTCCATATATCTTCCTCTCTCTAAAAATCAATTTAAAAAATAAATATGAAGAGATTTTAAGAGAAGTTATCTAAGAAAACAAAACAAAAAATTGCTGTCAGAATGAACCACCACAACGCACAGGGCATTACAAAGACAGTGTGTCTAGAAAGAGGCAATTTCTCAGCATGGCCTGTAAAACATATCCAATTGTGAGCTGCTTGGAAAGCCGTGTCCACCAGTTTGAATGTGTTTTGCACAGCTGCACACCATTTAAAATTTTATGCATGCAAGTGCCATGTTATCATCTAAGTTCTGCAGTAATGGTTCTAAGCCTTAGTGCATATGAATCATATAAGAGTTGTTATACAGGGCAATTCTCAGGGAGTTCATGATGTTCCTGGGCAATGGGCCCTGTTTGAGGTCTGGCCACTGGAGAGATTTTTAACAAGCAACTAGTTATTCGTATGGAGGTATTTTGAAACCACACTCTGAGAAGCACTATTCTAGAAAGAGAACTCTAGCAGCAGAGTGTGAAAAGGACAGAGGAGACCAGGACCACAGGCTGTGCTCAGTCAGTGGTATAAAGTGGCATTTCATTGGCTCCCCTCTTACAGAACGCTCCATAAAACCATCCTCTGACCTTTTCCTGAGGACCTATCCTCTCAGACATAGTCCTCAGAAGGACAAGGGTGGGAGGAAAATCCAAATGACAGAAAATATGCTGAAAGCAGAATCCCTATCTCCCATCCAACTCTGTCCAAGGTTTTTATAGAATGAGTTTGCTCCCAGATTCCTTGGCTCTTGATACAAATAAGCTCTTAATGGCCCTTTTCCACTGGTTTATCTAACATAACCAGATGTTTCTGAATTCCAGTGGGGAACTAGGTTTCAGCTTTGGTGGCAACTTCCCATCCACATAAATAGCAGCAATTGTGCACAGTGTGTGATTAATGGGGTTGTCCTCCTGGCTTTTCCCTGGCTTTTCCTTTTATTTTTGAACTAATCTGGTCCAAGTGTGAATCTGAAAGCTCAGACGCACCATCAAAATCAATCTTGCTGCCGGTGTCCCTTGGATGAGCCCCCAGTACAGCTTTACTGACCATTCTTAACCTCCTCTCTCACCCCTACCATGGTCAAACCATTGTTGTTTAAGCCTTGGTTTGCTGACTGGCTTTCCAATTCATTCTTGAGACTGGAACTCTGCTCTGAACTACATCCACTTACTCACAGCCTAGTACTCTCCAGCTCTCTCCCCCACAGGCTGGACTCTGCTTTAAGCCATGGGTTGGTCAGAGTTTCCATGCTGTGATGTACAGGTACTGGTGTGCCACACCTGCCTGGGGCTGAGGGATTAGAGCTCTCCAATGGTGATCTGGTTTAGGTAAACCATGTGTTTATTTGTCCTTTAGGACATTATAATTTGCATTTCTGGTCAGCCCACTTCATAGTCACATTAGCCCCCAAAAGGAACTCTACTTTTTCCTAGGTCCATCCTTTACAAGAGTACTGAGAAGGAGTTAATGGGTTTCACTTCAAAGTGTAAATAAGATTTGCCATTACATGAATGATCAAAATGCCGTGCTAGTTCAGACAGTCTGTTTGATGCTTCTGTGACTCTGGTTCTATCTTTGTTCATCAGTTTACGTTGTTCTTTATATCCAACCTATGAGGGAAGGCAGGGGATGGGGGGAGGAGGTAAGGGGATAAGAAATAAACCAAAGGACTGTATGCATGCATATGAGCATAACCAATGAACACAGAGGGGTTGGGGAGAGGTGGAGGGATGTGATGGGGTGGGTAGGGAGAGGTTAAGGGGAGTAAGAGGAGACATGTCATACTTTAAACATTAAAGAATTTAAATTAAAAAAGTAAATAAAAATCCTGTGCTAGTTCAG
The DNA here is from genome assembly GCA_963924515.1 of Vespertilio murinus. Lineage (NCBI taxonomy): Eukaryota > Metazoa > Chordata > Mammalia > Chiroptera > Vespertilionidae > Vespertilio > Vespertilio murinus. The sequence goes on from OZ004709.1 coordinate 100,523,559, forward strand.
AGACATGAAAGTTTCAGATTATATTTTAAGTATATTCAAATCAACATTAAATTTAATGAAATAGTTTAAAAATCCAAACTTTTAGATTATTTTTCTGGGAAGACCCAATCAGAGCTACCTCTATTCCTGTTTGAAACTGGGCAAGTGCCTCACAGTAGACATCCTCTGCAAACCTATCTCTTTTTAAAAATATATTTCATTGATTTTTTACAGGGAGGAAGGGAAAGGGATAGAGAGCTAGAAACATCGATGAGAGAGAAACATGGATCAGCTGCCTCCTGCACACCTCCTACTGGGGATGTGCCTGCTACCAACGTACAAGCCCTTGACTGGAATCGAACCTGGGGCCTTTCAGTCTGCAGGCCCACACTCTGTACACTGAGCCAAACCAGCCAGGGCAAACCTAACTATCTTGAATTCAGGAGGAGGAAAAGGAATCTTCAGACTTTCTGGTCTGGATCATGTGCTCTAGCACAGAGGTTGTTAATAAAATGGTAATTTCCTTTCTGCTTTGGCAGTTATTTGTGCATACAGCTCTTTGAGTTAGGAGCCCAGACAGAGATGGGGGTCGGTGGTAGAATTTGGGTACCAAACCCCACTGTGAACTCTGAAATTATATATGTGAATGCAATTGTGAGCTTCAGAGTACTCTTCAAACTGTGATGTCACAATTGTTCCAAACTCAGTATAAATGCACCTAGAATGGTCAATCTGTCCTGGAAACACTGTCGCTCTGCAAGATTTTGTGCTCCCTAACTCAGTCTTTGGTAGAGAGATAATGACTTTCTAAGGATTCCCGGAGAGGGTATGGAGTAAGGAGACATTGCTAGTAAACGCTATGAACTCTTTGACAGGAGGCTACCATATAAAACCGAGTTTCCTCATTACTTCCCAATGTGCTCAAAGGGAACACCTTTGCATCATCACCTTAGGGGCAGGGAATAAACAACCATTTTATTAGCACCCGGGATGCTTTGCAGCAGACTCTTTCTCCAGAAAAGCTGCTGCATTTTGATAGACCATCAATCTCATATCTTGGGCAATTGGCTTCCATCTATGCTGATGTGGAAAATCAATCTTGATTCCCAGAAGGCAGAGCAACTGTTAACAAAGGTCACAAAGCAATTGAAATTGCTTTTCTATAGCAGGGAGAGCAAAAGGACTTCTACCAGCCTTGGAAAGATTTATTTCTTGCCCAGCCAGTGTGGCGTCAGTGGTTGAACAGCACGGTTCCATTCCCAGTCGGGGCACATGCGGGGTTGTGGACTGGGTCCCCAGTGTGGGGCGTGCAGGAGTCAGCCGATCAATGATTCTCTCTCACCACTGATGTTTCTGTCTCTCTCTACCTCTCCCTTTCTCTCTGAAGTATTAAAAATCATTTCTGCATATTAAAAATCATTTCTCTGCTCTGCTTTTAGCTCCTCTCCTGGTCAATTTAGGAAAAGGAATGATGGAGTCCAAATCACTAATGGTGGGAGAGTCAAACAAGAGGCCTGCCATTTTTGAAAAACAATACCAAAGGTTAAAGTGAACTTAAAAGATATGGAAAATTATGCTCTTCCCGGTGTCTCAAATATCAACCTAAAGCCACATTTAGTACATTTCAACTTTCTTGGATTCCTTGATTTCTGACTTGAGGTAATATCAGTCCAGCCACGCACATAAAGCCAACTGTGACTTCAACTCGGTACTTCCTTTCCTCAGTCCAATAGGCTGCTGATTTCTGTCACATTTCCCCTTCAGAACACCTCTCCCATCTATCCCTATTTTTTCCTCCTGATGCAATAGCAATCTAGAATTGCATCTAGATTATTGAAATAACTTATATAAGGGATCTCTCTGCTTCAAGGCTCTGCCCTCCAATCCATCCATTTAATTCACTGTCACAGGCATACTTCATGCCAGGAATTTCTCCCCACACCTCAAGGAGTACATGCCTATTATATGACCATTTAACTAAGAAAAATATTAATGCTGAGAAGGGTCAATGTGTGGTACACTCAAAGTCACACATCAAATACTTTGCAGGTCAGAATCTGAACCTAGATCTGAGGATGCCAAGTTCGGCTTTTTTCCATTTAACCACAACTATGTCCCTTCCAAGTGACTTTCCTATTGACCTTCTACAACAAAGTGCTTGCTGTTTCACAACCTTTACAAAATTCTCCAGAGCCTTAGCCATTGCCAAGTTGCTGTCTGCCATTAGTATAACTTGGTGCCAAAGTATCCCTGGAATTTTGTATTCCTTTCCCTTGCTTAGAACCTTTTCACCTGAAAAGCTGGTCTGCAAATCACCACATTGGACAGTTCATATTTTTTACCACTTCAGCATCATTGTTCTTATAATTTCTCCTTAATTTGAAATGTTGTTTTTATTCTTTCAGATTTTTAATTGGTAAATGCCTCTGTTCATAACATTCATGATATTTTGTCCTGCATTATAGTGTCTGAGAATAGTTTATCAGCAGCTGTAATTTTACTAATTTTTTCAACTCCTTCTACCTGTTCAATTCATATTCATCTCTGAAGGTCAAGCTTTATCCCACATCTTCCTAGAAAGCTTATGATTTTCCTGATTCCTAATGACTTTTCCTTACTCTGAACTCCAGAAACACTATTTCTACAGACAACTGGATTCTATTTACACAGACTTGGTCTCACTGTAGGTCTCTCTTGGGTTGCATCTTGCCAAGGAATACTCACTGCCCATAAGGCATCTCTGTCTGAATACTTTGATGTTACTTGACATAAGATGGACTAATTATTTCTTAAACCCTGCTTCCTGCATTTCTACATTTTGCCCCTTTTCTCACAGTATGACTTTCACTGAGTTCCATGAGGCTCACTCACATGAAATCTCTGGGAACTCTTACAATTATCTTTTCAACTCTTACAATTATCATACCAGCCAGAAGAGTCTCACTTCATGATTTTTTCCCGTTTTATTGAATGTATTGTGATGACACTACTTAACAAAATTATACACAGTTCAAGTGCACAATTCTGCAACATTCATGTTTTGTTCTCTTTAGACTTCTTGCATTATCTGGTACACCAGTTTGAACATGTGTGCAAGTCTCATCTGATAAGACTGAATTATAAATTACATGTGGCATTTTGCTACCTTTCTACCAAATGGTTCATGCTTTGGCAAAACTTGTTGCTTGGGTGAACACCATTCTCATCATTCCACTCCTATTTTTGAAGTCTTAAAGTGCCTATTTTAGTATCTCATTTATACTTCCTCATGCTCATTGTTAAAATCTAAAATTAATTCCCTGTCTTGACGTTTCTCAGTCATGCTGTGGCAGACTTCTTCCTCATTTGGTCCTGTCATAACCTCACTGCTTCAATTAAGTGAATCTGTATACACTTAGTTGCTCTAGCCCTGTATTTTCCCCTCACCTGGATAGAGATCCTGAATTTTTCTCTCACATGGATAATTGATTGCAATGAAATGACTATTTGTCTCCACACGCCCCCAAATTCACATGCTGAAACCTAATTCCCAATGTGATGATATTAGGAGGTGGGGGATTAGGACATGGACCCTCATGAGTGGGATTAGTGCCCTTATAGAAGAGATCCCAGTAAGATCCTTTGATCCTTTCTGCCATGTGAGGACACAGCAAGAAGATGGCCACTTATGAGAAGGTGATCCTCACCGGACACCAAAATCTGTCTTGGATGTCCCAGCCTCCAGAATGGTGAGAAATAAATTGTCGTTGCTTGTAAGCCACCCAGTGTATGGTATTTTTGTTACCGGAGCCCAAGGGGGGTAAGACATTCATGTTGCAGGCAGCATATACCACAGCAGTGTGTGCTTAGTTGCATGCAAAGCAAAGACAAAAGTGATTACAAACCACAGTGAAACAAGACACTGCAACACAAAAGCACACGAGCAACAAGTGAATTCTATTTATGTATATTCCCTAATAACTCCATTAGTAAATATTTGAATTGATACTTGGCTCATGAATCCAATTCTCAAACCAAGCAGAAGAGAGTCACACTTTGCACAGGGGTCAAGCTTTAGAAACAGCACGTCAGGTGGAAACTATGCAGAACATTCTTTAGAAAATGTGGGACTGACAAACAATCCTGCAGTAAGTTGGACATGGCCATTTTTTTAAAATGGGAAAAGAGAGAAGTGTTTGGCTTGAGTTTAGGATACACATTGTAGAAACATATTGTAACTTTATACAACTAGCATCATTTGGCTCAGCAAGAAACTCACATTATGAAAGGCACCAGGGAAATGATACTACTGGCTTTAGGAAAAGCAGATTTACATTTACGTTAGAGCATCAATTCATTGTCAGGAATGCAGAGCTCTGCCCAGTTATCACATTGCCCAGAGACTTGGTGGCTCCTTTTCCCAAAGCACCATGTACATCAGTGATTCTCAGTTTTTCTAACGCCGCAGCCCTTTAATACAGTTCCTCATGTGTGATGACCCCCAACCATAAAATTATCTTTGTTGCTACTTCATAACTGTAATGTTGCTACTGTTAATGAATCATAATGTAAATATCTGTGTTTTCCGATGGTCTTAGGCTCTACAGCAGCAGTTCTCAACCCGTGAGTGGCAAGCAAGGTCATCTAAGACCATCAGAAAGCACAGATATTTACATTACCATTCATAACAGTAGCAAAATTACAGTTATGAAGTAGAAACAAAAATAATTTTATGGTTGGGTATCACCACAACATGAGGAACTGTATTAAAGGGCCTCAGCATTAGAAAGGTTAAGAACCACTGACGTAGATGATATAGCAGCGATTCAGTAAGGGCCCATGGTTCAATTCATCAGTGCATTTGAGAGGTCAGGTCACTCCCTGATTTCTCTGCCTTTCCCCCATCTTCCTACCTTGGTACCTTGGCCTTGTGAACAGAATTGCAAACACTCAAGACCAAGCCAGGCAGACATACTTTCTGAGTAGCCTGGAGATGTTTGCATTAATTTTTTTCCTTCAAAGCAAGAAGCAAGAATTGAAGGCTCCCCCAGTTAGATTCCATAGGAAAGTGCTCTCTAAGGAGAGAGTACTTTATGGAAGTGCTGCCTCTGATAAAGCTTTTTAATAATATCTCAATTTTATAGGTCATAGGAAAAAAGCACATTACCCTGATGTGAGTGATAAAAGCCCATGGAATCTTTAATTTTCTTAACTATGAGCAGTATTCATAGAGTGATTATACCCTTAAATTTTCATTAAACTGAAAATAAGTGTATACTCTTGTCATAGCTATGTAGGGTGTCCTAAATTTATGAATGGAAAAGTCCCCCAAAGTTACTTGTAAGTCACTTCTTTGGAATTTGGAAATATTTTCCCCTGATATTCAGGTGCCAGGCCAGCCCACAATGGCCTATTAAACACATGATATAGGTAAATAAGACTGTAATGAATAAAATTTAGTTGGCACATAAAGTTTAGTAGTCTTTTAATATATAACACCTATTATTATTATTATTATTATTATCATTATTATTATTATTATTATTATTATTATTATAACTAGAGGCCTGGTACATGAAATTCGTGCACAGGTAGGGTCCCTAGGCCTGGCTGGTGATCAGGGTTGATTGGAGCCTCCATACCTGCTGCTGGCTGGAGCCATCCTTCCCTGGCGATCAGGGTCCTAATCAAACTGCCCTTCCCTGCCAGCCTGCTTGCCCCAACTGCCCCCCTTGCTGGCCAGCTCACCCCCAATTGTCCCCCCTTTCCAGCTTGGTCACCCTTAACTGCCCCACCTCTGCATGCTGATTGCCCTAATTGTCCCCCCATGCTGGCCAGCTCACTCTTAAATGCCCCCCTGCCAGCCTGCTCATCCCCAACTGCACCTCTTGCTCACCCCCAACTGCCCCCCTCTGCTCCCCTGTTCGCCCCTAACTGCCCTCCCACCCCTGCCAGCCTGCTTGCCCCAACTGCCCCCTCACCCACTGGCCTGATCACCCCTAACCTACCTCTGCTTCAGCCCCTTCACCACCATGGCTTTTTCCAGAAGGATGTCCAGACAGAAGGTCTCCTGGAGGTCTCTGTCTAATTAGCATATTTCCCTTTTATTAGTGATATATATATATATATATATATATATATATATATATATATATATGCTTTACTTTCTAAATTGTATAAAAGTTTTAGAACTTAGGCAGTTTTCACAGGCAGACAGTGTCACTATTGCAATATTTCTTTAAGTTTAATGTGTTAGGACTAAACCAATGTACAGTCAGCCTTGAAGAGAAAAGAATAGAAACACTTGGAATGCAGCTCTACTGATCTTTAAATGAAAGAGAAGGCACTGGTCAGAAACAGGCTCTGAATTGTTCCTCCATTAAGGGCCTGGGGTGCCCAAACACTTTGTCTTCATGAGGGAGCCTATCATGGAAATGGCTTGTGAGATATAAATACTGAACACATAACCTTGTCTCACTCATTCTCAACATGATCTCACCTCCTCCACTGACCTGTTGGAGGAGATGCTGCCCAGGCTGGCCTTCCACATGATAAATGGATCCTCATGGAATTTTCAGCTTAGTCGCTTTGATTTACAGGCTCACTACAATAAAACCCTATGTTTTTGATTATCCATGTCAGGGAATCCTAGAAGCTACAATGTTTCCTATCTTGCACTATGTCTGCTGCTCAGAATCCTAAGTCTGGCTTTCTTAGTTCTCTATCAATCTGGCAATTTCTACAAATCTCAGAAACCTAGCCATTGCAAGAACAACGGTTACAGCATAAGGAACTGACTAATCAGTGTAGCTGAAGTAGATGCTGGTGAACCTGCCTCTTTTATTGCTTTAAACGTTTATAGTTGATACCTGAGAATCTCATGTGGCACAGAGGTAACAGATCTAAGTCATAAGGTGGTGCAGAGCAACTGACAGCCTACTGCCCAAGGGAAAGTGGACTCTAACACGACCACTACTTAAGGTGTGACATTGAGCAAGTACTTAATCTCATTGGACTGCTACTTCATTATCTCAAATAAAATAATAATACCTGCTCCAACCATTTCTGTCTTGTTTCCTGGATCAAATTAAATAATAGGCAATGATATATTTTGGAAAACATGATATGTTAAACAAACACAACAGATTATAGTGTTGATCATCACCATAACTCTAAACATATCCCAGTTGTTCTGAAGACAAATGCCAGTTACTTTCAAAGGACACACTGACCTTTTGGAAACTGTTTTCTATTTCTTGGTCCACTGCATTCCCTGTTCATTGGCCTCTGTCCTGCATTGCCGGCAGTAATTAGCTTTAGCTTTATTTCCAATGTCTAACTCCACTTATTTTTCTTTTACTAGATATTTGCATCAATTTGTAAATGTTTACTGAACATCTACTATAGTGTTAGACACTTTACTAGTTCTTGGGAATGCAAAGATGACAAAGGTAGAGTCTTTGAACTTAAGAAATTTCCAGTTGCTCTCAGTTTGCTATAGTAAGGGGGTGGGGGGGAAATAGCAGGTTCATTGGAATATTCTCAAGGACCATGACTGGGAACAGATTGCCTTTTTTTTTTTTTTTACACTCTATTGGCTAGGAGCCAGGGCATGACCTCAATACAGCAATAAAGAAGGCTGGGAGATATATTCTTCCTGTATTTCAAGGAAAAGAAAAATGAGTAGACACTTAGCATTATCTCTGTCATATGATTCTCTGATGGCCAAATACACAGGAAAATTGTATCATGGGAGACTAATTAAGAGATGAGCAATATCAATGGTTTTCAACCCTAGCTATGCACTAGAATTCCCTAAGGAACTTTAAAAATACAGATATATTCACCTTTCATTGGACCATTCAGTCAGAACTTCTGAGGCAAGTACTATATTTTTATTTGTTTTAAATCTTTATTGGTGAAATTATTATATATGTCACCTTTTTTTTTTCTCCCATTGACCCCTTCTAGCTCACATCTGGCACCTACCCTAAGCCTTTATCACACTATTGTCTATGATATGGTTTGTGCATAGATGCATACAAATTCTTTGGTTAATCTCTTCCCACCCACATACCCTCCAACCCCTACCTTCCCTCTGAGATTTCATGCTTCACTGGATCTATTTTATTCCTCAGTTTATTTTGTGAGTGAGATCATGTGATACTTGTCTTTCTCTGACTGGGTTATTTCACATAGCATAATACTCTCCAGGTCTCTCTATGCTTCTCCAATGGTAAGAGATATTCCTTTTTTACAGCTACACAGTATTCCATGGTGTAAATGTACCACAGCTTCTGTATTTTCCCAAGTTGTTTAGGTGACATTCATGGAGAGCCAGGGCTGAGAATCACTGATCTAGACTAATGAAATTATAAATGCTTTGAGAGCAGTCCTGTTTATTAAATGTTTTAAAATTCTGAATTTGGCAAATAGAAAGAGGTCACATTACTTGAGCTGGACACTGATGGATACTTCTGGTCGTGAGTTGAGTTTTCCTACTGTGGGCTGGCTTCATTGACAATATTCAAATACCACTAATCTTGTTTGTTTTGAAATATCACCTTCGATAATATAAAAAGTCCTCCTCAGCTTCCTTCCAAATCAAAATCATTCTGACACTTATGTAAAAATGTCATCACACTCCCCCCTCCAGGCATTTAGGGGGCTGCTTCAGTTTCCGTGCTTTAAAACTCCCTCAGGTTCTCGGATCTCAACCCTCCTGGTCACCACCTTCCTTTTCTTGGTGAACAATTGCTACCCTCTCCCAGGGTGATCACCATTAAGAAAAGCTGATATGCATTTCCCCCTTAACATTGGGGTTCTCCATGGCCAGGGCCCTCCCTGAAAACTCCTTAAGCAGATGAGGTCTAGGTGTTCCTAGATCAGTGGTTCTCAACCTTCCTCATGCCTCGACCCTTTACTACAGTTCCTCATGTTGTGGTGACCCCCAACCATAAAATTATGTTCGTTGGTACTTCATAACTGTAATTTTGCTACTGTTAATGAATCATAATGTCAATATCTGTGTTTTCCGATGGTTTTAGGCCCACAGGTTGCGACCCACAGGTTGAGAACCACTGTCCTAAAGTGTGTCTTTTCTACTTGGTTCCCCTTCATGTGTTCCACTTGTCTCTTTGGATGGCTCTTGCTGCCCTGCCCTACTGGCTACTCTCCAACACCAGCCCTGAGCTCAGGTATAGTCCTAAATAGTTCCAACACCCACTTTTATCAGTTGGTCCTAGACAGTCTGTCCTTAGCAACTAGACCCTTGTATGATTAGACTGCAGTCTTACTGTCAAAAGCTGGACAGGAGAGGTGCAGTGATGCACAGCTTCAAAATCATGAAACTCTCCTAAGCCTCTATGATTTTACTAAGGAATCTAGCCTGTGTGGTGCCACACAGTCTCCTGCTCCGGGCTGTCCCCTCAGTGCTGGGATGCCGCACCTTTGTGTGGTAGCAGGAAGTCCTTCACACCTTTGGCACCTGCAGTCCAAAACAGTAGGTCCCAGTTCTCTTCACCTACTCCTCACCGGTCACAAGAAACATTCGTATGTCAGCTGCCTGGAGCACCAATAGACATCTCCAGATTCCCCACAACAGGCAGATTAATGCTCCATGATGCCCCTGGTTCTGGCTGTATCTCTCTAATAACACGCCCGCCTCTTTTCTGGGGCTGTTGTGTATTTTAAACTTCATATTATAGTTACACAGTGTGGAGACTTATGAAACATGTTTTAAATTAAACGTCATCACCACATTTTCTGCCTAAATTCCCATGGGGAACCTGATTTGTTTTATAAAAACAGCCACCCCTTATGCGGATGGTGCCAGATGCTGCTCAGGCTGTAGAAGTGCGTTCGTGTTCACTGGCTTGAGACTGGTTTGTCACTTCTGGTTGGTGTCCCCCCTCCCGGGAGTGTGAGGTGTGCGGGAGACCTGCAGCTGCTGCCTCTCCAGAGCTTTGCAGAGGGAACGCGGTGGCGGCTGCTCTATTCGGAGTCTGCTTATCAGCTGCTGTGTGAGCAGCTGGGAAGGAAGCTGCTGAGAAATGTGTCTATGTTTATTCAACATGTTATGAGGCTTTAAGTCTTGAGTCTTTTGAGGAAACACGTGTGGAATACAAATCGTTGACATCACACTTATATCTCTTACAATCTTTCAACACTGCTTTCAAAGCGAAACGTTTTCACTTCACAGGAATCCAAAGCTGCCAAGTGTGAAGCCTGGTGTTCTCATTTGCATGTCAGTCCCAGAATGCTTTTCCAGCCTCTGCTCTTTTGAGTTTGCTGTTTGAGGTAGAATCAAGGAAAGTTTTGTGAAAATTATACCTCTGAGATGCAAACAAGAGAAGTAGGACGGTTTCCCTTTGCCCTCAGCTTAGTGTGACTTCCAATGGAAATGTGAGAGTTCGGAATAAGTAGAAGAGGTATTGTGCTCACCCACCTTTGTTTTGAAACATACTTTGAGTGCATGGGTTCTAATTACTTCCAATCAGTTTCTATTTCTCCTTTCAGCTGCATGCATCACAGTTTCAGAGAGGTTGAGAACTTGATGATTTTCTGATCTTGGACATCCCCAGTTCAATGGGTCGTTGTGATCTGTGTGATCACTCAACTGGTCACTGCTGCCGGTTCTGCTGTCCATTAGATGCCCTGCTGACATCTGCCTCCGATGACAACTGGAGTGGGAATGTGGTCAGTGGTGGGGGGGTGGCATGGCTCACTGGCACCAACTGGCTCCGTGACCAGTAAGTACTTTTGACCATCTTACCACCCAGTGCCTTGTGAACATACAGCTTTAGAGACATGAAATCAAAATGTCTCTCCATCCACAGAAGTAAAACATACTTTTCTTGATCTTGATTGTTATTATAAAGGAAAGAAAACTGAGGCAGAATGGGCAAGGATTTATGGAAAGTTGGCAGGAGAGTTTATACATGAACCCATGTTTTAGAGAGTGACCAGGAGCACCTGTTATGCCCAGATTTCGTGATCCCCAGAGACCACCAGGGAGCCGAGTCCGATGCAATAGCAGAAAGCCTGTATTCCATGCTAGCATGGGCTCTGTCCCACTTACACCGACAGCTGCGTGGCAGAAGAGAGCGAATTTCAACAGATCAATGGGTTTTATAGGGGTGGTGATGTCACTGCTTTGGCTGACCCCCATTGGTTGGGTGAGGGCTAAGGTCCAGTTACACAATACAAAATGGAGGATCAGGAGTTAGCCCTGCCCTGCCCTCTCATTACTAGGAGTTTGCCCTGCCCTTTTACACCCACTTTGTCCCAATCACTGCGCTGGGCTGAGGATACAGCAGTAACAAAAGAGAGAGCAAGAGAGAGAGCGAGAGAGAGATATACCTTCAGAAGGCCTACCTTATCAAAGAAAATATAGACAAAAGTTCCAAGTAGTTATGATTTATGTGAAGAGTGTTATCATATTGAAATAAACCATTTTTAAACCTCTTACTTCCAAGTCCAGGAGGGAAAACTTCCCTGCCTTTATTTTTCTTACCGCCATCTAGGTAAAGTGTCTGGTTAGTGAAATATAACCCTAACGACCCAAGTGCCAAGAAAGACAATGATTTTTAGGACATTTAATTGATTGTTTAATTAATTTAGTTTATTGGGCACTTTTTATTTGCCACATGTGGCATTAGGCATTATAAATTCAAAGAAAACAAAGGCAGGATCTAAAGGGTGCAGAGCAAATTGAGTTACATGAATGAATGGATGCCTCAGATGAAATGTCACGAATACTGTAGGAATAAATGTTTGCAGAAGTGAAAGAGCAAGGGAGAACAAAGACATCAGGAGGTGGTGGATTCAGGAGGATTCTGGGAGATGTGAAATGGCTCAGCAAACAGAAAAGGGGCGCGTGCATGAGTTGGACTCAACAGGGAAGAAACCACAAGATCAAAGGCAGATGCATGAGGCTTGCTGGTGGCCCTCAGTCTGGGTCTGACTTCTGCACGAGATCCAACTGTGCTTTACCCGGGGAAGAGCAGAGCCCAGAGGAAGGGCCTCCTCACAAAGGCCTGCATGGGAGTAGAGCCTGGTGGGCATGAGCATGGGCCAGGAAGCCAGACCTCCTGGGTTTAGTTCTGGCTTTGAATCCTTTTAGCTTAGTTTTCAGTTTTCTGTCTCAGTTTTCTAATCTTTAAAACTGTAAGAGTTAAGGAATGAGTGATGGCAAGTACTTAGAACAGTTCCTGGCATATACTCCATGCATGTTAGCAATTATTGCTTGGGCAATGGTGAGAATTACTAGTAGTAAATGCTTCTGGTTCCTGTTCGCCAAGGGTACGTACCTGGTTCCTCTTCCCAGGACTTTGGACAGAAGGCAGCACTATTTGTAGAGATCATGGGTCAGTCAATTGACTCTGTGTGGGAAATGGGAAAAATGTGTCTTGTTGCTTGAAACTGTGTGTTGCCCCCATCTGGGAGTGGGGCTGGAGGAGGTAGGAATATTTTTCTCCTTCTCTATTTCTATTTTAGCTCACTGTTTTTACCAATATCTATTTACAATGTAAAAATATCTAAGATTTGCGGGCAGCTCAGAGTACCCACTAGAGGGAAGTTGGGTAAATGACAGGTCTCCTGCGGTCACTGTCAGTTCTGCTCAGCCTAAGGCGGCGAGGTTTCCCCCACCTTCCTGTCCCTCTAGTCCTCTCCAAAATAAGTTTTGGGTTGTTTTGGGCCGTGGTGTTCTTATCCCCACCTCTTACTGTCCTTGTCCATAAAAAGCAAGATGCTTTCTGTCAGTCTATCAGTGTCCTGAATTCCTCCTTGGCTTCAGAGCAGAACTGCCATCATTGGTGCCATCCAAAGCCTCAGTGTGGTCAGGCCTCCTCACTGTCTGGTCCCAAGCTCTTCACCCAGCTCCCTATTTCATTCCCTTTCCTCAGAGCTCCTTCGTTTCTCCCTCCCACACTCCCTTCAACATCACCATCCGAAGGGCCCACCCAAACCTTCCCCTGACCATAAAACACATTCTATAAAAATTATATAGATAATTATTTTCCTTCAGTCTCATAACTTACATTAGATGAAGGTACTTTTTCCTTAAGTTTTTGATCAACCCATCCACAACAAATGACATGCAACAAATTTTGTTTTAAAAATTCACTTTTTACCAACAATAATTTTCTTCTCTGGATAGGACATTTGAAAAAATCTGATAGCCCAACTTTCCTTAAGAGCTTGCCAACTCCCCCACACATTTGACTCCTAGCCATTGGCTCTTCTCAGATAAATTTTAACACGTCTATTAGCTGCTCTACAGCTTAAATTCTTGGTCTTGACATTTTAGAGATGATTCTAAATCAATATATAATGTTGTGAAGATTAAATGTTTATCCTTTCAGAGGATTTGAAGCCATGCTTATTTAAGAAAAATTTCTCAGCTATGAAAATACTGAGAATTTCACACAACTGCATTTTATCAGCAATACAGAAACACACTATGATCCCACAAACACAGTCTATCTGGGAAGATAACCTGCTTTGTGCTTTATAGGAAGTTTGCCAGTTTGTTTCTCGTTAAATGCTACCTACTCTCCCACAGGAAAAAATGCAACTCTTTATACAAGGTAAGTTTGGAAGAAGCTGTATCTTTGAAACAATGATAAAATGCATAACTGTAGTAAAAATGATTAAGGGACTTAAAAATAATTTTCAAAACTCCTTAAACCTAGTAGTTCCCAAGAGAGGATTGAGACCAAATTTTATCAAATAAACAACTTCAGCATTCAGCGCTGTTCTTCCATTTCCTAAAGTAACTTCCACCATGTACATTAAGAACAAAAACAGACCCAGAGAAAGAGAAGCAGTGAACAGACTCTCAAACCTCAGAGGGAAAGTAGGGGAGGGTGGAGGTAAGGGGCAGAGATCAACCAAAGGACTTGTGTGCATGCATATGGGCCTAGCCGGTGGCCATGGATGACAGGGGGTGGGGGCATATTTGGGGAGGGGTTTGGGATGGGAATGGGGGGGATGAGGACAATTATGTGAAACCATAATCAATAAATTTAAAAATAAAAAGAAAAAAAGAAAAACAATATTAGAAAAAAAAAAAAAAAGCTTTCTCAGGTGGATTTTATAAGGTTCTCCCCCCAACTGATGGGCGGAGTTTAACACATTATTGGCACCTGTCACAGAGACATCTCCAAGACATTGAACCATCAATCAGCATGTGCCAAAGTGTCCTGGAGCCCACCCCTTCCTGTTCATCCTGGGTCCAACCCCCTTCCATTCCAGCCCTTAAAGGGACCCCCAGGTCAGCCACGTGCTGCTGCTCCTCCATGTCCAGGAGGCAGCCCAGCTGGGTCCCCTCCAACCTCCCCACTCCTTCAATCCTGATTTCTCTACCTCCGTAATGAGTCCTGCTCATTACTGGGGAATAAACTTTACTTTAAAATTCCCTGGTGGTCTGTTTCCTGCTTCCCTTCAAACCTAACAGATTTCACCATGGCCTGTGAAGTCAGAGATATAACATACTCATTAAAAAAACAAAACAGAACAAAAAAAACAGACTAAACACTTTAGCACATAAGCCACCAGATTATAAGGCTTATTTTTTTCAAATTTATGGTTTTCTTATTACTTGTGAATTTCATCAATGATTTCCAAAGTTTTGTCCCATGACCAGCAACATTAACATCACACAGAAACTTATTAAAAATCCAAATGACCAGGTTTTATCCCAGATACATTTCATCAGAACTTGAGGTAGGAGTGGGTAGGGCTGTGGTTGAATCCCAAAGTTTGGGAACCACTGCTACTGATTGGTTTACAGGGTTTGCTAATCGAGTGGATGCTGGAAGGGAGGAGTTCAGGATCCTCACAAGTATCTGAGCAGCTGATTCCATGGTTAGAAAATTGAACCATCAGTGACTCAGAGCCTTATACTATTGCTCTCAGTATTAGGATCTTTAAAGGGACTGGCTAATTTCCAGATTATATACCTCTGAGCATTCTGTCTCAAAGGTACCCTAATTGGCTTTTGTCTCTAACATTTTATAATGAACTCAATTGTCATTTCTAAATTCTTGTCTTGTTTGTCCCTTCAGCAGTATTTGACATAGTGGCCACATGTACTTTTTAAAAATACTTATTCATTTATTTCAAGACTCCTATATTAGTGACATGGAGGATCACTCAAATTAGGATAATTCAAGGAGGGAGTACGTACAAAGAGACTAATTACCACCATATAAGAAGAGTGTAAGGGAAGGATAGGTGATATAGGGTAGGAACTTGGGGCTGATACCACCTTAGAAAAGATGAGGATGGGAAGAAGTTACTGGAACTCCAGAAGAAATAGAATCTTATATGCACACCAGTTTGGGCAGACCTGTGACCTTCTGTTGAGGATCATGGCCAGGTTGAAGCAAGCTCACAGGGAGGAAATCAGGGAAATATGTACCCTCATTTAGCATTTGTCAAAATGAGTTTCCCAGACCAGTAACATCAGCAACTCCTGGAAACTTAAAATATGTAAATCCCATTCAAGAATCAAAACTCTGAGGTCCAGCACTCAGTTTAACAAACCTTGTATGTGATTCTGATGAATTCAATAAAGCAATTTGTTATGCAAAGTGCTGAGATCCTAGAAAGTTTCACTGTATTGTTTGTGGATTCTAAAGAAATAAGCTCGAGGACTGGCTGTGAAAGATAGGTTTATTAGGACTTAACGTGTGCATAGGTGGCAGCCAACTGATCAAGTTGTCCTGCTCAGTCCCATCAAGCCTGCTGACAGACCACACCAGGGTGGCTGGCCAGTGCTGTTCTCTTGCTGCCACACGGACTTTCCCAACACAAGGCTCTAGAGAGCAAAGAGAACAGAAGAAACAGGGCATGCAGGGTAGAGGAACTTGCATGAGATCAAAACACTAGCTGTTTGCAATCCAGGCTCACATCTAGAAGCAGTTTCTCGGGGGGAACTTCCTGCTCCTTATTTGCTATCATTGACTTGTTAATCAAAGATGCCCTAGGCTCACTCTTGAACCTTTTATCTATTTACTCTCACTCCCCTTGTGATTTCATCCAATCTCCTTTAAAGGGGCCCATGCTCCCATTTACCATACACTGTCTTATTCCCTTCATTCTAATGTCCTGATAGTGATAGGAGCAGAAATAGAATATTGGGGACTAACTATAATTGTAAGAAATATTCATCACGCTCTATTAACTGTGATTGTTATGTTCTGATTAAAGAAGGCACATTCTAACCCAGCTGGGAGTTGTACGTGGAGCTCACCTGGACATGCAGCTCATCTTCCCCATCAGGGAGCTGCCTATTCTCCTGGAAAGATTAACAACCTTGTTGCAGAAACCAGAGCTGCCAGTGCATTGAAACCGCACCTCCATCCCCAGCCCTAGCTCTTTGAAGAACCCCAGCCTTTGCAGACCTCAAGCCTTTGCAAAATCCCTAGGCTGCATTACCTATTTTAAAAAAATAAATTTTATTGAATTTTTACAGAGAGGAAGAGAGAGGGATAGAGTTAGAAACATCCATGAGAGAGAATCATTGATCAGCTGCCTCTTGCACACCCCCCACTGGGGATGTGCCCACAACCAAGGTACATGTCCTTGACCAGAATCAAACCTGGAATCTTTCAGTCCAAAGGCCGATGCTCTATCCACTGAGCCAAACCGGTTTTGACTGCATTACCTATTAACTGCCTATTTTCCAGATCCTTTTCCCTGTTTCCCATGTAATCTTTGTTCTTCTACCCAATTTATATACATAAAAGGCTAATATGCAAAGTGTCCCCTCAGGAGTTCCATCATGAGACCAAGAGTTCTATCACTTGCTATGATGTGAGCTGACCATTAGGGGGCAGTGTTCAATGAAGGAAGGCCCTGGCCGGCAGCTGGAAGGAAGGCTCCAGTTGGCTGCCAGAAGGCCCTAATCAGCCTTGATCACCAGCCAGGCCTAGGGACCCTACCTGTGCACAAATTTCATGCACTGGGTCTCTAGTCCCATCTAATAAAGGAGTAATATGCAAATTGACCATCATTCCAACACACAAGATGGCTGCCCCCATATGGTCAAAGATCCTGCCCCCATATGGACACAAGATGGCCACCACAAGATGGCCAGCAGGGGAGGGCAGTTATGGGTGACCAGGACAGCAGGGGAGGGCAGTTAGGGGCAAACAGGCTGGCAGGGGAGCAGTTAAGCATCAATCAGGCTGGCAGGGGAGTGGTTAGGGGATGATCATGCTGGCAGGCAGAAGCAGTTAGGGACAATTAGGAAGGCAGGCAGGCGAGCAGTTGGGAGCCAGCAGTCCTGGATTGTGAGAGGGATGTCCAACTGCCCGTTTAAACAGATACAACTATTCTCTTGACTTCTAGTCTTCCTCCCACAGCATTCCCCATCTCAGTTAATGGCAACACTATTTGATCTTTCACAAGCCCCAAATTGTGGCATCATCCTTGATTCCTACATTCATCCTGCATCCTATCCATAACCATTATCTTGGCAGCTCTATTTTCTAAGTATAACCATGTACTGAACACTTTTTACCTTCTCCACTGCCACCACAGTATTCTAGGCTACCATCATCTCTTGCCTATATTTTTTGCTGCATAACCACCTCCTAATTTGCCCATAACCTTGCCCCTGTCTACATCAGTCTATCTATTCTCAGCATCGCCACAGTTGTTTGTTTATGAGGCAAATCATGCCATTCCTCACCTCAAAATCCTATGGAGACTTCCTGTATCAGTTGCAGTATCTGTGACAGAAACAACCTCAGCTAATACTACATATTTTTATTTCTTTTTAAGGTTGTATGTCTAGTGTGCGTCATCAGGGACTCTGTTCAACAAAGTCACTCGGGGAACCAGGTTGATAGAGACGCTGCCTTAACATATACTTTACTCATCACTGCAGCAGTGGGAGGGGCTGGGAAAACATATAGTTCCTTTTAAAGATTCCATTCCCCCCAGAACTGACACATTCCATTTTCAATCTCATTTCATTGGCTAAAGCAAGGTGCCTTGCTGTGCAACAAGCTGCAGCAAAATCTCAGTGGCAGGGAACAATAAACATTTATTTGTCCTACATCTGCACACAGGCTTGGGGGTCATCTGATCTAGATAAGACTAGGCCCGCTGGTTTGCTGTAAGCTTCAAGTCATCTGGGATAGCACTATGTAACAGGTTTCTTATCTTCTTCCTAGGGTCCTCCCAGATAGCCAGAGCACATATTTTGTTTGTCTTCCCACTGTGATGGCAGAAGCCCAAGAGAGCAAATCTCACTTGGCAAGTACATCACAATTGCTCGCTTGCATTATGTCTACTTACATCCTGTTGTCCAAAGCAAGTCATGTGACCCAAACTATAGCCAAAGGGTACAGAAGTCTAATATGTCTATGAAGCCTAGTCATGGGAGTGGATGCAAAGAAGCGGTGAAGAATTGGGACAAATAATCCAATTTCTCACACTTGACTTTAATGGAGCAGGAAAATATTCTAGTAATTCTCCTGTGGGCTTGGAAGGATAATTGGAAATATTTGCTGAACACCACTAAAAGACTTCAGTGGTATGAACCAAAGTCCTTACAATCACCTAAAAGATCCAATAAAATCTGGCTTCTCCTAGCTTCCTAATTTCGCCTCCTGCTACTCAACTATGACAACCCCATATAAAGCAAACTTCTACCTCAGGGCTTTGCACTTACTATTTATTTTGCCAGGAATATTCTTTTATCAGGTATTTGCATAGTTTTCTCTTTTATGTTCTTTAGACCTTTACTTTAGATGAACACCTTAGCTAAAATTGAATTCCCCTGGACTATTGAACTTCTTTCCCTGCTTTTATTATCTACTGGTGAGGCCTGGTGCATGACATTTGTGCACTTGATGGGGGATGGAAGGTCTCATCAGTCCGGCCTGTGCCCTTTAGCAGTCCAAGAGCCCCCAGGGTTGTCTTCACTGGGAGTGGGCCTAAGCCGCAGTTGGACACCCTTTGTGCTGCTGCAGAGGTGGGAGAGGCCTTTGACAAAAGATATTGACTGCCACCGCTGCTGTGCTTGCCAACTGTCAGCCAGGCTTGTGGCTGAGCAGCTGTCTCCCTGTGGGGGTGCAATGGCCACCAGGGGGAAGCCCCTGCATTGAGTGTCTGCCCCCTGGTGGTCAGTGCACGTCATAGCGACCAGTTGTTCCACTGTTCGGTAGATTTGCATATTACCCTTTTATTATATAGGATTGCCAGAACACTTCTTTTCTTTTCACTTTAATATATACATGTTACTTATTTATCTACCTGCCCTCATTATAAGCTTCATAGGACAAGGATTTTGGTCTGTTTTGTTCACTGTCTCAAGCCCCTCTATTTGTGTCTGGCATCTATATCTTTTTGTTGAATAAATTAATGAATATCCTGGGAGCTGATATTTTTGTCATCAGAGACAATTTTTACTTTTGTATGTCAGAAGTTGAAAAGGATTCTGTTGTGTAATATCCTGTTTCCCTGAAAATAAGACAGTGTCTTATATTAATTTCTGCTCCCAAAGATGAGCTAGGTCTTATTTTCAGGGGATGTCTTATTTTTCCATGAAGAAGAATAGGGTACACGTTTATTGTTAAATGAAAATAAAGGAAATTTATTACCTGTATACGGTACGGTAGTTGTCAACACAAACTAGACAAACTGTGAATCCTGGGGGCCTTATTTTCGGGGGATGCCTTATATTTCACTCAGAGGGGAACCTGTAAGTAGGTCTTATTTTCAGAGGATGTCTTATTTTCGGGGAAACATGGTAAAATCAATTCAGCCACGTTTGACTGACTGGCTTGTCTACATTAACTTAATCCTCAATCTTTTCTGCAGGCAATATCATTTGGCAAAGGCAACTTTACAAAGTAAATGGGAGACCCCAGAAAAAGGCAGGACTTTGTTGCTGATATCAGCCTTTAATTATCAAGGAGATTAATGTCTTCCCTTGGGGGCATTTG
Organism: Vespertilio murinus; assembly: GCA_963924515.1. Lineage (NCBI taxonomy): Eukaryota > Metazoa > Chordata > Mammalia > Chiroptera > Vespertilionidae > Vespertilio > Vespertilio murinus. Next base: position 100,543,484 of record OZ004709.1, read on the forward strand.
GCAATATCTGGAGCATTTTTTGATTGCTACTAATGGGGTCAGGGTGCTACTGTCATCTAGTAACTAGAGGCCAAGAAGTACTAGGCATCTTGCAATGCACAAAACAGCCCCCCCCCCAAAAAAAAAAAGAAAAAAAGAAAAAAGAATTATCTAGCTCTGAGTGTCAATAGATCTGAGTTGAGATGCTAGCTAAGGGAAGCAAGAGGCCCTGACCTCAATGGTTCTGAAAGTTGCTTTAGATAATCAATGTTATACTACCTATCAGTGGAAGACTGCAAGTACCGCACAAGCAAGAGTTAAGATGCTATTATTGGCCTACTACTAGTACCTTGTATTGGGTCTGTACTACTATATTTCAAAAAAAATAATTGTTGAACAAATTAATGGAAGAAGATGGCATAAAACCCTGATATACTCAAGACACAATACCCTGATGATGATGATTAAGCACTGCCTGGTTTCCTTTATTCTATTTTAAGATCAAATTTAGACCTATACTATTCACAGCTATGTGGCTTTTAGTCTATTTTTAATTTCTATGAGAAGAAAAAGGAAATGTTCTATTAGTCCCCCTTGTGCAAAAGCTCATATATTTCATTAAAATGTCTGCTGAAGAAATATGTTTCCCCCTATAGATAAAACAGGAAATGATTTTGGTTCCTGTAAAACTTAATGGGGTGCATTTGCAGTATTGGAACTCAGAGAACTATTTTTAGTTTGTTTTTGAAAGCATTTTTGGGTCAATAGTTGACCAAAATACTTTCTTTTCCCCCCACAATCAATACACTTGCTGATTCAGTCTGGATTTTTTTCTCCATTGCAGGCTTCCAGTGAGCACAAGCTGTATTGCTCAGCAAAGCTAGTATGTTCATCTGTTCGCCATTTCTTGTTAAAGCTCTTTATTGCACTCAGTGTCCTCATGTAGATAAGTATATGTATACAGGAGCAAGGAATTCATCACACAAACCTTCAGTTTTTATTTAAGTAACAGCCATGATTATAACTGGTGTTCAGATAATGTTTAACTGGGGGCAAAATATTTTTTTCTTAAATAAAACGAGAGTCCTGGTGAATAAGTAAGGTGATTTTCTCCTAAGTATTGAGGGCATTCTTTTCCAGAAGACCCAGAAATCATTACAAAAACAAATAAACAACAACAACAAAACAACCCCAGTATCTAGGATTTAGCAAAAGACTGTAAGAGTTAGAAGACACTGCTGGATCTCCCATCCTCAACCTTCCTTCAATCACTGTCTTCCCTTAAGGTAAAATATTCTAAGACTAACCTGAAGACTGGGTGTGGATCTTTGGAGACATTCCTGACTCCCCTCTTTCTCTCAAACACTAAATCCAAAGCTTTTCTTTTAAAAAATATATTTTATTGATTTTTCACAGAGAGGAAGGAAGAGGAACAGAGAGTTAGAAAAATCTATGAGAGAGAAAGATCCATCAGCTGCCCCCTGCACACCCACTACTGGGGATGTGCCTGCAAATAAGATACGTGCCCTTGACGGGAATCAAACCTGGGACCCTTCAGTCTGCAGGCCAACACTCTATCCACTGAGTCAAACCAGTTTTGGCTCAAAGCTTTGCATTTCAAGTACATCCTGAAACTGCTGCTTCTCACTCCAAAGAGAAAGCTTCCTCTCTCTCCTGTGTTTGCTTCATTAAGTTTATTCTACTCGAGTGTTCCTACAATCAAATCTCTACACAGTGAGATTTTAACAACTTGTCATATTATTTTACTTCCTTGCTCAAAACTAAGAACTTGCCAATGTTCTCGGAATCAAAACTGCTTACCACGACCTGTGTGGCCCCACATAAACTGGTCCTGCCTGCTTCTTTCTCCTCTTACCCAGTCCACCCTACCCTACCCACTTTGCTGTTCCTTGTACCATCCTTAGTTTGTTTTTGCCCCAGGGCCTGCCACTTGCCAACCCCTTTGTATAGAATGATCTTCCTCCAAATTATTTCCTCTCTTCCTTTAGATCTGAGCAAAAACACCACCTCCTTAGAGGAGATACCTTACTTAGCTTCTCTAACTTGCTTTTTGTTCTTATAGTACTTATCACTATATGAAAATATATGTATTTATTTTCTGTTTCTACCTGGGTGTAAATTCCAGAAACCTAGAACATTGTTTATTGTCCTGGTGCCTAGAACTGTGCTTACCTTACATTAGATACTTATTCATTATTAAAGGAATGAAACTTTACCTAATTATTCAGTGATGACCTCGGGGTCCATATTTGCGACTGCAGGTGAGAAAACTTTATAAATTTTTAGTTCTGCCTCCTATCCAGTGACTTGGACTGATGGTGGTACAACGTGATTAAGGATGTAGGTTGTGGAGGAACTGCCTGGAGTTTACTACTTTTTGACCTTGGGTAATTTACTTGAACTATCTGTGTTTCACATTTTCTTTTATTTAAACATTTTTAAATTGAATTTATTGGGGTGACTTTGTTTAATAAAATTATACTGGTTTCATGTCAATTTTTCATCTTTATAAAACATAATGAACAAAATAATGTGTTATAATAAATTAGTTTTAAATAACTTATTCTTAAGTAAATTGGAACATATATTTTTTTAATTTCACAGAACCCATTTATCATTGGGTTTAAATATTTAAAATGAGAATTAAGTGAATACATAGAAACTTCAGAAAAATTCATTGTGCATTAGAAATACTCAATAGAAAGGCATTATTATTACAGCCAATATCCATTATTTGCAGTTTCTGTATTTGCAAATTTGCCTACTACCTAAGATTTATATATAACTTCAAAATCAATACATGCAGAGTTTTTGCTTTTGTTTTTTATGGTCATTTATGAACATGCATAGATTAGGAAAAAGTTTGAGTTGTCCAACACACATGTTCCCAGCTAAGGTCATTCAAGGTGACACTCTACCCCTAGTTTCAGCTCTCATTAACAAGTGTCCTTCTCATGTTCTATTTCATGCCATGCTGTTTTTTCCCCACATTTTTGTGTATTTTGTTGGTGATCTTATCAGTTATAATGGCCTTCAAATGTAGTGTTGAAGGGCTGTGTGGGGTTCTAAGCACAAGAAGGTTGTGGTGTGATTTATGGTGAAAAATTCATATATTAGATAAGCTTCACTTAGGCATCATAACAGGGTAAAATGAAAATTGGTTGGGACACCATGACAGTAATGACTGATCAGCAGGCTGTGTGTGCAGAAGGTTTGAGTGGATAGGGACTTGCAGCACTGGGGATAGGAGTGGGGACTTGCAGTGTTGAAGACGCGATAGATGCTGCCGTTTGCCCAGGGCCAGCCAATGGCCAATGCAGCAAGGGCCTGAGTCTCAGGCAAGCCACAGTGGCTGCAACGACTAAGGATCAGGCAGCCTAATGCCTGGCAGTGGCAACAGCAGAGGCATGATGGAGGTGCTGCCTTTCCCTGATTGCCAGATCGCCTTCTGCAGAGGGAGGCCAGAGGCAGCAGGAGTGAGGGGGTAGTAAGGGTGTTATCTTTCCCTGATCAGCCGGTCTCCTCTGGGTGTGGAGTGGGCCTAAGATGTCAGTAGGACATTCCCTGAAGGCTCCCAGACTGTGAGAAGGGGCAGGCTGGGCTAAAGGACCTCCCACAAGTGCATGAATTTTATGCACAAGGCCTCTAGTTTAAATAAGTAAAATTCAAGTATTCAGCTATACTAGTCACATTGATATACCAGCCACTAATGATAAAATAGTTCCTCCCAGAAAAGGAGTGATGGTGTGGATAGGGAGGAGTGTTTGGGGCAGTTAAATTAGTAGGTGTCTCCTATACTTTCTTTGCAATACTTGATAAAACTGATCAAGTCCCCATGGGGCAATTCATTCCTCTGGTACTCAGAATATTTTTATACTCTTGCCCAGTAATCCTTCCCCCTCACTCTCCCCACTCTTCTAAGTGATTCAACTGTCCCTGTGACTTTTCATAGCTACAGGTTAATGACACCAAAATTTACATTTCATTCCCAGATCCCTCTTCTAAGTTACAGGCCCACAGACATGTCTATTTAATACCTACAACTAGATTTGTCAAAGCCCATTTGGTATTAATATCACATTGAATTCTTGATCTACTCCAAAACCTCTCCTTGTTCCATGTCCCCCAGTTCAATAAATAAAATCTCTTTCTGCCCAATTTGTTATGCCAGAAGCCTTGGAAAAATCCTTGAACTCTTCCTTCTCCCTCTCAACACCCCTTTGGTCAATTAATCATTCAAAATATTTCTCTAATATAGCCACATTAATTTTTTCCCCCTAGCATAATCAGTGTGGCCCAGTAGTTGAGCATCAACCTATGAACCAGGAGGTCAGGATTTGATTCCATCAGGGCACATGCCCAGGTTGCTGGCTTGATCTCTAGTGTGGGGTGTGCAGGAGACAGCCAATCAATTATTCTCTTTCATCATTGATGTTTATATTTTTCTCTCTTCCTCTCCCTTCCTCTCTGAAATCAATACAAATATTTTTAAAAAATTAATGCCGCCATCTTGATGTCACATTCTCCTTCCACTTTTCCCATGACTAATATTTATTCAACTTTCTGTTTCTACTCCAATGTCATCTTCTTAAGAAATCCCTCTCTGAGCCTGACTTAAAGTTTACCTTTTAATGCCATCCGACGTTATACTTTTGCTTTTCTCAAATATGATAAATTATTTGTCTAATATCTGATCTCCATTCTCTAATTTGTCAAGAACAGGAATCATGACTGTTTTATTGTTTGTGAGCTTTGTGAATTCTTCTTTTGGTCCTTTTAGCTGTGGTTATGAATGTCCTTCAGGTTTTGTTTTTCATCTTTTCAAAATATGACTCCTAGTCACCATTACAAGCCTTGGCTCTTCTGAGATACATGATCTAGTTTCTCAAAAGTAGCCTCTTCTTCCCACCTCCTTAGTTTTCTGAGGAATATATGTTCTTTCAAAATTCCAACTTATGTGGCTCTTTCTCCCAGGACAGCTCACAAGCCTGCACTGACCTCCCATACAATCATTGAGACCTTTGAGTCCTCCTGTTAACCTTTCTTGCAGTCTCAGTCCATTTAAATAGCACCTCCTAGATAAGCAATGTACAGTCTGCCCAAACACTAGGGGTCTATATCCTTCCTGTCTCACTTCCCCAGGTCTTACTTCTGTCCTTATCTCATTCCCTCAAACTTTGAGGAGCTTCCTAATTCATATCCCTACCACCATCATTTCCTGTAGACTGTCATTTCCCAACACTGCAGAAGCGCTCTGTTGAAAAGAACATATCGAATATCTTACCCTTTTGATTTTGTAAGTGAGGAAACAGTAGGTAGAGCAAGTGGCAGACTTGTCACTATTCTCTAGGCCTCTTCCTTATACTTGCTCAGAAAGCCTCATGGCTTCCTCTCCTACATGTGAAAGGCAAAACTCTTTGCTAGCCATCCACATGAGATTCTCTGTAATCAAAAGTTTTTTACATCCCTATTCTTGGAAATCCTTATATTCACTTTGATATAGATTTGCTGGAGAATTTTTGTTCTTTTTGTTTATCCCACCTACAACATCTTTCTCCAGTTTCATCCTCTGTCATGGACCTTGGGTTTTGAACCCCAAAGCCTGTCTGGTAGTGTTCCTTAATACATTTTGTTATTGAATGACTAATTGAAATATATAAATTAATCACTTTTCCCCATATTGAGTGTGGCTAGATATCATTTAATGGAAATCAATAAGCATCCATAACCATATTTCAAAGTTTGTACTAAATGGGAAATATTGGGAGACATTCACTTGATGTATTCAACTCTCAAAAAGCAGTGATTTCTTAATAGTTGGAGATTTCAACCCTATTACTTACTCACTTGAGCAAGGGCATTTGATCTCCTGATCTTAAATGACCTCCAGTGCCTTTTCAAAGTAGACATGGATCCCATTGAAGGTGGATAGGGATTAGTGAGGAAGAGGAGAAATGAGGAAGTAACAGGGGGAAGAAGATAGGCTAGAAGGTACTAGAAGAGAGTGAATTTATAATATGTCCTCAACCAAAGATATGTGTTAGATAATATGACCCAGACTTTAGCTATTGAAAGAAAATTTGCTTTATAAACATTATTTAAAATTGAATCCAAGAATTATTTTAACAGTTGGTTCTTGGCCGCTAAGACTGGCAAGCGATATCCAACAGTTTAAAATAATTAGAAAGTAGAATGGTTTATTAGAAAATGAATATTTCTTGGCCCATAACTTGCTCACTGGGTACATTAACCTTTATTATGGACTCAGCTCCACTCCCTTTTAATGTGATCTGATAATGAATTTTGAGAGAGCTCTATAGAAATAAAATTTATTTTTTAAAAGATACAAATTAATGGGCAAATTCAGGACTATAACATAAACAGCAAATATAGAGTCTTAAATTAAGCAGTTAGTTGCTTATCCACCGTTGCTGTCTAAGTATATTTGGGAGATTTCCCCGAGTATTATGTTAAGTTTTGAAGGCCTGGGTAGTCTTTAACTTGATCTTTCAAAACAACAGAATTTAAGTGAATGTCAATAAAAGCAGTGAATTATAAATATCCTCTCTTCCAGCATATCTGGCCAGAGCTGTCAATAAACAAAATCGTATTTCCTAAGACTTGAGGCATGAATACCAGGCTATGCATTTTAATTTGGTGTTTGACCAGAGAACCCTAGGAGTGCATGAAAAGTTTAGACATCTGTTGAGTTATTCTTAGAATAAAACTGGACACATGCACCTTTTAGGAAATAAAATAAAATTTGTATTTGCATTAAAATGTTGTTTATATATGGCTAGTATGATATATTTTACACAAAAAAAGTTTTCTGAGTTAACTACTATGCACAGCATTATTTGATCCTTTCCCTGCCCCTCCCTCACATGTTCCTGGGTATTTCTATGATAAACTTAGTTCTTGCCACATAATACATATGTTTCTACTTCTTTCCCCCAAACTAAACAAAGTGGTAGTTTCACCCCACGCTGTGCAGCTGCTGTCCTGTCTCCGATAGCCAGATGATAGACTCAGCTACAAGCAAAAGCAGATGTTTTGCAGTGAGAAGAGCTCTCTATATATGGCCCCCAATCCAAATGATAAACCAAAGTCTCTAGAAGTGTAGCCCCCAAACTGGTCTCCCTGAGCTGACACCACTGACCCACCAGCTACGGTGTCCATCCAGATGATGGGGAGAGGTGTGAGAGTGGACAATGGGGAAACGGGCCTGTGATCTGATTGCCTTCAGGTCCTGGAGGAAGAGATGAGCTGTGAACTCTCCTCAGTGAGCAACGTCAGAGGAGGTTACATTTCATTAAAAGGTCGCAGGGGAAACAGACATTCAGACAAAGAAGCAACAACTGCAGTAAGAGAACAACAAAGCCAGAGTCCCACCTCATTGCCTGGCTGTAGGACAAGGGCAGAGTAGAATCCTGCGGTCAGGGAACAAGGCTTATGCTCCATCAGCACTGTAAAACCGATCCTTCAGAAATGAGGTGTCCCACCTCCACACAGGTGCATGTATTTGTAATAGCAAGTGTGCAACTTTGTACAGCTTTGAAAGCTTCAGTGCATACTAGATAATGGAGCTCTTTTGTTCAAAAGAAACATTTATTTTTCAGGAAGATAAAAGGGATATTACATTTTCTTATGGGGGGAGGGGGAGCTGCATGTTACCAATATGACAAAAACAACAATCCTACTTTTGGAAATGTTTTGCCCTCTAAGAATGTATTGAATGAAAGGCATTATTTCAGGTGCATTTATTAGGGTTTTGAAATGCACTTTGTACTGTGAGTTTTTATTCCTTTGATGGCAATGAAACAGATTTATTGGAAATACAATAGGCAACAGATAACCAAGGAAGACGTTGTAATAAAACACCGAGGAAAGAAAGAAGAAAAGTGAGTGAGTCTGCCGGCTCACATTTCAGGGAACAGATAAGAAGCGAAGACAAGGCTTTCACTGGCTCCCGGCCTGGAACGTTTATTGAAAATTGGGTAAAACACTCTCATTTTTCCTACTTACAGACATGATGTAAGCTGAACAAGCGAACGTGCTGTAATGCATTTCGGTGTTGGTAAAGGAATCGCGGTTTTCATAGGAAACTTGCAAATGGTCACGAAGGGGAAGAGGGATGCCTGTCTCAGCTGTTGCTGATTGCACGCTGGGATTTTGGACAACAGACCCATCTACATTTCATCTTCCCACTCACTCCCCTGGACACCTTTTGAAAGTGTGTTTCAAAAAGCATTGGCCTTTCTTTTCAAAGAGCTGAGGAAAAATGAGCTAAGGACAGCTGAGGATTTGGTCCTGAGGGCACTGTGCTTAACATTCCAAATAGATTGTGGTCACGCATCTGACACGGGGACTTCACAAGCACCTGTCATGCACCCCTCACTCAAATTGGGGCTAGTCAGGAGGGACCTGGATCAGGGAAGAAATTGGCTCTCCTTTCTTCTTTCAAGGCAACAAGAAAAACAGAGTTCTCTCTGAGACGCCCCTAAGCTATCTTGATTTCAGTGTTGCTTTCTTAAGAGTCTTGCTTCAGAGAATGATGATTCACTTCCTACTCCTGGAGTCAGTCTCCCTTCAAATAGACAGTAAGGAGCCGGAGAGAAAAAATTACTCTGCATAGCAGTGATAACCACTGATGCAGAAACAGTTTCCTAGTGGTGGAACCGGGCCAGCCTCGTGTCCCACAATGTGCAGAGTGGCTTCTTAGAATAAGCCCGTAGATTTGGAAGAGAACTAGAGACCCCAGTTTGGATTTCACTTAGTTCAGAAACAGGACTTCAGAGATGGGGAGTGTGTACATGATTAGAGATTTCTATAAATAAGTTTGGGTTGTTTTAATACACAAAAGCTTTTAGGCTGTAAGCAATCCATGATGGCTTGCCAAATATAAAATGCCATTGTAAATCCATGTCTGTATATGGAAGAGATAGGAACACAGAAGCAATATACATAAAATCAATTAGCATAGTTTTAAGAGTTTGAATTCATTATTAAATATGGGTCCTATCAAGTATTCCATCAGATTTCCAGTAAGGGTAATACTTCAATGCTGAATTTTTTGACTTCCAACTACCCAAATCTTTCAATGAACATTATTCTGAAAGACTCATACAGACTCCCCAGGCCGTTCTCCAGAGAAGTTACTTCTGCAGATGAGTTTCTGGAAAGAAACAATTAAAATTTGTACTAAAGCTTATAAATTGCATCTTGTAGGATTATGATAATAAACCTTCTGAGAAAATTCTTTGAGCCTGGTGTTAAATAAATTTGCATGCCTTAGCAAGATGCACCAAAAGGAGACTTAATTACTTAATTTCCAAAGCGCCTGTCTTATCATAGCATGCTTTTGGAGACAGGTAATTATTGTCTCCATAGGTAAGTATGTAGTTTATCTCATGGAAAAAACATGGTTTGGTTTGTGCTTTTTCCTCAAAAACCATATTTTGCTTTTTTTATAGTTAAGATGAATATATAAGAAAAACTCAACTTTTGGTTTTTAATATATAAGGTGCCTTTTTTTAAAAGAGCAAGATTAAAAATTGTTTTGTGACTCGAAATTTAAAAATAAATTAACATTCCGAATATTTCAAAGACATGTTTCATGTATTTACTATGTCCCTTATTGTGTCAAAAGACTGTAAGGAGCTAAATGACTCAACCTTATGTAAGTTCTGGTGTACCTGGTTACATATACTGAATAAACCATTTGGCCCATTTACATGTAGACATGGATATATCCTCAGACACTATTATTAAATGAAATTCTATATTCTGCATATGGAGGTTGATGATACACCTTTCCGCTTGCCATGACACTAACGAAGCTAGGCTGAAACTCAACAACCACTTGTGTTCATTGCTTTGCAGGCTAGCAGTAAGTTTGGCTGTTGGTGGGAAAAGGGTCACTTGTGTCACTCCCTTAAAGTAAAGGATCTTTCATGCTTAGTGCACATGCAGATTCTCTTATCGAGGTGGTCTGGAGCTGCAGATACAGTCGCACCGCTCATGGTGATCCAACTGGATGTCAATGAGGGCCATGTACTTCGATCTACCCCTCCTCCTGAAATGGCCGGGATCAAACTTTAATACCTAGGACAATAAGCACATTTCCTGTTAGAAAGTCCTTAGAGTACAACTCAATAAATGCCACTTTTCTTTGTGACAGCTGGTCCTTAACCCTTTGAGAATTCACACATGTAATTATTTTTTCAGTTATCAACTCCTTGAAGTGAAGGACTCAACTCATTGATCACAGTGCCTCCTGAATCACCTACCTGCAGTACCAAGATGACCTCAGGTGTCCTAGCATGTAATTGTTGACAACTTTCTAAGGGCCTGCTTTGTCTCAGGTGCTGTCCCAAATATTATCATGACAATTATTCTGCCAAATCATATGTTATGGATAAATAACAATACCGAGCATATTGCTATTTCTGTAGATAGCACAATGAATAAAGTCATGAGCATAAAAGCTGGTATTGCTAAATTTTTTTACTGATGTAAAATAATTTTCCCTAATGAAGATCATTAGGGCTAGTTATTCTATATAATAAAAGGGTAATATGCAAATTGACCAAGCGGTGGAATAGCTGGTTGCTATGACATTCAACGCAGGAGCTGCCCCCTGATGGTCAGTGCATTCCCACAGGGGGAGCGCAGCTCAGCCACAGGCTGGTCTGACAGCTGGTGAGTGTAGGGGCCTAAGCAGTCAGTCGGACATTCTCTGAGGGCTCTCAGACTGTTAAAGGGGGCAGACTGGGCTGAGGGGATCCCTCACCCTTTGTGCACAAGTATCGAGTATTAGGCCTCTAGTAAATAAAAATGTGTTTATGTTCTCACATACCGGTATATGTTAGTATGTAATACCTTTTATAATTTAAATCACTAAAATTTTTGTACATCAGTATTTGTATATCAATATAGCATTTCTTAAATTAATAAAGTATAACCAAATTTTAATGAATACATTTAATTTTCTTTTAATTGGTAAGTTTCAATAGAAGCTAGCTCTTCTTTCCTGCCATGCCTTCATTGAAGTGAAACATTAGTCTTTACATCACACATACTTGGAAAATTATATGCTTGTTCTTATATAAACTATCTGGTCAATTTAATTGCTTTTCTTGTTTATGCTCTTAGGTTCTGATTAGCGGTTAGTCTTTACTTTTGATTTTGTTCTATCTTCCTCTTAGACTCTGAAGTCTGTCAAAGTACCATACAATTATGTGGCATTTTACATTTTTCAAAGAATTCGTACAGAGGCACTATTTCAAACCACATTACATACTTGAGGAGGCATCCTTATTTCCATTTTATAGATTTCAGAATGGGAACTTTAAAGAAGGCTCAGGGCCCTCTGGGGCCTCGGACCTGAGAGCTGGGCTTTTTCCTTCGGGCTCCTAGGACACTCTGACCCTCTCCAATGTGCTTTCCATTTCCTTTTGTGACTCCTCGGGTAGACCAGACACACCTGCACCATGTAAATGTAAATTACTTGGACTTTATTCCATTAGATACTATTAAGTGCTTTACCCACTTCATAGATGAGAAAAGAGGGAAATTAAGTTACTTGCCCAAAGTCACAGAGCTAGTCATTAATAGAATCAGAATTTGACTCATGACCATATCCACGAAATTAAAACTTTGTTTGTATAACTTGGCAGCATGCTGGAAAAATAGTAGCTGCTAAAGAAACCTTCTGGGTGAAGGTGGTGGGAGATGTCCACAATGCAGGAGGGAGTAGAAGTGCAGGATTCTTCCTTTTTACTGCCTCCCCACCTCTCCTCTGTTCTACCTCCAGCAAACACAGGGGACAAAACAAGCCAGGAAATAAAGAAGAGGAAAAAAGTGTGACCCATGCTTTGGACCACTTTTAATCCTTTGACATTTTTTGAAGGAAATGTAAAGTACCAAGAGCAGAGTTACATTGACATTTGCCCACTGCTCCCACGTTCTCTCCTATTGGCTAACAACAGAACAAAAAAGACCCCGATTCTCCATGAAAAAATAAGCAAAAGATGCAATGGTTGAAGAATGGATTAATTATCTTCTGGGTGTTCAGCAGCCCTGCCCATGACAGATTTGGTCACAGTGCCTAAGAAGGGGTTAGACTGGGCGAACTACCACCCATTTAGCTGTTCTATCGGGCCCGAGAAGCCGAAAGAGCGGAGGGTTCTCTTGCTCTCCCCTCCGCTCCTTCACCAGCAGCCCAAGATGAGAGTGCCAGCATGGTCAGGTTGCTTTTGTTCCGGCCCTCTGGTCCAGTTTAAGAACCCATTGTGGCCCTCGAGTCAAAAAAATTGCCCACCCCTGGGTTAGAGGCTGGAGTCCTACAGCTTTGCCAAGAATTTCTCAATACAAATTAGCTGTTGTCCAAGCCTGGCTGTATGTAAACCAGATTTGGGGGCTGGCAGATAGAGGGGAGGAAAAAGCTTTGTAAGAAGATGAGCATGCTTTTAAATATTCTCTGTGTAAAGAAGGCCACCATGAAAGCCTTCTAAGTTGCAGTGAGGGGCACCTGTAAAGTCAGCCCGTTGATTTGCTTTCTCATTTGAGCTGGGAGCAGAAGCTGGGCAGTGTTCCCAATGTGCCTCCTGACTGCGAGGGGGTTTTCCCTGTGATTCGTATTAAGCAATGTGAGCACAGCGTATATGTGTTTTGCTGATAAGAAGAGAAAAATGAATTGGCAGACACTTTCCCAGACAAGACAGGAAAGCACTGTTTGAACAGAGTGGAAATTGGACCGCTTTGCTGACTGATCACAGGACCGATGTTCAAAGCTTTCAGACCCTGGAATGGTCTTAAGTTCAGATACACAGCCCTGCAAGGAGGAAGAGAGCAAAGCTGATCTGAAAGACGGTGGAAAGGTAAAAGAAAAACAAAGAGCCTTTATCTGAGATAGCAAACTGGCTGGTTATGGGTTATCTGGTCACCGTTAAAGGGAAGGAACCATTGAATTAATTACAGCCACTGCTGGACTCTTGCTAATAGGAACCATCACAAATGATTTCCTATTTTCCGAGCTGTGAGTCACAGCTGCAAGCACACAGGCTGAAACGAAAATTCACCACCGAGGAGCAGTCAGCCATGAAGAAATGTGGGTGCAATTGGAAATCTCTACTCCTGCTGAAACCGGTTTGACTCAGTGGTAGAGCATCGGTCTGTGGACTGAAAGGTCCCGGGTTCGATTCCGGTCAGGGGCATGTACATTGGTTGTGGGCACATCCCCAGTGGGGGGTGTGCTAGAGGCAGCTGGTCGGTGTTTCTCTCTCATCAATGTTTCTAGCTCTTTATCTCTCTCCCTTCCTTTCTGTAAAATATCAATAAAATATATTTTTTTAAAAAAAGAAAAAGAAAATCTCTACTCCTCTCGACCACCTGAGAACACAGGTGATGCCAGGGAAAGCTGACTTTTACTAAATGGAGAATGACGGCGCAAGTTGGGAGCTTTCATAACACTACACAAAGCCAAAAGTGCTCAGTTTGCAAATGGCCATATCATAGAAGATATTTAATTTCTGTGCCAATAAACCTCCGAGTGAATCATTGCCATAAAGCTATTACACAAATAAAACAATACCAGGCAGAAAAGCTATCTGCTGAGTTGCCTTCTTGTTTATTGGGGATATATATTTTCAAAAGGTTGTTCAGGTCTTGTAACAGTTCTCAAATTAATGGCTGACATAGGAACACAAGTACACATTTCAGGACAAATGCAATGTCTAAACCTGAATCATTAAGAGTTCATTTAAGATTCTCCCTAACTTCTGAAGCAGGAAATGCTCAGAACATTTACAGTTTCTTATCTTAAGATATATATATATATATATATATATATATATATATATATATGTGTGTGTGTGTGTGTGTATAAAATGGAAGCAAAATATATATATATATCTTATTTTTGCTTCCATTTTGACTGCTCTCATGCTTATAGATTATATGAAAAAATGTGCATACAGTTAAGATTTTAGGGGCTGGTAGTTGATTTTTCTGAAATCTAAATGACCACAAGCAAAAATACTTTGAGAAGGGATTGCATTCTTTTCTACTTGGGTAAGTGCTCAGCTTGCAACCAGAGTTGCAGCAGAGGCAGCCTTGCAATAGAAGAACTGATTCCAAGTCACAAGGCAGAGCATTCAACAAAACAGACACGGATGATGAAAAGTTCAGCAATGTTTTGTTGACAAATTAAGTTTGAAGGTAACCAAAGGCTGGGAGCCTATAAAACTCTCATGAATTTTAAAAATGCAATCTTGATATCAGTGGACATTTACTTCTAATAGAAGTTTTCTATGAACACCCTGGGGTTACTCTTAAGCGCAGTCCCTACCTTTACAAAACTAAGTAGTCAAACGAGCTTGGTGGTTAAGCATCTACCTATGAATAGGAGGTTAAGGTTCAATTCTGATCTGGATATGTGCTTGGGTTGTGAGCTCCATTCCCAGTAGAGGGCATGCAGGTGGCAACTGATCAATGATTCTCTCTCATCTTTGATATTTCTATCTCTCTCCTTCTCCCTTCCTCCCGAAAACCAATTATATATATATATATATATATATATATATATATATATATATATATGTGATTTTAGAGAATCAGTGGCTATAGGTTCAGCCGACCCCATTGTAGAAAACATGATGAAAGCTTAGCTGGGCGCCAGATTTCAGAGGATGGCAATAGCGCTGAGAATCGTTCATGACACATATGGGTCTTGTCTACCTGAGGAGCATCATGCCCTGCGACAGGTTAGCTAATCTGTGGCAGGAAGCGTGATGTGAAGCTAGATCTGGAAGGGAAAGAATGAGCACTTCAGGGGAGTCCATTCACTCACCAGTTGAGTGATCAGGGCTGTCAGAACTGAGGAAGCCAGATCAGGCTCAGAAAATTCCATTCACATCAGTTTTGTGCTTGAGATGCTTTCATCCCCCTCAGTAGCCCCAGGAGCTAAGTAGCATGGGTGTGATTACTGATGAATGAATTAACTTCTCTATAAACATTAACTGTTCCAGATTATATCCTTATTCTATTGCATTTACCTAGCACTTCAACCACCAATGTGTTTATATCCCATACACAATTTCAGTAAGATGAGATTTTGGGGCTAGGAAAGAATGTAACTGAACAGATAGCAGGTAACTTCAGGTCTGTCTGAGACTCAACATTGTAGGTTGTAAGTGAGGAAACTTGGGGCCCTGGGAGCGGTGGTCCTAGGTTGTCTCCATGAGGTAAAGCTGGAACCATTCACATATACTGCCCTGGCTCTTAGAGGAAAACAGACACAGCCTGAAAAGCTGTCTCATGGCTTCAATGAAGAGGGAGAAAGAAAAAGAAAGAAAGAATAAGGGGAAGTCTGCATAAGCTCTAGAAATGATAGTTCAAGGAGGGGAAAATAGAGTATAAACTCTGAAAAAATTTTTTTTGCCTTCTTGGTCTTAATTTATAATTCTAGCTAATTTTTTTTCAATAGAAAATACTTAAAGCATATAAAAACTGAAAGTACTATTCTTTTAGCACAAAATTTTATTGCCTCTAATTAATCCTCTGATTCATATATATAAGTATCTGCCTGTATCTCTAACTCTTATAAACTGTAATATGAAGCAATTTTCAATATAAAATTCTACATTAAAATCAAAAGAATCTTGGAAAGTTATTTTTAATTCGGGGCAGGGACAAGAATGATTCTAGATGTTGTAAATGTGTCAGAAACAGGCTTGTGTGTTCAATATGGTTGCTATTAGCCATATGTAGTTATCTACATTAATGTTAAGGTAAATAAAATGAAAATTTCTGTTTCTTATGTGTGACATAGATTTGTAACCACATGTTGCTAGTGAGTACTATTTTAGACAGCATAGATATGAAACAGTAGAATTCCAAGATATAAAACTAGAAATTCTAGTAGTATAGGGTTATATCAGCTTTGTGACAAAAACATGGGAGAAAGGAAAAATAAATTAATTTTTATCTTTCTCTGCTGCTTCCTATCTTTTTAGATGTTGACTGAATGGTCATAGGAGACCACTTGATGAAAAGCAGTAAATGTTAATGAAAAAGCTCACCATATTTTTAAGGAACATCCTACTCCTTCATTACACATTATCAAGGGAAGATGAGAATATTCCTCTGTCTACAAAATATGTTTTCTGGACCCTTCCCCATTTAAAAATCATCACCTAAGGTATATTTTATATCTTATTTATTCCAAGAGGAGTAGAATGGTTATCAGGACAAAGAAAACAATACTTTAACAGGATACCTACAACCTTTGAGAACAGAAAATAAAAAGGTGCTAACATCGCATTGCACTGTGAAGAAGGCTAACTAACCCCCCTGCGGGAGAAGCAGCACAGCCTTCGAACAGAGCAATGATCTTAGCTCCACGGAGAGCTTTAAAATGTCTCCATTTTATGCCTTAAACGCTGAGCATTGAAGTGTTTGTGGAGAGTCACACAGGCCTGCCTATGCGATGTGTCCAGTAGGGGTGCTCCTCTCTCGCCAAAACTCATTTCACATCTCATCAGCTATAACCAGGAGCTGAGGAACCTGGGCTGTCTGGTCTCTGAGTTAAGAACACAGACACAAAGCTAACAGAGTACAGGGTGAGGATTTTCCCTAATGAGCCCCGCTCAGGCAATCCCCGTCTCTGGAAGCGGAACAAGCCTGCTGCCCTCCTTTGGGACACTGCAGAGTGATCAATGTGACATGCTTCGAGGGCATTTTAGGAGTTGGGGAGGGGGGCAGGCGGGGTTGTGAGCTCCTGGTGTGCAGGTACTGACTGCGTGATGCTGCTGTCTCGTCCCTTTGTCCAGCACTTGGCCGGCTGACTGTGTGTATTGCTATGCAGACTCCTAGAAGAGAAAATACTGTGACATGTGCTTCAAAGAGATGCTTTAGAAAGCAGTTTCAAAAGACGGCAACATTGCCGACCTGTTTGTATGACTGAACAAAGACATCAAGGCCTTCCTCTTCAGATATTAATTGTTTATAGGCATTGACAGGTAGCAGCGCTTGTGTACGGAGACAAGAAAGGAACGAAGGAAAGGACCCTGTCTGGCAGGTGAGAGTCCTTTTAAGTGTGTATGTGACACTGCCATTTCCGCATTGAAGGATTTTAAAAATCCAGCTGTAACTTGGATCGCAGCAGAGAGTGGAGATGAAAATAAAGCACTGAGCAGAGAGTGGAGATGAAAATAAAGCACTGCCCAAAACATCAAAGGCTGGACTCACATGTTTCTCCTCACAATTATGACTAGGTGGAGAGCCCCTTGCTTCCAGGATTACTTCACCTCTAACCTGGTCCTTGCATTCTGCATTCACCTTTAGGGTCCAGTGAAACATTGTGAGATTTAGGCTCTGGAACTCCAGAACACGGTCCAATCTAGAGTTCATCGGGTCACACAAAAATAAAACACAATGCGCACCGATGACAGCATTCTCTGACTCTGAGGACTTTTTTTTTTCCCCCTTGGAAAACTGTGTGGGTGGAGTAAGAAATTCTTGTGACTAAGAGGGAATGTGCCATGTAGGTCTGAAGTGTGTGTTTTCTCTGCCAAAGGCAAGCATGGCCAGTGGACCGCAGCTTCCTGCATTTCCCAAGTGGAAAAGGCTGCTTATGACACATCCATTTTCATTTGGCTCCAGAGTTACTGCTGAACTTCACATTATTGTTTTGCTGTTATCAGGATAGTCAAACACTTTACAGAGCTGGAGACTTCATTTAGGGAGCACTGTCTATTTTTTTGTTTGTTTTGTTTTGTTTTGGCAGATACTGATAAAAAGCAACTCAAACAATGATTCCTAACAATAATGTTTGCCCCGCATTTTAGTTTATATTTTAAAACATGTTTCTGTTTTATGTATCACATCTTAAGACACACATTTCATATGCAGTACATTATTTGATCCCTAGAACTCGTCTGTAAGAGCTTATCTGTTATACTTTCTTAGTCGCATTTCACATGTATGAAAACTCTCTACACTTGAGTGACTCATATGGGCTCCCACAGTCAGGTAGTAATAAGGCTGCTGTCAGGGTCAGGAGCAGCTCTGATTCCCCTGAGGGTACTCTTTAATGCTCAATAAAATGTTATGTCTTTTAAAGAGACAGCACAGTGTTACTAGGAACAACAGCATAGACTCTGGGAG
Organism: Vespertilio murinus; assembly: GCA_963924515.1. Lineage (NCBI taxonomy): Eukaryota > Metazoa > Chordata > Mammalia > Chiroptera > Vespertilionidae > Vespertilio > Vespertilio murinus. The sequence continues at coordinate 100,561,652 of OZ004709.1, forward strand.
CAGTGATCAGAGTGCAGGTCCTGGCTCTGTGATTCGCCAACCATGTCGCACTGGCCGACTAACAGATCCTCTCAGGCCTCAGTCTATTCCCCACCCCAACCCTCCTTACAATGGTGTTGAGAAAATACTAAGTGAGTTAATGATTCCTTATAATAATATCTGGCACATTCTAAATACTTAAGAAAGTTTGTTGATATAATTATGATTAAAAGTTACTGCTCTCTCCTTACATTTTTGTTTTTCTTATTTATTTTATTTATTGTTGCATAATTTCAGAGTAGATTTTCCAGATAGCAGTCAGTAGTATTTAGGGGAAAAATAGTATTTCTAAAAGAGAAATTCTTTTATAATTACAGGTTTATGCAATGGTCCTGTCTCCAACGATGTGCATTTTCTGACAAATCATTTACTATATTTAATTGCTTAATTTTTAATTACTTGTTCGAATGCATTAATTACTTGCTATTAGCATTTTCTTAAAAGAACCTGCATTTTTGCAGTCAGATCCTTTAAACAAATCACATCATATTTCTACATAGGAAGCCAAATAAGTCCTGAAATTACTTCACCATTCATTTGCTTATACACTCTGTCAACCCAGGTGGTATACTATGAGGATTAGAAAAAAAAAGTTTCTTTTTTTTAGGATGAACTTAGATCCTCCCTAGGGCACCTAGCTTGACAAATTTAGCACAAGGATAAGTTTAAGCCCCAGCCATCCCTCTGCCCAGTGCCCTTTGCAGGGAAGAACTGACCAGCTGTACGCAGTGGTCCTGTCTTCTAGCTCCCCGTGAATTACGTGCCTTGTGCAGCCGAGACTGCTAAATGCGGCACTTCAACAAAGCCACTGGAACATGACATACCTCGTGATACTTTTTCACCGTTTTCCCTGACGCGCACTTGCAGGACTTCCAGTTGACAGTGCCGCAGCCGCAGTTGCCTCCGCAGCGCTGCACCAGGAGGCAGCGTGGGAAGAAGACCACGTTGGTCAGCTTCAGCTCCTCTCGTAAGTTGACTGAGTAGTTCCTGGGAGTGCAGCTGTACCGCTTGACATCCTCATTGAGCCTGTCCAGGTCCACTGTAAGAAACACACGCTGTGTGAGCAAAACATGCAGCATGTATTTCGGGGAAAGGGATTGGATATGTCTTTGGGATTTCACTTATACTCCAAATATCACAGGTGAAATGTCCCATTTTTCTTTTGACCCTACGTTCCCTTAAAAAAAAAAATAGTTATCATCATCAACAACAAAGAAATACCGCCCCCCCCCAAAAAAAAAAAAAACACAAAAAACTAAACTAAAAAACTTGGATACATCTGTATATATTGGTTCAAATTTCCTTATATTTTTTCTAATGAAAAAAAATGTCCTGATGTTAAAATAAGCAAATGGCCAGCAATTTGAAATAATTGCCTTTATCTTAAAAATCATTCTTTATTCTAAATAAATCCTGTAAGCTATAACTTAAATATAATTTGAATTCTATCAGGGACAATCACACTAATATATTTAACCAGCATGAAATTTTACAAGTAAATGTAAGAAAGGAAATTTTTTTAGCTTATTTCAACTCAAAGGTCAAAGAAAATGGCATTTGGGGGAATGTGAATCTGATGCACATTTGTGCATTGGGTCCTGGGTGGCAGTATGCTTAGTGGTTATGTCTTAGGCTCTGGAGGAAAGCTACAGCTGCCTTCACTTCATAGCTATGCCTCCTTCTAGTTTGAAAGTCCCTTAACTGCTCTGAACCTCAGCTTCCTCATCTATAAAATGTAAATAGTATAACTACCTTTTTCACAGCAGTATTTGAAAGATAGACTCTGGTGTGCATGGTACTTGATACTGTTTATTATTGTGCATTTTGATTAATTTTGACTTTTCCTGCATTTGACCATAAGTCAAATGGTTAAAAATGAAAAGGAAAAAAGAAAATCAGGCCTTTCTTCTCTATTTCTTTCTTTTGGCTGTTACTCTATACACATGGTTATTAGGGATATGGTTACGGGGTTTTCTATGAATGAAGAGCATCATCCTACATTTTCACATTTTGGTCACAAAGATATATAGGAATTAACTTTGTCTTATTATGCTATATAATTACATTTGAACTAGTGGTCTCAAAATCCATCCAGTCATCCATCCACTTGACATGCAAATTCTTTTTAAAAAAATATATTTTATTGATATTTTACAGAGAGGAAGAGAGAGAGAGATAGAGAGCTAGAAACGTCGATGACAGAGAAACATCGACCAGCTGCCTCTTGCACACCCCCTACCAGGGATGTGCCCACAACCAATGTACATGCCCTTGACCGGAATCGAACCCGGGACCCTTCAGTCCCCAGACCGACGCTCTACCACTGAGCCAAACCGGTTTTGGCGACATGCAAATTCTTGACTGTTGAGCACATACATGACCATACCCTCAGGAGAAAGTCCCTTGTCTGCCCGAGTTCCACACCATTGCCTCCTGCACCTCCCTTGTCACCACAGGGGCCACCCCAGGAGGGATCCTTCCAAAGTCAATTAGGTATCATCAGGCTGACCTGCACTCAGGCCTCAGGGAGTCTTAGTCATAAACTAAAATTGCTTGAGGAGCAGTAAAGAGTATTTTTTTTTTGGGGGGGGGACAGGTTAAAAGCTAAGGATGCTGCTAGTAAACTGCATCAGAAGGAAACCAAAAGAAGGCACTAGTGGATGAAGGACTTAACCCCAGGAAGTCCATTGAAAATCTGGCCAGACGGCCACATGACCCCAGGAATAGAGAATTCAATGGGAATTGAATTGGTGCCCTGCCCTGAGTGCCTTTTATATGTGTAACTATGCTTGCTTCTCAAGGACACGGGTTTTCCCCCAACTTTAATATGCTGAGCCTAGGACATGTGGGGGCCGAATGCATGCTAAATAATTACTCTGCATAATTTATTGCTTTTTTTTAAGTTCTTTTGTAAAGTCATCATAAGTTTAGCTACAATCAATCCAGGTTTAAATTGAATGAGCTCTGTCTTGGGAAAGGAACCATTTTATTGCTGCTAAAGCCCTGTAAATAACTGCAAGCAAAGCAGGAAGGATTGCACAAATGGATTAAGAAGTGCAGCAATCATCCGTTACAAGTGTCTTCCCAATATAAATGCTGATGCTGGCCTGGGCCTGTGCTTTCCTGCTCCTGTGGACAGGGCTGATGCAGAGGGCCAACTCTGCTGCTTGAGATAATGGAGGTATTTTTTCTCTAGCATCGCAGAGGAAAGAGGTGCAATTAGCAATAAGAGGCGTGATGTGCGGGAAGGCAGGGAGGGATAGGTACTGAGTTGGTCTGTAGTTCAGCCCTCTGAGTCTCTCTGTTCAGTACAGTGTCTCTCTGTAGTTCAGCCCTCTATGAGGCACCTTACACAAATGACTCCATTTCCTTTCTCCCCACCCTATTGAGGTGGGTGTTACTCACTCAAAGTGAATAGTAAGTGGGAAAAGTGAAATGGAAACCCTTTTCCCTTTTGCTCTCTACTCTGTCACAGCAAGCAGCATGGACGAATGATAGTACCAGAAAGCTGAAGGAAGGATACCCCCCACTTCCCGCTGTATCCAGCTTTTCTGTAGGCTGCTGTACTAGGACTGGGGTGCTGAATGCTTCCTCCTTATCTCCAGAATGTTTCTAAGACAAATTACAGTTATTTCCTTATAGAGATGTAGCTGAACCTCAAAGTACCCTCTACAAAGCAGAATAAGGTATGTACGTCTTACCTGCCTTAAAACATAACTCTGCTCATTGTATAAGTTTACTGACTGCACTGGTTACTTCCATTTCTTGTCCATCAGGAAGAGGTTTACCACGCTGTCAGTTTTATGCATCAACTCCCTAATGTGAGTAAGAGCTGAAGCCCAGTGTGACTGCAGTAGAGTCCAGCTGCCCTGCTTATCAGGGGATGGAAACCACCAAGGTGCTCAATTTAGAACTAGAACTAAAAGGTTCCTCTGACTGGATGCAAATAACTTCAAAGCAAGATTGCAGGCTCTCTGCAGGAGATATTGAGTTTCCAGTCAAGGAAGACTGATTAGCAGTGCAGCAGAGCAGAGAGCCAGACCAGGGGCTGAGCAGTAATTAACACTTCCAGTGGTAGGTACTTCCGCGGGAAGGGAGCTGTGGTGTGAGCCTGCTGGGAGGAAGGAGGGTCAATAGGTACAAATCTAGAGAGAAGAAGGGCTGCCCTCTCCTTCCCTGCTTCAGTCTCCATGGCGGAGCAGTATAGGACAGCAAAGGTGTTCCAATTATAATTCAAAGGCCCATCACTTTCAGGCAACTTCCCTAGTTCACCCAGGTGTACATATTCCTCTTTTGCTGTCCTTCTGAATTTGAGTCTTCTTGCCTTTGTTTGGCTCTTCAATGTCAGTTAAGATGTGGGGTTGTGCCCAGCCAGCATGGCTCAGTGGTTGAGGGTCGACCTTCGAATCAGGAGGTTTGATTCCTAGTTAGGGTACATGCTGGGGTTGTGGGCATGCAAGAGGCAACCAATCAACGATTCTATCTCATAATCCGGGCTGTGCACTGACAATATGTTGGAAGGGTTGAAAGGTTTCAGTGTCCTCAAGGGCTTTCCCTGGCTACATTAATCCAATGTGGGGCCCTGCACAGCGCAGTAGGAACACTCTTCCATCTGCAGCCCTGCCCTGAAAGCTTCGCCCAGTCACAGAAGCTCCTTGGGCTGTGATAAGAGTTCTGGGCTCTGAGTGTTGGGGAGGGAATGCGTAAAGCAATGGTATATTGGAGAAGGCACACCCTTGTTCAGTGTCTAATCCACGAGGGTTCAGGTGTGGAAGAAAGGAGAGTCAGCCTGCTGTTTTTGATCCTGATCATCTACATGCCTAAGTACCAGGTAACATGAAAAGTTCTTCGCATGTATGATTGCACGAAATCCCCAAGTACACTATGGATTCCAAACCATTATTGCCCTTATTTTTAGAGTTGAGGGAATTGAGCTTTTGGAAGGTTAAGAACAAAAGTTGTCCAAAGCCATACAGTCAGCGGTAGAGACAGGGTTTGAATCCAGTTTTTTTTTTTTTTTTTCATGTGTCTTACACGTATGAGCCTCCATCTGAAGATTTCAAGGAGGATGCTAAGAGCAAGTTCCATAAGCCATGCTGGAGCCTTCCCTCTCGAGTAGTGGTTCTCAACCTTCCTAATGCCGTGACCCTTTAATACAGTTCCTCATGTTGTGGTGACCCCCAACCATAAAATTATTTCCCTTGCTGCTTCATAACTGTAATTTTGCTACTGCTATGAATCATAATGTAAATATCTGTGTTTTCCGATGGCCTTAGGCTCTACAGCAGCGGTTCTCAACCTGTGGGTCACCAGCAGGGTCCCCTAAGACCATCATAAAACAGATATTTACATTATGATTCATAACAGTAGCAAAATTATAGTTATGAAGTAGCAACAAAAATAATGTTATGGTTATTTAGAAAGGTTGAGAACCACTGTTCTAGAAGATGCTCAGTGTCCAAACAACCCGGCTTTCTGGGTGTGCTGATAGGCACTGCCCTGCCTCTGATCTTGAGCAAGCAATATAATTCATTTCATCTTTTCCACCTGAACTGAGGGGACTTTTGTCTATTCATGATCTTCACTTTGTTTAATTGTTTCCTTTATTTAGAAGCTTCTCTTCCACTAAACCATTAAGTTCCAGGAAGCAGAGAGTTAATTGTCTTTTTATACCATCTCTCCTAGTGTTCTGCCCCCAGTAAAAGGACCGAATGTAGGTCATTTAAGTCCCCCTCTTCTAAAACTATGTGGTTTCAACAATTGAAAGCAGGGTACTGTTGAAGGAAACACAGAATATTTGAGTCTAAGCACATGGGTCATTTTAGAATATCTGAAATAATCAATTAAAATCAATAAAAAATAACTGAAGTCATTAAGCACCCCTGGACAATTGTTTCTGATTTTCTTTAAATATCTATCTTACTCTGAATGACAATTCAGAAACTTAAAATCAATATTAGAGAGCCCTGGCCAGGTGGCTCAGTTGGAGTGTCATCCCATACACCAAAAGGTTGCCAGTTTCCTAGGTCATGGGTTCATGCCACTGTTGTGGCCCATATAGAGGTAACTGATTGATATTCCCCCTCTCTCATATCAATGTTTTCCTTTCTGTCTAAAAATCAATAATAAAAGAAATAAGAAATACATATTCTTGGGTAAGGATATATATATATATATATATATATATATATATATATATATAAAATTATTCAAGAAAGTCAGCCATATATAGCCCTATTAAACAATGCAGATTTTCTTTGCAAGGAATAGGTACTTAACAACTACTGTCTGAACAAATCAAACTAATGATTGTGTTAGGTTAGACTCAAGAAACTGGGGTTCCATAATTATGATGCATGAAGATGATTGCCCCAAGATCCAGGGGATCTAGAAGCAGTGCCACACAGGTAGAGGATGGCATCATGAAGGCTGGTCCCTCACACATACCTCAAAACTGCTCAGGAATTCATCCTTTGCCAAATGGAAATTGATGTCACAATCTGTCATGTAAAATGCTCACATTTTGACTTCGATGTTACAGCACTACATTTATGTTGCTTAGGGTGGGGGTGAGAGGCAAAAGAAATATATCCATGATTGCAGTATTTTTAGTCAAGTAACCAAAGGATCTCAGGCTTTTTCAAGGTTCATAAATTCCCCAGGGGAATTCATCATCTCTATGGACATTACAACCGCATTGTAATTTTCTATAAATCTACACATAATTGTGAAAACTCTTTTCACATTTCAACCCCAATTTAGTAGTGCAAGTAAATCTGGAATGAACAACTATCTTACAATTTTCAGTGAGGGAACATAAAACTATTTTAATCTTAAAATATTAAATTCCATGTCTTCATTTGCTGGTTTAATTTCTAAATGGAAACATTTACCACTTTTATTTATAGAAATCAACCTAAGTCACATTAAAAAGTTCCCAATTAGACGATTCCTAATTTCCAGGGTTTAAAAACATTGTTAAGCAATGAGTGAATGGAAATTTATTGAGTACCTACTATGTGCCTGGCACTGGGTGGGCTGCTTTCACAAACCCCAGTGTCAATGAATTCTCATAACTAAACCCATTTGATAGTGGAAACTGAGATGCAGAATTAAGTGGCTTGTCTAAAGTCATTGGACATATAATGCCAGCATTTGACAAATATGTGCTGCACATGAATGGATGAGTGCATGAATATCTGCAAGGCATTGAATTGGGCATGAAAGCAGCTCACACCATCAGCAGGTAATTCTCTGTACTCTAGGAACTCATGACCTGGGGGGATGTATAAAGCACATCTAAGAAAAGAAAAGTGAGAAAACATGTTAGGAGATGAAAAGAATCGGGGAGATTTTAAATGTCCCTCTTTCTTTTATTTACTAGAAGATGACTAGTCTCTGAACTTTAAAAGCCATTGAGTTTCCCACAGCATGGGGCCTGCATCAAGAAACCCCGACTGATGTCATGGTTCTTTACACTTTGTAGCTATCACATAATATTTCTGAATTTGTTTATTTTACATGTAAAATGAGACTAAGACGACTCTCCTGCTAAGGAATTTAGTCATATTGAGTGCATTAAGACTGTTAGAAGCATAGGTCCAAACCCCAGCTCTCAGTAGGTATACCCCACATTATTGTTGAAATGAGTAAAACAGATCCATGAGGTCAGGATAAGAATGGAATCACCCCAACAGCAAAGATTCTGCATCTGGTGGTCACAAAGAAAAGGAAGGTCATGTCTACCTTGATCTAAATGTCAGAAGGCAATGATTATGTACTCAGCTTCATTCCATGGGCCTTAGCACAGTCCTCTGTAAGTAAAGATAATGAGCCAGCGCTCCCCGCACCAGCAGTGTCAGCATAGAGTGCCCTAGGAAGGATGTGCTTTCTTCTCAAGTCCATGTGGGTGGTGAGAAAAAAGATGCTGGGGGGTTCCCTGATGTTTCACAGAAAACACGGGCACAGGATCCACAAGGCAAACCTATTCATGGCTAACAAGAGTGACTGTGTGGAAAAGGCACATTTGCTCACCCAGACCCTAAAGGTTACTTGCAATTTTCCAGCACCAAATAGATTTTTCTAAGCAATTTGCACGTGAATCATAAGCCTAGATGAGAAGAATAATTGTGGTGATGAAAGTGAGGTTAGGATCCCCATGATAATGGAAAATGTTGACTAGGAATTCCATGATGTACTGGTAATGGGAGAGGCCAAGATTTTCTTCAAATATTTCATGCCTGTGTCCTCATAGACACATGCAACATGATAAAAAAGAGTATGATTTTAGTAATGTTTCCTGGAAAACCGAATGAGTGGGAAATCTAGATACTTACAAATCATATGGATCATAAACAGTGCCTACAGTATAAAAAGGCAAGATTTATAAAGGAAACAGCCAGCAAGCAAAATGGTACCAGAGTGTTTCTGGGTAAATAGTATTATAGAAAAGTTTAATATGTACTTGGTGATCCTATTGTAAATGTTTAATGAGTGTACTAGTTATGAGGATAATTAAATCTGACAGTATTCATATACTTTGCAGGAGGGAAGAGAGCAGAGGGGTTCACAGAAATATCTTGCTTTTTTAATATTTATGTTTGTATTCAAAACTGATAATAGTAGCTATCATCTATTGAGGGTGCACTAGGTATTATGTACTCTGCAGTTACCAATCCTAACACAACTTTGTGAAGTGGTTGTAATTAGAGATACTTAAATTGCAGAAAACAGAGACTCAAAATTTCAAGGCCACTAGTCTTAGGATTTGAGTTAGAATTTTATGCCAAGTTTAAATGACAAGAAATCCCATGCTCTTCCCACTATAGCATTCTTTCTCTTGCTCTATTTCTATCAAATTTGTGGAAAACAACTTCAATGTTGATAAAGAAAGCTTTCACTTGGTGCATACCTCATGGTTCAGGAAACTCAATCAAGCTACCCCTCATTCAACATGAGAACTTAGAAAAATAAGCCCATTTGATTTAATGTGCCCAGTATCTCTGTTTGTTCAATGTACAGAGAGATAGCTACAGAAGGATGATAATGATAACTCAAGGTCGACTTATCAGATTCACCACCAGTGTCAGTCAAGGGCTTTCTGAAAATTCTTACACAGATCTCAAATAGACATTCCACCTGTGGTGGCTTCGGCTTGTTTCTAAAATATGTTCACATCTTAATGCACTCTGAAATTTCTTACCATAGAATACATCACTATTTAAAATTCATATCTTCTTGGTTAGCATACAGGGGCATAACACAGCAGAAATAGCTGTAAAGACTAATTTAAAAATAAAAGGTATTATGACTTAAGAGAACTCAGAACCATTTAAAACATTTTGGTTCACAGATCACTTATTTTATTTACTCCTCCGTTTCTTATGCCAGCTATTTACCAGTAAATAGTTTGCAAATTAAAGAGTTGAGTGTCTTAAACTTTAGAGAGACATCATATAATTGGTATTAGATCTGGATTTATTACTGTCTTAGAGTTACAGCATCTATTTAGCATCCGTAAAAATTATGTATTTCAAACCCCATCATTTGGAATCAATTACTATCAATATATTTTATCCACTTGATATTAAAAAAAACTGATTTTTTCAAAAAGGATTCATCAATTTTGGCACATAAAAAGTAGAAACTGTTTTTAAAGCATAATTATAGTTCAGAACTACTAATATGAACTGCATCAGCAATTAACTCCATATTTTTATTCAACACTTAAACTATGAAAACACTCTTCCTCCTATTATACATGTTGGATTTTTCTATGCTAAACATTCATTTTGGAAAATCAAGTTCTCCTGGAATAAGTAAAAGTACAGGTTTCACATTCTTCATCTCTATAAATTGCTTCTCAAGGAATTCCCAGTCTACTAGAGCTTAAGGCCAATCATTTAATTTAGAAATGCCAAGCTTCATACTATGAACTTGAATATATAAACACTGCCCTTAAATTTAAAAGGTATCTGTTTTATAGCCCATCACAGAATAATTTCAGTTAAACTTCAGTTGTCATACAATGATTCAAATGATAATTGCATTTTACTAATTAAATGCAAATCTGTGTTAATATTAGCATTGGCAGAGTAAGTAGATGAACTTGAACTTTACAAAACGTATTAAAACTTTTGAGAAGCTTTTGAGGTTGAAGGCATGTGGTTGAAATTATTGGCAAAAAATTGGGTTTTGAAACTATAGTTATCTATAGATTTCAATTATCTATAGTACCCTTTCTCGATTACCCCCTAGAAAAGTTAAAGTTGAACATATTAACTTTTTATATTATTTAATATTTTAATAATTTTTTAATATTATCTTCAGTCAGAAGTTCTTATAGACAAGTTGGAGCTTATCTATTTCTTGTGAATTTTTAAAAAGTAGATCTGATGCGATGAATTTCTAACTTCAATACTTGACAATGTTATCTGTGTCTTTTCCTCCCTTTTCTCCCCAAAATTTTACTATTCTCTTTCTTCCTATTTTCAGCTCTCTACTTAAAGAGATCTAAAAACTCACTCTCACCAACCTTCAAATAAACAATAGAAGCAAAGCATAACATTTACCGTATTTTTCGGACCATTAGACGCACTTTTTCTTCACCAAATATGCAGTCCCCAGGGACACGGAAGGTCCGGGGGACCCGCTGCCGCTCTGCAACTCGGACCATAAGACGCAGGCACTACTTCTATTCGGACCATAAGATGCAGACACTTTTCCTCCCACTATTTGGTGAAGAAAAGGTGCGTCTTATGGTCCGAAAAATACGGTAATTTTGAATATTAACTCTTTCTACTTCATTCATAAGTTCTTTATCCAGTGCTGTGTTCATTATAGAACTAGAGGCCCAGTGCATGAAATTCGTGCATTGGGGGGTTGGGGGGAGTGTCCCTCAGCCCAGCTGCATCCTCTCCAATCTGCTACATCCCTCTCACAATCCAGGACTTCTGGCTCCCAACTGCTTGACTATCTACCTGATTGCCCTTAACCACTTCTGCCTGTGAGCCTAGTCAACCCCCTAACCACTCCCCTGTCAGCCTGATCGATGCCTAACTGCTCCCCTGCTGGCCTGGTCATCCCCAACTGATCTCCTCTGCAGGCCTGCCCACCCCCAACTAACCTCCCCATAGGCCAGGTTGCTCTCAATTCCCCTCCCCTGTTGGCCTGGTTGCCCCTAATGGCCATCCCCTGCAGGCATGATCACTCCTAACTGCCCTCCCTTGCTGGCCCAATTGCCCCAAACTACTCTTCCCTGCCTGGTCATCTTGTTCTGGCCATCTTGTGTCCATATGATGGCAGGCATTTTTTACCACAATGGGGCAGCTATCTTGTGTGTTGGAATGATGGTCAATTTGCATATTACCTCTTTATTAGATAGGATTTACAAAACTTTGTAATGAAGGGTCACCTTAGAATCTTGCTCATTGGTATCAAGAAAAATGCCACTTTTGATCAATCTAGGCAAATCAGAAGAATGGATATTTAATAGATATTAATAAATGATATTTGCTTCTTCACAACATCATTAATAGTTATTCTGCTAACAGGTAACCTTTTATGGATCCTATAAAGTTCACAATTTATTTGATACCTAATGATACCACTAGGTATCTAGTTTTTCTGTTTTCACTCTTTACTCACATATCTGTTTCTTATATATCAGGATACAAACCACAAACTTGTATTTTTAAGTTCCAGAAGCTGAAACTAGCAGCTGAAATATTAAACCTGACTTCCTTTGCTTGTGACACATGCAGGTGGTTCAGTATCAGTGGAACGATAAACAATTAAATCAGCACATTTATACAAGTGCAGAGGCTGTGGTGACTTGCCAATGTTAAATGAAACGGTACAGATTTGCCTCAGGACGATTTTAAACAAGAGATTAAGAAATGGAATCTAAGCCAACTGGGGAGATAAATGTTTACTCTGTCAGAAAAAAGTAGAATGTCACCTTGAATGCTCTTATGAAGTTATTTCAGCAACCAAAGGTATTTTAAAAAAATATATATCTTATTGATTTTTTACAGAGAGGAAGAGAGAGGGATAGAGAGCTAGAAACATCTATGAGAGAGAAACATTGATCAGCCGCCTCCTGCACACCACCCACTGGGGATGCGCCTGCAACTAAGGCACATGTCCCTGACCGGAATCAAACCTGGGACCTTTCAGTCCACAGGCCGACGCTCTATCCACTGAGCCAAACCGGTTTCGGCAACCAAAGGCATTTTTTTTAAAAAATATTTACCCCGGTATATGTTTATTGATTTTAGAGAGAGAGGAAGGGAAGAGAGAGAGAGAGAGAGAGAGAGAGAGAGAGAGAGAGAGAGAGAGAGAGAAGAGAGAGAGAGAGAGAGAGAGAGAGAGAGAGAGAGAGAGAGAGAGAGATCAGTTGCCTCCTGGATGCATCCTGACTTAGAATGGAACCCACAACCTAGATAAGTGCTCTGATCGAAAATCAAACTGGCAACCTTTTTGGTGTGTGAGATGACACTCTAATCAACTGAGCCACCAGGCTGAGGCAAAGGCATTCTTAATAAATCTGTAATCCTTAGTATATGGGGCAGGTTTCTGTAAACATTAGAAATACTCTAATGAGCCGAAACCGGTTTGGCTCAGTGGTAGAGCGTCGGTCTGCGGACTGAAAGGTCCCAGGTTCGATTCCGGTCAAGGGCATGTACCTTGGTTGCGGGCACATCCCCAGTAAGGGGTGTGCAAGAGGCAGCTGGTCGATGTGTTCTCTCTCATTGACGTTTCTAGCTCTCTATCCCTCTCCCTTCCTCTCTGTAAAATATCAATAAAATATATTTTTAAAAAAAAAAAGATTCTCAGGTGATTTAATGTTAAGCTACAGTTGATGCTCTTAAATCCTAGAATGGCATGTTCCCTTTAAAGTACAATAACAATGCAGTAGAAGGACATATAAGGGCTGTGGATTCCCAAGTACTCTAAACTTTTTGTTTTGAAGGGGAGGCAGGGGGAGAATGAAGTCCACAGGGAGAGGACAAAGGACAAGAAAGGCCTTACCAAGGAAGAGATGCAAACATATTTCCGAATTCCAAGCACCTGTAGCTAGCTGACATTTCTTAAACAAGTACTAGGTGCCAGGTCCTCTTACTGGCACCACTAAGGATTCCTGGAAGTAGGTGCTGTCATTGCTGTCATATATGCATTGCCAATGAGAAGATAGAGGCTCAGGAAGGTTCAATGATTTGCTGAAAAGTCACAAAACTTGCAAGTGGCAGGGTTAGGATGTAAATGCAGACACCCTGCCTCAAACTTAAAATGATTGCTGTGTGAAAAGTAGTGAGTTTAATTGACTTTTAAATTTTAATATTTAAAAAAAATAGGTGCATGAGGGGCTGCCCCTAGAATAGCTATTAAGATACCTGACGGTAGTCAAATTTTATCACTTCTTTGTCAAATACCATTTAAAAAATTTTCTTGGGTCTTCAAAAACATTATGGATACTTTCCTTTCCTTTAAGTTTACTTAATAAAAATTCAAAGACCGCAACACCTACAGAAAAGCAGTTTTTCCTTTGAGTTGAATCCAGTCTGAGACCTGGGGAGATTCAGTGTGAGTTACAGTTATATGCATATGGAACAGCTCCACCAGTGAGGGCCACCAGTGACTCTCCTGTGCCACCTAAAGTATACACTGGAAGTGTGTAAGAGTATCAGACTCAGGCAGGAGTTAATTAACTAGTTGCTTCAGTACAAATGGTCTACTAGTTGTGCTTTCCAACAGAAACTATCTTCTAAAGCATCCCAGGTTCATTTCTTATAAGTATCCCTGATACTACAAAGTATAGGAAACAAACCCTAACTGGTTTGGCTCAGTGGATAGTCAGTCTGTGGACTAGAGTCCCAGGTTCCATTCTGGCCAAACTTGGTAGCTGGCACATTCCTAGTAGGGGTTGTGTAGGAGGCAGCTGATCGATGTTTCTGCCTCTCTACCCCTCCTTCCTTCCTCTCTGTAAAAAAATCAATAAAATATATTTTTTTAGAAGTATAGGAAATAAGCTATATGTTAGCTAAATGCCTTCATATCTATGAAGCAATCAAGCCATCTAAAACTTTTATAGAAAACTTTAATGATAACAAATCTTATCAAATAAAGCAAGGTTATAACAGGTTATAAATTATATTTTATTCAAAAAGAGGAAATCACAAGTTATTTCTCCATTAATTTGAATTAAACATTCAAATCAACTTTTTCATCCTAAGATTATATCATTCAGATAGAGGACTAGAATATTTATTTTTGAAGAGCTTAAGTATTATTGTTTTAATTCATTTTTTCTCTGCCCGAATGTTCCTCTCTTCTCCCTTTGTTATACTTTCCTGAATCTCCCTATTACATAAACTATCCCAGACTTCTTTGCTTCTACCTGGGGATGTTTACATCCATGAACCACCCAGGATGCCAAATACATGGTAGATCCTCATAAAAAATTATAAAATAAACATAGAATGAGTTGAAATCCACAGTGAGTTTTGACCATTGCTTTACCAGGAGCCTCTCCGCAAACACTGAGTCCTAGGCTAAATGAATATTCATCAGAGACACTACTCTGCAACTGGAGGCAAGAGGTCATAATTCTCACCTCCTCCCCATTGGTAACTAGCCACAGGCTATGACAAAATTATTTACTTCCCCTGACTTTGGTTACTCACTATTTATAGTGGGGCTAATAATGCCTTACTTGCCTAGAATCACAAAGCTCATCTGAATAATTTTATAAGGCCTTTTCTAGCTTCAAACTATGGCAGATCTTTGACTAAATCATACCTTTCTTAAGAAGTCCCAAAAAACACAGCTTGGAAAAAACATAGAACTTCTTCACATCCAGGTGATGTGAAAAATATATGTGAAAATGGAATGACAATAATCACCTGACTGAAATGAATAAAAAATGTTGCATTGCTAATCTTTAATTATTAGTACAGTTATCTAATTATTAATACAGTTATCTAATGCTTTGTTTCTTACCTTTTGACTTCCTGTCGTGGTATGATCGGCCTCGATGATGAGGGGTGTCCAAATACAGATTCTCAAGATCTTCTTGCCAGGATTCAGGACTGAAGTGCTTGAGCAGATCTTCCACCGTATCAAACTGTGCAACTGTTTTATCCAGAGCGTCTGCAGTGAGGGCGGTGTCAGTGACTGATGGAGAGCGATAGGATACCCCCTAAGAGTGACATACAGCTCAGTGTACTCAGAAAAGGCCCATTGCTATGAAATACAATAGTCATACAACTACATGGAAGGAAGATAAACAAGACTGGGATTATAAGACATCATGTGTGTAAATATCATGCTACAGTACTATTTCTAAACAAGCACAAATAATTGGAAAATGATAATCATTCACTTTTTTTTTTCAAATCCAAACCATGCAGATTATAAAACTTCCATATCATCTGAATGTTAACCATTAAAAAAGATACGGGCTAGGTGGAAATATTAAAATTAAGTTGTCCAGTTTCTTGGTTCAATGTCCCACATCCATAGCCATATCAACAACTAATGGTGAGCAATTAAATTTTGAACTCCTTTCATGCAAGTTTTGCATATCTGTCCCATTCTTCCAGGGCTAGCCTCTGTGTCCCCTCCTTTCAGGTCATCTAGCATTGGCGGTGTTGTGTAGCAGAGTTTGAATCTTATCTGGAGACATCTTGATAAAATTTGCCACTGTAATTGGCTTATTTACTATTAATAGGGATAATTAGCCACGAAGCTGGCTCTCTTGACTTCAGAGTGAAAGATTCACGTGGGTAGCAAAAGTATTTTTTTAAGTGCTGCAGCTTGCTAGTGATCCTAGGTGCCATTAAAATATTGTCAGGAATACTTTTTTAAATGGTAATGCCCATCATTGAGAGTCTGGAAGGGATTATGTATTTTTTCCTGAAACGTATCTCCACATAAGTTTCCAAGCACTTACTTCACTAACCCTTCACTAATCTAGAGGTAAATGAGCCATGATTCAAACATCTCTGTAGAAATTCATGACCCATTGACAAGGAAATAGATAGCGTGTGGTCTCAAATGGTTTCTAAATGTCTTTAAAGAAACTTCCAAACAAATAAGATCCCCTAAGGGCAAACATCTTCTATTACTACAAGAAAATGGAAATTAATGAAAACTCATGTTCCTGAAACTTAACTGAAGTATCCTATTGAGAATTAATATGCACCACAGAGTCAGAGACAGCAAAGCCCACATTTATGTTCTCATTCTCAGGTAATGTTTTCTCTTTTTAACCAAGCAAAGGCCAAAGGTCTGTAAGCGATTCAATGATCACTTGCTCTGACAGGAATAGTTGCTCTTTAGCGAAACTAAGTATATAAAAGCATTAACCTACCACTGGTGTGTACAAGCAGTTTTCAAATATGCCCTGTAGTAAAGGAGTGTGAGTTCTTTGATGGGAAACATGAGATAGATGGGTGAAAGTGCCAGGCTAGTTCCTTACACTAGGGGTGTGTGTGTGTGGTGTGTGTGTGTGTGTGTGTGTGTGTGTGTGTGTGTGTGTGTCTAAGCTGAACTCTGAAGTACCTCATTTTTGCCTTTCACATTCCTCTTGGCATCAATACTAGAGGTAGATAATACTTTGATTCAGTCCCAAACACCAAATTCCCATTCAAATTGTATTGTCTGGAGAATCTACTGTCTACCTGGCTCATAGTCCCTGGATGATTTACAATGAGTTTTGTATCACAATAATATGGGTCTAAATCCAGAAAACCAAGATAAGCTGGCAGGTATTAGGTGCATGGGCAGCATATAAAAGCTTTGAAATTAAAATGCTTCCTGGGCTTTTCAAATAAAAGCAGGGATATCCATGGAGTCATTTCCACCCAAACAAAAGCTTCTTACAATGGCTCTGGGGAACTCCTGCCCTGTGCTCCTGAGGTTGCTCCTCATTGTGCCTGGGAAGTGGCGTGTACCCAGATAACTCAAGAAAAAGCTGAGCGGGTGGGGGGGGGGGGCATGGGGAGTTTCCTCAGTCTCAGGAGGAGAAGGGAATAAATAATTTATTTTAACATTAGTCTGAAGAGAAAACCCAACCCACAGATAAAATGTGACACCAACCTTATGTGTGAGCTTTAGTGCCTTTTTCAAGTGTTGACTCAGGACAATGGACAGGAACACGGATGATGGTAAAAAAAAATAATGTTTATGGCCCGAAACCTGTTTGGCTCAGTGGTAGAGCATCAGCCTGAGGACTGAAAGGTCCCAAGTTCGATTCTGGTCAAGGGCATGTACATTGGTTGTGGGCACATCCCCAGTAGGAGGTGTGCAAGAGGCAGCTAGCTGATCAATGTTTCTCTCTCATAGATGTTTCTAGCTCTCTATCCCTCTCCCTTCCTCTCTGTAAAAAATCAATAAAATATATTTTTTAAAAATGTTTATGAATGACTACCTGACCTAAGAAATCCATGAGAACATTTTGGCTTTAGGTAATTATTTAAAACCTATTTTTTAAAAAATATATATTTTATTGATTTTTTACAGAGAGGAAGGGAGAGGGATAGAGAGCTAGAAACATCAATGAGAGAGAAACATCGGTCAGCTGCCTCCTGCATACCCCCTATTGGTGATTGCCCGCAACCAATGTACATGACCTTGACCGGAACCGAACTTAGGACCTTTCAGTCAGCAGACCGACGCTTTATCCATAGAGCTAAACCGGTTTCGGCTAAAAGCTATTTCTGAGAGCAATAACTATTTGGGTGTGCCTCCTTCAATTGCATATTTTGATCTCATTCAATTTTTGCTATATGTTTAAAAAAACAAATTCTAAACCTAACTGAATTAACTTAAAATGATAATTTGTAAAAAATAAAAAAAATGCTCTGAGGATTGTTAATCAGTTTTTCTAACCCCTTTCACCAAAAACAAAGTATGGTTTGTACAAAAGTTACTGGTAGGTTCAGAGACCCTGCTTGTAGGGCAGAGATTCTTAAAAACCAGAATGCTGGTGGAAGAAGCAACGTCTATTTGGTCTTCCCAGAGGACTAACAAGAACCTGGATTTGGACCCAATCTGAAGACTTCTCAGTCGATGTGGACTCTGGGCTGAGGTTCCACAGATATTCCAAATGGATGGCATGATCATGAGTTAATATTGGGTCCTTTAAGCTTGCAACTTCTGCACTTCGGGCAGGTCTTGGGTAGACAGCCCTCAGTTATCATGTAAGAAGCTTGCTAAGCTGGAGGATGTCTTGACAGAATAGCATGCCAGGTTTTGGTTTCAGAGCCGCCTCTGGAATCTACTTTGAACTGTCAGTCTCAGGCTGCTAACTGTCCAAACCTCCTGCCTAACCGCCAGCTCTGCAGACTTACCTGCCTTATTTTCATCATCACCTGCCTGACAGTGATTGCGTACTTAGCTGGATTCAGAGTAGGCATTTTGGACTGTCAAAGCTACACAAATGAAACACTCTACATCACTCTCAGAGACCTCACTGATCTCCGGCTCCGCTGTTGTAGTCCAGCAGGCATGCCTGGTGAATCAGATCCTCACAGAATCCAGAGCTGAGGGAATCCTGCCATCTGAGGCAATTTTTAAAAATCCCCCAAAGAACAAAATATAGCATATCACTTTGAAGGAGTGGGGGGATCAACTCCAGTGACTCAGCCACACCCACCCACTTTAGAACCGGAACTAGCTTTCTCCATGCTCCTGACCTTTCAGAGAGCAGCTGCATTTGTTAGCTTGTATTTTATTGCTACATCAGTGCTACCCATAGATTTGGTGAAAACAAGGTCTGTTCTTTCTGTGCGAAGTAGATAAGACAGAATACTGAGAAATGACTAAATTTGGAGAACAAATTTGGGTCATGAGCCATTTTACAGTTTCAGTATGTGTGATGTTTTATTTCCAAGTCACATAGAGCACATGCCTGGTTTGCACTTAAGTTATCTCATTGTAAACATTGGAACTTTTTCACGTCGGAAAAGATCCTAGACAATGCAAAGGTTAAGAGCTTCCCCAGAATATTAAAAAAAAAAAAAACAACAAACAAACAAAAAAAACTATTTCAAAATTCCCCACTTGAGCGTGGGCAGTGGACTAGTTTGCTATGTTTGATGTATCTGCAAGTCCTTTGGTTGGAATGTTCTGCTTTGAAACTGATAAATACTTAAGCCATTGTCTATTCCGTGCTCCCATAATGAGAGCTGTCTGAGAGAGGTGAAAGGGCATCTGGCAGTGCCACTGTAACCTGCATGAAAGAGAAGAACACACCAAGCTTGAGCTCTGGCTTGCGGTCAAGGCATAGGCCCTTAATACTGCTGACGTGTGGCTCTGGGTTGACCTTAGCTACTCCAAAGTGTTTTCTTTTTTTTCCCTTTCCCACTGGCAACAGAAAAATCAATTACTTACTGAGATAGAGCTTGTGACAGACTCCCAGTTGGTCTCTGAGGCTGCTGCGGGTTGGAAATCTTCCTAGAAGGCAAAGAAACCTCCGTGTGAGTCAGTCATTCCTCTGTTCAATTCATGCACCGTTTCAACACTGACAGCAGTTCAGATTTTGACTCAGTCATCTACTGGCTGTGACCCCAGGTAGTCTACTTAACCTCTCCAATCCTTCTCTTCCTCACCTGTGAAAGGTGAGGTCCTTAAATCACAGGGTTGTTTTGAGAATTGACTCCATTGAATATTATGTAGCTATAACTAATACTTAATAAAACACTCACAGAGCAATACTAATTATTATCAGTATTAATATTTATTTGGTTCTATCATATTCAATCTTACTGTTGAACTAGTCTATAATATCAGTGATCTTTTCAAAGATAAATGAACTGTTTCTATCAATTCCCGACTCTACCAAGAAATTCCAGGAAGAATAGAGAGGGGAGAAAATAACTGTGGGAGTGACAAAGTAGTAAACACTCAAGGAAAGATGGTAAGGGCAGATTTGAGAAAATAATTTATCTCAAGAAGCCATAAAAGATATGTGATAGCAATGGACCTAAGAGAAAGAAACTTATCTTCTAAGGCCAACTTCTCTCTATTTTATCTGTGACTTTCATTTTAATTACTCTAGCACCAGCAAGTTAAAAAAAAAAAAACACAAAAAAACACAAAGGGAAGGAAAGCTGGTTCTACCATTTTTACATGTCACACATGATTTCTTGATCCTGTCAACATAAGCCATCTTGGTTCATTTTCTCTAGCCAGGGAGTAGAAGGTATTTTAAGATATTCCTGAGAACAATTCAGCCACTCAAATATGTCTATTTATTTGCCTGAATACACTTAACTGAATGAGAGCTAAGTATCAGGATTAAATTTCATTAACATTTTGTGGAGCTGAAGTACATTTGTTAATTGCTCATGATGAGACTGGTTTATGTATAAATGTCTGTGATGAAGAAAATTTTAGTTGTTTACCAAGAGGGCACTGAGTCAAATGTGGGGTTGAAGGAATGCACATCTATTGAAAACTGGCTAGTGGTCATTATTCTAATCTCAATTGCATGGAACATGATAAAGAGAAAATATGTACTCTGTGCACATGAAAAGGACATCAATTCCCACAGTAGAAGAATACGTGCAAACAAATTAAGTTCAGAATTTATTAGTCTTCTTTAGCAGGTGAGCAGGTGAACCTGGGTAAGAGAGCTAATGGCGTCTCCATGTCTTGAAGAGCCTGTTAGTATGAAGACATACACTAGATAAGACAGACATGAGCAATCCTCAGATAATAGAATTTTCATTTTCATTCATTAATTCAATATTGGTTAGTCACCTACTATGTGCTGCATTCTAAGCTAGGGTAGAATCAAAAAGAAGCAAGAAACTATTCCAATCTTCAAGGAGTTAAAAATGCAAACACAGGGTCTTCTGAAACCAGACTAATCAGAATAACAATGGAAAATAATTTTAAAAAATTCCACCTAGAAAGAAAGTAGGCTTAGAAGGTGACATTTGAGCTGAGTTTTGAGCTCAGATAAGTAGATAAGTAGATAGCTACTTGCAAGAAAGATATGGTACAAAACTCAGTAAAAAAGAGAGAAATATATAGACAATATAAAGAAGATAGACATAAAACAAAGCAAGTTACTGAGGAAAGTAAATGAGTCATGTTGGACACAGTGTATTTGAGGTGCCTATGCAATGTCCAGGTAGAGATGTTTAGGAGGCCATTTGCTATATGAGAATGAACCTCATGATAGACTTACACTTGAGATGTAAATTTAATAATTATAATCACAACAATGGCAATTAAAGCATGTGTAAAAGTCATAGAGGGACAGTCTTAAAAATCTTGCAACTGGAAAGAATTTTGGAATTCTCTAGTCCTTTCTCTTCATTTTAATGCTTAGAAGACAAATTCTCAGAGAGCTACATGGTGTTCTCTGTGTCATGTAGCTATCTCTTGTGGGGCTAGGACCATCAGAGCTAATTTCTGAGTACACAACTGTGTGGTCACGTTTCACATCATGGCAGCTGGCTTGGATAAAACTGTCTAAAGCAGGAGTTAACAGAAAAGGAGGAAAGACATAAAGCAGGGTACTGGTAGGTGGTTCTACCATGATATCCTTCAAAGTATTCTTAGTTATTTAGATATGATGTGTTTATTTACTAAATTCTGTGACTTCAGTTTACTTCATTTTCTTGCATGGACACACGAAAAAAATACTCTGTCAAACATTATAAATATAAACTGCCTTTCCTGCACATGGGCCTTGATAAATGTTACACAAAGAGTTTTCAGCTTCTTTGTCTCGACTATAAGATTCCAGTCAGAAACTTTACTAGGAAAAAATGATAGAGAATTTCACTAAGGTATCTTCTCTTGGCAACAGGAATAAATAATGAACATTTGAAAGAAACCAAGATTTTTATGTTATCTATGTTGTTATTTTTATGTCATTATTTATAGTGACATTTAAAATGAACTTAGGAAAGTGAACACTATCTTTTTAAAGAATAAAACATTGAACTTCCAAATTTGAGCCGTGTTGTCATAGAAAGGAACATAGCAACTTTACCTTCTTTTAAAAAATATATATATTTTATTGATTTTTTACAGAAAGGAAGAGAGAGGGATAGAGAGTTAGAAACATCAATGAGATAGAATCATTGATCAGCTGCCTCTTGCACACCCCCTACTGAGGATGTGCCCTTGACCGGACCAAGGTACATGCCCTTGGCCGGACCAGGACCTTTCAGTCCGCAGGCCCACGCTCTGTCCACTGAGCCAAACCAGTCTCAGCGCAACTTTACCTTCTGAATCTACTCTTAAATATGATCATTTCTCACTCTTCCACAACAACCTTCCAAGTCCAACATACCAGCAATTCTCCCAATTGACTGCTAATTTTCTCCATGTTTCTACTCTTTCCTTAGATTCCACATTCCACATTCAGCTAGAATTATCTTTCTCTCCCCCTGCTTTACTGAGAAATAATTGACATATAACATTGTCAATGAGTTTAGGGTATATACTATGATAATTTGATATATGTATATACTGCTAATGATTACCAAAGAAGTAAATAAGTCTTTGTTTATACCCTTTAACCAACCAACATCTCCAATTTCCTCTATTCCCTAATTCCTGGCAACCATGAGCTTGGCTTTTATTTATTTTTATTTTTTTAGAGTCCACATTTCCACATGTGTCTGACTTACTTCACTTAGTATAATACCCTCAAGGTCCATCCATGTCCATGCCACTTCAAATGGCAGGATTTCCTTCTTTCACGTGGCTGAGTGATACTCCATTGTTATATTATATGGTATGTAATATATGTCACATTTTCTTTATTCATTCATATAAACATGGGGGAGCATATACCTCTTAGAAGTAATTATTTTATTTCTTTTGGATATATATCTAGGACCAGGATTGCTGATCATTTGTTTAGTTCTATTTTTACTTTTTGGAAGAACCTTTAAACCTTTATGCTCTAGTTTCTCTGGTTTTTCATGTAAATTCAAGGATGACATTCAACTCCTACCCCTCACTGCAGGCAAGCATAGAGTCTGTTCTGATAGGTTAGTGCATATATTACACTGTTATATATATATATATATATATATATATATATATATATATATATAATAGAGGAATATGCAAATTATCTGGTATGCGTCACATCAGGACAGTTCACAGGGTGGGCAGGGCTGCAGGGGGTGGGACTCTGGGTCTAGTGCCATTTCCTCCTGCCCAGGTAGACTCCCCTGTGGCCCCACAGCCAAATTCTAACATTGACCTGGGGTTTACTAAACTTTACTGGAGCTGCTCTCCACACCCTTACCCCCTGCCCCAGGACTTCGCTGCCTGCAGCAGGGCACCCCAGCAGCCTCCTGACAGATGGGTGGCTAGGGAGAACTGAGTGGTGCGGGGGCTGCAGGGAGCCATGGAGGGGCAGGGAGGCTGGAACCAAGTTCCCAGGGGTCTGTGGAGAGTGCCTGACAAGAGCCCAGATGCAAGGAAGAAAGAGGATGTGGCCATTGGGAGCTCTTCCAGTCCCCACGCATGAACACCCTACCCAGCCCCTGCACCCCTGGGGGGACAGGGAGGCTGACTGGATGGGGAGAAGACCCAGCCACGGGAGTAGCTGCTAATCTCTTCCTCCACCACCCCACCACCCCCACCAGAGGTGCCTACAACAATAGCACACCTGCTATGACCCATAAGTGCCCCTGAGGCACCCGGAGCCTACAGCCCACCTCTGCTGGGCCCCCTCCACTGAGAACAGGCATGCCTCTCCTCCCTACAATTCCAGACCCGGGTGGAGGCAGGCCTGAGTGGCCCCCCACAGTCAGACCCATCTTCTTTCTCACAGCAGTAGTGCTGTCTCTGCGGCAGAAGCACACTGAACCTCGCTGGGGAGGCAGCTAACTCGCCCTCCTAGCCCGCCTGGCTCCCCCTGCCTGGCCCCCTCCCTGCTCCAGGAGATTGGAGCAACAAACAGCTGTGAAATGGCCACGTATGATTTAAAGAATGAAGCCAAGCAGGGAGGCTTGATAGCTACTCCTCCTTTGGCCTCGCTGCCCCCTCCCCCCCAATGCTCCCTAGTGACCCCCTGTGCCAGCACCTCCAAGGACAACCACCACTACAGGGCTGCTGGCCAGATCCCACCCCTCTGAGGCCTGCAGAACCCTCTGCAAAGTTTCCATAGCTACAGTCCCAGGAAACAATCATGCCCTCCTACCCAATCAGCACCTGCCACCTGTGAGGGTACCCATGGGCTTAAAAATAACAATCCCTTCCTGTTTGATATCACTTACTGGATGAAACATTTCTAGATTTATCAGCTCAGAACCTCCTCATGACAGCCCAGTGAGGTCAGCGGAGGAGAGATTACAATTCCCATGGTATATGACTATGTATTCAGAATGAAGCTCAGAGAGGAAAAGTGTCAAGCTCAGTGGTTCCCAAGGTGCAGCACATGCCCCACAGTGGGTGGGACAATTTGATTTTAAGTGGGGACAATTCAAGAATGAGTTAACAGTGAATTTTTTTTTTGCATAAAAAACATAAAACACATATGTACATATGTCGAAATGACGGAACCTTTCATGTAGTATAGAAAAGACCTTGCCTGGAGACCAGCTTTTATTGGCAACAACATTTAATACAAGGATATCAAGAGTTCAAGAATCAATAATTAATAATAAAAAAGAGCACCTTTCTAAGTAAGAGAATTTGTCTGTGAAATTTGTTTTTATATTTTATTGATTTTTACAGAGAGGAAGGGAGAGGGATAGAAAGCCAGAAACATTGATGAGAGAGAAACATCAATCAACCGCCTCCTGCACACCCCCCACTGGGGATGTGCCTGCAACCAAGGTACATGCCCCTGATCGGAATTGAATTGAACCCGGGACCTCTCAGTCCGCAGGCCGACTCTCTATCCACTGAGTCAAACTGGTCTTGGGTGTCTGTGAAATTTAATAACAGATATTCTTAGAGCTATAAGAAGCACTGTACATGAACCATCTATTATTGGAAATATAATTTTAATAAAATATAAGCCAAATCTTGATAACAAATATCCTTGTAGATAAGACATGCCTTCTGATTTCCACTGGTTGAAGAGTTAATCTTACAATGTTTTCATTTATGAACAACATGAACAATAACATAAAATTTTTTAATTGAGAACTTCTAGGATCCATGTAATTGTGACGCTAATGCCAAAATATTTTTCAAAAGTTCATTTTATTTCTTATATTATGAGACAAGGAACTTTTAATACTTTACGTCTGGGATGTTTTTCCCAATAGGATAAGCAAACATTAGAGCAAATATCAGTCTAATGGGAAAAGAAGGAAGTCTCTCCAGGGAGCAGAGAAGTGCATATCAACTAGGAGAATGTCATGTAAGCCCTAGCTGAGAGCTAGAGGAGAATAAAGGTGTGTGCAGATAGAGAGAGGGGGTTTATTCAGTAAGTGTAAGGATTCAGCCTTATTCTTACACTCAACCAGTGTGCATGCAATTATTGTTTGTGTACTAAGACTTGAGGAAAACATGAGAGGAGAAATGGATGGTCAAGAAGGTTGATTAAAACCTGTGTTTACCAAATGCACATAAAACTGCACATTGGGAAGCGTAACTTTCCTAACAACTTTCACTGTGTTTGATGCAGACCAAATGGAATATGAATATTTAATTGCATCTCCAAAAATACTGCCAGAGGTCTCTCTATGATGTGTTGTTGAAAAGATTAAGTGCAGATTTAAAACCGGTGAACAGCATGTGTAAACACAATAAAGTTTAGTATTAAGAAAATGCCATGATTATTTTGTAGTGACAGCCGCCTTTTATGGAGCATAGATAATGTGCCAGGCCTTATTTGAAACCCTTTTGGTACATTATCTCATTCATTGCTTCTGCAGCTTTAAGATATGGTGGAGCGGAGAGTTAGGATGCTTAAGCAACTTGCCCATGGAAGCGAGCCTGGTTCCTAAGAGGCTTCACACATATCTGAACTTGAGGCTGACTCTCTGTGCTCTTTCATCTCTGCTGCACTCCCCCTCCTTTTATTTATAAAGATTCCTTTTATAAGATAAACAAGCATCCTTGATTTGTGCTAAGTATAGGTTTCATACATTCCTTAAATGCATTTCAAAAAAACATTTGGTTCTGTTCACCAGTGGCCTGAAAATTATTGAAGATTGTACATTTGGTATTGCTAAATTAATCTTAAGAAACTGTTTACACTCCCAAGCTAAGATGGATAGCTGAGGAAAGTATTTTGTTACCTTAGGAAAATTGCAAATTTAAAATAAAAAGAAGAAATATTGAGTTGAATTATTCATATTTCCATCCCTTGAATTTAGCACAATGCTCGGTACATAATGAGCTCTCTTTCTGTGTTTTGTTTGTTTTGTTGTTGAAGAAGGAAACACTGTTTTGTACTCTAAATTCAACAAACTATTTCATTTTCATTGGACAACTCTATACAGAAATTCACACTCTTAAGTACTTCTAAGTTTCTTTGTACTTGATTGGCATCATACAATTGGATTATCTTCATCTTGGCCAAAAGCTAGCATATTATTAAAACAAATACTAGAGAAAATGGAAATTATAAACACTATGAAGATTAAGAGCAGCTCACCCAAATCCCTTCGCTAAAATAATTTCCTCTGTGAATACAAATGATTCCATTGCTAATTTCCTACATCTGACATTAGGGAGAAAATAGCTTTGAAGTCCAATAGACAAAGCAATAGTCACACTACCAGGGAAAAAAGCACTCATGAAACGTTATTCAGCAAGTTATAGGTTATGAAGTAAAGGGGAACGTCTTATAAAAAGAACTGGGGACAAGTCAGTTATAAATCATTCAAAAGGTGTTCATTCATTTTCAATATGAATATTGCCTACGGACATGACTTTGTGTTGTTGGTAACACAATCCCCCCTTATCCTTATACTCAACCAGTGTGCATTCATCAGAGCTGCCACCCATCATAACTCATTTGGCTCTATAGGCTACAACGGATGTAAAATATTTAATAACTGTGCTAACATTGTAGAACTATGTAAATGAAGTCACCGTTAATTCAAAGGGCAGCCTTATTCTTCACCTGACTGTAGGGGGATTTCCAGACTCATTTGTGTGGTTAAGCCAGAGGGTTGGTTAATGTAAAGTTTGAAACAGAAGTGCAGTCCTCACACCCTTGCAAATTCCTCCTGACAGAAGGTGAGATTAGCATATTCTTGACTTTGCAGTTCCTCTTTCCACTTCCCATTCAAATAGCGACTAATCAAGGTAGTTTTTGGGTTTCAAATCTCAGAAGCAGGCTTGCTGTCTGGGCCCATTAGCTGAGCTTGTTGGAGCTGATTGCCAAGCACACAGGTCCTGGGTTTCATTCTGATAAGAGTTGGTAAAGCTTTGCACAGAGAAAAACTCAATACTGTGGCAGAAGGTGGTTAAAGCCAGGGAAGGAGACCTCTTGGGAACAGATGTGCAACTCAGCCCATGTAACTGCATCCTCATTCCTGACTAAACAGCTTAGTCTTCTCCTACTGGCTGAGAAAATCATTTCTAAAAAGGATAAATGGTATGTAAATGAGAGATCCTGCAAATTTGGATCTTATTGTTCCTGTCTATGAGCTTCTATAATTCATTTTTTGCTTCTGATTATTGTCTAATAGTAACAGCATTTTTTTTTTTACTTTTGCTGTTATTATATTACCAATATTCATCAGCAGTTTCAGTGAGTGGAAATGCTAGGCCTTGCACAACAGATTTTAAATAGTAGATTGGCTTCCTTTTGTTTCCTGCTATAGATTTCTTGAAGTATCACATGCTGTGTACTTAGCAAATGCAAATCCAGGCCTTATTCATCTAAGCCAAATATAATTACAAAGTAATGTATGCTGCCAATAAATAAATAAATGAATCTATGAATGAATGAATGAATGAATAAATAAATAAATAAATAAATAAATAAGGTGATGCATTCCAAAGTCAGAGAGAAAATACTCTGGAGACTGGCTATGACTTTTCCTCACTGGATTGGAAAAGTCAGAGCTGACGATGCTTTTGGGCTTGGCACAAAGTTTAGCTGAGATATTCCCTGCATATGGATTTTTTAAGACATACAGTACTTCATATCTTATATTTATACTTTATACCTATTTCTCTAACTGAGCAGCACAGTTTTGGAGATGGACAGGAGATTAAAGATCACAAAGTTCAGAGTTCTATTTACTCTATGACTAAGATTTTTAAAATATGGACCTCACTGTGCTGGGCACTGGGTAATGCATAGATGCATAACTTGCACAATTGCCCTTGAGGAATTTGTCACCTTGAGGAATTCTAATTCCACACCTGTGTCATTCCTTTAATTTCAGCAACAATTTATTTTTCTTAATGTATTATCATTATGGTATCTTGCTCATTTGTGTTTGTACTTGTTCCTGAGTCTGTGTCATTAGAATGTCAGCCTCTGGAGGGCAGGCAGTATGTTTTCTAATGTGTCCACTGCTCAAACTCCAGCACCTACAATAGTATCTGTTAACTAACATACACTCAGTAAGTGCTGGCTAATTTAAAAATATAAATAGTCACAAGATTGCTGTGATGAGCAAATGAGGTGATTTGTGAAAAGCCCTAGCTTTGCCTTGTACATATTTGTGTGTTAATAAATATCTGTGGGATGAATAAATTAGTAAGACCTATAGAAATAAATGCTCTATTAGGGCCATAAGGAAAATCCTTTGTGTCTACAAAAGAATGATTTAAGTTCCTCTAGGAGGTCTGGGGAAAGGCCTCAGAAGAAGCCGTCTTGAAGTTGACCCTTGAATGATAATTAGAGCTTTTGATAGTCAAGGGAATAACATGTGGAAAGAAGAACAGGCACAAAGGCAGAGAGTAGCAAGATCTTGAACCTATGAGTGTGCTGTGTGCTATGTGCCCAAAGTACTAGGCAGGAAATAAGTCTAAAGAGAAAGAAGTAGGGCAAATCAGAGGGTTTTCCATGCAGATGTAGCATATTTTTAAGTAGGGTATCTAATCACCCTTCAACACGTACTTATGAACTTCCACCATTGCTGACTACACAGGCCAAGGTGCTGAAGATACAGAAATAAGCAGAACATCAAGGTCACTGCTGTAAGTGAGCACTCATCCTGACCATCCTTTGCCTACAGACAAGAAAACCAAGACCCCAAAAGGCTAAGTATCAGCATAATCGGCAGGTCAGGTGCCTGGAGCCCAGATCTCTACACATACTGTTCCGCGTTGCACTAACTTGCAGAGAGAACCACACATCAGTCACCCCTGTCTACATGCCTCCCTTTCTGTGTGTATGAAAAAAAGGGAAAAGAAAACTGTTTTGTCATCCGGACTTCAGTGATCTTACAACATAATGGAGTCTCTAGAAAGCAAATAGTAATCAACAAACAGTTATTCTGAGAGATTAGAATAGTAGGGACAATTTGAAGACAAGAAATTCTTCTGTTGGTTTAGAAAAACATTTTGGAATGTCCATAATCTTCTAAGGCAACTTTAGAATTAAAAGTTATTCCTTATTTTGGTAATCAAACCCCTAAAATGATAATAGCATTCTTCATTTCTTTACTCAAATACAATTTAGTTTTATCTTATCCCTCAGCAGGGTACAAGATTACCTTTCTTCTTCAAAGAAGAGTTAGAATGTTTGCCTGATGAGAGGCTTCAATAGATAAGACCCTCTTAAGGACTTTATGATAACCCCTGAGGTTGGCAGCAGGAATTGATTTGGTGGGATTACTAAAACCTATCTCTAAACCCAGCAGGGGTCATAAAAATGCTAGAATGCAAATGGGTCTGGACAGCTTTCATCAGAGGATCTCTGAGTACAAACAAATAAAAGCAAACTCCATGCCTTTAAATGAAGAGCAAGAGTTAAGACACTACTTTGCTATTCACCTTGCAGTTATTTTGTTTGGTAGAAACATTTGATAATCAGTGCGATAAAGCATCTGTAAAATGTGGTTTTCATGACAGAGCATTCAACACCTAATGCCACACTGAACACTGACTGAGTGACCTTGGGGAAAGTAGAGTCTCTAGTAGACATTCCTGATTTGCAAAACAACTCTCCACCCTCTCCCCCAACCTCCCCCAGCCTCTCTCCCTCAGCCCCCTCCCAGGACCCTCTAGATTAGATGGGGATTAAATCAGGTAACTCATGTGAAACTAACTGGCCCTTCATTGCATTTTTTCTCAAACCAGTACAGTCTTTCCAATATATTATCTTTCTATTGGAAAGATGGCCATATTAATAACTCTGCAAAAGTGGGAATCACCAGTTATAAGTTCTAGAGTCAGACTCTCTGGATTCAGCCCCAATCCACACACTGACCAGTGAGAGTCCCTGAACCCATTACTTAATTTCTCTGTGTCTTAATATTCTTATCTGAAAATGGGATAATCATAATTCCTATCTCAAAGGGATGTGTTGATGGTTAAACAGATCATTTATGTAAAACTGACAGAAAAAATGCTGATACACAGAAAGTCTTAGATTTAACACATTTTTGTGTTTCTTTCCTTGAGCAAAAAAAATGTTGTTTGACCCATCCAACTTACAATAGTCTAATAGACTATCCTTTAAATTTCTCATTGAAATTTTGAAAATTTCATGACGTTTTAACACCTCTCCCTACCACCATTTCATTCTCCCTACCACCATGCGTGCTAGGTATAGGCAGAGATACATTAGATAAAATGTATCCAATGTATTTTGCGTCTTCTCAAAGAGGAGATATGATTTCCTACTGCTCATCCTTGCAACCATTAGGCAAAAGGATGTATAACGACTTCTGGACTTTTCCCCTGGGGATGGAATGCATCCCCTAGCTTCATAACTATCTCCAGCAGCCTCCCTGCAAAAGTAGTTCTGTCCTATTTCACATCAAATGATTGAGTCCTTACTACTTGCTAAGAATTCTTCTGGGCATTGGATACACTTTGTAAACAAACCTTGGTCAATTTGGTCATGAGAAGAACAGATGAGACAGGAATGTATCTACATAAAAGTACTCTGAGAAACAGATGTACACAAAAGCCAGATGAAAATTATCATACATATATAAAGAATTGTTATTTATGTATTCTGGACAAATCAAACAAAAATATTTAAAAGTACAAGAACTAACTTTAGAAAGCATTGAAAACATTTAAAGATAAAAACTATGCATATGCAAAGTACTAAGAGTAAAAACTTGGCCCATTCTTGGACTGGGTCATCTTTTAACTAGGCTTCTATATTTTGGCAAAACATGTCTATATCCAAACTAATTATTGCTCTTTCTGACTCTTGAATAATAATTTATAATATAGAAGCTAGGCAAGACTTTTCAAATCACTGACAAAAGATTTCAACTTATAGGCACTCTGAAGTCCCTCTCTTCTGGGTCACTCTTTTCTGGGCTTTTCCCTGGTGCCTGACTCATAGGAAGAGTGTATTTTCTGCTCCCTTGATATCAGGGTTGGCCATGTGACTTCTTTTGACCAATATAATGTGAGGAAAAGCTTTAAAATAACTTTGCAGGTGGAATGATACTGCATATAGGACCCTAAAGATTCTAATAAAAACTACTAGGACTGCCAAAACCGGTTTGGCTCAGTGGTAGAGCGTCAGTCTGCGGACTGAAAGATCCCGGGTTCGATTCCGGACAATGGCATGTACATTGGTTGCGGGCACATCCCCGGTAGGGGATGCACAAGAGGCAGCTGGTCGATGTTTCTCTCTCATTGACGTTTCTAGCTCTATATCTCTCTCCCTTTCTCTGTGTAAAAATATCAATAAAATATATTTTAAAAAAACTACTATGACTGATAATTGAATACAGTAAAGAAGCTGGAGACAAAATAAATATCCAGAAATCAGCTGCATTTATATATACCAATAATGAACTATCAAACATGGAAACTAAGAAGGCAATTACATTTGCAATTGTATGAAAAAAATACATAGGAATAAATTTAACCAAGGATATAAAAGACCTATACTTATTACATTGGAAAAAGAAATTTAAGAAGATACAAATAAATAGAAACATATACCATGCTCATAGATAGGAAGAATTAACATCATTAAAATGTCCACAATACCCAAAGCAATCTATAGATTCAATACAATCCCTATAAAGATATTAATAGCATATTTCATAGAACTAGAACAAATATTCCAAAAAATTATATGGAACCACAAAAAAAACAAACAAAAATAGCTACAGCAATTTTGAGAAAGAAGAACAAAGTTGGAGGAATCACACTACCTGATATCAAACTATACTTGAAGGCCACAGTAATCAAATCAGCATGATACTTTCATAAAAACTGACATATAGATCAAGGGAACAGAACAGAGAGCCCAGGAATAAACACATGCCTTTATGTTCAATGAATGTTTCACAAAGGAGGCAAGAACATATAATGGGGCAAACATGGTCTATTAAATAAATGGTGTTGAAAATATTGGGTAGGTACCTGCAAAAAAAGTGAAACTAGCCCTGGCCAGATGCTCAGTTGTTGGAACATTGTATCAGACATTGAAGAGTTACAGGTTTGATTCTTGGTCAGGGCACATGCATAGGCTGCAGGTTTGATCACTGGTTGGGCACATTTGGGAGGGGGCCTATCGATGTTTCCTTCTATCTCTCTCATCCTCCTCTCTCTCTAAAATCAATAAAAACCATATTCTTAAGTGAGGATTAATTAAATAAAAATAAATTAGACCACTTTCTTACACGATACACGTGAATAAACTCAAAATGAATTAAAGAAGATTTAAGTATAAGTTGCAAAATCAAAAATCTTTGAATATATAGTCAGTAAAATTTCAGACATAGCAATATGTCTTTTGATATATCTCCTTGGGCAAGAGAAACAAAAGAAAAACAAAAAAAAAAATAGGACTACATCAAACTAAAAAGCTTTTGGACAGGAAACCATTAACAAAATAAAAAGACAACCCATTGAATGAGAGAACATATTCACAATGATGCATATGACAAGGGGTTAATCTCCAAAATTTCCAAAGAACTTATACAATTCAACACCAAGAAAACAAACAACCCAATTAAAAAATGGGCCAAGGACCTGAATAGACACTTCTCCAAAGAAGACTTAAGGATGGCAAATAGACAGGAAAAGATGCTCAACATCACTAACCATCAATGAATGCAAATTAAAACCACAATGAGCTATCACCTCACACCAATCAGAATGACCATTGTCAATAAATCCACAAGTTGCTAATGAGGATGTGAAGAAAAGGCAACTGCTGGTGGGAATGTAGATTGGTGCAGCCACTGTGGAAAGCAGTATGGGGTTCCTTAAAAAATATATTAAAAATGGAACTGTTCTATGACCCAGCATTTCCACTCCTGGAATATATCTGAAGAAACTCGAAATACTGATTTGAAAGAATATATACACCCTTATGTTCATTGCAGTGTTATCTATAATAGCCAATATTTGGAAGCAGCCTAAGTGTTCATCAGTGGATGAAAGGATAAAAAAGCATTTACACAATGGAATACTACTCAGCCTTAAAAATGAAATCTTACCTTTTTCATCAGCAGGGATGGACCTGGAGAGTATTACATTAAGTGAAATAAATCAGTCAGAGAAAGGCAAATAACATATGATTTTACTTATATGTGGAATTCAATGAACAAAATAAACTAACAAATAAAAAGAAGCAGACTCAAAGATACAGAGAACAGACTGATAGCTGCCAGAGAGAAGTTGGTTCAGGGGGCTGGGTGTAAAGAGGAAGGGATTAAACAAACAAACAAAAAACTCATAGATACAGACAATAGTATGGTGTTTACTAGAGAGAAAGAGGGGTGAGTGGAGGCAGTAGAGGGTAAAGAAGGGATAAATGGTGATGGAAAAATGCTTGACCTGGGGTGGTGAATGCACAATACAATACACTGATGGTGTATTATGGAATTGTACACCTGAAATCTATGGACTTTTATTAACCAACTAGAGGCCCAGTGCACAAAATTTGTGCATGGGAGAGGGTGGCCCTCAGCTCAGCCTTCACCCTCTCCAATCTGGGACTTGTAGAGGGATGTCCAACTGCCCTTTTAGACCAAGACCAGATAGAGGGACATCCCTCTCACAATCCAGGATTGCTGGCTCCCAACTTCTCACCTGCCTGCCTGCCTGCCTGCCCCTAACCATTTCTTCCTGCCAGCAAGCTTACCCCCTAACCATTCCCCTGCCACCCTGATTGATGCCTAAATATTCCCCTGCCAGCCTATTTGCCCCTAACTTCCCTCCCCTGCAGGCTTGGTCACTCCTAACTGCCCTCCCTTGCAGGCCTGGTCCCTCCCAATTTCCTTCCTCTGCTGGCCTGATGGCCCACAACTGCCCTCCCTTACAGTCCTGGTCCTTCCCAGCTGCCCACCTCTGATGGCCATCTTGTGGTGGCCATCTTGTGTCTATATGGGGCAGCCATCTTTGACCACATGGGGGCAGACACCTTGTGTGTTGGAGTAATGGTCAATTTGAATATTACTCTTATATTAGATAGGATGCCACCCTAACAAACTGAATTAAAAAAAAAAGAAAAGAAAACATTTTGTGTGGCTCCACTGTTGCTGTTTGCCCTCTGCTGCATGTCTAACAGGGGCTAATCATGGAGGTTGAATCACCACTTGAAGGTATATTGAGCACAGCTACAGGTGACTAGTAGCTGATATATAAGTAAGAAGTAGACCACTGAAATTTCATGGTCATTTGTTACTGAAACATAACTAAGGAACTGAAACATAACTACTGAAACATAAACATGCCTTTTCAAGAATTTGTCCAAAGCCTTTACTTTCCAATGGGAACACACTTAACTCATGAGAAAGCTAGAACTAGATTCCATGTCTTCAGACTCCTACTCCAGCATGTGCCTCAGACTCCTGCTCTAGCACCTAGCACATGCTTTAAGAAAAAAGAGTCCTGCCTTGCCAGTGTTGCTCAGTGGTTGAGCATTGACCATGTACCAGGAAGTTGCTGGTTCGATTCCCAGTCATGGCACATGCCCAGGTTGTGGGGGGAGGGGGGCCTATCCCCAGCAGGGGGCACACAGGACACTGCTAATCCATATCGATGTTTCTTTCTCATGGATGTTTCTATTTCTCTCTCCCTCTTCCTTCCTTTCTCTCTAAAAACAATAAAGAACAATTATATCAATCTTCAGATCTCTGGAGTGATTTCTAGCCACACTTTTTCTTCTTCCCCAAATCCTTGTTGGCAGGCCTGCAACACTGCCTTACTTTGTAGCACCGTCCCAATCCCTACTCAACTCTGCCCCAAATCTGTCAATACTGATGAAGAGAAAGAAACACATGCTGGTTTCAGAGGCTTTTGACAGTAATGGGATGGTCAGTGGATGTCCTCTGCAAGGGGCAGAGGGAGCAGGCGAGGTCCACGTGGAAGATGGTCAGAGGCAGGGAAACTCTTGGTCCTGCGTGCAAGTGGAATATGCATTCACCTTCACCCGAGTGCTACTTCAAAATGTGTCGCTGGCTGTGTGCTCATCCAGAATGTGGCTGCAGTGCAGTGTGCACTTCTCCTAATCTTCCAGCTGATATTATCTTAGGTAATATTTACATTTATATTTTTTAACATGTAGAAACAGTGCAAAGCGTGGTAAGAATGGAAAGGAAGTCATTCCATACTAGACATATTTGAAGAACACTAATTTTTCTTCCGGTATTAGATCAACAACAGGAGTGTACATTCCCTCAAGGAAAAACCACTGGCATTAAAAAAAGGAGAAGAAAGAAAAGAAAACTCTATAAAGGAAAACTTTCTTTGATATGAAATGATACACAAACCTTGGCACACAGACACCGAACTTCATTCCCGCTGTTCTCTCTGTGTCCCACATGTGAGAAGCCAGGGGAGACTGTTGTCATTTAGGATGCGCTTTAACAATTCTCTTTTAAAGTAGTCTTTTAAAGATACAGTAAACACACCACTGTATATAACTCTATTATCTTCTTTTAACATAGCACATTAAGTTAGGGAGGGCATTCGGGGTCATTTAGTTCACAGTCCTACAAAGTGCAACAATTATTTATTATTATCAGAAGTGGCCTTCGTGGCTCAGTTGGTTGGGCATCATCCTGTCGCCGGTTTGATTCAGGGCACCTGGCCAGATTGTGCGCTCCGTCCCTGTTAGGGGTTGTGCAGGAGGCAGTGGATAGATGTTCTGCTTTCACTTGATGTTTCTTTCTCCTCCCTTCCTCTCTCTTTCTAAAAATAAATAAACTATATAAAAAATGGTTGGCTAAAGGTCTTTATTTCCAGCTGTAGAAGCTCTATTTTAGTATAAATCCAACAGCTGTACAATTCCCCGAAGTTTTGTACAATATTTTGTATACTGTTATGTTCGTTGGATAATTGTGGGTAGAAATGACAGAATGAACATGCAAAGTTTTTGTCCACATGCAGAATATAGGCTGGTGCCTGCGGAGGTGCTGACAGAAGGGCAGGGGATTAGGTGGAGTTAGTGACCCATCTCACCATCTATTGTGTTCAAATGCTGACCACAGCAGTCTCTACCTGAGTGTGAAATTCATTGTCCTTGAGAGGTCCAGGTGAACTGTCATTCTGACTGGCAGGTTTTAGAGGAGGCCTCCTCAGTAATAGGAACACAGCCTCTGAGCGAAATAGAAAACCTTGACACTTCAGCAGCTCCTGGATGTCCACGATGGGGGAAAGAAAAGCCTCCCTGATGCTGCCCACAGCAGATTGGAAACAGCGGCAGCGCTCCTGGCTGGTCTCAGGTTCTCTCACTGAACCTGATCAGCAAGCTGGCAGTACCGAGGGCTCCGCCTTGAGCACGGAGCTGTCTGCGTAGAGAACAAGGGCAAGGAAAGGGTCTCTCTCTTATTTCCTCATGATGTGGGGACAGAACTATTCACTAACATTTCATACATAAGAGACAAAAACTATTTGGATCAGGAAATCAGCATCTAATTGGAATTGTTTTATACTCAGCTATGTCTGGGAAGCTTCCTATTGAGTTATGGGGGACAGAATAAGGGTAGGAGAGGAAGGAGAAAGATTGCTGAAAGCAGAATAGCATCATATTTAACCAGTGTCAAATAATGCTGGGCTAAGAAAGCTAGATATCTGCTTTCCTGCTTTCTGTGGCTCCCTTCATATTTCTCATCCTCTGGGGGGCTCGTCAAACTTTACAGCCACTCTTCAGCCCATGCATCCATTAGATTTCATCAGGATAAATAAACGAAACACATCCCCAACTCTCCTGTTTAAGTGGAAGATACTATCCTTTTAAGAGCACTGGCAACAACAAAATAGCCATAAAGTTTTAGAGATGATAAGAATATAAGTTAACAAGAATCTTTGCTCTCAAGAGAATGCTCTGCTATTCTGCCCGCTTCTTCGCTTACTGATGGGATAGAGAGCTGGTGATTTATGGTACACAGCAGAGAATATTGCTTCTGGGAGCTGTTTTAGCCTGAACTCCATATTCTCTTCAAAAAAATAAAAGGAAACTTTAAATTGGATTTCTAAAACTGGTTGAGTGTTTTCAGTCTAAAAACTATTCAGCAGATTGATTGTAAAACGGGACAGCATAAGTACAGTGTCAGTGCAGAGAGATTTGCTTTGCGATGTCCTATAGACCTCTGCCCCATTGTGGACAAAGAGCCTGAAGCCTTCATGGATCACTCCCTCTGAGTCTGCTCCACAGGCAGCCCTTCCCTCCAGGCATAATAATGAGAACTGCCCCCTGAAAGCCTGCGGGGCTGGGAGATGTGGGAGGGGTGCCTCTCACCTGGACCCAACCACGTATTTTTAACATAATGCATCCCCATGGTCCAAAATCTAAAAGTTACAAAAGGGATGCCCCTCAGTGGCAATCAACATTACCAATTTCATTTATATTACTTGAAATGTACAACTATATATAGGGTGGGACAATGTGAAACACGGAGTTTGTTCTTGTAGTGTTATTTATTAATTATTGTATTTTTTTCACGTGAACAACTGTAAACCTCCTTTTGCCCAAGCAGTATAATCACTGACCTCCCTGAAACTCACACCACTTGGTTACTATTCTCTGCTTCCACTCTATATCTCTGCTTCTACTGTGATCCTGGTCACTTCTCCACATTCACTAGGAACCATGGCATCTGGGTTCCTACATTTGTCTCCAACTCCTATTGCCACCATCCTGGATGACGCCAGTGTACATGCAGAGAGAATATCCTTTTCACCACCCTTTGACTTTCAACTCTAACAGCCCTTCTTAGGTACCCCACTTCCCTCTTAGCCTGAAGTCTTCAACTCAGTGCCCTCTGTGACCATGTCCTCCATGCCCTTGCATGCCCTTGAATGCCTTGCTGCGATCCCTCTCCAACTCCTCTGAGGCTTCCTCACTTAGATCATCTCCATGCTTCCCCAAGCTATCAACCTCCTGTCATCTTAAGGATTTCACAATTCATCACTTCAAGCCTGTGGCATGCACCCTGCAAAAGCCCAACTCAAGAGCAATATGATCGCCCACAAACATCTGGACTCTTTCATCTGTATTTCTGTTGGAGAACAATGTAAATACCAGCACACTATTGCTGTTATTTCTCCTTTAGCTTTACCTTTTCCCTCTACTTGTCCATCCAGTGCAGCCTGTAAAAGAAGTTTGATTCTCTTATTCATATGAAAAAAACCAGTTCCTTGATTCTAACCTCCCTTTATGGGTATCATTTTCTTTATCTGTGTTCCTTTACACTGAAGCTTTTTGAAGTAGTAGTTTACACTTGCTACTTACTGCAATTTGATTTTCACTTTGTCCCCTGCAGCCTAGTTCTTGCTCCATCACTCTGATGAAAAGACTCTTACTAACATTTTTAATAGCTTCTGAATTACCAGATCCAATGCACACTTTCTAATCTTTGTTTCATGTGACCTCTTTCTCACATTCAACATTGTTGATGACTTCCTCCATAAGTCTCTCTTCCTATGGCTTTTGTGACACTGTGCTCTAGTGTTCTCATTTGCCTCTTTATCTGTTTCTTCTCTGGATTCCCTTCTTTTAATGACTCCTTAAACGTATGTGTTTCCCAGGAGTCATACTTGATGCTTGGCACCTCAGTAAACTCATCAAATTTCTTGGCTTCAGTGATTATTTACACATGAAGGATGCCTGACTCCATACCCCAGGCCAAGAAATCTTGGTTGAGAATCCAGTTCATTTTCCCCAATTCCCTCTGGCCACCTCCCATTGGATGTTCCATGTCCTCCTTAAGCTTAATATCTCCAAAATGGTACTCATCAGTTTCCCCTCCAAACCTGTCCATCTTCCTGCATTTCCTTTCCTAGAAAAATACAACAACGTACACATAATTGTGTATATCCTACATCTAGGAGTCATGTTGAAATAGTCCTCAATTAGTCACTAAGTCCCTTCAGGTCATAATTTCATGGCCCTTCGCCGAGGTCGGTTTGGCTCAGTGGTAGAGCGTCGGTCTGGGGACTGAAAGGTCCCGGGTTCGATTCCGGCCAAGGGCACGTACATTGGTTGCAGGCACGTCCCCGGTAGGGGGTGTGCAAGAGGCAGCTGGTCGATGTTTCTCTCTCATCGACGTTTCTGGCTCTCTATCTCTCTCCCTTCCTCTCTGTAAAATATCAATAAAATATATTTAAAAAAAAATAAATAATTTCATGGCCCTTCAAAAAAACCATCGCTTCTAACCTGCATTGACTCAGCTGTTAATGGCATTTCTTCTGGATTAGCATGATAGCCAAACTAGTCCTTCTTGAGTGTTCCCAACTGCAATCTGTCCTCCACTGGCCTGTCAAATGGGTCTTCAAAAGCAAGGTCAAAATTAAAAAAAAAGAAGTGCTGTGCTATCCATGTAACTTCCAAGCCTCAAACCCCCCAGAGCGTCTGGGTAGATTTCAGTCCTCTGATGAGTACATTTAAACATTCACGATCTGGCTCTTGCCTTCCTCTCCAACATTATTCCTAGCCACTCACTCATATTTCCCCAGGCTTTCCGAATGATTGCATGGCTCATCGGCCCTCTTTAATTTTCAAGAAGCTGTTTCCTTTGCTTGCAAAGTTCTCCCAACACATTCCCATTTAGCTAACTCATCATTTAGAAGACAAATGGGATCAGTTCCTTTGAGAAGCATCATTAGTTCTCATGTGGCTGCTCCTGCCTCTGTGCTTCCTGAGTATACAGAGACGTTTTACAGGATACTCTTTCGTTAACTCTCATGCTTCCGTAGCAGTCCATACATATAGTGCCTGAATATGTTATACTCTCACTGAAGACTTGAGGAATCACTGGCTCCCAGGCCATGTTTGTCTTTCTCAGATTCTTCATGATGATCCATTACCTCAGCTCAGAATTTAATCAGTAAGTTTAAAGACCACATTTTCACGTGGCCAACTATTCTTTAAGCTATCTTTATTCATGAATGTAGTTTAAAGTTAAAGATTGCCTAATGGGTTAATGATTATTTCTATTTTCGAACATTCCTAAATGTGTGACAACTCAAGATTCTAAAAAAAACAACAACAAAAAAAAAAAACACAAAACACAACACAACACTTTCTTGGAAGCCAGACATCAGTTGACATTTAGTTTTATCTCCAAAAGTGTTTTTCTTCTTGGTGAACTATTGAGGTTATTGTCTTTAACATGAATACTATGAAGGTGGGGTAGCAGGTGACTAATTCAATTGTTTTAAGGTCATGTGAAATAGTACATTTTCTCTGTTTCAGTCCTTTGATATTAGACCTAATCTTTCAGTGGTTTTAAGCATTGAAATTCAAGATACTGCAATGGTTCTCACAGAATCAACTCTGATAACAATGTCAAAGTCTTTTGAAATGTATTCATACCCACATTAGGCCTATTTTAAGATGAAAAAATATAAATTCTGGTAGCAATAAAATATTCAGATGAAACAATAACATTGATTTTATAATACTGTTAATTCTGAAGCTGAAGAACTCTAAAATTTGAATGTTTTTGAAAAGGAATCCTCGTCTTATAAAACAGAAAACTTTATGTTAAAAGCTTAAAATCATAGAAATTTAAGAGTGTCCCTGATACATATAACCATGCCTGGTTTTACAGAAACAGGAAAAGATGGCTGTGTTTATTGTACACATTTCAGAGGAGTTATGTTACTTACCTGACAAAGGGAGGTTCAATAATTTGCACATGATATACCTGCATGGGATCATTGTGGGGACAAATTTAGCAACTTATTTTAGTCATTATTTATATGGAAGTGTCCATATACCTTAGATACAAACCATCTCAGAGTTGAAACATTATGGAAATCAGTGAAATTATTTCTTTAAATATTAATGATCAGTGCAAAGTGACTCTTTTACTATATTCTATATAGTAGAGGGTAAGTGATTTTTAATAGAAAGTTGTTATAATGTCTTCTGTATCACTGAACCTAGTAATGTAACTACTCTACCCTATATTGTAAAGGAGAAAGCCCTGTTATTAAATAAAGCAGGTGATGACAAGCATTAGCCAGAACTGTTAAGACCCACAAGTTGAGAACATCTAGCAGGGTCGCCTAAGACCATCGAAAAACACAGATCTTTACATTATGATTTATAACAGTAGCAAAATTGCAGTTATGAAATAACAACAAAAATAATTTTATGGTTGGGAGTCACCACAACATGAGGAACTGTATTAAAGGGTTATGGCATTAGAAAGACTGAGAACCACTATGTTAAGTTATCTCAATGTGTCAAAGCACAAAAGCACTCATTTTAGACTAGGAATCCATGATTGCTCTGTGCAGCCCAACAAAAAGACAGTGATCAGATCACCAGTCATTTTGTCAGAACTTTCACATTAGATGTTGACAAACTTGTGGGAATCTAGAGAACTAACAGAATGAAGAAAATGGCTTATGTGACAAGATTATAAAAACCCAAGCTTTTGTTCATCAACGAAGGAATTGAGTACTTGATGTACACTGCATGTAAAATTTTTCAGAGAGTGGCAGAGGGGAATAGCATACACATCTCTAGGAATTCAGAATGCATCTTCACAAAGGGAAAGAATTGTTTATGACGCTCCCTGTGGGCAATCAATAGAAGTCAGGTAATGAAATCGAATAACAGAAAATGTAGGCTCTGTGTCTATTAAGGTTTCACAACAGTGGCATCTATTAAGTTGTGGAATGGCCTCACAAAGGAAGGAGGGAAAGCCATCCTGTAAGTCATTTCACACCAGAGTGGACAAAGCATTCAAAGATACACCTTTGAAAAGAAATCAGCCCCGCCACTATGCTGCATCGCATAATGAATGACCCGCGAGCGCTTCCTGCTCTGCTTTTAGGAGGGTTATGTGTTTTGCAATGAGCAGCTCTCTTCTGCTGTGAATATATTCATATCAGAGCTTTAGTTTATGTTTATTACTTCAATCTCTTTTTTATTTTATTTTTTATAGGGCCTCTAGTTTGTAAATCCTTTGGTTTGCCTGGACTATATTTTATGAAAATCCCATTTGCAGTTAATATCCTGAGCTTTCTATAAGAAAACTACTCTGAGGAAAAAGCAATAAAAGCAGTTAGAATGTTAATCCACTCTACAATGCATCTTGAAATGTATACATACATTCCTGAATTCATTGCCTTTGAAAGCTAATGAGTAAGAAAAAAAATTGTGTATTTTATTGTTATAAGTTTTATATTAGAAATCTTCTCTTTTAAGCATTTATAAATATGTAACTTTTCCCACATTTTGCTGAACCGCAATTCTTTTGCTTTTGGGCATATATGAATACCAAC
Organism: Vespertilio murinus; assembly: GCA_963924515.1. Lineage (NCBI taxonomy): Eukaryota > Metazoa > Chordata > Mammalia > Chiroptera > Vespertilionidae > Vespertilio > Vespertilio murinus. Next base: position 100,604,489 of record OZ004709.1, read on the forward strand.
TTCTTTTATATGAAAATTTATGAGAAATGGATATAAAGAGAAAAAATATTTGATACTTTTTGTACATTCAAAATAGCTGCTTAATGATTTATGCCAATCTTGGTTATGCAGTATATACATCCCATAAAATACTTGGATAGGTTTAAGAATTTATTGTAGCCCTAATCAGTTTGTCTCAGTGGATAGAGCGTCAGCCTGTGGACTGAAATGTCTCAGGTTCGATTCAGGTCAAGGGCATGTACCGTGGTTGCGGGCACATCCCCAGTAGGGGGTGTGCAGGAAGCAGTTGATCTATGTTTCTTTCTCATTGATGTTTCTAACTCTCTATCCCTTTCCCTTCCTCTCTGTAAAAAAAAAATCAATAAAACATATATATTGCCAAGACCAGTTTGGTTCAGTGGATAGAGTGTCGGCCTGAGGACTAAAAGGTCCCAGGTTCGATTCCGGTCAAGGACACATACCTTGGTTTCGGGCACATCCCTGGTGGGGAGTGTGCAAGAGGCAGCTGGTTGATGTATCTCTCTCATCGACGTTTCTAACTCTCTATCCCTCTGTGTAAAATCAATAAAATATATTAAAACACACACACACACACACACACACATATATATATATATATATATATATATATATATATATATATATATATAGTATTTATTGTAAAATTTAAATAAAAACTTAGGACATTATCTCTGTGTATGTATTGACATTCCATCTCATCTTTAAGATCCATTTAAACTTATTAAGGCATTCTCCCACTATACAGCTGTTTCTTACTTCACAATTGTTACAACAGCAAAAGAACACTTTAGTTGTAATATTTACCAAACCTTCAGCTATTTTGTCAGGTATGTCAGTTTCAGATCACCCACATTGGGAATGCTCACGGGAGGAACAGATAACATAGAGAAAGCATGCTTACAGTGAAGCCTGAGCAGTTGTGGTTTGTGCAAATTTCCCTCAGCTCTCTCTTGCATTACATAATCTTTTCCTTCCCTGCGGTCTTAATCCTAACAGGTCCTCTGCTCTTGTTCATTTTTCCTGAAACATCCTTCTCTAAAATGCCCCAGGAATGTTGGGAAGTAAAATGTGTAAAAATGGCTTGAAGCAGGTTCCTCACACTCAGCACCCTTGACACTCTGGGCTGCATGGTTCTTTCCTGGGGCCAGGAAGGGGGTGGCCTAACCAATGTAGCACACTGGCCAGTACTGCTGAGCTCTGTCCCCCAGATGCTGATAGTGCCCCCTTCTGGTTACGACAACCCAAAAGATTTTCAGGTAGTGTCCGCTATCTCAGACAGGAAGAAGGAGAGGGCAAATTCACCACTGCCAGAGCAAGCTGGCAAAGGGCAGGAGGAACCACGTGACTCGCTCATTTTATTCTTCCCCTTGCACCCGTCTGAGGTTCTATGGAGAACAAAGTTGCAAGAAAGTTGAGCTAGGTTCGGTTGCCCAAAACATTGGCAGTCAATATCCTGGCCACACAGTATCAGGGAATGAGATTTTGAAGCTCAGTTTTGAGAAAATATGTCAAGAGATCTGGATAGGCTGCTGCACTGCCTCCCGGAGAGGAGCACGCTGCACCCTCACTGAGAATGTGCTGGTGATGGGTTCATATCTGATTTTACAAGCCAATGATGGGATGTGCCGCGAGGTGGTGCAAATATTAATACATGTTGATAAACACATACTTTAGTGAAAAAAAGAAACAACACATTTACTTAGAAGTCCACTATCTAGCAGCATCAATATGGGTACTTTTCCATTTCATGGATTACAGTGTTCCCAACCGTAATTTAAGAATGTCGAATGGAGAATTCTAAAGGCACCTTGTAGTTTTTGTCATTTTAGTTTCAATGAACTGGCTAATATCAAAAGAAGCTTTATAAAAGTTTGGCAATAGCCACTAATTTGACCAATGTGTGCTTGTGTGTGTGTGTGTGTGTGTGTGTGTGTGTGTGTTGTGAGTGTCAACTATGTGCAAAAAACTTTGTCTGTCTTTAGGCATGCAGATATCAATAAGATTATGTTCCTGAAATTACAGAGTCAGACTAACATGTAAACAAATGAGTGTACTATATTGTTATAGATGCATAGTAGTTAGATGCCAATGTGATATGTGCAGGAAGAAGGGGTCACTTCTAATGAGGTGAGAAGCAGCCCCAACTTAAGAGGTGATACTTGGCAAGGAGTTTGAAAAGCAGAAGTGGGTGACCATCCTGCACCCCTACAACGTGCCAGCCTTTGTACAGGGCCACATCATCTTTGGTCTTAGATGGAATCTGCGACTCACTGATTGCACTTCATGAGAAACCTTGGCTTGGAGAGCTGGAAGGTCTCACTGAAGGTCCTACACTCAGTATGTAGCAGGGTCTGGATTTGAACTCCAGACCCTTTACAGAGCCTCTCCTGGACAAAGAGAACCTATGTGGCTGGAAATAGGGTGAGAGATCAGCCAGGATAAAGGAGAAAGATCAAGGAGCAGGCAGGGACAAGCCATTAAAAATACTCTGTTGCCATGCTAGTTTGGATTTTATCACAAACTAGAGGCCCAGTGCATAAAATTTGTGCATGGGAAGAGCTCCTGAGCTCGGCCTGCACCCTCTCACAATCCAGGACCCCTCAGGGGATGTCCAACTTCCGGTTTAGGCCTGAAGCCTGTAGTCAGACATCCAGCAGTTGGACATCCCTCTCACAATCTGGGACCGCTTGCTCCTAACTGCTCACCTGCCTGCCTGCTCCTAACTGCTCACCTGCCTGCCTGCTCGCTCCTTACCACTGAGCTCACCACTCCTTAGTGCTGCCGCAGAGGAGGAAGAGGCTCCTGCCACCACCACTGTGAGCCTAGCTTCTAGCTGAGGGGCACTCCCATTGTGGGAGCACACTGAACACCAGGGGAAGCTCCTGTGTTGAGCGTCTTCCCCCTGTTGATCTGTGTGTGTCAGTGCAACCAGTCATTCCATCATAATGGTAACAGGCTTTTATATATATAGATATATAGATAATTATATCTATATCTATAGATATATAGATAATTGGGAGCCACTGAAGGACCTTAGGAAAAGAAATATCACATTTGTTTGGATTTGAGCCTTAGAAAGATCTCTTGGCTGGTGTGGGGAGTTGCTCAGTAATAAGGAAAAATCACTGCAGTTACACAATGAAAAGAAGAAAGATAATGCCTATAGACAATACCTATACTCTCAATCTCAGTGTTTCCTTCTGCTGCCTGAACTGCACCAGGATGGACCAGGGACTGAACGTGCTGGATATCAGGGTTCTGCAAACTGGTGCCCGTCTCCCTGAATGGACTGGCACCTCCAACAATGAAGCAAACCCTGTCCACCCCTTGGGCAGACCACAGCATTTTCTGGGCTCCTTTCTTTGTCCCATTCTAACTGATAACAAAGCAGGTCCTCCAACAACATTTTGTTCAACATTGTTTTGTTGATGAGATGCCTTAGGAATTTAAATCTCATTTATTATATCAATTAGCCTACAGTAAAATTGGTTTTATTATACTTTGTTTCATTTAAAGTCACAGACCTTATCAACTACACAAGTGAGGATTTACTGTATTATTAGGTACTAGTGGCCCAGTGCACAAAATTCGTGCAAATTAAAAGGGAATTATTAATTAGAGGAAATATTTTTATATTGTTATTTGCCCTTTCTCTATAATAGAAGTGTCAGAGATGAAAGAAAATTAGCAAAATGTATATGAAAATCTTCTTCCTGTCAGAGTCTGGGGCATGCTGCAGGACCCAGAGTTAAGTCGCCACCCACCCACACACCTTGAAATTGTGCAAGACCCAGACCCAGCTGGCCTCACCCTTGTCAAGCCCAACTAGGGGGCACAGCTTCGGGTATCCTGGTGCACACCAGGTGGGAGGCATGGCCTGAGGCCCACCGTCAAGCCCTGCTGGGTGGAGGGTGCAGCCTCAGATTCCTGCTATTGTTCATTACATGTACCCTGCCTCTGCTGTGGGCACATACGTCTTGTGTTACAGGAACCTCACCTCTGCTATGGGTGCAGCAATATTGCAATGGCCTGAGGGTTAATTTGTATATTACCTCTTTATTATATAAGATTATTTTAGTTTTTCTTCAAAAGCTGGCCTAGGTCTCTTGAATCCCCCACAACCACGCATACAGTAAGTTCTCCATAATTGGTCATTGAATCAGCCACTTCAAATCGTTCTTGGTAATTATAGTATGAGAATACATAAATGAAGCAAAGATTATATGTATTACCCTGTTCTTTTTTTGATTCAAATATACCAAATATGTCTAGAAATAAACCTTAATGGCAATCCTTTTCACCTATAAAGAGCAGAAAGGACAATTACCCGTTATGTGGTTGAGGATAATGGGATATATTATGTATAAAGACTAGTCTTCTTTTTAAAAATATGGTTGCTGAGACCACCAGTCCATATAATAAGATGAGGTAGTAGTCATTCAAACTGAGATGTGTTGAAAACTAGAGTTTATAAAAATTAAAGCAGAGGTTATAGAATTATTAGAACAAGAGAAAAGAAGGTGATGCAGTATAGTAATTGAGATGAAAAGAATCTCACATCACTCCACAGCAGATCTCATTGGCTATCGTCTTAGCAGGAGTCCTTCTCTTTGCTAACAGCTGAGCAAATGGGCACTATTAAGTAATTTTTCTCTAAGCATTCTTTTTAAAATAGCAAAATAAGTTATCTGTTAATGCAAGGTTAAAACTGTGTCTTCAAAATAAAATCTGGCCCTAGCTAGGTTGCTCAATGGTTAGTGTATAAGCCTGCTGACTGAAGGGCCCTGGTTTTGATTCAGGTCAAGGGCAAGTATCTCCATTGCAGGCTTGATTCCAATCCCAGTAGGCAACCAATGGATGTATCTCACATCAATGTTTCTCTCTCTATGTCTCTACTTTTCCTTTCCAAGCTCTCTAAAAATCAATGGGGAAAAAATATAGTCAGGTGAGGATTAAAAAAAAAAAAAAGAAAAGAAAAGAAAAGAAATCTGGTTTACAGAGGGAAATAAAGGCACTGTATGAGGATGGGGCTTGTAAGGGAAGGGGGTGCTTTGTTTTCTTTTTTCAGGAACATATCATATCAGAACATGAATATTGTATTTCAAAATGGCTTCTCTGTGCACATACATCCTCTCCTAATGCTTCTAACCAGAAAATTATCAAATGGAAGATGTGAACTAGAATGCAGTTTGAGTTGAAGGGAGTGTGAAATTAAGAAAACTTATTATTCGTAGGTTTCCTTTTATGGGGCTTATGTATATTTGCCTAGATGTAAAAATGTGAATTCAGTGATTAAAAACTTCAACCTACAAAGCTTTTTAATGGAATAAACAAAATCACTCAACAGTTTGTTATAACCTCAAAACTCTATGGGGCATTTATATTTTACAAAATGTATTTCTCATATTTTATCTTGTTTAATCTTAGTACAATGTAAGTGTTCTAGGTGATCTTCACATAAGTTTCCTGAGCAAAAACAGTAATTCAGGAGCATTAATTGAGCAACTGTCACATGCCACTGTACTGAGTGATGGGGTCTGGCAACAGACTCATTTTTTCCCAATACCCTCTTCCACCTCCACTTCCCCATCCCCCTGCAATCCCCACACTATTGTCTGTGTTCACGAGTTGTTTCTCTCTCTCTCTCTCTCTCTCTCTCTCTCTCTCTCTCTCTCTCTCTCTCTCCTCTTTGAAGTGACACCTTGATGAAAGGATTTTTTAGGGGTGAAATAGGGAGGTTTAGAATATTTTTTAAAAATTAAAGGGTCCATGGAAAGAAGCACAGGGCTATAGAGCTGCAAGCGAGTACATTTCCATAAGACCAGGGAGCAGCAGAAGTTACATTTCCATAAAATAAGGGAGCTGAGAGTAGCAAAAGGTCTATATTTACAAAATAAAGGAGGAGAAGAAAGCCCAAAGGAAATAGGAGGACCATGAGGGAGAAGGAAGAGGGAACTTCAAAGGAGGTTTAAGCTCAGGAGTGCTACAGTGACCAAATCAGAGGAATAGTGATCAAGCAGGAAACTGTAGCCTTTATAAACTGTGAAAAAAGGGGCTCAGTGGAAATCTTTCCCCCTTCCATGTGGGAGGCTGTACTTGTTCTTCAATAAATGTCTGCCTTTACTATAGCTCTTCTCTCCATGGTTTCTTTCTTGGACAAAGGGCCTGGGAGAAACCATCCTGCTCAGGAGAACACCTGGAGGTCCAGTCCAAAACTCCCGTACCATTAACAAGAAATGTCAACACATAGTCTAAGTGCTTTAAATCCTATGCTGAACTCAATGCTATGGAAGCAGTGAGCTGAGTGGTAGGGGATGGTTGTGGTCAGAGAATGGTATAAACTCTGTGGTTCTGCTTTATAAATTAAGAATTATCCTCAAAGGAAATAATTCTTTTTAAACATTTTTAAAACAAATACTATTGCTGAAAGTATTAGGTCTTCTTTTCCCCCCCATTGACCCCTTGTAGTCCACCCCACCCTCCTCCTTGCCCCAGGCCTTCACCACCTTATTGTCTGTGTTCCTGGTGTATACAGATCTAAAATAATAAGAGCCTAATATGCTAATTAGACCAATGGCCATGAGACCTTCCCTAGGAAGCTGGGACTAAGAGGGCCTAAGCAAGCTAGGGCTGGGAGGCCAAGCCCCTTGCACAGATTTTGTGCTTTGGACCTCTAGTATGCATACAAGTTCTTTGGTTAATCTCTTCCCACCCACAGACCCTGCCTTCCCTTTGAGATTCCACAGTCCGTTCCATGCTTTCAAAGGAAATAGTCTTTAATAGGCCAGTATATCACAATCAGCTGAGGAGCTTTTTAAAATAGAGTTTTTTGGGCCTTTCCCTGAGATTCTAATTCAATAAGCCTGGAATACATTCTGGGCTCCTTATTTACAAACACATATAAAGGCTATATATGCAAAAAAGCCTTTATGCAAAAACTTGATTAAGAATCATTTTCTTAGAACTGTGATGCTCCATGCTATCTAAATTATATTCTATGATTTAAGCCTGAAATGCCTTTGGCTGTTTTTCTTCCCTTCAGCTATAGGATTTATTACTTTTAAATGCAAATAACTCGGGATGGAAAAGGCTTTAAACTGTTATCAGCCAGTAACTGGTTTTGTTCCCTCTGCTAGGATTAAATGATGCCTCTATTCCGTCAGCCACTGCTTCCTCTGTGAATCATTTCCTGACCATCTTCTCTTTTGCTCAGACACAATTACTTTCTCTCCCCTCCCTTCCCCTCCCACAACCTCTCAGCTTGTATTTCAGTTACTGCTTATCACATCGTGCCTGCCTAACTTCACTGTCTTAAGGGCAGGTTTCCTGTCTTTTGCTTGGAACTTGACATAGAGATGGAGATCCACATAAATCTATGTGGAGCGTAAGTAACCAAATTAATTAGAAAATTAGTTTACAGACTGGCTTACATGAAAGCTGTAGTCGTCATTTTTGATTCGTGAGGAAAGAACATGTGAGTGGAGGCAGGGTCCAGTTGGGTGAGTGAGGGTTGTAGATGATTACAAGGAGGAAGGGCAGAAAAATTTAGGTCTGCTTTGCCATCCTGCCTACAGCTGACCTTAGCAATCACCAGTTTATTTTCATATTGATAAATATCACACATTTTTGTTACACAAGAGAAACTCTGACAAAAAGCACAGAAGAGCTCTGCCTTCATAACTGTGATTTTCCTTCAGAAATTATTTCTTGGTTAAGCCTTTGTAATCATATTTATATATTTTTTTAATAATAAAAAAGAAACCTTCCCTATGTAGTTTATCCTTCATGGCTAAGTGAAATACATTTCTATTACTCATTCATACTTCCTGTTTCTATGTCATAGAGATATTTAATGTACAGATTAAAATGCTATGAGGTTTTAGTGTCTTTATCTCCTTGTAAAAATAGCTGATTTTGGTATTTCAGAGGGGAAAAAATGCCAGTGTATTACACTGAGTGCTTGTGGCCTTGAACAACTGTAGTCTTCCAAATACTTGACTTGTTTTTGAACCAAAAGAATATTTTAAGGGCTGCTTGTACAGTGTTTTGTAGAATCAAATGAGGAATGGATGTGTTTCTGTAGCAAGGACATCAAAGAACTTTTAAAGTCCCAACATACTACTGAAATTAGAATTTTCATAATAAAGGTATATCTCAAGATATTTTCATGAACAGTTCAAAAGAAATGAAGGGAGGGTACATCTAATATCGCATAGCTGAATAGCATGAGGATTTTTGGCTTCCGGTCCTACTGCCGCAGGTTGTGGGTCCCAGCTGGGCCCTGGAATCACACTGCACAAGTGCTCTGACCTTACTCTTAGTCCAAGGGTCTAAGAGTGCATCTTGGTTTAAGAGGCTGCAGATTAACTGTTCTTGTTCCCTCAAATTTAATATGTTGGAACCTAATCCCCAATGTGAAAATTTAGAAGGTGGGGCCTTTGGGAGGTGATTAAGTCATGAGGATGGAGGTCTTATAAAAGGGATCAGTGCCCTTATAAAAAAGTGCCAGAGAGGTCTCTCTTCCCTTCTGTAATGTGAGGTTATAGCAAAAATATGAACCTGGAAGCTGGCTCTCATCAGATACCAAATCTGTCAGTGCCTTGATGTTGAATTTCCCAGCCCTCAAAACTGTGAGAAATAAATGTCTATTTTTATAAGTCATCCAGGCTGTGGTACTCTGTTATAGCACCCAGATGGACTAAGACACAAGACCTCTTAAAGGACCTTGGACATATCTAATTTGATTCTAATCTTTCAAAGACATTTTAATGAGAACAGTAATAGTAGTAGTTCCATCTGTTGTACACAAGTGTATAGCAAGCCCATATATCTTAAATGTAATCCTTAAACAGCCTTATGCTGCAGGTGGGTCCTTTCCATTTTATAAATGAAACAATAATTTGCACAATTTAAATGATGTATTCTTAGTCTCATAGATAATTCATATTTGAACTTGAGTGATTCTGACTCTATACACATTATTCAGTAAAAAACAAACAAACAAACAAAAAAGTGGCTTTGGAGAATCTTATAAAACCTGGAAAGTTCTTGAGACCTCAGCAATGAATGATATACTATCAGAATCCCAAAGATAGTTTTACAATTATTAAAAAGCCATGAGCCTTCCAAGGCTGCCAACATTCATCATGAGGAAGGACAGCTAAGCAGCTCCATCAGCAGAGGTCCCACCCCACATCCTCTATGAAGCGAATTACATTCTGATGTAAGAACTACTGAGGTTAGGCTGTTACGGAAGCAATCATATGCTCCTTGAGGTTAAAACATAGTAGAGGAAGATTTTAGAATCAGAATTTCTGATTCCATTCCACAAACCACTGGCATTTGACCTGTGCAATGGCTCTCACACCCCCATCCTCACCCCTAATCAAACACTTCCTCCTCCCCCAATGCCCAGTGAGTCCAGAATCAAAGCAGCTAGGGTCCATTGATATGTTGGCATGGCTGCAACATTAAAGTGAGAGGGAATAAGTCCTTCAATCCTAAGTCTGAAAAGACATAATCAGTGGTCTGGTAGTATATCTTTTCTTTATACATCATTTGGGTATCACTTTTATTGCTTTTATTTCCAACTATTGGCTGCATCATAGGTATTCAATTAATATTTGTTGGTACAGCTCAAACATTTTGACACCTACTTGGTCCAATGCTCTGTAATAGACGCTGTAGGAATAAGGCTACTCTCTGCCCTCCAAGAGCATTCCCTCTATAGTGTTAGTGAGCCATGTACATAGGATTTTGTGGATTAAAAAAAGACTTAAAATAAAGGTGCCAAAGTGTTCAAAGGTGTCTAAGTATTTTGAGTGATGCAAATTATGGGTGGGGTTTTCCCCCTTTTATCTCTTATATATTTTTTCAAAATTATGTGGTACATGTGTACATTATTTTTTCTTTGAAAACCATAATGTTTGATAATTAAAACACACACACACACACACACACACACACACACACACAAAACAAAAAACAACAACAACAATAAAAAACCACACAGCAATCTGAGTGCCTGATGAAGAGAAAGAATATATGTAACTGAGATGTTAAAGACAAAACAAATCTTTGACATTAATATGCCTTTGACAATTAGAGGGCTTGGATTCTTGATTCTCTTTATATGTCAACTAGAGGCTCAGTGCAAGAAATTGTGTGCAAGTAGGGTCCCTAGGCCTAGCCTGGCCTTCGTTGCATGGCCTCTGACACCCTGTGATGCTACGTGAAGCTCCCCACCTCGGGATGCTTTCTGATACTTGTGGCTGCTGCCTCTTGGCTGCTCTGTGAGGCCCCCACAACCCCGCCACTGCTGCACGAAATTCCCTCTGCACTGCCACTGCTCTGAGAGGCTCCCTCTGCCCTGCAACTGCTCTGCTCAACAGTCCTCTGCCCCGCCCTGCTGCCACCTCCCTGCTCATGGCAAGTGGCTGGGGGGCAAATTAGGGGGAAGGATTGAAAGGTGCTCCATGCACCTCCTGGTGACTGGTTGTTCTGTTGTTACAGCATTACGACCACTGGGTTTTTAGTATATAGATTAAGTGCCAGGGATTAAAGATGGATAATCATGAGTCAATTGGGCTACCAGGGAATAATGCTGTTTCTCTGGACTAAAGAATATGTTCAGGGAGTAGGGAGATTGAAGCTAGCTAGACTGTTATATTAGGATCAGTACATGGAAGGCTCTCAGTATCAGAATGAGGTATTTATACATAAATCCATAGAAAATTGAAAGTCATTCATGAATTTTCAGCTGGAAAATGATTTATCACAGCTTTACTTTAGCTGGAAATCATGTGCAGAACAGATTGAAGGTAGTGGAGACAGGAGGTAGGGAGACCAATCAGGAAGTGATGAGCAGGGCCCAGCCAAAAAAGCAATTATCACTTGACTATTCATGTATCGATTTTTCAGATGTGGCTCCATGCGTTTTCAACCTCTTTCTTTTCTAAAACTTATTTTTGCCTGTCCAGTTTTGATTTTCAATTGCAAAAAAGAGACCAGTCACTTTGTAGCTCAATTTTTCTCACAGGTGAAAGAAGCAATGTTGAATAGAGGTCAGCCTTAATCTGTTACATTCCCACTGATAAAGGGAACATTAAGGACAGTTATTTTCAAGGCTAGATGAGTTCTGTCTTTAGGATTGATTGTTTGATTTTTTTTTGTATTCTCCCTGGAGAATAACTTTTCCATTGATTTTTAGAAAGAATGAAACGGAGGGAGGGAACAAGAGGAGAGAGAGAGAAACATCAACTGATTGCCTCCCACATACACCCTGATTGCACCGAATCGAACCTGCAACCGAGATACATGCCTTTGACCTGAATCAAACCCATAGCCCCTCGGTCCATAGGCAGATGCTCTAAACACTGAGTAAAACCGGCCAAGGCTATGATTAATTTCTAATTCCTTTTGTCACCTTAGAGAAAAGACTGGAATTTCCTCAAAGTTTCAGGGATCTTCAACTTGCCATTCAGAATAGCTGATTCTTGGAGAGATGGAGCAGGTCAACTAGCTCTCCTCAGAACCATAAGTAGGAGGGATTAAGTTCTCAAAACCTTTACCAAAGATGACTGATTAGAAAATCAAGGCATAACCATCACTATGGGCTTGATGCCATGGGCACAGGAACCTTTCTTTGCTTACTTAGAAGTGGAAACCCTTTCTTCCATATCCCTGCCTCAGCCCACAGATATGGAGACATCAACATCTTTGGTCTCTCATGATGGATTTCTGCCCTTCATCATTTCTTTCATCCTCCCTTCCCTTCCTCTATCCACACCCCATTTCCGCACTTCTCTCTTGAGCTGCCTGCTTCTGCCTCCAGCCATTGGGAAGGGTGTCTATGGTCCTCCGATTCCCCGGGGCCATCTGTTAAGATTAGCAGGGGTTAGAGTTGTCTGCCCTCAGACTGTGATCTTCCATGCAGTGAGAGGGGTGTGTAAGCATATCCCAAGTCTGTTTTATAGACTTCAGACCCCTCAAAATATTCCTTTGGTCTGAAACTGCATCACCATAATAGTATACTCCACTCAGTTTTGGGTCCCATCCAAAATCTGATTACCCTAGATTTACAAGAGAGTCCTGAGTTTTGGCTTTCTTCAATAACCATTAAAAAAGCTGCTATTCTGATGATGTTTTGGCTTTCTGTATCTCTTTTCTAATGGCAAAAATAAAGTGGTTGTTAGTACCCCATAACCAGCCATACTTAGAATTAAGTCATGGGGAAATGAAATGCCCTGCTTATTTTGACTTTGTGCCTCTATTCAGGCAACAACCTCTTCCCAGAGTGCTCTTTTCTCTCTGACTCAGTCCAATAAAGGATGGTCAAATATGCCACCCTGTCTATGCCACGTTAGAATGGGGTAATTTTAAGCAAAAGGCAGTTAAGAAGTAGATATGGAAAAGCTCTCTACCTAGAAGAACATACATTTGTAAAGGATTCCTCCCTTCCTTCTCTACCAGGAGGACAGAAGCTAATCACCAGACAACTCCAGACCCTTCTCATCCTAGAGAGGCAATAGGGATACATATAACAAACCTCACTGACTAATCTTTGGCTTTTGTTTGTTTCTTCATATATCCATCTAATCTGCATATTTCCCACAATTTGCTATCCTAGAAACTCAAAGTCCCTTTCCTTTGTCTTGTCATTTCTCTAAAACATTTTTATTCTCTGTTAGATCTAATATAAACCTAACTTCTAATCACCATTCTGAATCACTCAGCACTGAGTGCTACCAGACATACACTGGTATTTAGAAACTTCTGTTTGGCCCTGGCCAGTGTTGCTCAATTGGTTGGGCATTGTCCCACACACAGGGAAGTTGCTGGTTGCGTTCTCAGGGCATATGCCTGGGTTGCTTGCTCCATTCCTTGTAGAGGGCTTGCAGGAGACAACCCATCAATGTTCAGCTATCACATTGATTTTTCTCTCTCTCTAAAAAATCAATTTTTAAAAAGAAACTTCTGTTAGTTTTATCTTGTTAACCTAATTTGCAGGGTCCCAATAGAGAAAACCTAAGAGGGTAGAGGAGAAAAAAGTTTTTGCTTCCCTTATACCAGCAATATTCACCTTTGTGAGGTTAAGTAAATCTCTTCCTTGTGTGCCCAGAATATTACATTCACATTCTGTCACTGCCATTCCCAGCATTTTATAATTGTTTCTCCTTCACAGTATTATCACTTTCTTCTTATCCACAGTACATTCTCTGAAATGCCTATTGACTTTGTAAGTGAACATTAGGTGGAGGTGTTTTTGTTTGTTTGTTTGTTTGTTTGTTTTACCGCGGTTCACTTCATAGCTTTTAAAGAAAGAAATACTGCTTTTTGATGCATATCTTTAATATACAAACCATTTTCTAATATGGTCGAATAACCTTCTTCTGCCTTCTTTTCCTTTCTTTCTCATTTTCTTGACTTAACGAAAATATTAGTACATCAAATAGAAAGTTATACGTATATGAAGAGGCATAATCATTTAAAATCACTACTTATTTCTGGTTTTCAAGAGTAAAAGTTTATTGTGAAACCGGTCTGGCTCAGTGCCTGTGGACTGAAAGGTCTCAGATTTGATTCCAGGAAAGGGCATGTGCCTTGGTTGTGGGCACATGCCCAGTAGGGGGTGTGCAGGAGGCAGCTGATCGATGTTTCTAACTCTCTATTTTTCTCCCTTCCTCTCTGTAAAAAAAAAAAAAAAATCAATAAAATATATTTTAAAAAGAGTAAAAGTTTACTTGTAGTGTGCTTGTAATGAAATTCTAGATTAACAAGAACACTGCACTGTCCAGGTATCATCCAACAGCATCCTTTTCAGTCTCACATGTTGCTTCACACATGGGGAGTCATATGCTCATGTGATCAGCACACGGGGTTTACGAGGAAAATTAATTACAGTAGTAAAGTATTATTTCGAACACATGCTTGTCAATAAGGCAGAAAACATTCCAAATGTCAGATGGCATGCAGCGGCAATATGTGTGGGGCTCTTCACCACGTCTGAGAGGACTCATAGGACATCATAAATGAGATTCAGGGGGCTCCCTGAAATTGTATGCAAAATTTTAGATATCTTATTTTTCTTTGAAGCTGATCCACAGCTTTATATCTCATGGATAACATATATATGTGAGCTCTGTGGCAACAGATAAACTTATAACCTCTCTGGGTTTACTGTTTAATTTGTAAAGTCACCTAATCTGTGTCCATTGCCTCACCTGTAAAATAAGAGCATTGGCCTAGACCAGTTGTTGGCAAACCATGGCTCATGAGCCACATGCGGCTCTTTAGCCCCTTGAGTGTGGCTCTTCCACAAAATACCACGACCTGGGCGAGTCTATTTTGAAGAAGTTTAAGTTTAAAAAATTTGGCTCTCAAAGGAAATTTCAATTGTACTGTGGATAGTTTGCTCTGTTGAATAATGAGTTTGCCGACCACTGGCCTAGACACTAGATCTCTAAGATGCTGAAGCTCTAAATTCTATATATTTTTAAAATCAGTCTACTTACACTGCACAATTCAGTAGTAGCAGATTATTTATGATATGCTAGGCACTGCATTAAACACTTCACATACTTTGCCTCATGTATTTAATCTTCACAAAACCCAAAGAGTTAAATGTTGTATTTTTTTTTAATTTTTATTTTATAATATACTAGAGGCCTGCTGCATGAAATTTGTGCACAGGGTTGGGGGTGTGTGTCCCTCAGGCCAGCTTGTACCCTCTCCCATCTGGGACATCCTTCTCACAATCTAGGACTACTGACTCTCAACTACTCACTTGCCTGCCTGCCTGCCTGATTACCCCTAACCACTTCTCCTTGCCAGCCTGGTCACCCTCTAACCGCTCCCTGCCAGCCTAATTGACACCTAACTGCTCTCCTGCCAACCAGATTGCCCCTAACTGCCCTTGCCTGTAGGCCTGGCTGCTCCCAACTGCCCTTCTCTGCTGGCCTGGTCCTCCTCAACTGTCCTTCCCTGCAGGCCTGCTCCCCCCCCCCCAACTACACTCTCCTGCAGGCCTGGTTGCCCCTAACTGCCCTCCCCTGCTGACTTGGTCCCCCACAACTGGCCTGGTCCCCCCAACTGCCTTCCCTGAAGACCTGGTCGCCCAACTGCCCTTTCCTGCAGGCCTGGTTGTCCCTAACTGCCCTCTCTTGCTGGCCTGGTCACCCACAACTGTCCTCTTCTGCTGGCCTGGTCCCCCCCACAACCACCCTCCCCTGTTGGCCTGATCACCCACAACTGCTCTCCCCTGCTGGCCATCTTGTGGCAGCCATCTTGTGTCCACATGGGGCCAACCATCTTTGACCACATGAGGATGGCCATCTTGTGTGTTGGAGTGATGGTCAATTTGTGTATTATCTTTTTATTATATAGGATTTATCATCATCATCATCATCACCGCCACTATCATTAGGACTGTGCCTGCCAAATTATAAGTTCTATAATGGCAGGAACCTTGGCTGTTTTGTTCCCTATTCTATATCCAATGTGTATCATAGTGCATGGAACATAATGGTTGCTCAATAAAATGTCTTTTGACTAATGCACTGAAACAAATGCATAACTAGCAACAATGCCCTGAATGAGACAAGGCCAAATAATATTACCATAGAACTTCATTCCACCTCACTTTCTTGTCTCCTTCTTCCCCCTTAATCCCGTTTATTAATCCAACTTTGCTTCTTCTGCTCTCTATTGCAAGAGCCCACTTCCTCTTCATTCTTCTTACCCACTACCATTTGTTTCTAGACCTAGCTATATATACACCTTGTTAAATTATCCTTTGCTCAAAGACTATATTAAATTTTCCTATGCCTATCTCATGAACTCTATTATGTATTCAGGTTTTAGGAAAGCAATCTGATTAAATAACTGATACATTACACTTACCCAATGAGACCCCCTAATCCTTTAAAGTGATCTCTGTTATTGATGGAATTTTAGAACACTTGTAAAATTTCAAATAAGACCACTTATCTACCCTTGCCTATAAAATGCAGCAACATTGAGGCACTGCCTGCTTCAACCAACACCCTTTGAAGCTCTTAAGCTTGGCGGCCTACTGCAACAACATTTAGTTAGGAATTTTTGAGCATGCATTTACCTCTCTTGCTCTACTCTCCTTTCTGACTCTGGTTTTCTTTCTGCCTTAGACTTTGTTTGATGTCTTACTAATACTTCCTTAGTCTCTGGCCTTAGCTGACCCTCGGGTGTTCACTACCTAAAAATGTTTATTAGGTCTCAGTACTAAAAAACTTGAGAGATACTCAAAATAGGGATGGGCTGAGATAAGCATAAGAAATCTCCTTTCTCACTGTTGACTGGGACAGTGGTTAGGGACTGCTTTACTTCCCTCCCTTATGTTTGCTTTCTTCCAGCAGCCTAAGTCCTAAGAAATCAAAATACTTATTACTTTCAAAGGAAAGAGATCTCTTTTCTATTCCAGGGTCTTAGCATTTGTTATGCTTTTGCTTAAAGCACTCTTCTCGCATAGCTTCCCATGGGTGCCTCCTCCTAACCCTTCAGGTCTCAACTCAAAGGCTACAGGACCAGGTCTTCCTTGACTCTCTAGCTGTACTGAGCCCCTTCCCAGTCATTCTCCATCACACTGCTCTCTTTTACCTTATTTCTGGCCTTTATTGAACTTCAAATACTTTGTTTGTATATAAGTACTTACTACCCTAGAGGGTGTTCCCCCAAAAAATATATACACACTTTGAATAATTATAGAAGTGCTTATTAAAATACATTTTACATTCAAAATATAATAGAATCAGCTGTTAAATGTGCATGCATTTTGGGGGGACACCCTGCATTTACTTACATGTTTGTTGTCTGTTTCCTCCCACTACCATGCAAGATCCCAAGGATAGAAACTGTATCTCCAGGATAGTGGCTGGTCTGCCTCACAGTAGGCACTTAAATAACAATATTACAGCCCTTAGGGCTCCCAATCTTCAGTAGAATGAGTGTGAAAGGAATAACCTTTCACACATTCTGCTGTGAGGATCCCTAATTTCTCTGTCCTGAGCTCTATTACAGTCCTGGCTGACATGGCTACATGGGAGTGCTGTCTCAAAATGCCAAGGTCATGGGTTTGACCTTTGATCAGGGCATATACAAGAAGCAAACAATTAATGCATAAATAAATGGAATGAAAAAAAAATAAATGGAATGACAAATTGATCTCTCTCTTTCTCTCCCTCTCTTTTTCTCTCAAATCAGTAATAATAAAAAGGAATCTGCAAAAATTGTTATAATTGAGATATTATCTTATCCAGCTTCTTGGTTCTAGTTCCCCTTTTTCTTCTTTTCTTCTTCTCCATCTTCTTTTATTTTACATAATTATTTATAATGCAAAACCATGATTCATGTAGAATTTTAATCTCAGTGGAAATCTAATTGCACCACTTGAAGTTAATTCAAACTGCATAGATACATAGTTAATTAACTGGCCTAATAAAACTGTGTTTTTGTTTTTGTAGAAAATAACCTAGCTTGTTAATACAGAAAGAAAGTTTCCGAATAGTAACTTTCAAATACCTTTTTTTTTTTACTTTTGAATTTTGAAAATGTGCCTTCTATTAAACATACACAACTTTTTTTGTGTTTGTTACAATAAAATGTTTCTAAGTTGGATGGAGGAAGTGAGTCATGGTCAGAGGAGTCTGTACATGTGCACAAGTACACACTGACCACTGGGCTTTGCGTACAGGTTCAGCAAGTTCACTGGTTGCCGGATATATTCATGACAATAGCAATGGTAATTATAACAATAAGGTCAGCAGATATTTGAGTAATTAATAACTTATCTAGGCATAGTGCCTTAAAAGTTATCTAATTTAATCCTCATATCTACTTGATCTTAGGTAGTATTATCACCATTTTACAGATGAAAAAATGAGCCCTCAGCCGGTAAGCAACAGAACTGAAATTCATACTATGCTGCTCATTTCTTGCACATCATACTTTGGAGCCTTGTGATTGGACACCTTTCCAATAATCTACTTAATAGCCTTCATAAAAATATGAATTCATTTATAATCCCGATAAAATAGATTTGAAGTAGGAGAGCCTAATTTACTTAGACAATCACATCTTGCTATCAACTGTTTGATAATATTAGCTTAATTATGGCCTCTGAAAATGTCTGTTCTCTTCAATGGAGCAAAAATCACAAAAGAAAGCTGAACAGGTGAGTAGTAAAATGAAATTAGGCAATCCTTATTATAAGTTCTATATTCTTAGAAAAGAGTCAATTCAACAAATGTACTATCTAGCCATAGATAAACAAGGCAATCTGTAAAATACCCACAGGAATAAGATATTTGTCCTACCCTCAAATAATTCATTACCAATTACCTGGAAGGAAGATATAAACAACATTTGTGATGGTAAAGGTAAGGTCATTAACACTATTTTTTATTGATAAAATTTATTATATCCTAGGTGCTGTGCTAAAAGTTTGTGATCATTTTAAAACCTCACTCTAACTCTAATTATTATCCCCATTTTACATATATAAAAGCAAAAGGTAAGAGTCTTGTTTAATATCACACTATTAGTGCCAAGGGAAATCCTATTCAATCCAAAATGATCTTTATACCATTTCCTGGTCCTATGTGGCTGTGGTACCTGCCTTGCCCTAGGAGAGACTCTGATAGGTGCTGTAAAAATGGTAGAGACTGGATGTATAGAATCTACAATATCAATATCTATTTACTTTCGGTTGAGAATGATTCTTATATTACAACTAGAGGCCTAGTGCACAGATTCGTGCACTAGTGGGGTCCCTCAGCCTGGCCTGCACCCTTTTGCCCTCTAAGACTCCTAGGGGGAATGTTGGACTGCCAGTTTCAGCCCACCTGCAGGGATCAGGCCAAAACTGGCAGTCTGACATTCCCCTAGGGCTATGGTAGTGTGTAAAGTTACAGGAGGCCTGGGAGGAGCCCAAGCCCTGGCTGGGCTTCCCACTGCTCCTGCTCATCCCAGCCTCACTGCACCTGCAGCTGCACCCCCTGCCTCCCACAGAGGTGGGAGAGGCTCCCACCACTGGAGCTGAGCTTACCAGCTGTGAGCCTGGCTTCTGGCTTAGTGGCACTCCTGCTGTGGGAGTGCACTGACCACCAGGAGGCATCTCCTGCATTGAGTGTCTGCCCCCAGGTGGTCAGTGTTTATCATAGTGACTGGTCAACTAGTCACTTAGGCTTTTATATATATGTAGATTACCTATGTCTTCCACATTTTGCTAGACTGAAAACTTGATGAAAAATTGGTCTTGGTATTCCAAAAACATTATAATCATGGACCATGTAGATCTGACTTTTGTGTAAGAGGTTCTTGTGTCCTTGGACACCTATAACCTGCAGTGTCAGAAGTGCTTGCACATGGAGAGTCACTGAGGCAAGGGAGAGGCAAGAGTTTCCAATGGAGCTCATCTTGACTGGTCCAAATAGCCACTTGCCATTTTTCAAGAGCACTTGACTTCTCAAAAACTATTCTAAGGTTCAATTTCCCTAGCACCTACTACTCACTCCTTTATTTATTTAGATATATTTTTACTTTTACTTTTTAAATTTCTTTATTGATTAAGGTATTACATATGTGTCCTTATTTCCCCATTGCCCCCATTCATGCCCTTACTCCCCTGTTGTCTGTGTCCATTGATTAGGCTTATATACATGCCTATAAGTCCTTTGGTTGATCTCTCCCCTTTACCCTCACTGTCCCCTACTTTCCCTGAGGTTTGATGTTCTGATTGATGTTTCTCTGTCTATGAATCTGTTTTTGTTCATCAGTTTATGTTATTCATTATATTCCACAAACGAGTGATATCACATGATATTTAACTTTCTTTGCCTGGCTTATTTTATTTAACATAATGCTCTCCAGCTCCATCCATGTTGTTGCAAACAGTGAGAATTTCTTTTTTACCTCAGGGTAGTATTCCATTGTGTAGATTTACCACGGTTTTTAATCCACTCATCTGCTGATGGGCACTTAGGCTGTTTCCAAATCTTAGCTATGGTGAATTGTGCTGCTATATGAACATAGGAGTGCATATATCCTTTCTGATCAGTGTTTCTAGTTTCTTGGGATAAATTCCTAGAAGTGGGATCACTGGGTTAAATGGGGTTTCCATTTTTAGTTTTTTGAGGAAACTCCATACTGTTCTCACAGTGGCTGCACCAGTCTGCATTCCCACCAGCAGTGCAAGAGGGTTCATTTTTCTCTGTATCCTCGCCAGCACTTGTCATTTATTGATTTGTTGATGATAGCCATTCTGACAGGCATGAGATGGTACCACATTGCACTCCTTAAGCCTGCAGTTGCATAACAGCTGTCTCTAACCCCTAGAGGTTTTATGGGCCTTCAATACATGTTACAACTCATTATTTACAGATTTAAAGAAGACCTGCCATTCCCAATCCCACTCTCTACCTGTCAATTTACACTTGGCTTATCTTGAGTTTTAAGCCCAGGCTCTCTAAGTTTAATTTAATACACTCTGCTTTATTGTCTCTCCAAGTAAAATTTAAACATGAACATAATGATCTTCCCAATACATTGGCCAAGTCAAAATTGACCTTCTGTCCCTACAGAGCAAGATTCAAATTGGAGATTTTAAAACAAAAAAGAAAAAAAAGGAAAAAGAAATCACATAGATCTGGAGTCTATATACACCTTAAGGTTAAGCTCATTCTACCTCTTGGAATTCAGCCACCAAAGTGTGAGGACCCTATCTGATCATATTTTATGCCAGAAGCCTACCAGGAGTGGAAAGAAAGCCTGAGATTATTCTCCATTAATGCAGACCAAGTGGACAGTAGAGAAATGCACAAAAATGTTATACTATAAACATTTCTTAAAAAACATAATTGAAGGTCACTCCTTGTGAAGGTGAATGCGTGAGTGGAGTGATGCCAAATAGTTCACATCCAAATCCCAGAGACTGCACAAAATTCCACTTCACACTGGCTAGGAGATGAGTGATGAGCATCCACCATACTGCAAAACTACTCCTCAAACAGGAGTACTCTTCTTTCCCTAAAGTCATACTTGTACTGCCTTTTCTATAAAAAAGATATTACTTTGCCTTAAAGACGTTGTATTAGTGTTGGGGTGTTTCTAAATGATTTATGGACCATTCAACTTAGTCACAACCAAAGCTTCATAAAAAAGTATACAAACTCACAGTAATAGTGCTTGAAGAAAAGGAGGGTTGCAGGGAAGGGGGGGCGGGGGGAGGGTTCTTCATTAAGCCTATCCATCACATGCCAAGCCTGTTTTTGCCATGAACAATTGAGAACACATGCATCATTGAACACATTAAAAAGCAAAGAAATGTAGAGACCAAAGGCTCACCCTTCAGTGTTAATGCTGAGCAGCACTGCATGAGTTTGCAGTAATGTAAATCATGCTTGATGGATTATTTTCAAATTAAAACTGCATCAGTGTTACCACATGCTATTTCCTTCATTTACAAAGTTCTGATGTAGAATTCATTTAGTATTCAACGATTCCCAATAATGCAAGACAAAAAAAACCTTTAGTTTACAAAAAGCAAGATTTGTTTCTATTCTAATTTAACTCATAAGAAGAAAAACCCCACAAATTCATTTAATATATAGTACTGTGGTCTATGCTGTCACCTGCATTTTGAAAGGGGTTGGAAACAAACTGAATGAGAGTGAGAAAATGTTGCTGAGGGAACCAAAGACAATATACTATGCACAGTTAAAGGACTCAGGAATATTTAAGAATATATATATATTTCTGTGCTCTCCCGGGCTTGACCTATCATGCCCAGTACTTCTGTCTTAATAGTCATCATTCTCGGTTGTTACCCCTTTTTTTTAAAAATCTTCACCCAAGCATATGTTTATTGATTTTAGAGGGAGAGGAAGGGAGATACAGAGAAACTTCGATGTGAGAGAAAAATACTTGCCCCAACTGGGGATCAAACCTGCAACCCTTCCATATATGGGATGACACTCCAACCAACTGAGCCATACTGGACAGGTTACCCCTTTTTAATTGTTATATTTATCAAACTATAACTTCCAGGAGAAGTTTAAGAACCTCTCTGCCCTGGTTACCTTTGTATCTACTGTACCTATGAGACTGTCTAACAACAAGCAGGGACTTATTGTTTTATGAATGACTGGTTAACTGAAGAAGTGGCTGTGATTGTATGTGACCCAACAAGTAGAATTAACTACAATGTCAATTTTGTGTTGATAAAACATTAAACATTTTCTAACAATCAGAAACACTTAAAGCTGGAAATAACTACTGAGGCGTTTTAGCAGAGGAGGTACCACAAACAAGCATGGGTGTAGTAGACAACAATCCAACTCTTGGGTCCTGAATATACCTTATCATCTTTAATATGCTTGCTCTCTCTGAGGCTCTATGGTTATAACACAGACACTTCCCAAGTCTGAGTGATAATTTACTCTAAGATCATTAGGACCCTTTTATGTGATCAGAAATACACAAACAACTTACAAATTTAAGTGGTTCAACTCTCACCTTCTACCTGGCTATACATTTATCTTGCTTCAATTGAATCAAAGGTAATATAGTAACTGCTTTACTATAAACCATTTTACTTTTTCTATTCACTATGTTCTTTTCTTTTCTTCTTCTTCTTTGTGTGTGTGTGTGTGTGTGTGTGTGTGTGTGTGTGTGTGTGTGTTTGTGTGTGTGCGTTTTTCAAAATGGGCCCAAGATCTGACTTTATAGATCCAAAATGGTATTCTTTACTAAAAATGGCTTTACCATTTTGGCTATAGGTAGGAACAAAGTATACCAAAGGGAATTAATAAAATTCCTTCACCCTCACAGCACTGTGTTTAATCATAGAAAATTATCTCTATACTTCATGAAACCAGTGTCTTCTATTATTCGCAGCATGGCTAAGCTACTTACCACAAAAGAATAATAAATCTTGAATCCAGGTTTAGCCACAAAGTAGTCATCAGACTTAAATGTTATTTTAATTTGGTTTGTTCTTGATGTTATCCTTGGAGGAACTTCCTTGTGTCCACACCACCGTCCTCTAATAATGGTACTGGTTTCAGATACATCTTCCACTTCCACAAAATCATATCTAGTATCAATTTCACAAAAAGAAACAAATTTTTATTAAAGTAGACTTTGAAATATACTTTCACCTATAAGTTAAAACTAACATATGTGATTTCTTATTACCTACTAGGTAGAATAAAAATTATAACCTACAGACATGTTAAAATCAAAGCTAGTTTTTGGATTAGGTTTTCTAAATACAAACTTCCACAATCTGTTCTGAGAGAACCTTTATACACATTTAGCCATGACTGTTCTCAAATCATTAATAATCAAAATGGGCTACATTCTGAGCATCTGGCTTATAAGGTTTGCCTGGAAAAAACTAATAACTATAATCTATCATAATATTTGAGAAGATGTTGCCCTAATTATATGGTCAAATATTTGCTATATAAAGTTTTTCAGATAAATCCCACTTTGAATTAATTAACCACACTAGTACTTTCTTAAAAAAACAACAAAAAAAAAACTAGCTGTATCTGTACAGCATACAGTACCAGCATTTTTATTGCACAATAGAAATCACTAATTTTTCTTTTTGGACACTGTCTTTTGAAAGGATAATATAATAAAATATGACTTTTATCATAATGGAAGCATATGACTTGGGTAAGGATGTGTGCTAATTAGTACTGTAAATATCTGGGCTGGTCAAACCAGGATGTGAATGAGCCTAAGACCATAGGTTCCCCTTTTGCGTTGGTCAGAGAAACAGGGGATGCCAGGATTGAACCTCTTTAGACATTCCATACAGCCATTTGATTCTAGAAGTTCGTCCATTCCATTCCATCTTTCCATCACACAATAGGACATCTTCTGTGAGAGTTACCATCCTAGGAACCATTTATACTATTTTCAGACACTCAAATCTTGGAATATTGTTGAGCTGAACTTGATGAGCTGAACTATTTGCCTTTGGGTTCTGGGCATCAAAGTCTCACTTCTTCCCACTATCTCTCCCCAAATGACTTCTCAATGCAAATGATTTACATTCACAGTGGACAGTGGCATTGAGGCTGGTGAATAAGACCTAGGAAAATTCCTGGGCAAATGGAATGAGGAAACTGAGACAGACAGTTAAATGGTTGGGCAATTTACAGCTAGATAATAAATCATAAGGTATTATCTTCCCTAGCCAAACACACACACACACACACACACACACACACACACACACACATATATATGTATACTACTGGCCCAATGCATGAATGAAGATTTATGAAAGAATGGGCCTCCATTGCTGGTACCACCTTTGCTTTGGCCTGAGCAGCCTTTCTGTTCCAGCACAGAGCCAACTTTCTGCCTTCCCACACTGTCCAGAGGCCCCGAGCAGCTGGGGTGGTGTGGAATGCCTTTGTTTTCACCTTGGCAACGACACAGATGTCCTGCCCTGTCCCTGGCCATTTGGCACCTGTGTATGCAAATTAATCCAACATATTTGTTGGGCTAATTTGCATACTCATTCCTGATTGGCTGGTGGGTGTTGTGAAAGTAAGGTCAATTAGCATGTTACTCTTTTATTAGGTAGTTTTTTTTGTAACAATTGCCAAAAGGAATCAGCATGAGAAACAGCACATTTAAATATAAAGAAAATCTAATATGGCTTTACGGTCCTACTCATGCATCTCAGAGCTCTTATTGGTTGGGCAGAATAACCTAAGGAGAAGGCAAATATAACAGCACGCTGACTTAATTTTGTTGAAAGTGATTTATGAGAGCCTTATGTCCTTTGCCTCAATTATCTAATGAGCAGAATAAGAAGGTTTATATGATTTTCCCAGCTAGTCAACTCTTGGGCACTGTGCAAACTAGTTACTTAAAGTTTATATAATGCTTGGAAGGGCAAAAGAACTAACAAAGAATTATTTCAAGCAATAACATAATACAGTGTAAACATCAAGGAGGTTTTGGACCAGAGGGTAGAGAATCAATTGCATTTCACTTTATATACAATATGTGTATATCATATTTATTGCTCAAAGCAGGAGTTTATTGGAAACTTTGTTAAGATTGCAATAGGTCATTCTGTTTTTTTAGGACACATCGGCAGTGTAACATCTGCTCCAGGTCTGATGTCAAGAGAGCACAACTATGTTTCTTAGGGAGTCTTCTGAGACAAGTCTCTGAACTTCATCTTTCCCTTCTTACTTGGCCCTGTCCATCTCTTATTCCTCTACTTCTCCATCAAATTTGAGGAACAACTAGATTTGATAGAGGGCCAAAAGGCAAACCATTCTAGCTTTCTCTTCTTCTGTTTTTAAGGCCAAAATGCCAAAAGAGTTCACTCACTACCAGAATCAAAATCCCTGTTCAGTAGTAGGAACCTGGCTTTCTCCTGCCATGTCATCACCTTTAATAATTTCTCAATAGAGGTGTGCATGTGTGTGTGTTTCATAAACTTTTTTTTCCAGCGCAGAAAATTAGTTTTTTTTCAAGGTTAAAAAGAAACAAGATCTCTAGTTTATTCTCTTTGTAAATACTGACTGGCTCTTCTTGCATGTATTTGAATCTGTATTTGGACATACAGTTCTCTCCATGGTCCTAGAAAGTCATAGCCACTGCTATTTTTCTTGAAAAAAAATATAGCAACATAATAAAAACTGTCAGCATAATAAACATATAACAAAGAACAGCCAAATTTGAGGCTCCCTTTTTTATTATTCAAAGAAAAATAAACCTGCTGGAAGGTTTTAGCAGCTCAGTAGTTCATTGGCAATGCAGAACAACTGTGTGCAGTTAAGTACAGAACAGAAAAAAGTCCTTCCAGAGTCTTATATATGATAATTAAGTGAATAAGATGCTCTGGAGCAGACAATTCAAAAAACAACAGCCTGGGCTTTGTCTGATAAATATTCCAAAAAGGGAGATTATCAGCCATGGTTTTATCTTCCAGTGCTGACTCAGACACTACAGGAAACAGACCATCTGAGGAGCCCACAGTCCCTGGGGTTACCTCCTCTTCCTTCGTACACATACCTGAGACCTTAAAACTATGATTTCAGGGTAAAGGCCTGACACCATAGGTCCTCACGGTCACCCTCTCCCAGGGTGAGGGAACCGTCTCTGTGCATAGGTTACATAGTCTGATTAGTTCCTGGAGCCAAGAACTAAGGGTACACACTCCTTGAGCCCAACTCTGACTTGGGCCAGAGCCACAAGCCTTGGCTGCAGGTGATGTAGGGTTATTGGATGATCCATCTGCTCCCAGAGGCTGTGGTAGGCTGGCCAAGACTGAGGCCTGCAGACTCCTGCCTTCTCTGGGGGTTGGGAGCCATGCAGCCTGGCTCTGGCAGGTGTGAAAGTGAGGTTACTAGAGCCGCCACAGCACCGTCCAAGCCCCAGTTGATTTTTCCCTTTAAGACTGACATAAGGCCAAAACCAGTTTTGCTCAGTGGATAGAGAGTCAGCCTGCGGACTGAAAGGTCCCCGGCTCGATTCCAGTCAAGAGTATGTATACCTTAGTTGCTGGCATATCCCCGGTGGGGGGTGTGCAAGAGGCAGCTGATCTATGATTCTCTCTCGTCGATGTTTCTAATTTTCTCTCTTCCTCTCTGTAAAAAATCAATAAAACATATATATAAAGACTGACATAAGGCTTTTTGAGAGAGAAGTGCTACATCTTGAGTAGGTCCAAAGAGCCCAAAGAAAAGTTTGATGTGATGCTTTTAAATTCATCTTTTTTCCCTCACCTTGGAAGAGTTCTCTACACTAGACATTGTTCTCCACTTACCTACAGATATCGTTTTCTGCTTCCTCTAATCCAAACTGATTGTCAAAGGCTAGTTGTATCCTTGTTTTGTCCTGGGAACGGAGCCGCCATGTCAGAAGCAGGTTCCTGGGGTAGCTGTTCGGGAAGCGGGGACTCTGTAGGTGGCCATTTCCTGTCACCTGGATGGTCTCGTCTCTCCGGTACAAGTCTGTGAGGTGATTGCTCTCTGTTAGTAGTCACAACTTGTAGAAATTAGTATGTTGCTCCAATTACAGGAAAGCAAAAAAAAGAACAGTTTAAAAAACATCACATTTCAAAGCAATTCTTGGTTTTGTTTGAAAACATAAAACCAAATGGTAGCCCTCTGGTGAAACAAACAACATAGACATTTCTTCTAGAACCACCCACTTCCCCTAATCCCTCACCAATGCTTTGTGATGACAAATGCTTTGTGTCGGAGGGGCTCTCTCAACATCATATTTGACAAGGAAAAAATAACGATTATCCCAGAACTCAGGTTCATTTTGATTGTAGTTCATTCACCATCTTTTCTTTATGTTTTTAATTTAAATTAATTAAATTCTTTATTGTTTAAAGTATTACATATGGCTCATCCCCCCCCCCCCCACTAACCCATTCCTGGCCACTCCCACCCCTCAGCACCATCCTTCTTCTTTTTTATGTAATACAAATAAAATATATATATATATATATATATTTAAAAATAGGGAGGTAGACACTCAATAAATAATGCTGTATAAATGAACCCATGAGTGAAAGAGACATTTTAAAGATCTAATGATGTTTAATAACCCTAAATTTCATTCAAGTGACATTTTTTCAGTGGTTTCTCCATCATAAAAATCATATTTTTTGTGTGTTAATTTTTAATGGCGTAAATCCAATTCATCTTCTATTTTCTGTGTGTTGTTTGTTTAATAGCATTTTGTTTGGTCTTTTCCTGAGTTCCTGAGAGGGAACTTCTAAACCCTTAGAATTTTGCAAGTAATAGAAGTGTTCTTTCTCATGGTACTCCCCTGGGGCCACATTATGCTAATGAGGTGAGATACTTGGAACCCCTAAGTAATTTCAGGAAGGGTGCTTGCCTCAACAGAAAGACCATCATGAGCTCCGAGCCTGGATATCAGCCTGGAGGAAAGGAGCATTGGAACGTGAGTTTAATCACATTGCTTGTGATTCAATCCACAGTGCCTACAGAATAAAACCCCATAAAGACTCTGGCCACTGGGGCTTGTGCAAGCTTCCTGGTTGGTGATGCACAGTGATGTGCTGGGAAGATGATCGTCCTGAGGGAACGAAAGCTTTGTGCCTGGGACCCTCTCAGACATGCTTGCCTTATGTGCCTCTTTATTTGGCTGGTTCAGATTTGTACATTTTATAATAACATTGCAATTTTAACTATAGTACTTTATTAAATTCAACGACTTGTTCTAGTGTGAATAAATAAATAAAAAAAAGGTGTGGGGGTGTTCCATGGAAAGTGACCTCACAGGGTGACATGATCATAAATTCTTAACTGGGCAGGTCATGGTGGGTAGTCAGGTCCCAGGCATGTGACTTTTTAGTAAGAAGTTTATATTTGCCTTAAGCAAGGCCTTTCTATTTTTTATGTGCATCTAGGATCACACACTTTTGAAATAAGCCATAACCAGCTGCAAAAAGCACATGATCTTATTAACTATTCTGTAAACTGTAATTCAACTCCTGTCCTTGCTTTTCTCCACCTCCAAAGAGTCTTCCTTAAATTTCTCCCTTATTTTCAAATGCATAAAAGATGGAGCATCTCTGGAGCATTTGAGAGCTTGCTCCCCAGCGTGTGTCTTCAGTTTGGCTCAAATAAACTCATAAAAATTCTCTACAGGCTCTGGCAGGTGTGGCTCAGAGAGGTCACAGGTTAGATTCCCTGTCAGGGCATGTGTCAGGGTTGTGGGCTTGATTCCCAGAAGGGGGTGTGTAGCCCACATAGATAGATGCTTCTCTCTCCCTCTCCCTTCCTTTTTTTTATTATCAATCAAAACTTATTTTTAAGAAGTTATTAAAAGGTTTGGACTTCTGCCCTAACCGGTTTGGCTCAGTGGATAGAGCATCAGCCTGCGGACTGAAGGGTCTTAGGTTCCATTCCAATCAAGGGCATTTACCTTGGCTGTGGGCACATCCCCAGTGGGAGGTGTGCAAGAGGCAGCTGAATCAATGTTTCTCTCTCATCGAAGTTTCTAACTCTCTATCCCTCTCCTTTCCTCTCTGTAAAAAGTCAATAATATATATATATATATATATATATATATATATATATATATATTTATTTATTTTTAAAAAGGTTTGGACTTCTTACATCAACACTAGCAAATGCTCAAACCTGAGGCTGTGGGAAAGGCTGAATTTTTAGCCAGCTGGTCAGAAGTGTGGGTAGCCTGGGGACCACCGAACTTGTAGCTGGTGTCAGAAGTGCAGTCTTGCAGGGACTGTGCCCTTAACCTGTGAAACCCGATCTAACTCTCGGTAGCTTGTATCAGAATTACATTGTACAGTGGATCCATTTTTCATTTCTCCCAGGATCCAGAGTTCTCTTTGTGCTTTATATTTTGGCTTTTTAGGCCCCTCTTATAAGCAGACTCCAGCCACAGCCTATTTCTGTTTCCCCGCAGAGAGTTCACTTTGGGGCCTGTAATTCAGTGCGCCTGGTCAGGAAGGTCTAAATTGCTGGCGGAAGCCACTCAGAGGTTGGGCTGCTGAGGGTAGCTCTTAAAGTTTCCAAAATAAGAGAAGGCATGTGAACAATGAGTCAGCCTGCGGAATGTAGTCTTCTCTCCCTTTTGCAAATATTTCTGTGCATATGGGAATTTCCACGTCACTTTCTTTACTCGTGCTGTTTGTAGTGTTGCACTGGCCCAGTTAAACTTTGTGTGGGAAAGAGAGTCCTAGGAAGAGCAAGGTGGCTAAAGGAAGTCACACTCCTGTCTGCAGACTAGGGCACTGACTCCACAGTCACCACCTCCAGAGAGCTCAGTTAAAGGAAACCCACAAGGCCAGAAACAGTTTTGCCAGCTGACCTGCTGCTCTTCTCTTCCTTTGACCTTATGCTGAAAATATAGCCATGAAAAGTACTAGTCTGCTCATTTAGGAAGTGGGTGAAGACTGCTAGGGAGTAGGGAGACAGGTGTGAGCACAAACTCTAATCTATGCATCGCAATATTTTCAATCCTTCTATCTCTTGATTATTATTTTAATATTTTGCCATATTTTCTTATCTTCAGTACTATTATTTAGTTATAATTTCTCTAAATTAATATTTCTAATGAAAAGCAAATCTATCCTAGATAAAACTTTATATCATCAATATAAATAGTAGTGGATACCATATGCCATGAATAGAAGATAACCATAAATCTGAATATATAACTATTAAATTCTTAAATAACCCATCTCAGGTATTCAGATTCCTCATTTGTAAAATAAAAAGGTTGAGTAGCATATTTTCTCTTTGGTCTCTTTCAGGGGTAATATTCAGTGTCTTTGTTGTTGTTGTTTTTTTTTGTTTCTATGTTGTTGCTTTTAACATTTATATAATTTTATATTTTTACTGTCCCAGAAACTATGCTAGATTCAAATATAAGTTAAGAATGTTTAGAGAGCAATTGTCTTTGAAGACCTGAGAAACAAAGCTGAGGCATACCATCAGAGCAGGGGGAGCTACAGGGCTAGCATGGTGAGTACAAGGTGTGTGCACGGCTCACAGTGGGAGGACTAAGCTGAGCACATTCCAACGGTTCATATTGGGGGGTTGGAGTAGTAATATACTTTAAGGGTAAACTACAGAAAGATTTGGAAGACAAATGTATCTGCACTTGATATAGGTGGAAACAGAAAAGTTCTGGAAAGGGTAAAAGGCCAGTGCACTGATCAGCAAACTGCAGTTAGCGAGCCATATGAGGTTTGCCTGTCTGTTGACTAATGAGTTTACCGACCGCTGCCTTAGGGAAAAACACTTAAAAAAATTATAATAATGCACTAATGTTTTTAACCTGAAGTCAAAACTTCTGGGTAAGGGTAATGCCTTAGCAGTGGTTTGCCAACCACTGGGCTAGTGGAAGGGAAGATCATCAACCTATTGGTGCTGTGGAAAATGGCCTGCAGGAGGGCACATGGAAGGAGAGCACCCGAAGGCAAGCACCTGCCATGGGACTGTCTCCTAGGAGGCGCAGCAGTCCCTCCTGCTCTGCAGGGACACAGTGCCCTCAGCTGATGCCTGAAACAGAGCATAGTCCACAACCCTACATACTCTCTGTCTTCCTATACATACAAACC
This sequence comes from Vespertilio murinus, assembly GCA_963924515.1. NCBI lineage: Eukaryota > Metazoa > Chordata > Mammalia > Chiroptera > Vespertilionidae > Vespertilio > Vespertilio murinus. The sequence continues at coordinate 100,635,654 of OZ004709.1, forward strand.
CATGGCAATGTTTAATTTACAAATACCTAGCAGGCACAGTAAGAGATGAACAATAACTAATAATAAAAAAAATATTGTAACCATACACCCCAATAACAGTTATGTGCATGGTCAGTGTGGCTCAGTAGTTGAGCATCAACCCATGAACCGGTATTTAATTCCCAGTCAGGATACATGCCCAGGTTTCAGGGTGTGCAGGAGGCATCCGATCAATGATTCTCTCTCATCACTGATGTTTCTCTCTCTCTCTCTCTCTCTCTCTCTCTCTCTCTCTCTCTCTCTCTCTCTCTCTCTCTCTCTTCCTCTCTGAAATCAATACAAATAAGTTAAAATAAAGTTATATGAGTGTGGTCACTGGTTTCAGAGGATTCCTTGCTAAAGTCTTCCTGAAGACTCGTCACTTTCTGGTGCACAACATTGCCATCAATCAGAACACATTTTCTGTTTATATCTCCTACCCATACATTTAATTTAATATCTTCTCCATATTAAGTATTTGACATATATTGGGGCCATAACTTTTACAGGTTAGTGTACACCAGCAAAATTAACACAAATTTACTTTTTCTTCTTACAGTTTCGCAGATAAGATTGGCTCTTACTGTATATCTTAGCAACCTCAGGATACAACGCCTTTCCTTATTAACTCACTGATTTAACACTTTACTTAAATAAAGAACCTCGTGCCTTCTCTTTGACATATCTGAATTGCCAGCATCACCTCTCTTGCACTTTGGAGTCATTATTAAGTAAAATAAGGGTGACTTGAACAACAGCACTGTGGTATTACAGTTGATCTGATAACCAAGAAGGCTACTCCCTGACTATGGGTGGGGAGGGTCTACTGTGGGGAGAATTGACAAAGGGATGAGTCACATCCTGGGTGGGATGAAGAGGGATGATGTGCAATGTAAAACATGAATTGTTTATTTCTGGAATTAATACTTTGGGACCCAACTTGACCTTAGTTAACTGAAGCTGTAGAAAGTGAAATATTAGATAGGGGGAAACTATATAGTTGCTAAAGAACAATGTTCTGACCTAGAATGGCAGGTAGCAGTAAGTCTAAATCAGGGAAAGAAAATCAAAGAAACTTGTAGTTAAGAAAGGACCACAAAGAGATGAATCAGAGACAGGAGCAATATGCTAATGCAAAGGCCTGCGTCCAGCATACCCTACACAAAGCAGAATGGGTTGGGTAAACATTTTTGAAGAAATGGAAGTCTGATTTCAATGTGGCAATGAGAAATTCAAGCAGAAGCTTTAGCAGGCTTCTGGGACTATAACGCCGGACTTAATGTGGGAGAATAGAACTGATGAGGTCTCTGCTGAGAGGAAAGGGAAGCTGTGGGGCAGGGCAGATCCCAAGGAATTGTCTGCAGAAAAGAGGCTAAGGCATGGGTGCTGGGCACATGTGTTGGGGGGCAGGGAGGTCAGACAACAAAAGAATTGCCTGGGAAACCAGAGAAGCAATGTCTGGGAGGCAGGCAGGGGACCCACAGCAGTGCCATGTCTTTGTCAAGTTGCCCAGAAAGAGGCGATTTTAAGGACACAGAGGTCAATGGTATCAACACACAGAAGACCACAGAGCTTGTCAATACGAAGTGAGCATCCTTCATATGTGCTCTCGTAGAGATTTCTGCCAGGAGAAAAGGGACTTCTTTTTTTCTAGAACATTACAAAAGACTAGGTTGTCCTAAGAGTGCTAGCTCTGATTTTAAGTTAAACACCAATTATATTTTTAAGAAAGCTGTAGTTTTATTAAGAAAAACTTGTTTCCAGTTTTATGAAGGTACCACAGACCTATATTGCAGTATATTGAACTGGAGGCAAAAAAATAAGATTAAAAATCTAATTTCTGATTTATTTTCCCTTCAAAACAAAATATTCCTAAAATCTACACATATACAAGTTAGATATATATAGAAAACATTTTTATAGTGCTTATTTTTGTTCAAGGCAGTTCTAAATACTTTGCATATTTCAGTTACAGCATCTAAACTTTATTAAACATGACCGTGCGTGTGTGTGTGTGTGTGTGTGTGTGTGTGAGAGAGAGAGAGAGAGAGAGAGAGAGAGAGAGAGAGAGAGAGAGAAAGAGAGAGAGAGAGAGAGAGAGAGAGAGAGAGAGAGAGAGAGAGCACTTAAATACTTTAGATCTCTGAGGGGACGGGCATGAGAGGGACTGGGAGAGATTAATCAAAGAATTTACATATATCCATGGATAGCCCACAGACACAGAGAATAGTGTGGTGAAGGCCTGGGGTGGGGCAGGGGCTGGGTGGAGGGAGACCATGAGAGGGAGAATGGGGGACACATATAATACTGTTAACAATAAAATAAACAAATAAGTAAACTTGCTGAGTTCATTATCACCATTTGACAGATGAAGAGTCTGAGGCACAGAGATGTCAAGTAATTTACTCAAGGTCATAGAGTTAGTGAAGTGTGGAGTCAGAATACAAAATCAGGCGATTGGCCCCTGAGCTGATGCTCTTAACTACTACATAGAAGGTGTTCTTCCTTCTTAGTCTGAAATTTGCTGGAGACTTTTAGACTCTTTGCTCTCTGTAATCCACTTTGACTTTTGAGTCACACTGTTTAACTATAATTGATAACTTCATGTCGATTTAGGACTATTCTTAGCTGGATAGTTATAATAAGATATAGAAACAGAGAGAAACCTACAAATTAAGCCTGAGATCACTACCAAGTATTATATGCACAGTTACATTTCTGAATGAAGCTATTTACTCTGGTGTTCCAGTAATAGCAAACACTTATGGAGCAATTAGTATGGGTCAGGCATACCATAAGTGGTTTAAATACCCGACTTTATTTAATCCTCACAACAATCCATGCCATCCATAATATCTGCATGTTACAAAGGAAACTCCAGCAGTTTGAAACTTGTGACCACAGGGCACAAAGCTAGTAATGGAATCAAACAGATCCAGAGACATAGAAGCCTGGAGCAGACTGAGGAATCTCAGAGGGAAGGCGGGTAGGGAGAGAGTGGGGGTGGGGGAAGGAATTAATTAAAGAACTTGTATGCATATATGCATAACCCATGGACAGGCACAATAGGGTGGTGAAGGCCTGTGGCAGGGGATGGGGCAGGCTAGAAGAGGTCAATAGGAGAAAAGGGGGACATATGTAATACTTTTAACAATAAACAATTTAAAAAATAATAAATATATCAGGGGTAGTATTTGAAATTAAAACAGGGAGATAAAAAAATAGATTTGACCAAGGAAGTTTATCTTCAGAACACACACACTTTTTTTTTTAATCCTTACCCAAGGATATTTTTTCTTTCTTTCTTTCTTTCTTTCTTTCTTTCTTTCTTTCTTTCTTTCTTTCTTTCTTTTCTTTTTTTTTTTTTTTTTGAGAGAGTGGAAGAATGAGGGAAAGACAGAGAGAAATATCCATGTGAGAGAAACACATCCATTGGTTGCCTCCTGCAAGCAAGCTGTCCAGGGCCTGGGGCACCCCAACCAGGGAGAAGCCTGCAACTGAGGTATGTGCCCTTCACCGGAATCAAACCCAGGATCCTTTGGTCTGCAGGCCAACACTCTATCCACTGAGCCAAACTGGCTAGGACCAGGACGTACACTTTAACCAGAGTTCTGTACTAGCTGTATAACTACAAAAACATGATATACATCATTTTTCATAGAGTTTCTATGTTTACATGGCAAAAATGTAAGTAATTTTGCATTTTAATACAGAAGAAGGTTTATATCCTCAAAAAACTCAGTAGTTCATTTGATTTTTTTTTTAATTTTAAAAAAGCAACTAAAATGAAAAATGTCAAGATGCTATATCTGTCTGCCCTGCTTCCAAAACTTTAAGCAAACTAAGGTCACCCAGTAGAGTATTCCAGGATCTCCTGAAAAGTCACTGCCAGAACGGTCACTTGTCTCTGGAACTCACCTGGAAAGAACCACCCTTCCCCAATGTGGTCCCCAGACCAGCATCCCGAGCATCCCCTGGAGCCTGTTAGAAAGCACATTTTCAGGCTCCACCAAGACCTACGGAAGCAAGGATGCCACAGGTGGAGTCCAGTGCTACTTGTGTTATTAGCCTGCCAGATGCTTCCGGCGCTCCCAAAAGTTTGAGATTCACTCTTATTCTAGACTTCCCCAGTTCCTCCATCCCTATCCTTTGAGCCAGGAACTCATATATGATTTTCAACCTCAACTCTTAACTGATGGCTTGTCATGGGCTCGCTCTCCTTTCTTTGACCTTAGAACCTCTTCCAGGACTTCAATTCTGGAAAACAATGATCTAGAGTCAGAGGCCACCAACCTCGGTGCCTTTGACTCTGAACACTTGGCTCTCACCACTTAGCTAGATTTTCCCATTTTATGGAAAAGTCATAGAATGTATATTTAAGGAGAAATGAAAATACACATAAAGGCAATATTTTAATTTCTTCTCAAGTTATGTCACCTAAGACAATATAAGATGCAAAGGGTAGATACTGAGTTGCTGACATAAAGATTAAACTATTTCATCCAAGATTCTATAGGAATAAGTGATGTTAAGTTGTGAACTGTGCTACCTCAGATAAATTCAGTGGAACAGTGAAGACCCACTCTTCTGCACCACACTGTCCCCATGTGACATCCAGGGGCCACCATAGTCACAAGCCCTATATTCTTAGCTATAAGCCCCAAACAAAGAATGGTCATTGAGTCAGGAAATTCCCAACTTACAAGGGGATTTATGACAAAATTTCACTTGTAAAATGGCCATTCTCTGATCATGCACTATATCATAGTGATGGAAAGTAACTTCACAGGGTGATCTGATCATATATTTTAATTAAGTGTGTGTGTGTGTGTGTGTGTGTGTGTGTGTGAGAGAGAGAGAGAGAGAGAGAGAGAGAGAGAGAGAGAGAGAAAATATTGATGTGAGAGTGGAACATCAATGGGATACCTTCTGCATGCCCCCTCCCTGGGATCCAGCCCCAACCAGGGCATTTTTCTCTGATTGGGAATTGAACTTGCAACCATTTGGTTCATCAGACCACACCCAACCAACTGAGCAACACTGGCCAGGACAGGCCTATAACTTCTTTAGTGAAAGGTTTTAAGTCAACCCTGCTCCTTGTTGTTGTACATCTAAGTGAAGACACCTTTGAAATATCAGAAGGAATTCCCTTCCAAGTGGGTATTAACCCTCAAGAGAGCACCTAATCCTGTTAACTATCTTAGAATCCAGTCTCTACCTGGCTTTCTGCAATTTTTCCTTACATCCCTTCTTTAAATTGCATATAAGAATCTGCAAAACTGTTATTCTGTGGGGCATTTGAGACTGTGAACCCTGGCATATATTGTCAGTTTGGCTCAAATAAATTCTCATAAAAAATCTCAAAAAATAGAGATTTTGACCTTTCTAACATTGACAATAGAAACAATGTTTACCCAGAATGTAGCTGAATGATATATAAACCCTTCTCACTTCTGCTGCAAACAGCAACCGCAATGAGAGCAACTGCTTACTTTTTTAGGGTGCAGTATATTTCAAAAGCATCCACTTTTGTAAGTCTATCAGAAATGGAAGTTGACAAAAAAGTAGGCAGTAAATATCATTATTTTCATTCTGTCCTTTCTTTTAAGATAAACTTTGTTTTGTGAAATTTAACAGGTAATGAAATTGACACAGAGAAGCTGAAGTGGTTATTGTTAGTCAAGAGAAAGTAAAGGCTGGCACATGTCAGACTGGAATCTCGAACTCAGCTCCATCCTGTTCTAGTCCTGGCGATTTTCTCACTAAAGGAGTCAGCAGCCTTAGACACACCATGTCATCTTTCCGGCTTCTGCTTCAGGTAATGGGGCATTTATGCTCTTTTCAGATTCAAATGACCAACAGCTCCACAATTTTCTTTTTGGGCGATACAATTGCCAAGGCTGGACGGTGACTAACAGACACCAGTGAGGCAACGATAGGACATGGAATCTAAAATCCCAAATCTTCAATGATAATGTTGTATGCTATTACCTAACATAAGAGTGCTAAAATGAGACTTCAACAAATGTTCAGCACTTAATGTTTAGTAAACTATTACTTCTTGTCAACCAGAAAAGTGTACTGGGCACAAAATGGCCATTTAGCACATTAATTTGAACACATTACAGAGCAATTCAAATAAATTCTTTAGTGTAGAAACAGTGTATTCTATCCTTTGTTCTTTTTAAATCTAAGTAGAGGTTTGTTTCTGAGAGACTGATTGGGTACAAGAGATAAAAACTGATGATTTTCAAAGTGCTTTAAATTTTCTTTGAAAGTTTCATAGGAAAGAGAAAAAAGGAAGAAAATCATATGCAGAATATTAAATTCCTTGAGGGAAAGAACCAGTCTTGCTCCCTAACCTGACCCCAGTCCCTTGCCAATCTGGGTATATGGAGACACTCAAAATATCCAGGAGTTCCACTTACTAGTTCCAAGACCCATAGTGGATGCCTGAAACCAGATAGTATTAAACCCTATACATACTATTTGCTTTCCTATACATGCATATTTTTAGGAACTAGTCTCATATCTGTTGAACAATGTATGAAACCAGGTGACTGATTAGATGTCACAGCTTCTCATCCTATACAGTTATCTAATTTGAAATATAGCAAGCTCAGCAAGAATATCAATAGTCAGGTCTATGCCTTGCCTAATGTATTACTACTGCTACTACTACTACTACTGACTACTAAACTACCTTGGGTAAACTTTGCACCCTGCCTCAACCAATAACAACATGGTATAGAAAATGCCCTAGGTCACAAAACAGCACCTTCATTGGTGAGAAGTACATGGTGTATTACTAAAGAGGGAAAAAGAACTAAGGGAGAGATAGAGAATAAAAGAGAGAAGGGCAGGGTGTCCCTAAGTTTCAAATGAAGAGGTCATTGTGTAGAACAGACCCTAAAAGAAGAATCAGGATTAAAGTAAGTGTAATTAGGTAATTTTCCATAAATCATCTCCTAACTTGAAAGGCACTGGGCTGGATTTTTCATGGGTGAGTTAGCTGCTGAAGGTAAAAATTAGACTCTTTTAACATAGCTCGTTTGAAAATCAGCCTGAAGGTATTTTCGACATTTTTTCCCTCAGTGTTTCCTAGGGCATTGCAGCTTGCCATCAAGGCACTCAGTTCCTCTTGGACTGACGATGGGACAATCTTCATCAAGGAATTTAGGGCTGACACCTGGCATGTGTTCCCAGTGGGAACTGGTCTTCCAAAAGCCCACGTCAGCTTCTAAACAGCCACCTATGCTCACTCGGCTGGCTTTTAAACAACTCAAGAGCAAAGTTAATTTCAATTCAAAATCCTCCGTCAGACTTTTCTCAGAACTCAGCAGTTGAGGAAGCCTTTCTGTGTGTGAAAAATTTGAGAAGAGGGAATTGGTTGACAGTTATATATCTTTTTTTTAAATTACAGCTCCTTTTGGTAAAAACTGATGTGTTAATGTTACATAAACAACCTTTCTTGTAATAACAATTCGGAGACAATGCTTTAAAGAGTAATCACTTGATAATTCCCTGAACTCAAATTCTTCTTTAAGAATCTGAATCCATCAAAGAGGGGGAGGGGGATTACTCTAAAGTTTTTTTTGACAATTTGCCAGAAATAGTCATCTGGAGTGTAGTAATTGTCCAATGTACCACATGCATAGGTATTATTCCTCACTTCACTGTATCTTTTAATGTGTAAGTTTGTTTCACATTGCACAACAGTGAGGTATCATAGTCTTTCCTTCAAAACAACTTTTATTTTACATACAGATTACAGAAGTGATATAAGATTATATTAAAATGGAAATGATTTTTTGTTTCATTTTTGGAAATTAAAATCAGTGCAAATAAAGATTGCCCTAGAATAGTTATACTATAATTTATATCAGTAATTCTCTGCTAAATATCTTTCCTTCTATTTTAGATTTTGTACTGTGATATTTACTTGTAAAGGAGGTGAAAAAAATGAAACAAAGATATTCTGAAATGTCTCAAATGGAGGTAGGTGAAGTTGAATGGCATGACTGAAAGTATTATAAAATCAAAGGCTGCTGAAGAGAGAGATCTTTCAATACAAACTTAATATCCAGAAAACAGAACAATCATATGACAAAAAAATCTGCTTTGATCACTACCAACTTAGCTCAGATTTATAGAATGAAAACCAGCAAAATAAAGAGAAAAGTAATAGCCAGGAAGAACTACATTTAGCAGAAAACATTTATTATTAAAAAAACCAAAAAACAATCCTATATAATAAAGGGCTACTAATATGCACCAATACTGGAAGAAGTAGTAATTTTGAAGATTTGAAAGTCAATTAAAAAGGCTTGACCCCATTCGTCTTGGCTGAGTGAGTGGCTGAGTGGCAACCTATCATGGTTTGATTCCTGGTCAGAGCATATGCCCGGGTTGTGGGCTCCATCCCTATTATGGGGCATGCAAGAGGCAGCCAATCAATGATTCTCTCTCATCATTGGTGTCTCTATCTCTTTCCCCCTCTCCCTCCCTTTATGAAATCTATGAATATATGAACTTGGACTTTCACTGGGACAATGAAATAAACAAAAATTATGATACTTTTATGGATATATTTATGCTGTTATCATTTTCTTATAAAAGCATGTTGTGTCCTTCCAATATGGACTCCCTCCTCCCAAAAAAGCCATTGCTAAATGAATGTTGGGTTTTACAAGTCTCTTCAATATTGTTACTTTGTCTGGTGAGCCTCCTCTATGGATTCTTCCCTTGTACTAAGAATAGGCATGGAGTAGCATTCCTCAGGAGAGGTTAGATTATGCTAGCCCAAATCTCGGTGGTTTTAATACCGCATGTTCATATTGGATTGGTGAGGCTCTGCTTCATGTTTTCTCACTCTGGGACCTAAACTAAGGAGGCCTCATCCTGGTAATATTAACAGTCAAGGCAGGGGGAAACGAGGAGATTAATAATTGCCCATTGGCGTTTTAACTACTTATGTTTACATTTCACCAGCCAAAGCTAATCACATGGCCAGACCTGACTATTGGCAAGATGGGTGCCTAGAAGAAAAGGAGAACTGGAAACTGATGAACAGTTCTTGCGACTTCTGCAATCCGTACCTGCTTCCCACACACTGAAGACTTTTTCTTTTGTTTTCTAGTTGGCAGCATGATCGATCGAGGCACAGAATAACATCTCATTATTTTACTATGAATCATTGCAATGTTTCTTGGGGGAGATGGTCAGGAGAGAAATGGATAGGGGCAGAGGTCTCATGGATAAAAACCTGGTGACTATGGAGGAAGAAAAGCAGGGCTAAGGTGCCAGAAAAAATATATTAGAGGAAGTGATCTTGATTGTTTTTTAGAACTTGTTGTTTTTCTGGAGATGGCAAATAGTTTACTAGGTAGGTACACTCAAATGGCAAAGGTTTCCTGCAGCACTGCCTGAAAGGGATTCTGAGCCCGTGTCTATACTAAGTGGGGGAAATGGAAATGATTAACAATGTCTGGCATAGGCCCAGCAGCGCGGAGACAGAGTATGTTTTTGCCATTCCTTGTTTATAGCCCTCATTTAAATACTGAATCATATTCTAAGTCTCCTTGTTGCTCTACAGTTACTTAACTTTCCTCTTTCCTGTTGAAAAATTATGCATGTCTAGAAAGCATTCTTATTCACAGGGGTACCTAATAAATACTTGCTAAATGAATATTTGCTTGAAAGTAACAAAGAAAAAATGGGTGGTTTACATGCCTAGCAGCAAAGGAATCTCTGGGTAAATTAAATTTACGTATCACATCTTTTGCATATTCCTCAGAATACATGCAAATGCTAAGTTAAAAGAATGATTTTCACAAAAGCTCATATTTACTAAATATGTTCAGGTTCTACAATAAGTGCTGAATGTTTATTGGTCTATTTGGAGTGCAAAGAAAAATTACACATTAGTCCTCAATTAGTCCACTTATTCAGAAACAGGGAGTCACTTGCTTATGTGCAACAGAGAGAAATTTTATTTTAGTCTTTATTTATTGACATCATGACTTATTTTATTGTATCACCAGCTCTGACTTTAAGTGTAGACAATCAGACAAGCAGATCAAGAGAGAAGAAATGAATAAATGAGGCTAATATTCATTGGATTTTGTTATTCTCCTCATCTCAATACTTTTGGTGCTGGTCACCACACACTGACAAGTTTGTCTGTGGTCCTGGCATTGTGCACATTCCCTCGCATCTAGCAGGTGTGGCTTTAAGTGTTTGCTACAGGAGTAAATAAGTTAACAAATAAAGGATCTATAGGAGTTGATACATGATAACTGCAGATAAAATTATTTTCCATCTCACGATTAGCCTGCTTATCCTCTATAACCATAAGTTTAAAGCAAAAATTAACAGCAAATCTGGAAAACTAAGTCAAATGATTAAGACATGTTCATAAGATTGAAATATATGTACATGATAGAGTCAGACTGTCAAATTAGGAATTTCTAATACATATTATCCTTTAGAGATTTAAAAATGCTTGCAATACACTCTTGAAATACATGTCAATATAAGTCAAGCTTAATATCTTATTGAATCACTATAATCTAAAATCATTTTTTTTCCAGATTCAATAGAAAAAAGATCTGGCCTTTAATAAAGAGTCATTCACATGATCATTTAATAAATATTGAGAACGACATAATTGTGTGTACATTAGTTGCTAAAAGGAATATGCTTGTACCCATAGGCAAATTCAGAGGCCTACGATGGTTTACGCTAGCAAATTGGAAAGCTGCATGGAAAAATGACTAATGATATGCCAGCATCTGTCTGGCTCCCCTGGGAACCCATACACAGAGGTGGCAAAAGTAAGTTTACAGCTGAAATATAAATAAATAATACCAGAATAAACTCTGTTTTGAGTACTCACTACTGTCAACCTACTTTTGCTCACCTCATAATAAACAGATAATCTCTAATATGACTAGCAGAAAAGAAATGTGAAGCTATTTTCTGGGACAGGCCCCAGAGTAGTCCATCACTCTAAGATTTATGGAGATGTACAGAGTGTCTGATGGGAATCAGGCACTAAATTTGGACAGAATAGGCTCATGTTTCATCCTTAGCATGATGTCACCTGGCAGACCGGGCAAGCTCTGGGTTCTTCTGTTATTCTTATTCTTGCAAAGGAAAAATACAACTTTCTATTTCCATCATTTTAAGGCTCCTAGAATATTTCCAGGGGATCTATTGCTCTGAACTGTTATTTTCTGATATTTTTTATTTTATTCATAAACTATGAGTAATTGTTTTTAAACCTGACTGATTTTTTCCCCCTGAAACACCCTCAATAAAATTCTAACTTTTAAATTGAGCTAGAGAGCATAGTCTTCTGGGAGATTGTCACAGATGCTATTCTATGAGAAGCTGGGACAGAAACAAGATTCTATTTTCTTCTTAGATTTACAGCCTATTGCTTGACAAAGAAATGCAGATTTACTTTATTCTCCAGGGATCTCAGGTGTGAACAAAACTACATTTTAAAGTTAATCTTAGAAAAACTCCCACGTCAGAAGCACAAAGAACTACAAGTCATGAAAAACTTCTTGTACTTCAAAATAAAAAAGTAAAGACATCTTTGCCTTAGCATATGGGATATAAAAAAGCATTTGAAAGCACCTGTGAACATTGAAAATATCTATTTAAAATTTTCTTTAAATAAAATAGTACATTTAAAAGCACGATTTCTTAACTAGTATAAGTGCTTACATTAGACTAGAGATATAAACAGAATAAATTGGGTTTGGAGAAGTGTGAAAACTGTATAAATTATAAAGTACCAGTGGACTAGTATGCATTATACTCTTAAGAATGGCATGTTTCACCAAATTATGAATCTGTGTGAGAGTTTGGCATGGTTGTCTGCTTTAGCTATTCACACATTTTCCATTTCTATTTTCACTTCTGGTTAAAGACCCACTCCTTCTATGCACTCAAAGAGCTCTCCGGGACACTGGATGAACACCAGCAGGTTTTTACTGTCTATTTCATGTCTATGCTACAGAATATGAAACTGCAATATCAATGCATTCTCTCTTTACTTATCAATTTTGGAAGCATAGTAAGTTCTCAAGAGTTATTAGCTGAATGAATCCATCTGAAATTCTGCAGAGGAGAGCTCTTTTACTTTATTTGCATAGCACCATATGTTCAATCATCCACTGAGCTCATAGGCTAATTCAGTCTGCAGGTAACAGATGATCAAACTAAAAATGACTTCAAGAAAACGTGTCATCTCACATAGGAAATCTGCAGGTAGAACTTATTCAGGGGGAGTAAACCGAAGGCTTTGCAATGTAGCCATGGCTTCCAGCTCTCTATTTGGCTGTCCTGAGTGTGTGGGCAGTTCTGCTCGCGATGAGACCGATGGCTCCAGCAGCTCCAGCAGCTCCAGCTACTTCGTCCCCACAGGGCTGGGTTCAGAGGCCAAGAAAGGGCCTTTCTCCACATGAATCCCTTTTTAGGAAATCAGAAACCTCCCTGGAACCTCATGCCCTCCCCACACAGGGCTCCCCTCCATCTCACTGGACAGAATCTGGAAACACTCTCAGGTGCTTGCCAGCCTCAAGAGGGGAACAGAATTGTTGTGACTGGCTCACACAATGCATTTCCTGCATGAATGGCATGACGACTGCCTGAGCCTCCTCTGAAGCTCACGTCTACCCATCAGGGCTCCGTGCGTGAAAGAGAGGAGGGAAACAGCTGGTGTGGCCACTGATGGCACTAATTTAACAACTGCTGTGTTTGTGTTCTTATCAAGTTTTAAAAGTCTACATGAACTATATATTCAACCAATATTTTCTGTATGCACAACTACTTCAATATGGACAGAGCACCATTACTACTCTTGGAAATGAAAAAAATGAATATGACCTAGCTCTTGCTCTGAAAAGGGTGTTTATAATATGTTTGGTGTGAAGGGAGGTTGGCAGAAAATCTGTCCTTCCACTCTTGGCATGTATAAGTACAGTGGTTGGCTCAACAGAGCCAAATATCAACTGTACAACGATTGAAATTTCCTGAGGTCAATTTTTTAAAAAAATCTTAAACTTCTTCTAATGCCACTTCTTCAAAATAGACTCACCCAGGCCGTGGTATTTTGTGGAAGAGCCACACTCAGGGGCCAACGAGCCGCATGTGGCACGTGAGCCACAGTTTGCCGACCACTGTACTAGTAGTACAAACTTAAGAAATATTGGTCATAGTAAAGTTAATTTTGTGAAGAAATCTCTGACATTTTCAACCTTCTGAAACCTCTCTCCCCTCAGTACTACTTGCTAATATTCTGTGGATGTTTTTCCTGTCTATTATATTAACCAGGACACAGAAATGAATACCAAAGCTATAAGATAGGAAGACTGGACCTCTACCCATTCGAGGCTGTCACCCATTGTAGTCAAGTTTCAGTCCTCATCTCCTTCTTTCTCCAGTTCAAGTGTCCAATCTGGCTTTCAACATAGTCTTCATCATTATCCTGTTCACCCTCGCCCACCTCTGTTACAAAAATGATAGTTCATCCAATTAGTAATCTTCATAAACCCCAAATGCTAGAACATGAAAGTAATTGGTAAATGGTAACTGAAATGTGGAAGTTTTTATCTTTTCCCTCATCTGTGAGATTCTTTGTGGATGTCTGATACATGTCTGACAAAGACTTACTCGGCTGGCATTGTATACCTCTTTTTCTTCTTACTTATACCAAGATGCTAACTTTTGTCAATGTGTCTTGCATTTACACCTCTAGAGAGATTAAAAAACTATAGAGTGGCTTGCTGTTCTCACTGGTAAGCAATTATGGGACTGGTAAGCAATTAAGAGGGAATTTATATAAAAATAATTATCAGAGTGCCTCATTGTGATAGAGTCAGTGGGCTGTGGGGAAGATAAATGGCATTTCTGGGCCTGGCTTTGTAACAGAAAACATGTGCTGTGTTACTGGCCTTTGCCTGAATCACTCCTTCTTTTAAAGTCTTCCACTTCCCAGTCTGGAAGGTTCTAAAAAACAAGACTGTCATTCTCTGTGGCATCATGACCTAATGGGAGAAAATAGGAGCCATTCAAAAACTAATTGTTGAATGAATGAAATTCAGAATATTCCGTGAGCAAGATACTTACGTGCATTTATATAGAAGGAATTAACCAATCAGCCTATTTGTTGAATATGTAGGTTCATTGGCAGTTTTGAAGACAAAATTCACAAACCCTGTAGACTGCTTCTGTAAACTAAGATGTCCTTTGGAAATTCTGTCTAACTCATGTGATACCCTCTTCTCTGTGAATAGTAATCCAAAGTGTTTTCAGGTGACACCATTCCTCAGGGTTGGACCACGGCCACTAATGTTTCCGCCTCACCCTCGGGGCCCTAGCCCTTGCACATTTTGTCTGCCATGGTATGCCTTTTTCTGTTTTCCTTTCATGCCGTGAGTCTCAAATGCATGACACCGTGCCTGGCACAAGATGAGGCCCAGGAACATCTGAGAAATACATTACTCAAGGCTGATAACATTTTAAAAGCCTCTCTCTTATAGTAAAATTCCATCAAATTATGGCTTCGACACAATTAACCACAAACTAATAACACATGTATTCAGAATTTATTAGTTCATACAAGGCACAATGGAAGATGTTACAGGGCACCAATATAAAAAACATAATCCTAAAAAATATTATACAGAGAGGGAAAGTCATTCGTATTTAATCTTGAATGCCAACTCTTAAAAATTTGACGTTCCCAGAGCAATGCATTACCGTAAGTTTATTTATTTTAAAAATATATTTTATTGATTTTTTTACAGAGAGGAAGGGAGAGGGACAGAGAACTAGAAACATCAGTGAGAGAGAAACATCGACCAGCTGCCTCCTGCACACTCTCCACCGGGGATGTGCCTGCAACCAAGGTACATGCCCTTGATTGGAATTGAACCTGAGACCCTTCAGGAGGCAGGCCAATGCTCTATCCATTGAGCCAAACCAGTTTCGGCAAGAAGATTTACTTTTAAAAATTAAATTTATTGGGGTGACAATGGTTAATAAATCCACACAGGTTTCAAGTATACAACTTTATAAAACATCATCTGCATACTGCGCTGTATACTTACCACCCAAAGTCAAGACTCTTTCTATTCCCATTTATTCCCTATTTTCCCACTTCTATGTCCTCCCACTTTCCTCCTTTCCCCCTCTGTCTATCACTATACTGTTGTTCATGTCTGTCTTTCTGTCAGTCTGTCTATCTATCTATCTATCTATCTATCTATCTATCTATCTATCTAACTATCTACCTACCTACCTATCATCTACCTATCTATCTATCTATCTATCTATCTATCATCTATCACCTATCTATTCTTAATTTCTTTATCATTTTTCACCCAGCTCCCAACCCCCTTCCTCTCTGAAGTTATTCTATGTGTCTAAGATTGCAGATATGCTCTTAGGGAAAGAGTATCATGTATAATCATTAATATCTACCTTGAGAATGAAAGGTGGGTAAGTGGCAAGCAGGCTGGCAGGGGAGGCAGTTGGGGGCAAGCAGGCTGGCAAAGGAGGCAATTAAGAATGATCAGGCTAGAAGGGGGGGCAGTTGGAGGTGATAAGGCTGGCAGGCAGAGTGATTAGGGGTGATCAGGCAGGCAGGTAGGTGAGTGGTTAGGAGCCAGCAGTCTGGACTGTGAGAGGGATGTTCGACTGCCAGTTAAATCAGTAGTCAGACATTCCCTGAGAGGTCCCATAGTGGAGAGGGTCCAGGCTGGGCTGAGGGACACCACCCATACACAAGTTTCATGCACCAAGCCACTAGTCTATATATATAAAAGCCTGAGTGACCTTACAATGGAACAACAGAATGACCAGAACCACTGGACCACAGGCAGGTAGCTATGATGTGCACTGACCCAAACCTTGCTGCTGGGGCCCTTACAGCTCTGAATCTGGTTCACTCATACCCCAAACCCTGACAGGAGGGAGGAGGAGCCCAATTTCTCAAAGAATCAGCTGTGCCTTAGCTTGCTATTGGGACCAACCTCATGAGGTTCCTCCGCCAGGCACCCAATCCCCCAAACTGATCAGCCCTGATTGCTGGCCAGGCCAAGGGACCCCACCCACACATGAATTTGTGCACCAGGCCTCTAATAACCATATAAAATGCAAACCTGGTTTTATTTGCTGAAAGGTTTATTGATTTGTACTTCCAGTTAGTAGAAAATGAAAACTATGGAACAATGATTGCCCAAAGGAACAAAACAGATACATAAACCTTTGATTTATTAACCATAGTAAAACCAGCAGTGGCTCACTTAATAAAGCAGCTACAGCCATATTGGGGGGTGGGGGGGGCTCCTCAGGGTAAAATGTTCCACTTTGTATAGCTTTGTATGTAATCAAAAATCTATCTCAACTATGACCTTGAATATATTCTGAAGTAAATTATAATTAAGTAACCAGAATCTCTAGTCAATAACAGCTGCAAGATAAGCAACAGAAGTCTCTTCTGAGTGATAGTGTATATATGTCTTTCTAAACTATAAACTTCTTTGCTCCAATGCATTTCAAATAGAATGTCAGCCATCCTGCCTTTCAGGGAGTTCTTAATCTCAAAGGACTCAATCACTCTTTTGAAATTAATTAGGCAAAGCTACTTCCATCTCAAACAATTCACCAAAAGCATACTTATATAATTATTCTAGAAATGCACCAAACTACTTGACAGCATTTAAGAAGTGCTGATTTTGAGTACAGGGTATAAAAGATGGCATTAACTATTATTTTTATCAATAGTTCTGATAAAAAATATGTTTTTCATAAAATGACATGCTATTGATCTTTTCTTAATAAATCTCATAATTTCTCCTAATGTCTAGTCTTAATATCATGTACCGACAATACACTGTCAAGAAATGTCATGTATCCTATCCATGAAAAATATTAGGTAGCCAGAGAATAAAGATTAATTAAATATAATCTCAGTAAACATTAAGTAAACAGAGATGCTCAGAATTTCTCTTCCAACTAGTATTATAGCCACTATAAACTCTCAAATGGAAGTTTATAGATTGGCAAAATACCTACACATGTACTGCAGGTATTTTCCTAGAAATGATTTACATCTTACACCTAAAAGCCAAATCTGTGTCTCTAAAATTAGCCATGTTTTAATATATAAACACTAGTGTCCCAGTGCACAAATTTGTGCATATTGAAAGGAAATTAATTAGCAAGAGGCCAGCAGGAAGAGACTGGATGAGAAGGGCTGGACATGCCCTGGCTCCAACCTCTTGTAGTCCCTCCTGGCATCTGTGGAGTGAGCAGGTTCCCTCCTGCAGGGGGTCCTGCAACAAGCTCTCCAACATTCCCCAAGGGATCCCAGAGTGTGAGAGGGCACTCTGGAAAGTTGCTGTCATATAGGGTGTGGAATCCAAATGCAAGTGTGCAGTAAACCAGATTCACGGTAAAATGCCCCAACAATAATATAACCCATGGCCAAAGGTGGAATTGTGTAGCCCTGCAAAAACTAAGACTCCCTTCTCTCTGGTTTCAGAGTGTGTCACCCCAGAACCACAGCTGCCAGGTCACTTCAGCTCAGCAGCTCCTGCATTGAGCATCTGCTCCCTAGTGATCAGTGCACATCATAGCAACCAGTTGGATGGTAGGAGGACACTTAGCATATTAGTCACACACACACACACACACACACACACACACACACACACACACATGAGGTCGGATGCACAAAATTTGTGCATGGGAGGTATATCTCTCAGCCTAGTCTGCACCCTCTCCAATCTGGGACCACTTGAGAAATGTCCGACTAAATAGGCAGCAGGACATCCCTCTCACAATCCAGGACTTCCCTCCCCTGCAGGCCTGGTCACCCCTAACTGCCCTCCCTTGCATGCCTGGTCATCCCTAACTGCCCTCCACAGCAGGCATAGTCCCACCCAACTGTTCTCCCCTCCAGGCCTGGGTCTCCCCAACTGCCCTTCCCTGTAGGCCTGGTTGCCTCCAACTTCTCTTTCTGCCAGGCTGTTCACCCCTCACTACCCTCCATTGCAGGCTTGATTGTCCTCAACTGCCTTCCCTTGCAGGCATGATTGTCCACTACTGCCTTCCCTTGAAGACCTGATTGCCCACAACTGCCCTCCCTTGCAGGCCTGGTCCCTCCCAACTGCCCTCTCCTGCTGACCATCTCATAGCTGCCATCTTGTGTCCACATGGGGTAGCCATCTTTGACCACATGGGGGCAGACATCTTGTGTGTTGGAGTGATGGTCAATTTGCATATTACTTTTTTATTAGAAAGGATAAAGGGCTGGTGCACGGGTGGAGTTCAGCTGATTTGCCCTGAAGAGTGTCCCGGATCATGTTGGGGGTTCTCTTGGGGCATGGGGTGGGCTGGGTGAGGGGCCTGTGGTGGTTTGCAGGCCAGCTACATCCCCTGGTGACCCAAGTGGAGGCCCTGGTATCTGGGATTTATTTATCTTCTATAATGAAAACTTTGTAGCCTTGAGTGGAGGCCAGGGTAGGCCAGGAAGCTTGGCTTCCTCCATCACTGGGGAAACCCAAGCCTCCTGCACACTCCATGGCCACAACCATCTTGGTTGGGTTAATTTGCATACTTGCTCCTAATTGGCTATTGGGTGTAGTGGTGGTATGGTCAATATGCATGTTTCTCTTTTATCTTTTATTAGTGTGATATATATATATATATATATATATATATATATATATATATATATATATATTGCTAACTTAAGGAAAAAAGGTGTTCAAACTTGAGACACTTTGACTAGTGTTAATACGAAGTGATACACTTTTACAACACTGCTGCTTTTGACAGCCTCTTATAAACATAACTATATGTGTCATCATGCAGCATTAACTAAGACACTGAGAGAAAAATCACAGGAGTAAAGGGGTGCTTTCCATTGGGACCCATAGGAACCAAAAGGTCTCAAAAGATACATCTGTCATCTTGGACTAAAATTTTTGATGAAAAATAAATAAATCAAAATGATTAGTATCTCCAAGTATGAGCTTAAGAATACATTTGAACATGCTGATACTATGAAAAAAAAAATTGAACAACACTTGCTCATTCTTTATCATGCTGCGAGTCTACCTACATTTCACATGTAAAACAAATTGGTCAGAGAATAGGCTTTTCTTCAAAGAATCTCCATAAATTGACTGAATGGCATACAAATAACTGAGACCTAAGTCACTATCTCTCTAATGTTTGCTAATAATGTGAAAACAATGACATAGACTCATAAGGCTTCTGTCAAAAGTGTGCATACAAATGACCTATTTGCACATGTAAGTGTCAAACTTGTATAAGCTCTGGTGAAGAAGTAATCCCAGGAAGTCATGGGCAGAATACAGAATAAGCCTAACTAAGTATCACAACATGATCAACATTTGAAAATAAGCCTTAAATCAATGTCAGATGGATTTCTCAGGAGTCCACAGGACAGCAACATAGGAGCCTTTGAAATGTAAAGAAATGTATGCACAGAACTCAGTGTCAAAGCAGGGGACTGAACCTCAGCATACCCAAAGTCCATGCCCTTAATACTCATGTCAACCTGTCCGCCTGATCCATTTTATTATATACTGCAAAAACCAATGACAGAAAAGCATGAGGTTTACTGACAGAGCGCTTCTGGATGTGAATCAGCTAATGCAGAGCAACAGTGGAGCACACTGTTGCCGGACATGTAGAACTCATAAAAGTCACATTGAACCCTGATCCAAGCACCAATATTTTGGCCAGATGGTGTGAGGTGTAAATCCATTGCATTTACATTTTTGTAAATACATAATTTTTTAAATCTACATAAATCATTTGGGACTCTAGAAGCAATATTTTGGGAACATACACAGGCACACGCCACTATAGATAAATGTATAACCCCCACAGCATATGTGTGATTTGTTTCTGCTCAGACACTAACACTGAGACAAGGATCTATGTGCAGGTAGCCTTTCTTTGGGTGACAATTCCTGGAAGCACAAGTGAGAATGTGGATAAACTGAAACAGGACAGGAAGAAAATGTAAGGACAGCTGCAATGGGCAACTTCAGTTCAACCCCTCTGAGGAATCACATGAAACATACCTAGAATTGTCCCTCAAGAAGTGGGTGGGTGGTATTATTCCCTGAATTCCATGTGTCTCCATTGAGAGTTGTTCCTGGGAGCATCACAGCGCCAGCACTCCCAAGAGGAGGAGGTCTGCGCAGGGTCCAGGAGGCAGAGAAACCAAAACACATACGCACTGAGATGGGCAGCTGTCAGTGTTTCCAGGAACACAGACCTGGGCTCAAGGGGATGAGTCAGGACATCCACAGGATCTGCTTCAAGACTACAAGCATCACATAATCCCAGCTTTCTGGATTCAGTAATAGACTCTTCCTAAAGAAATTCTAAAGTATCCCAGCCACTGGAAAGCAGAGGTACAGAGTATCTGAACCTTTCTTATTTTCCCTTTTCTCTTGGGCCCTCCCTCTTCATCTGACTGTCAGGTCTCTCTACAGAGACTGAAGATGTCCTGTGCATTTCAGTGCATGGTGGGAGCCTAGGACAGATGGAGTTGTGATCCCGCTGCTTCTGCCTTTCCTGCTTGTGTTCAGACTCCATGCCTGTGGTTATCACACTATCTTTTCCTGACCTTCGCCCGGCTGACACTGTGTGAGGAGAGGCTAGTGTCAGCCATGCCTGTGGCATTTCATATGCGGTTCTCAGCAATGTTTCAGAGGGCTATGCTGTGTTTAGACTCTTGCCCTATTTTAATCCTAATCTATGAAAGGAAACCTGCCTCATGGCCATACATTCAAAGCATCAGTGATTTTCTAATAGTCTCAAAAGTGATGTTCCTGAACCTCAAGATCAATTGGTGAGGGCAGGAAAAAAAATAGTAGAAATTCTATTTGTATTTAATTTAAATGATGAGTTTAAAACACCTATTATTTTCATATTTTATAATGTTATATAGTACTATGTGTAGTTTATAAATACACACATATTAAGAGTGAGATCAAAGTTGGCTTTTTTTAAACTAATAAGGTGCACCATCAAGAACTCTTGAAGTCTTTCTCCAAGAGGTTGCATCTATTGTCCCATGGCCACATGGATCTATGACCTCTGGCAAAATAGCAGATCTTCAAAGGGACCTGTAGATGGTTGCTGTTGAAAGTGCTGAGAAGTCCTGACATTGGCTAACTGCAGGGCCTCGTGGTTACACTGTCCAGTCCCAATGACTTGGGGCATCTACTCTGAGTGTTTCATTTCCTCAGCCCCATAGTTTGCTTTCAGGGTTTGGTTAATAAAGTAAACAAAAGGCTTTTGAAGAAAGAATCCCTTAAAATGAGGCACTCCCGTTGTTCCATCTAAGACATAATTGTCCACAGGAGTGATTCTGAATAATAATTTATGGGGAATATGATACTTATATCCTTGTTGTCAACCTCAACAGTTTGATTGAACACAATATAAGCAACGCTATCTATTTTTTGTTTGTTAATCCTCATTCAAAGATATTTTTAGAGAGAGTGAAAGAGAGCATGTAGAGACACACAGAGAGAAACATCAACGTATCTCTCACATTAATTGGTTGCCTCCCGCACTCAAGCCTGCAAACAAGGTATGTGCCCTTGATCAGAATTGAACCTGGGACCCTTCCATCCAAAGGCTGACACTCTATCCATTGAGTCAAACTAGTTAGGGTCGCAATACTATTTTGATTTACTATGCAACACTTTTTCAGTTTTAATTATGGTGAATAGATTTACTTTTCACTATGTTCTGTCTACTCAATAATTCTATACCATTAACTACCTACTAAGCAGGGACCTTGTTGTTTACTTTCTTTAATTAACAAAAACACCTTGCAGACTGTTAAAAAGGACATGAGTCCTGGCCAGGTAGTGCATTGGTTAGAGCATCGTCCCAAGGTTGTGGGTTTGATCACAGGTCAGGGAACAAACAAGAAGCAACCAATGAACTCATAAATAAATGGAAAACACAAATCAATGTTTCTCTCTCTGTCTCTCTCTAAAATCAATACATTTTTTAAAATGACATTAATAAATTATTGACATAATGCTCTATAAAGAGATTCCAGTTTTGAAGGATACTTCCTGGTTTTGAAACATATTTGATGATCAAGTTTTGCTACTATTCTGCGCCACCCAGAATATAAACTTGAAGGGATTAGAAATAGCTCAAAAGCACAACACCCAATTAAAATTAATAAAGGGTTAAAATTAATCTACATATTTCCTTCAGAATTTATAATTTACTTACTCTCTTCTTACTTTTCAAGTTTTATTGTTTGTATTTATATGAGGTAACTAATAATTTACTTCTGTACAGTGTTTTTCTATTTCTAAGAAAAAATTAAATTATCCATCAACACTAAAACTCTATAGAAAAGAGATTATTGTCACCCCCATTTTACATAAAAGAATGAAACTAAACAAAATTAATGCTTTGTCCAAGGACATTCAGATAATAATGACACATTCAGGGAAGCAAAACCCTACTTTCATGACTTCAAAGATACAGCAGGCTTTCTATCCTACTAATCTTCATATAGTATCCAGTTCTTTTGTGTGTGTGTGTGTGTGTTTGTGTGTGTGTGTGTGTGTGTGTTTGTGTGTGTGTGTGTTTGTTTGTGTGTGTGTGTTTGTTTGTGTGTGTGTGTGTGTGTGTGTGTGACTTTATCCAGAACTGCAACTATAGAATATTATTGTTTTACATAAGGACAGAGTAATCTTGATTAAATGTTTGATATTAGTTTTTGAAAATGTGTTTTTGTTGACATTCTTTTTACAGCCACAGAGGCAGCTTGAGTGAATAGTTTCAAGGAACAGAACACACAGTCTTCTTTGTAAGAAGTGATGTCATTCATCTAGAGTCTGTTTTATTAAAAGCACAGCATGATTTTTTTCTCTAATTGAGGTACCTTTCTGTCTAGGATCATCCTAATTATTTTAGATGAAAAATTCAATACAATAAAGGATTTATCTTAACTTAGGGCTATAAAAGGGAAGGTGGACACCTCAGGCTAACCACTAAAGTTGCTAAATATTCATCCCAGCAAACACAAATTACATCTCCTACTTGAAGTTGTCAATGTTTGTTTACATTGTTTTTCCAAGTTGGCTTGCTGCAAATTCCAGAGCTGATGATCCTGTTTGCTTTAAACTTTTCTATAAAGCATTTGTCTGAGAGCTCAGTTTTAATATCAGAAACCATGGCTGGAGAGGGCTCCCCTTCTTGATGCCAACCCAATGCCAGAAGGTTTACATGCTGCATAAGCAGTAATTTACAAGTTACCCTTAGAACATTTGGTCTCATGTCTCTTAGTCACAGGCACAAAGAGTCCACCTCAACAGTATGATTTAGTAAGAACATAAAACAAAATAAAAAATAAAAGACTCAAAAACAGTTTTGTTAGCATTGCCCAGATATTTCAGTTCCATTTCATTACAGTTTGTAAAGTAAAGGATTAATGATACACCAGAAGGTGGGTCTCTGATTTGGGGACACACAGTGTGTGGTTACTCTGATTAGTTCTTGTCCTCTGAAGGCCTCCAAAGAGGGACTGCTTACGTTCTGTAAATAAGTGCACTGAAATAACTGACCAATACGCGAGTGAGTAGGGGCATAGAAGCAGTTAGGCAAATTTTATGAGTTGAGTAAAATAGAATATATAGAGTGAAGTGGAAATAATAAAGGAACAGTGACAGGCACAGGAGACAATAACACTCATGTCTCTCAGAACAGAGAAAGCCCACTGAGACAATAACACTCCCAAATTATTCCAATAATACAAAGGAAAATGCACTGGACTTAATGTCAATGCAATGATCTAAAAAAATTCTCATTGCATCTAGGCTGCTAAATTTAATATTTCTGGGGGAAAAATAAAAGATGAATTGATTTCTCTATCTCTTTTTTTAAAAAAATGAAGCTTTTGTTTATCAGGCTTTGTTTTTCATTTCCACAGTTGGAACACAATTACATTCTATAGACAGATGGGTTTTAGCCATGCTAATTACCATCATGATCAATTAACTCAGCTGCTGTTCAGAATGGGGAAAGCTATATCAACAACATTCTGGAATATGTCTCTTTTTTATGACAGTTGTAGAAACATCACCTATCATGCATATAATTCAGGAAATATCCAATTGACCACATTGTTGTGACAAAATGGTGTTGTTTTTTTTAATTTGAGGCCTTTGTACTCTATCTTTGCCCTGTCAGGAAACTGAAATGCATGCCTGTTCAAAGATAGTTAATCCAAAGGGTCACCATAAGTAAAGTGACTTGCCATGCACCTACCTTTGGGGGTGGCAGAGCCAGTGGCTGGAGGCATCAGACCCTTCCTGTTTAGGTAGATGGCATGCTATCACTCTGTACCCTACAGTTAGCAGTCTCATGGGTCAGAGGTGAATGTGTGAATAATGTGTGAAAACTAGTCACCTTCAAAATGTTCTGCATTATAACGTAAATATGTGTGCAACTCCATCAGCACTTCTACAAAATTAAAATTATACCACAAATTTTATACATTTATATGAATAGCTCCACAAGGAGTTCTTGAAATTCCCAATGCAGCCTCTACTTGCTTTCTATCGCTACAGGCTGGAGAGTACCATAGGCTAAAACGGAGCTGCAATGTATGCCCAAGTCTTGAGGAATCTTCAGTAACTCTAAAGCAGATGCAAGTGAACTGAGAAAAAGGCCTACACAGAGTTTAATTCAGGACGGATTCAACTCAACTAGTTAGGCTCCGTACCAGAAAGAAACATGAGCATCCATTCTGCTTGTGTCTGTGTGGGTGCCTGTGTGAATTGGGTTTGCAAAGATTATTTTTTATGAAGGCTACGCTACTATTCCTTCCCTACCCCAATCCTATCACCCTACAGCATCTATTGGGTCATAGCATCTACAAGAAGAAAAAAAAAAAAGAACAGTAAAATGTTTGTGTGAGGAGAAGGGAGTTGAGGGAGTGGTATGATACCACAAGGGAAGGGTTATTTTTCCAAAGCCAGGTAAGTAAAATTTTACTATGGATATGATCAAATTATTCTTCCAAGAGCAACACAATGAGCATTGTACATAGTCCTATCCACTCCCTGCACTCCCCTACCCAAACAAACAACCATTTTCTCTTCTAAGCAAGCACAGTGTTTTATTTACATGTCTACCATGTAAACTAATTTAATTTCTATTATGTAAAATAATCCAGAGGGCATGAGCCTTATCTCTACTACTAGATATCTTGTCCTTTGAAGGAGGAAAGTGACTCCTATTCATCCTTCTGTCCTCAACGCCCCTAGTCTGCTGATTTGCTCATAGGAAGTGGTCATGAAATATTTACTGTGAGGAATTACTAACATGTTTCTGAGTTCATCTCCAAAGAGCAGAAAACTAACAATGTAAATACTAAATAAGTCTGTAACTTTCCATATATATATATATATATATATATATATATATATATATATATATATATTTCTGGGCCATTAATAAAACCAAAGAAAGACACTTCCAAAGAATGATGTTGCCCTCCACTGATTTCCCACTAGGAATTACTATACTAGAAGGACAAACAGCATAAAAGCATAGAAACCACACACAAAAGTAGACCTAAACAGAAAATAAATACAAACTGGTTTCAGACCTTAGCAGCATCCTCCTGGCAGCGAAGAGAAAGGACTCATGAAAATCTAGTATTTTATTGCTGCCCTTTCATTGCCACTCTTATCCACTATGCAGACCGACTGTTTTGCCAATCATTCAAACATTTCTGGTTATACCTCATGACGAATTCCCTCTGTTAGGAACTTTGAAGTCTCAAGGTTGAATAAGATAAGGTATTTAACGTTAAAAATAACCAATGTTGCAAACATCTCCTGCAAATACTTTTAATGAAATGGGGATATAATCTGTAAAATATAAGTATAAAAAGATGCAATACAGGTGCTGACTTTCAAACCTGTAGTTTTATATTTTAGTCTAATGCCTGCTATTGTTCTTAGAGATTACTGAAGTATGATGCTTTAAAATTTTGGCATCTTTCCTAAGCTGCATTAAAAATCTCAAGTGATGATTTCAATGTCTTAATAAGTCTTGATTACATTTTATTTTAAAAGTAATACCTGTCGCATAAGACAGAAATCCAAATACAGCAAGCGAATATACTTGCTTAACAAGTTTTAATTATTGTATATGCTACATAAAGACATTTATGCAGTTACTCTATTTTTTAAAGGCATTTATTTTGCTCTGTAAAGCAAGCAATTGTGCTTAAACATCAAGTGATGGTACTTTAAATGTCAGTAGAACCATCAATTATCTGGATTTTTTGCTGCATTAAGTTTTTATAAAGAGAACAGTTATAAAAGGTGTTATTGTGGATTTATTCCAAAAATAACTTTGGAGTTATTTACTTGGCCAGTATGAAATCAGAGTCATCTTTTCTATTTTCTGTGTATTTAGGCTATACAATGAGAATTGATTTTCTAAGTGATAGCCCTGAGAACTTGCAGGAGTCTCACTTATCAAAGAAAGATTCAATTATGTTGTTATATTGTACTTATCAAGGAAGAAGGTAAGGGAACGTATTTCACAAAAGGCTCCTCAAGAAAAGTTGCAATAACCTTCAGTTACCTAGATTAGCACATCTAGATAATTCTGACTGCCCATTTCTTGGTGGCCAATGCAATATGGGTTTATGATATAAGAATGTTTTATTTTTAGCAGTATCTATACAGTATATTCCCAATGACTCTCCAATTGTTACATAATCAGAATAGGTTTTTAATTAAAATTTTGAGGTAAGATAATTATATACAAGGTATGGCAAATGCAGGTTTCCAGTTGTGAATTATATTATTATTTATTAACTATTATATTATTTTCCATACAATCAACTGTAAACCTACCTTTTCACTTCCCTGTATATACACTGAGTTGCCAGAATATTATGTGTTCAGAGATCATAATAATCTGGCCACTCAGTGTTGTAGTTGAATCATCAATAGTGCTGAGTGAAATGAAATGATTCAAACAATATATAAATAGAAGGATTAAGCATACCCAGGAGGCTGTGTTTACCTTTTCAGATTCCAGGCTCTTTTGTAATAGAGGTTAAAATCCTAGATGGGTGGCTGAGCTAGAGAATCCAAAGGATCTTTGTCAATGCTGACATTATGAGATCTATAGAGTGATGACAGTTAATTGGCAAACCTTGAGGCACTTGGATTTCTTTAATGTATTCTCAAAAAGGATAAATTATATAAAATGCCAACTAAAGTAAAGAATGTCCCCCAAGCCCTAGCCAGTTTGGCTCAGTGGACAGAAGATCGGCCTGTGGACTCAAGGATCCTGGATTCGATTCTGGTAAAGGGCATGTTCCTTGGTTGCAGGAGCATCTTCAGTAGGGGGTGTTTAGAAGGCAGTTAGTTCATCAATGTTTCTCTCTCATTGATGTTTTTAACTCTCTATCCCTCTCCCTTCCTCTCTGTAAAAAATTAATAAAATATATTTTTTAAAAGAATGTCCACCAATAGATAAGTGGATAAAAAAGTGGTGGTACATATATGCAATGGAATATTAATTGGCCATAAAAAATAATACAATTTACTAATTTTGACAGTGTGGTTTATGCTAAGTGAAATAAGTCAGTCAGGGAAAATAAAATGCCATGTTTTCAAATTTTTTTTCATGGAATTTAAAGAACAAAATAAATGAATGAACAAAAAAAGCAACAGACTCATAGATACAGAGAACAGACTGATGGTTGCCAGAGTAGAGGGGGTTAGGGGACTAGGTGAAATAGGTAAAATGTTTGAGAAGTACAGACTAGTATTTATAAATTAGTCATGGGGGTGTGGAGTACAGCATGGGAATTTAGGTAACAATAATGTAATGACTATATAATATAGTGCCAGATGGGTATTGGAATTATGTGAGGAACACTTTGTAAAGTATATGATTGTGAATCATGATGCTATACATCTGAAACTAATATAAAATAATATTGCAACTTTGTTCTAATCATTAGTTTGTTAATAGAGCTGGGGGCTCTATGTAACTAGGTCAATCTCATAGATGAAGATGCTGGATGAGATGATATTTAAGGGATATAAAAACGATAACATTCTGTGATTATTATAGAAGAAAAAACAGCCTAAAATTAATATTACTCATGTGTGCATTCCTAAAATTTAGCACATGCTTAATATACAGTGGGTATTCGGTCAACATTTCCAATATACTATAAACATTTCCAATAAACTGTAATTGAAAATTTTTTTAAAAATATAAGCAAATAACTTCATCCACTTAAAAAAATCCCCACCTAGCATTATCTGCCTAATTTATTAAGATTTAAAAAACCAAACTGTCCAATGCTAGTTGTTGGGGGGGGGAAGCCCATGGAATGTATGCCTCCCTGGTGTCTCATCTGTTCTGCAGCAGAGTAGTTTGCATGTGGCCTGTTCCACATGTTAGTTATTCCTAAACTCTGCAGAAACCATGGCTGACCTAATTTGGATGTTATGAACTACAGAAGACATTTATTAAATTAATATTTTGGGGGTTAAAGGGCTATCCATTTCCATAGATAATGAAAAATAGATATAAATAGTTCATAAGTGTCTATAGAGATATTGCAATCCTGGGTCTCCCCTCAAAAAAAAAAAATTTGTCAAGTCCTCCATCTCATGAAGGGCTGCCCTTCCAGTTAGAGGCCTCCCTACCCTCAGCCTTTGTCTCTCCACCCTGCCCCACTCCCACCTGGGAACTTCCTATCAACCCCAAAAGGAACCCTTCTCTGACCAATAATCCTCCCCACCCTCTTCACCTTTTCTCCAGATAAAATTGTTTGCTCCATTGAGTGCCAGCTTCTGTGGTGGATTTTTTTTTACCTCCCAGTTTGTATCTGTGCTTGTGCATGCTTCCTCTTTCAGATTGTGAACCTCATTAAGAACAGCCTAATTCATGATGGATTGCTTTACTGTCATCATTACAACTTTGTTCTAATCACTAGTCTGTGAATAGCTACCTGGAGGTTCTATGTGACTAGGTCCATCTCATAGATGAAGATGCTGGATGAGATGATATTTAAGGGATATAAAAGCGATAACATCCTGTGATTATTATAGAAGAAAAAGAGCCTAAAATTAATATTACTCATGTGTGCGTTCCTAAAACTTTAGCACATGCTTCATACAGTGGGTATTCGGTCAGCATTTCCAATATACTGAATATATGGAAATAGTATGATCCTTAGAGCAATGAGTGAGACATACTTTTTATGAGAAGACAAACACATGACAAACAGGTTCCATAAAAATAAAGTTATTCAGGCTGTTGCAAAATCCTCCTCTGAGTCAGGGTGCAGGACTTCTGACAAAACTTGAACTAAGGGGGTTGGGAGACCAGGCAGAGGATACCATCTTTTGTTTCTGAAAAAGATACACCTGGGAAGACTAAGCCCTGGAAGCTTGAGCTCTTTTAAGGCAAAATGCATTGTGAAATATTGAGGAAAAAAACAGTGCATGAGGATTTCTACCCAGCCACTCTTTGTCCTTCAGGACATCTGTACCCTTACTCTGCCAGCCTGTATTCTGGGGTGCCTACGTGTTGGAGGCACCTTGCCCCAGCATCAGGAGCTAGGCATATCTGGCCTCCAGTATGGCATTTGGATGCATTTTACACAGAACTATGTCAAAGTGGTCTCCTCAAAGTTGCATCTCATTCACCATCCCGGGTCATGAATGGCCTATTTCTAACCAGTCTCCCTCCCTGGAGACCCTCTCTGTAATCCACACACATCCTCCTTTTACCCTCCCCACACCCGGTGGGCAAAGGCACCCTGTTCCTCCTACTCCAGAAACACATTTATTCTTACAGTGTTGGCTTTAGTCTTCCTTATATTTTCATGTTCTAGTAATAGCTCCCTTGTTGGGCCTGTAGTTGTCCCTGCTGTCACATACACGGCCTCCATATGTTGCAAAAAAAAAAATAACCTGTTCCTTAAATCAATTAAATAAAAAAATCATAAATACCTGTTTTTAAACTTTTCTATTTCTATTTCCTTTCTCTTTATTCCCTTTTAAAAATATTTTGAAAGGAAGAATCTTGCTTATTGATAATATTTAAATTTCTTGGATTCATATGTGGCTATAAATTGGTTTGAATAATTTTTCCAGCTTCATATAGTCTGTCATTCAAAATGTCACATACACACACACACACACACACACACACACACAGCTTATTAAATATTTTATTTTTCACAGGAAGTAATAGGCCTCGTCATGAATTTTTACTTTTGTTCACACAATTCTTTGTCTGCAGTGACTCTCACCATTTTTCACATGGAAAGTGTTCTTCCTTCTATGGCCTTGAACATCTATTTCCTCTTTAGAGACACATGTCTCTGTTCCGCTCATTAGCATGCTGCCTGTGTCTCTGTAAAGGCACTTTCCCCCGCTATTCTGACTCCCCATTTACCATCGATCCCTACCTAGAATGCGAGACTCTCAAGGGCAGACACCGAGCCTGCTCTCTCTCTCTCTCTCTCATGCCAAGCACAGAGCACGAGTCTTGCCATTAGGAAACAAGGACTCACTGCCTGGGGGTGAAATAGAAATATGAAGAATACAGTTCTCAGATGAACACCGTGATTATTAATAGGTTGTTCACAGGAAACGTTGAGGTATCTTGGGTCAAACAGGCTTTGAAGGGCGAGCCTTGGAACCTCACCGACCTCAGTAACTGTGTTTCTACGTGAATAGGCATTCTTAGTTCCAAACAGCACAGGTTCAAGTGAACGTTGGAACACAGCGCGCCACCCCCGGGTTCCAGGGGCCCAGGCAGCCGGCACCGAGGCCCCGAGGCCGGCGGGCATCCGACAGGCTGGTGCGCGGAGGGGCCCCTCTGAGAGGTGACTGAACCCAAGCGCAGGCTGAGCCATCCAGCCAGCCCCCGAACCGGATGCCCTCTGCCCACATGGCCGTCCTGGGCGCTTGCCATGCTGGTCACCGTGTACTGCGTGCGCAGGGACCTCTCCGAGGCCACCTTCTCCCTGCAGGTCAGCCCCGAGTTTGAGCTCCACAACTTCCGCGTCCTCTGCGAGCTGGAGTCCGGCATCCCCGCCAAGGAGATGCAGATCATCTTCATGGAGCGAATCCTCGTCGACGACCACTCCTCCCTGGGCTCCTACGGCCTCAGAGACGGCGACATGGTGGTTCTGCTTCAGAAGGACAACGTGGGGCCCTCGCCTTTGGGACGGACAGCGAGCCTGCCGCAAGTGGACTTCGCTGCGATAGCCACGCCTGGGACCTCCAGCGCCCGGCAGCAGCAGCAGCAGCAGCAGAAGCATCATAATCAGCAGCATCCGCAGAAGCATCCGCAGAAGCATCAGCAGCAGAAGCAGCAGCAGAAGCAGCAGCAGCAGCAGCCGCCGCCGCAGCGGACACAGTCGGCCCGGCAGTCCGGAGGCTTGGACTCCGGGGAGATGCCCTTGACTCACGGCGTGGAAAGCCCTGCCCTGATCCGAAGCATGCTGCTCTCCAACCCCCACGACCTGTCCCTGCTGCGGGAACGCAACCCCCCGCTGGCCGAGGCCCTGCTCAGCGGAGACCTCGAGACGTTCGCTCAGGTCCTGACGGAGCAGCGGCGCCAGAGGGACCTGCTGGAGCGCGAGAAGCTTCGTCTCTACTCGGCCGACCCGTTCGACTTGGAAGCTCAGGCCCGGATCGAAGAAGAGATCCGGCAGCGGAACATCGAGGAGAACATGAACATCGCCATGGAGGAGGCCCCCGAGAGCTTCGGGCAGGTGGCCATGCTGTACATCAACTGCAGGGTGAACGGCCACCCCATGAAGGCCTTCGTGGACTCGGGCGCGCAGATGACCATCATGAGCCAGGCCTGCGCCGAGCGGTGCAACATCATCCGGCTGGTGGACCCCAGGTGGGCGGGCATCGCCAAGGGCGTGGGCACGCAGAGGATCCTCGGCCGCATCCACCTCGCCCAGATCCAGATCGAAGGCGACTTCTTGCCCTGCTCTTTCTCCATCCTGGAGGAGCAGCCCATGGACATGCTCCTCGGGCTGGACATGCTCCGGAGGCACCAGTGCTCCATCGACCTGAAGAGGAACGTGCTGGTGATCGGCACCACGGGCACGCAGACCCCCTTCCTGCCCGAGGGCGAGTTACCGCCCTGTGCCAAGCTGGTAAGTGGTTCAGGGCAGGACGAGTCTTCAGACAAGGAAGGAGCAAATGCCATTAAACATCCGGTCAAGAGACCGGGACGGAAAAAACAATGAGACAGTTCCAGAACTCAGCCATCCACCGGAGGGGATCTCAAGTTCCCGGGAATTATTCTAAGACAGGAGCTCCCTGGCAATGTAATCATTAAAAACATCCGTCACCACTAGCCCTGGCCTTGGGATCAAGTTCTTAGACCCTTAACCACGGGACGTGGGATGGCCTGGTGTCGGCCTGCTTCCACATCCCTTGCCACAGTTCACTGAACCTCATCTTGGGGAGGTGGTGGGGGCTCTAGCTGATTTGTAAATAATCGATGAAAGGAAAAACAGCCCCTTCTTTCAGAGACAGGGTCCTCTCCAGGGAAGGGCAGCCTCTCCAATCCAGTTGCTGGTCTGCAGAATTCGCTGAAAGGAACCATCGCTGCAGACCCGGCTAGGCATCTGCACAAAAGTGGTTCAAAGCAGCCATAGCATTATTTATAGTCAGAGAAACATGTCTGTTTTCACAGCTTCTGTTTTCTTTGGGAAAGTTCTTAGAAAACTGGGTCAGCTAGACTCCAGTTGATTAATACTGATGAATGCCTGCTTTGAACAGCATGCGGACCTGTTTCCTCACATACTGCGTCTTCCCCTGGGTTCCTCTGGAGTCACGCTCCCTGCAATTCACTCCTCAAAGCTGTTTCTGCCATATTTGAGAGGGCGGATTTTTCTCCTAGAATAGCCTAAAACACTCTTCTCTTTCCCCTGAATTCAAAGAAAACCTGAATCTAAGACAAAGGCGATAAAGGAGATTTTTTTTTTTTTTTTAAATTATGGTGCTTCTTAGACTAGTGGTTTCCTTGTGATTGGGGGTGGGGGAGGGAGGTACAGCCACACACTGCTCCAGATCCCTTAAAACTAATTTTGACTAGAACGTTTAAAAATGTTTTATATATTAAGCTGCCACATAAGTCTTGCCTGAAAAATGTTTTCTCTGCTAAAATAACATTTGAAAAGTTCTGAATGAGAAGGTCTCTAAGGCTTCATTCAGCTCTATGACCCATCTGACAAAGCTATTGTCCAGCCACAGTGGGAAAGGGAGGGTCCTAGATTTCATCACAACCTGTGGCTAAAACACCTGAGAGCAACAGCTCAGTTGCCCAACTCGGGTCGATGTTTCAGGATAAGACTCCACCAAGACTGGTATTAGAAAGAGAAGTAGATTTAAAGTCAAGAAAGATGTTATGATTCCAGCTATTATTTAGGCAAATCATAACTCAGATTTCACACCTATGAACTTTCAGAGGGGAGAGTCATTTTCAAGCACAAAGATCCTACATAATAAAAGGCTAATATGCAAATCAACCCTTAGGGCAGAATGACCAGTCACTGTGATGCACACTGACCGCTAGGGGACAGACACTCAACACAAGAGCTGTCCCTGGTGGTCAGTGTGCTCCCACAGGGGGAGTGCCACTCAGCCAGAAGCCCTGAGCTGGGCTCACAGCTGGTGAGTACAGAGGGTTGTAGGAACCTCTCTTGCCTCTGAGGCAGTTGGGCATCCTCTGAGGGCTCCTGGATTGCTAGATGGTGCAGGCTGTGCTGAGGGACACCCCAAGTGCATGGATTTTGTACACTGGGCCACTACTTATATTATGAACCACAGCACCTTTTAAATTTTCTATTTTCTCAAAAAGATCAACAGCCACTCAAAATATTCTCAAAGGCTACAGAAAACAAAACAAAACAAAACTTTCCCTATAATTCTCATATTCCTTCATATCCCTTTCTTTATATGCTTCTCGGTGAGATTAATCACCTTCTGGAGGAGTCACCTTTTCCCATGCAGCCACTGTCAGTTCATCTCCCAGGTTTCTTCCTCCTTATAGCTCTCCCTAAGCTCATATCCCCAACCCTGCCTACATTTGCATCACTGCTCACACCTGAAAGAACTACTAAAAATGACCAACAGAGACTTTTTTCCTACTTTTGTTTCCAATTAATTGCTCAGGACAAGTACAATTCAAATGAAGAAAGAAATTCAGAGTGAGGTCAGGAATAACCAATTAAATGATTGTGAAATAACTGGAACTGATTTCATAAATGTATAGATTCCTTCACAAATAAAAATATGTGAACTCCTTTTCATATTCTCCTGAGCTTAGCATGCTATAATGTACTTCACATGTGTTAGTACTTGTTAATCCTCAGAATGTATGTTCAAAATAGTTATTATTAGCCTAATTTTACAGCAGAAATTCAAGGCTCAGAATTATTACAAAATATAAAAATATCCACTAGCATAGTGTTTTCATTTTTATTTTTTCCAACAAAGGTGAGCCATTCAAGTTAACTTTGAGATGACTCAGGTAACCAAATAAGAATTAGCATATGGTATATTCTCAAGCTAAATTCCAAGGTAAAGTTTGTGGTCTCTTTCTGCCTTCACCCACAGGGGCACTGTGCTCACGTTGTTTCTATTATGAGCTTAATCTTGGGGCATGAATCAGCAGTTGTAGAAAAATACTTCTGCCACAAAGTTAATGGAAAGAATTTGAGGCCTGTACTCTGGATAAACAACCAGCAATACAGGCAGAATAAGTTAACTACAGGTGATGAATCAATTTGATGGAACCTTTGTCATATACTTGTACTGCAGGAAATAAAAGAACAGGGGTTCTCTTGAATAATGAAACACCAACCAGATAGCAATTCTGAAAATGTTTGGGCATTTGGAAAACCTAGAATGAGGCCCCAAATTACCAACAAAAATGCAATA
Organism: Vespertilio murinus; assembly: GCA_963924515.1. Taxonomy (NCBI): domain Eukaryota; kingdom Metazoa; phylum Chordata; class Mammalia; order Chiroptera; family Vespertilionidae; genus Vespertilio; species Vespertilio murinus. Next base: position 100,670,747 of record OZ004709.1, read on the forward strand.
AGTGATGAGATTTTTCTGGAGAAATCATAATCTTTTTCATAATATCTTTATTTCTTACTATTTTATGGGAGGCCAACAATATCTGTTTAATAAATAATATTATGTGACTGAATAATGGACAAAGTTCCACATTAACAAGTTGATACAATGAAAGTGGGACTTTTTACTTAACTTACTTTTAAAATAAAAATATGTGAGGTAAGATTACCTTTGTATAATTAGGATAAATGTGTTTTGGGTTAACAACGTGACTGACATTTACATGTATAGATTTAACTGTAAGTGATCCAAGAAATAAACTCTTACTGTACGTTTAAGTTGTCCACTCTCCCAATGTTTGGGCTATTTATTTTTATTATTTATTTATTTATTTAAATATATTTTATTGAATTTTTACAGAGAGGAAGGGAGAGGAATAGAAAGTTAAAAACATTGATGAGAGAGAAACATCGACCAGCCGCCTCTTGCACACTCCCTACCTACTGGGGATGTGCCTGCAACCAAGGTACATGCCCTTGACCGGAATTGAACCTGGCACCCTTCAGTCCACAGGCTGATGCTCTATCCACTGAGCCAAACCAGTTAGGGCTATTCAGGCCATTTAAATAGTACTAGCAGTGGCCAAATTATCGTAGTTTGTCTGGGACTGTCCTGGTTTTAAAACTGATGTCCCAGTGTCCTGGCAGCTCCTCCATCAGTTCCAGGCAAACCAGACATCTGGCCACCCTGTAAGTGTTAGAAGTGGGTTTTAAATTTAAGGCCCCTGGGTGTTCTGTGTGCACCTCCAAGCTATAACTCGACCTAAATGATCAATGATCCATGTTTTCAGTATATGCCCAATGTTAAAAGTAGAATGCTGTAATCTGTTTTGTATAGGAGAAAAAGCCTCACTGAAACTCATACATCAAATGTTTCTGGGCTGGAAAGTTAATCATTCAAAAACTATTATAAGAAAGCCAGACCATAAATATTAGAAGTGGATTTTTAATTTAAAGCACACAGATATGCCATGAGTACCCACATCAAAGAAATGGTAGAAAATATAATGAAAGAAGAGTATAATTTCAAGATAACTGAATTTGATGAAACTTTACTTTTCAAGACTCCTTGGAAGTGAATTAAAAGATGGCATAAAATTTGACATTAGAAAATGGAGTCACAGAGTACTAAAAAGAAATATTTCTATTATCCATGAACTTGGATTATCCTGAATAAAGCAAATTTATACCATTTTTTACACTAATAGTAACAGACTGAATTTATGGCTCCAAGTAAATGTCAGGTTTTGAGTTTTTAAAAGAATTTTTGAACAAAACAAAGACGAAATTTCAGAAAGTAACACATATAAATAGTGATATTACCTTCACATTTGTTTTATGTTGTCTTGGAGCTGTCAGAAGGTCAAAATGCAATGAAATGAATGTAAGGACTGAGCAACGGGGGCGGCTTTTGATAGCTGTGGTGGAAGAAGCAGCTCTGATGAGGAGATGGTTGAGGAGGGAAGGGAACATGGAGAGCCCAGGATTCAGGTAGGAACCTTACAGAGTCAGGGGGCTGGGAGATAAAAGAAGGGACTATAACCAGACTATGATGGAAGCAGAGGCCCGAGAAGGTTCTAAGGAAAAGGGGGCCAGTCACTAATGTCCACTGTGCCAAATATTTTGATGGGAAGCAAAATGGCAAAGCGAGACCTTTGCCTTTGCCACTAGAAGGACAGTAAAACCTGGGACAAGGGGTTAACTCTCAGAATTGAGGAAGTGTAAGACAGAGAAGTTTGTGAAACCAATGGAATATCAGAAACCTATGCAAGGCAACTTTGGTTACCAATTAAGCCAGTTTGTCAACTCAGTGCTGAATAACTTTGCTTAGTGCCTATCTCATTAAGGATTTATAATTAAATGATATTAAGGAAACTTCTACATAAATATACTGGAGCCAGTGGTATAAGTTTTATTCTATCAGAAATAATTGCATAAAGTTAAAGCAACAGATGGGCAGTTCGAGTAAAACAGAAACAATTATATTCTCTGTTCAAACACTGCCAACTGTCATCCCTTGGTCTCTAAAACAGGAATTGACAGAAAACAATCTCACTGATATGCTGTGAGGAACAGGAGTTCATGTCCCATATGGTGAGGTCTCCACTGTGAGAGCCTCATTATATAATGACTCTTAAATCTGGTCTGAAAGTGTCTTCATTAATGCGAGAAACTGAAAGTGTGCTTGCTCTTTTTATTTAAGTGTTCAATAATTAAGAAATTGGTGCAAGTTTTTATGAAAAATGCAAAAACCTTTCCATGTTATCCAACTGTTCTCAGTGATTCAGGTTTAAGTTGCCTTTTACTTTAAGTAATTTAGCAAAAAGTCAAAGAACAATGAGAATATTCCTTGAAATGAGGGAATATGCTTGGGGATGGGAGCTTCCAGGAGAGGTCAATGGGGAAAAAAGGAGACTTATGCAATACTTTAAACAATAAAGAATTAAACACACACACACACACACACACACACACACACACACACACTCCAAACATATTTCAGGTGTAGCTAAGAGTTATAGAGGCAAATGTGGAAGTTGCAAATTTGCATTTGCACTGTAACGTTCTATACTTTTGTGAAGGATTAAAAACTTGGCAGCAAACTGAATGGGTGAGTTTATTTCCTACAGAAAGTTCAGAGAATGGGTTAGTGATTCAGGATCTTTTGCTTGAGATGCTATAAAGAATGGTGAAGCTGATTGGTCAGCTTAAATGAATTATGTTCACTTATAGTTGCCCAAAATGATTCTAGCACATTGCTAAGGTAAATCTGCCATGTATTTTATACTAAGAAGCTGACTTATTTTAGTCTACCCAGAAACAAATAAATAATAAATATTAACAAAAAACAAACAAACCTAGATATTTCTGGATACTATATGTAATATCTCATTAATAAAAGTCTATATTTCTTTCATAGAAACATTTTCTATATCATATTTGACTGTATTTTAATAACTCGATACTCTAAAAAATACAAGAGTTCAAAAGCTCTATTTCTTTTTTTTTAAAATATATTTTATTGATATTTTACAGAGAGGAAGGGAGAGAGAGAGAGAGCTAGAAACGTCAATGAGAGAGAAACATCGACCAGCTGCCTCTTGCACACCCCCTACCGGGGATGTGCCCACAACCAATGTACATGCCCTTGACCGGAATCGAACCCGGGACCTTTCGGCCCGCAGACTGACGCTCAACCACTGAGCCAAACCGGTTTCGGCCAAAAGCTCTATTTCTAAGAGAACCTGTTCTCAGCTTGAGGAATCTGGACAATTGAGGAGAAAATAAATATACAACTCTAAAATATTAAGCGACACATTTCTCAGAAATATGAAAACATTTTAGGGGTTAAACTAAACATTAGAATCTCAATTCTAACTGTCATTCTTTTATTTTTATGCTATATTTTTTCATTGAATGAACAAAGCTCTATCTTTAACTTATCGCTGTTCTGTCTCCTAGTTCACCCTAAATATTTTATACCTTTTTGCACTCTTCATGGATCCCATAAGTGAAAGGATCTTAGCAATATCCTACTGATAGGTAGGCAGATGTGAGTGTCTTAGTTTACAGGTATTCTAAGTCAAACTTTTATGCTGGTAAAGACCATTTTCAAAGCTAATGTTTTCAAGCCACAAATATATAATTTGAGAGTCTGCTGAGACACAAGTCCAATTAGTAGCACATTATTCATTCAGTAACTATGTACTGAGAGGCAAGGATGCAACAGGCACTGTCACTGCTTTAATAGTTAGAAAATAGTGGTCCACATTAATGTCAAGGCAGTTGTCCTCTTGAAGTATGTTTTAGAGTGGACGTTTCAAACACTGTTAGAATACAATAATGATACTATTCAATAACTTACATAGCACTTACTAAGAGAGCCATTTATTCTAAGCCTATTACGCATTTTAACTCATTTTATCTCTGTAACAATCCATCAGAATTTAAAGATCCCCCCATTTTAAAGGTTAGGACAGTGAGAAACAGAGAGATTAAGTAGGCAGTCCAAGGTTGTAAATCTGAGCTAGTAAGTGGCTGCATCCAGCAAATTGGGATCCATACTTTATGTGTTTAATCATTTTACCACATCACCTCTCAATAACAGTGGATGAATGCCCATATAACATCAAATAGCAATGAGTCTATGGATAAGTGTGAAGCACTATAAAGGGACTGAAAATAATGGAGGAAGAGAGGGTAGTACTTTAAATACTCAGGGAAGGTCTCTCAGAGGAGGTGACCTTTGAGAGAAACCTGGATGGTGAGAGAAGATATGAGAAGAGAGCATTTCAGAAGGAACAGCCTGTACAAACCCTGAGGAGAAACAAACTAAGTGTCGAGGAACAGGAAAGAAGGCCAGTGGTTAAGGGTGGAAAGGAGTAACATAAAAGGGGTTAGATAATGCAAGCCTTGTAGTTCTTAATAGAGGGTTTATCTTTTATTCTAAGAGATATGGGAACTCATTTAAAGGGTTTTAAGGAAAGGAGAAATGTTAGATTTATTTTTTAAGGTTTCTCTGGTTTCTTTGTTAATAAAAGAAGAGCTGAGGGCTGGGGCCTTAAGTGGTGTAGTATCTACAAGTTCAACAGGGAGAGGGAGCCAGCAAAGGAGCCCTAAAACGAGAAGCCAGAGAGAGAGGATGGAAATAGAAAGAAAAACAAACACATGTCTAAGAAGCCAAAGGCCACACTTTTCCTGGAGAAAAGTGTGGCCACTGTGTCCAGTGCTATGGGGAGGGTGAGGAAGGATGCTGAGAAGTCAGGGCTGGGTTTGCAAGGTGAAGGTTGTTGGTAACTTTAACAAGAGTGACCTTGTGGGTGTGGTGGGGAATAGGAGCTTAGTCATAGAAGGTTGAGGAGTTGACTAGAGTGAAAGGGGTAGAGAAAGCAGGCACTAACGGCTCTTTCAGAAAATAATGCTTTCAGGAAAGTGGTAAAACACCACAGTGGATGCAGGAAGAGGCCATGAGAGCATTTCTTTTACTCTGAAGGCAGATGAGAATGAACCAGGGGGAGAACAAGAGAGAACAAAGATAACTGAAGTAACACAGATTAGCAGATGAGGAAGGAAGGGGCCTTGGGAGCAGGAAAAGTTCAGTGCTTGCAGCAGGAAGGCAGGCAGAGCATATGGGTGTAAACACAGGCAGGCTGGCATATCTGATGGTGTGAAGGTGTGAAGGTGTGAAGGTGAGTTAGTTTTCTTCCATCTTCTATTTTCATAGTGAAAAAAAAGATCCAAAAAACACCAGCTTTGAGAGAGATGAGGACGGGAGGATTGAGGAGTTGAGGAGAAGGTATGAAACTGGCACTCTAGACCATAAAAGAATAACCTAAATTGAAAAATTAATTGAATATCAGACTAGTATTGACAGTCCACTAAGATTCATGTTTAACTGTTTTATATGAAGCTAGCTATGGTAGAAAGGAGACAAGGGAGGTGGATATTTTGGTTCTAGAACCAATTTTGCCACTTGCTGTGCAGGCACCTTTAGTCACACCTCCCTGGGCCTCAGTTTACTCATCACATAAAGTGAGAAGGTGTGGATCTGCACTGCTTGGAGGTGTCCAGAAATGCATGGGGTACTTTGGGTTCTCCTGGAGAACATTGGCGTTTAGAACTTCAGGTGTGGGGTGCTCTGCACCTTTCAGTGTGTGGAATAATCCATATCAGTCTCCAGCAGCGCCCACCCCTGGGGGCAGGGGGCAGTAGACAGGGGATCACACCGGGCGCCCTACTAGTCTGGGACTTTAATTGCCCCTCTAGTGTTGCTATCTGGGGAAGCTAGCTGATGCTGAGGGATCAAGTGCACTTCCACTTAATCCACAGCTATCAATCCTTACTCTCATCCCTATACTGGAAATAGGCAGCTAACCAGGCAAAATGAACACAAGTAGAGGTACCAATGAGAAGTAAAGTAGTCCACAGGTTACAGCCAGGAAAAGAAAGAGCCAGAAATAAAAAATAAGCCCTCCATTGTATGGAAACCATTGCTATTAGCTATCTTAATACTAGCAATTAGCCCTAGCTAGTTTGGCTCAATGGATAGAGCATCAGCCAGCAGACTGAAGGGTCCCAGGTTTGATTCCAGCTAAGGGCACATACTTGGGTTGTGGGCTCCATCTCCAGTCATGGTGTGCAGGAGGCAGCCAATCAATGATTCTTATTATTGAAATTTCTATCTTTTTCTCCCTCTCCCTCTCTAAAATCAATAAAATATATTTTAAAAAATAATATCAGTAATTAAATAGGAATACTGCCCCAATAGCACCTGATAGTAGCAAAGAAAGTTTGGTACTTGGGCATTGCCAGTATAGCATTGAAAAAAACATTGCACTCCCATAAAATGACAAAACTAATTTTAATTGTATTGACCACGATGCCCCCAACATGAACTGAGAATTACTTGACAAACACAGGGCAGTTATTATTAAAGGCAATATATCAAATTCTACTCACATAATCAGCGGGGCAATGCTTTTAGCAACTTTTCTTAGCTACTAAGAGCTCTTAGCGACTTTTCTACTTGACACCTTCATTAATGGTGTGTAAGAGGAAAACCCCTGTGAATAGATTTTCAAAAATGATTCTGCTATGAGAGTCATTCCAAGTGCAAACTTCCAACATCACAGTAATATCTTAAGTAGAAAAAAATACAGAGTTCCTGGGAAGATTTAAAATTCAAGGCAGGCAATTACACTAACAGATGGGAACATTTGTAGTGTTATGCCCAGATTTCATGATCCCCAAGGACTACCAGGGAGCCAAGTCCGATGCAATAGACAAAAGAGCCTCTTCCATGCTAGCATGGGCTCCGTTCCACTCACACTGCTGTCAGCATGGCGGAAAAAGAGAAAGAATGTAACACCTCAATGGGCTTTATGGGGGGCGGGGGATATGGACCCTGATTGGTTGGGTTAGGGCTAGGGTCTGGCCACAAAATGGAGGATAGCTCCGTCCTGCCCACAAGGAGGCAGGGCTCCAGCCTCGCCCTTTCATTAGGTGAAAATTCTAAGTAGTAGAATGATGATTCCTAAAAAATAAAAATAAAAAAACTTTAAAAAAATCTGTAATTACACAATTCTTAAATAATTTCATTTCGGGCATTTATTAAATAAAAACGCCTGTCAGATATTAATATACAGCACAGTTTCATCTAGAGAATATCATTAAAAGTGGTAAAAACACAAATAACCAATGTGCTTTTTCTTTTACATTTCAAAAAAATTTGAACATGTTGGTCTTTTTTTTTTAGTTGAAATTGATATAAACTAGCAATGTTTAATTGAATAGCTCAGTGGCAATTAATACCATCACAACCTGGTACAACCACCTGATCTACCCAGTTTCCAATATTCTCATCACTCCCAAAGGCAGCCTGGACCCATTAAGCAGATGCTCAGCCTTCCCATTCCTCAGCCGCTGGTGACCACCAACCTGTGTTTTTGTCTCCATGGATTTTTTTTGTGTCTGGGTCTTTAATTTAATCAGACTTCTGTAATATGTGACCTTTTGTTTCTGGTTTTATCCAGTTAGCCTCATGTTTTCCAGGCCCAGGCTCATCCCTTGAATCATGTATCAGTACCTCCTTCCTTTTTATTTCTGAATAAAGAGCTGATAGCTGAAGCCCATGTGCTTTTGAATATCACATGTTACTGTCAAAGCATGGCACCCACCTACCTCCCAGCTCTGAGTGACAATAGTAGGATAACCTGGTAGAAATTCAGCTAAACCTAACCTCTCCTGATTAATACAACTCTGAAGAAATATAAAAAATTGCTTATTTTAATTCATCTTACCAGCAGGAATCATTCATGAAGAGGAAAATGTTACTGTTAGAAAGTCCTTTCTTTACTTCTTAAGACATTTAGATCTTTACCAATGTGACATAATAAACACTCATTAACTATTGATGGGCTGGAAGCTTTGGAATTCCCTACCTATGATGTAGACAGGGCTCAGGAAATGTCTGTTGCGTGAACTGCAATAGGAATAAAAAAGATGTATGTGTTGTTGTTTTTCCCCAGTTTGTTTATTTGTCCTTTTCTGTCCGAGGACATGAGCAGTGGGAGCTGTTTTTGTTTCCAGTGTAAATCACATTGATTTTTTAAAAATTAATAGTTTAATTTTATCAGACGGTTTATAAACTCTAAAGACATGTTCTGAATTGATTCAAAGCACTGTTACCAACTGGTTAGTTTTCATTATATCAGGTCTCCATAATGTACACATCAAACTTTGTGAGTATTTTTAATGTAATGGATCAAATTTGGAATTTGTTGATGGAATAAAATATTCACTACTTTATTTAACAAATATTTATTGAATATTTACAATGCATTGAGTACTGTTCTAATACTGAGGAAAAGTTTTTCTTACATTGATTCTTAACGTTATCATGAACCTGTGTCTACACTGGAGGCCAGATCCACACTGGGGCTAGTGGAGTAGTTTGCTTCTGTATGTGATATGCTGAGTATGCTGTAGGAAAAGCAGGGAAATTCTTTAATTCACATCCCCACCCTCCACGATCTTTATTCTAACTACACCAAGAACAGAATTTCTGTTTTTATTTACTCTCAGAGACGCAATGAAATAATTTATAAGATAGAATATTGGTCTTCACTATGATTTATCATGCAATGATTTTAAGCCATGCTTTTCCTATTATATGGTTTATATTCTTATGATTTAATTGAACAAATACTTTCTTATTATGGATCTGAAATGATGAACTCCATTTAAAAACCCCAGTCCATTGAACCGAAGCAGAATAGCCGTCTAACTTGATTTTGTAATGATACCTTTGAGGAAAAGAATAGGCTCTTTATAGAGTGCAGGAATTTTCAGAAAGAATACTAAGAAGCCAAGAGACCATTTACAATGTGTAAATTTTTCTCCAAGGACACATTGTTTTGTTCTTTCCTGCATTATAGATAGTTGGACAAGAAAATACCATAAACAACAAAACACACACACACACACACACACACACACACACAAAACAACTATGCAAATCAACTGAAATTTAACTCTTTGCTTCTGCCTGCTTTGTTATAAATGTGTATATTAAAATTGTGTTATAAAATATTTATTACTTTAACAAATATTTATTGAATATTTACAATGCTTTGAGTATTATTCTGGATACTGAGAAAAAACATTTCTTACATTGATTAACTACAATAATAAATTACACTTCATTATTTTTAATATTTGAAATATATTTGTAATACACTATTAATGTGTATTTTAATGTGATGAGTTTATATACTCACTTTAAGTGAGATGACAATTTATTCCTGCAGAAATTAATATCTGCCTAAAGAGCTTCTGGGAAATAATTAGCTTATTACAAAAATGATCCAGATCTGTATATATTATCCATATGAAAATGTGTTAAGCAGCTGAAATGGCTGTAAGTTAAAGATAAATTATTTATATTCTTTAATGTCATTGTGGTCGTCTATGAACAACCATTTGCATCCACATAAATATAAACTTTTGAGGGCCAAATCAGTTATTTAGAACATACTCTGTGGTACCAGGCACAGAGCAAGAAGTACTTACATTCAACAGGACAGGACCTTACTAGTAAGTACTCATGTAACTCAGAGAAATCAACCCGCATATGATGCTGAGACACAAAACAATACACGTTCCGTGTAAAATTAGACGAATTTATAAAACCGGATGGAACAATGTCCCCTTCCTTGAGGCTTCCACATTGCAGGGCAGCCTTGGTTATGACAGTACTTGGCCACCTAACAGAGACAAAAGAGACTTACAATGTGGAACAGAGATGCTTATGAAGGTAGAAGAGTTGTGGATGATAGAAGAAGCCAGAGGTCAGTAAGAAAGGAGGCAGCGGAAGGGTCTTTTCACAAGATCAACGGGCTGGAAGCCCAGGACATCCATCATCCCATCCCCCACCAGGAGAGGGACAGTGGCCTCAGCATCGAGTGCTGCACAGCGAACGGCCACGCACAGTCTGGATCTTGACTGTTAGGAAGTGATTGCAGAAACGGAGGAGGAAAGCTTTATGCCCTGGGAAGGAAAGCTCTGGTAAAATGAAAGTTTTTGCAGTGTCCTTCCCAGTTCCTTTGTTCAAGTTTTCCATCCACACACACCGTTGACCTTTACCAGGGATAGTGTTGGTCGAAGAGTGATGGATTAACCTGTTTTCCTCCTTAAACATGATAATTTAAAGGAAATGGTACAATCATAATAAGGAAATAGGACAAAATCTTGAGTAGACAACACAAATGCATATATGGGAAATGGGTAAGAAACATGAACTGTTGTTCAATTATATTAGAAATAAATGAACACGTGGCAATAAGGTTTCCTTGGTAACATCAGATTGGCACAGTCTTTTCAGACAAGCAATTAGAGTAAAAAGGGAAAAACGAGTTTAAGATGGTGAAGAAATAGGAGATGAGAAATGAATCACAGCAAATGCAGGGGATGTTTTCAGCATTCAGTTTCAGAGCGAGGGAACAGAGGTTAGAAGGACAAATGGCAGATACTTGAGTAAAATTGAAATGCAAAAAAAAAGCCACCAGTAAAGTTTAGAGATAGGAAGAAAGAATGGTACCAGGTAAGAATCTTGGGGAGGAGATGACTTTGAAGGGACAGGCAGAGGATGTGTTTTAGGCAAGAGGAGGTGCCAAACCTCAGATGTGCCAAAAATCTTAATATAGCTAAGCCAATTCACTCACCGTTAAACCAAGAACAATAATAGCTATCACTTAGAAAACATGATGCAAATAGCATCTGGCACATCAATGTTTATTTTAATGTAAAATTCTTAGTACAAACTTTTACTATCAGTGGCTTTTATCCAAATGTCATATAGGTTGAAAAGCAAATTCTTGAAATTTCCTGAAAAGCAGAAAAAGGAAGTGCTACTCCATTTCAACACAAAACAACAATTCCTTTAAAAGAATCATTATAAGAAATTAACATAACATGAACATATAAATTACATGCCATTTAATATAGAAATAACACACATATATATACTACATACACGGAGAATCTGGCCACAGAGTCAGATTCAGCAGCAGGTATTTTTCAGAAGGAATGTCGATCTTACAGCTACACAGACATTTGTATGCATCTTGCACATCAGTGTTCAGCTCATTCTTATTCATTGCTGTATGTTTGACATTCAGCACAGTGGCTGGCCTAATAAATATTTGTTGTAGGAATAATCTGTCTTGAGTTCTTGAGCTTTAACTTCCTTACCTGTAAATTAAACTTAATAATACGTCTAATTCAAGTGTGTATTATCAGAAATAGAAATAACATTAAAGCTGTAATACAAAGTCTGGTGCTTGGTTGAAGCTATGTGATAAATATCATTTGCTGATAGTAATAGTAAAAAAACAATTATTTAAAGAATTAAGAGATAGGTAAAATAAAGTAGCACTTGATTATTTTTAATATTTGAAATATATTTATAATACACTATTAATGCTTATTTCAATGTAATGAGTTTAAAATAATTCTTACTTGGACAAAGCTTTCTGGAATTTTAGAGACAGTGACACAATAGATGTTGATGTGTTATTGCCCAGTTTTAGTGCTTTGGAGATGCCTGCTACAGTGATCCAATGGGCTATAGAAATTACTGCTGAAGCACAGGCATAATAGAATTGTTGCCATAGAAATAGTATTTATCAGCTTTGCTCCCTTCATTTGGATGTACTTCCTGCATATTGATGGGGAACTCAAGAAGTTAACAATGTTTAGCTTTAGCCCAGCCAGCATGGCTCAATGATTGAGCTTTGACCTATGAACCAGGAGGTCATGGTTTGATTCCCAGTCAGAGCACCTGCCTGGGGTTACGGGCTAAAACCCCAGTGTGGAGCCTGCAGGAGGCACCTGATCAATGATTCTCTCATCATTGATGTTTCTGTCTCTTTCTCCCTCTTCTTTCCTCTCTGAAATCAATAAAAATATTTGAAAAAAAATGTTTAGCTTTAGTTATATAGTTACTAGGCTTGGTCACTGATGCATACAGAAGAAGGCTATTGTTCCAGGAACTGGCATGTATGACTGGACCTGCCCTGACTTCAGGAGAACAACAAGCGATTGGACATTTGTTCCCCAGGAGGACTGTAAGCCACTAAGGTGGCGTCTGAGCCATTGTCTCAAGGGAGAGAATGTCCACCGCCCAGGATGCAGATAAAGAATCACTGGTCAACAGATGAGGGGATGCTGGGAAAATCACTCTCCTGCAGCTTTTAAAAAAATCTCTTTGTTGATTAAGGTATCACATGTTTGTCTTCGTCTCCCCATTATCATCCCAAACCCCTCCCCACGCATGCCCTCAACCCTTTGTTGCCTGTGACCACTGGTTAGGCTCATATGCATGCACACAAGTCCTTTGGTTGATCTCTCTCCCTGTTATCCCCACCCTACCCTACCTTCCCTCTGAGGTCCAACAGTCTGATCTATGCTTCCTTGTCTCTGATCTGTTCTTGTTCATCAGTCTATATTGTTCATCATTTCCCCTAGATGAGTGAGATCATGTGCTACTAGAAATACACTTTAAGAACTGGAAATGAGACAAGCAATAATGGTTATGCTGAGAGGCAAATGAATCAGTATGCAGAGTTCTTTCTGGGCCACAGTTCTTTTGAGACTCAATTTCAATGTCAAACTGTTCCTTATATGTACATGTCAGGACCAAACCAGAGAGGGTCAGACCTGCATTGCTACCATTTGTCCACCATCCAGAACTGAAATATCTCCTGCAGGAAAAGATTAACTTTTCCCCTGTAATTCCAAGCCTTTTACCTACACTTTACTTCTCCTTATAAGAAAGGCTGGCTTGAGATGACCACACATCAAAAACCATGCTAAGTGCTTTGCTTTCACTTTATTTAATCTCACAAAACCATAGGAGGAAATCACCTCATTTTATAGAAATTTCAGAATCAGAAAAGAGACTTCCTATAATATTATCACCATTCTTAGGTTCCAAGAGAACACTAGTTGAATTAAAGTGAAAAATATTTTTGTTTGAGTGGTATTATAACCACTTTTTTGTTTGAGTGGTATTATATATTTAGTAACATATTCTTCCTCAATAGCATGCCAGTTGCTTCTAAGAAAACTTATCAAAAATTCAATTTTAAAACAACCATTTCTTTCCATATTTATATTTTAATAAAAAGCTTAGACCAATTATTTCAGGGATTAAGCAAAGATTGGAAAAAAAAGACCCATGAACACAGACAATAGTATAGTGATTAGGGGGAGAAAGAAGAGGGTAAAGGGGGCATAAATGGTGATGGATGGAGACTTATTTGGGTGATAAACCCACAACACAATATACAGATGATGTATGTAGAATTGTATACCTGAAACCTATATCATTTTAACCAATGTCACCTCAATAAATCCAATTAAAGTTATAAAAAAGGTAAAATGGAAAAATGTATTTGGTAAATATCAAAATATATATATTAAAAAACTTTTAAAATAATTTAGTGGCAAGAAAAACAACTCGTTACTAGAAAGGCAATATATAGGAAGAGACAGTTCACCAAAGAAGAGATATGAATGGTACATATGCACATAAAAAGACACTCAAAATCATTAGTCCTTAGGGAAATGCAATAAAATGACAGTGATATATCAAGACATATCTACTAGAATGGCTAAATGGCTAAAATTATATACAACAGCAACAAATGACAACATGGAGTGCTGGCACAGATGTAGGAATGTTTAAAGGAGCAAACACTTCAGAAAATAGTTTAGTAGTTTCATATGAAGTTAAACTCATACATACCACACTAGTAGGTATTTATGCTCAAGAAATGACATCACAGACCTATACAAAAAGGTTCACAGTTCATAGAAGTTTTATCCATAGTAGCCAAAAGCTGGAATCACTCACATGCACATGGGCATTTTCATGGATAAACGAATGTAGCATCTCTGTATAATGGGAAACCACTCAGCAAAAAAAATGAATGAACCACAAGTATGTACAGAAACATGGATGAATCTGCAAAGCATATACTAAATAAAAGAATTCTGATAAGTATTCTTTAGTATTTCTTGTGTACTTAATCATTTCAGTTATATGACATTCATAAAAGGCAAAACTATGAAGAGAAAACATGATAATTGTCAGCATATGGGGTTGGGGACCAGACTGACTACAGATAATCTCCCCCTAAAATTTTCAGGCAACAAAAATGTTCCATCTTAATTGTGGTGATGGCCACATAACTTCTTACTTTACCTTTGTGAAAACTTAACCTGTACATCTAAAAATAGTATATTTTGCTATGTGTAAATTATACATTGGTAAGTATGCCTAAAACATTTCAATGGCAAAAAGGACTTGAACTAGTGAGTTTTAGAGTAGCTGTAAAATAGTATTTGTCCTTCTGAAGTTTTAATAACCTAGGTGTATTCTTGAAAATGTCTGACATTGCAAATATAAATCATAAACACCCCTAAACAAATACAATCAATGTATCTTTTCTAAAAAATAAACTTTAAATAGTAACTATCAGCATTGTCAGTCCCATATAAATCTTTATTTTTTATAAAAAAATTCTTTATTGTTTAAAGTATTACATATGCCTCCTTTTTTTCCCCATTGACCTCTCCCTGGCCACCTCCAACCCCCTGCACATTCTCTCAGCCCCCTCCCCACCTACTGTCTGTGTCCATTAGTTATGTTATATGCACGCATATAAGTCTTTGGTTGCTCTCTTACCACCCACCCTCGCCCAGGCCTTCTCTCTGAAATTTGACAGTCTGTTCCATGCTTCTCTGTTTATGAATTTATTTATTTTCATAAATTTATGTTGTTCATTATATCCCACATATGAGTGAGATCATGTGATATTTATCTTTCTCCAACTGGCTTATTTCGCTTAGCATAATGCTCTCCAGGTCCATCCATGCTGTTGCAAATGGTAAATATCCCTTTCTATAGCAATTTAGTATTCCATTGTATAGCTATACCATAGTTTTTTAACCCACTCATCTACTGATGGGCACTTAGGCTGTTTCCAATTCTTAGCTATCATAAATTGTGCTTCTATGAACATATGGGCGCATATATCCTTTCTGATTGGTGTTTCTGGTTTCTTGGGTTATATTCTCAGAAGTGGGATTACTGGGTCAAATGGGAGTTGCATTTTTAATTTTTGGGGGAATTTTCATACTGTCTTTCACAGTGGCTGCACCAGTCTACATTTCCACCAGCAGTGTAGGAGAGTTCTGTTTTTTTCTGCATCCTCTCCAGCACTTGCCATTTGTTGTTTTGTTGGTGATAGCCATTATGACAGATAATAGCCATTATGACAGGTACCTCATTGTTGTTTTGATTTGCATCTCTCAGATGATTAGTGATTTTTGTATATGATTTCATACATCTCTTGGCCTTCTGTATGTCCTCTTTCAAAAAGTGTTCATTTAGGTTCTTAGACCATTTTTTTTAATTGTTTATCTTCCTTTTGTTAAGTTGTATTGATTTCCTATAAATTTTGGAGATTAGTCCCTTATCAGATATAACATTGGCAAATATGTTTTTCCATGCAATGGGCTTTATTGTTGTGTTGTTGATGGTTTCTTTTTCTGTGTAGAAGATTCTTATTTTGATGTAGTCCCATTTGTTTATTTTCTTTTTAGTTTCTATTGCCATAGGAACTGCATCAGTAAAGGCATTGCTACATGTGTCTGATATTTTGATGCCTATGGATTCAAGCTTTTTACGGTTTCCTATTTTATGTTTATCCTTTATCCATTTGAGTTTATTTTTATGTATGGTGTAAGTTGGTGGTCTAGTTTCATATTTTTTGAATGTATTTGTCCAATTTTTTCCAACACCATTTATTAAAGAGACTGTCCTGATTTCATTGTATGCTCTTGCCTCCTTTGTCAAATATTAATTGAGCATAATGGCTTGAGTTGAACTCTGGATTCTCTGTTCTGTTCCATTGGTCTACATGTCCATTCTTGTGCCAGTACCAGGCAGTTTTGAGAACAGTGGCTTTGTAATATAAATTGATATCTGGTATTGTGATCTCTCCAACTTTGTTCTTTCTCAAAATTGCTGTGGCTATTTGGGGTCTTTTTGTTGTTGTTATTGTTCCATATGAATTTTTGAAGAGATTTTTCCTATGTTTGTGAAATATTCCTTTGGCATTTTAATGGGGATTGCATTGAACTTATAGATTGCTTTGGATAGTATGGACATTTTAATGATGTTGATTCTACCAATACATGAACATGCTATATTCTTCCATTTGTTCTTCCTCTATCTCTTTTTTAATGTCTTATAGTTTTCTGAGTACAGATCTATTACCTCCTTAGTTAAGTCTATTCCTAGATATCTTAATTTTTTTGGTGTAATGGAAAAAGGGACTTTTGGGGGGTTCTATTTCTGTGAGTTTATTATTGGTGTATAAAAAAGCCATAGATATCTGGGTGTTAATTTTGTATCCTGCTACATTGCTGAATTCATTTATTAAGTCTAGTAGTTGGTTCTTTTTTTATGGAGTCTTTAGGGTTTTCTATGTACAATATCATGTCATTTGTGAATAATGGCAGTTTTACTTCTTTACCAAACCCTGGATCTCAAAGTTTGAGTTTTGTAGCATTATCTTGCTGTTTTCCTGGGTGGCACCATATATATATAGACTTGCATATATATATATATATATATATATATATATATATATATATATGCAAGTCTAGTATGCAAAGTGTCCCATGGGAGTTCAACCGGAAACCAGTTCTATCTCTTGTTATGGTGTGTGCTGACCATCAGGGGGCATCACAGAACAAAGGAAGGCCCCAGCCAGCCCTGATCGCCCACCAGGCCTAGGGACCCTAGCCATGCATAAATTTCATGCACTGGGCCTCTAGTTCATAATAAAAGTGTAAATCTTTCTCCACTGCAATTCTTGGCTTTTAGTGTTTGATTCTGCTAGTGCTAGGTGGATGAACTCTATTTCATAATGTTAGCTGCAATATTCTCCTTTTTTCAAGAAAGGATGAACTCACAGAAGGATGCACCTGGTCTGTGCATCTCCAAATACCTATTATTCCACCCTAAGATGTCTATTCTAATCCATCCCACAGCTATTGAGGACAAAGTAAGGACCAGACATTATGAAATGGCTGGCAGGAAAGGGTGAATAGAATAAAAGATGGTCACATTCCAAGACTTTGAATGCAAATATCCTGTCACATATTATTTCTTCTATACAGAATATATGCTGAGTGTAACAGGAATTAAATGCATCAGTGCAACATAGCTGCATGATTATATACACACATTCAAACATCTCTCTAGAGACAAAGGATATATTACACAAAAGATGATGTGTCTGTATGTGGACATGTTTCTAATTACACTTTGGAAACCATTTATTTTTCTATAATAGATACCTCTAAATATTTCTTAATGAGTTGAATAATTGTTCTGACAATATAAAATAGCCAGGTGAAAAGTACACTAAACATTATTTTTTCTTGTTTCATAAATGTTAAGTAAGCAAAGTTAATTCAAAATTAAAAGTATTTTATTGGGATTCAATTAACTTACACACACACACACACACACACACACACACACACACCTTCAAATTCTATTCAAAATATTACCAAATGCATCATAAGAAACCTCTTGATTTCTCATTAGTGAGATATAAGGCCGGGGAACAAGGAGGTTAGCCAGGTACTATATCTCCTTTAGCAAACCAGGGCGATATTAGCTTTAGGTAGGAAAACAGGAATTTTAAGATATTTAAAGGATTAATGGCCTCTGCTCATGCCTGTAGCTTAACAAGAGTTAAATGAATTCTGAGCCTTGAATTTCCTGCAGTCTCCTTTCTTTGATCAACCAAAAGATTTTGAATACATAGTGCAGTCTGATCATCCGGTACCTGCAGCAACAGCAGATAAGGAAAATGTATTAAACTGAGTTAATTAAAATGCTTTTGCTTTAGTTCTATGGTTGCTTCATGGGAATAATGCTAATAAGATTTCAGAGGAGAGAGAATTATGTGTGTGAAACTGCCAGGAAAATTTAGTTAAATGAAAAAGGATCATGTGGTATCATACACAAATATGCATATGCTAAAGAGTAAATTCCTTTGGCATGAATTGTTTTTAACATCTGAGATCATAAAGCATCTGGTTTGACTGTATTTCTGCTCTGTTTAGAAAACATAAGCAACAACAATAAAGGTAACACTGATTCTCTAGATTATGTGGCTGAACTACCAAGCCCTAGAGATCAAAGTCTCCATTTCAGAGATTATGCCCAGAATCAATGTTGGAGCCCAAATTTGTCTGATTGTAGAGTGTTTGTAATAAACCACCAAACGTCTTTGTTTCTGACTCCTTTCTGCAGACAGTGGGCACATGCTTTCCCCCCAGTAAGCAGGTACATTTTCATTACTGTACAATCAAAAGCAAATATATTTTTTCTTCTTTCCCTGTGATTACCTCTCCTCATGAAGCTTTTGTAATTTGGGATTTAAAAAAGTCTCAAGATTTCATTGTGTACAGTCATGCTGTGTTTCCAAAGTGGGGTTGAATTCTGAGCACAATTTAAATATGCCTCTTAAGTTACCAATACAACAATAACAAATGCCTGGGCTTATTAATAGAGAAGACATATCCAGATTATAATTTACTAAAGTGTTTTACCTTCAAAAACCTGTGCTTCTCTGAAAATTCTAGCAAAGACTAGAGGCAGACATCAGCTAAGGACCAGTGGGTACCTCTGGCAAAAAAAAAAAAAAAAGGAAGAAGAAGAAATGGGGGTGAGGTGAGGCTTTAGCAGGCAGAGTTTCTGGGGAAAGACCAAAGCTACACACATTTACAAAGTCCCTTTGCTCCAAAAGTAGACAAAGGCCAAGATCTTGGGTGCTACCTAAATTGGGCCCAACCCAAACCCCACTCTTCAGTTTAGTATTTGTGGCAATCTCTATATATAAATAAAAAGGCTAATATGTAGTGTCCCCTCTAGAGTTCGATTGGGAGAATGGGAGTTCAATCACTTGCTGTGACATGCGCTGAGCAGCAGGGGCGGCGTGGAACATGTTGGGTGACCAGCAACAGTGGCAGGGCCCCGAGGGAATGAGGGAAGGAGGAAGTGAGGAGGAGGGGAATCTGATCGGCCCTGTTGCTGGCCAGGCCTAGGGACCCTAACCATACACAAATTTTGTGCACCAGGCCTCTAGTTAGTAAATAAATATCAAAGCTATTATATAGATTCCTCATTTCAAATTGATGTTAGATTGAGTTTCATCAATACTGATTAGTTCACTAAGTATATTCTTGAGCAATGGAAAAATACATCCTATATAATAAAGAGCTAATATGCTAATTATACAGGATGGTGGAATGACCTGGAATGACCAGTGGTTGGGGGCAGGGCTGTGGGGCCATGAGGCAGCAGGGGCTGTGAGGGTTAAACCTCTTGCATGAATTTCCTGCATTAGGCCTCTAGTATTTATATATGTATAAATTTTCAAGTTATACCCAAATGTCTGAAAAAACTATAGATCTATAGTTATCTATAGATCGATATATATATATATATATATATATATATATATATATATATATATGTATGTATCTATAGTTTTTTCAGACATTTGGGTATAATTTGAAAATTACTGAAATAGTACAAAGAATTTATGAATACCCTTCACAGATATTGACATTTTATGATATTTGCTTTATCCTTCTCTCTCTTATCCCTTTTTTTCTTTATGCTTATTTATATATTTTTTTCCTTAGACTCTTTCAGAATACATTGCAGATGCAATGTCCCTTTACTTATATTTCAATGTGTATTTTCTAAAAGCAAGGAATTATCCTATCTAATAAAGGTGGAATATGCAAATTGACCATCACAAAAAAAGTTGGTGGCACCCATAGCTAATAAGGAAGGAATTTGAAAATTGATGCGACAGAGATAGTGGTGGCAGCTGGAGAGAAGGCTGAAGGTGGCAGCTAGAGCGAAGTTCCGGGTCCCAGATGATGGCAGCCAGGGGAAGGAAGGCCTATTTTTGCACAAATCTTCATGCATTGGGCCTCTAGTCTTATACAAGCACTAGGGGCCCGAAGCATGACATTCGTGCAAGGGGCTTGACCCTGGCCCCTACCTACCACTGCCACAGCCCGGGGGCCTCTGCTGCTCTGTCTCAGCCCCGCCCACTGAAGCTTAGTTCAGAAGGAAGGACATCCAATCTAATTATCATATTATACTTTTATTATTATAAATAGTACAATTGTTAAAATCAGTAAATGGACACTGATACCATAGAATCATCTAATATTCAAATGTTACAAACTTTATATTTAATTTCTATGTTATCCCAGTGATGTCCCTAAGAGCAAATGAAAATTCAAAACCATGCATTGCATTTAATTGTCATGTCTGTTTAGCACCTTTAAATTTGAGATAGTTTCCAAGTCTTTTCTTTCATGACACTGACGCATCTTTGAAGAGCACAGGCCAATTATCTTTCAGAAGAAGCATCAGTTTGGGTTTGTCTGATGTTTCCCATGATTAGTTTCAGTCTGTGCACTTTGGCAGGAACTCGCATAAGTGCTGTGTCCTTTCGGATGCATCGTTATTTGGAAGCCTACACTGTCAATTAGTCTCACAACTGACAACTGTACTTTTTAGTATTTGGTTTAGGTGATGTCTGCCTTGATTTTCCACTTTAAAATTATTACTTTACCTTTGACAATTAGTATATAGCTCATTAAGATATATTTTAAAACTAAATATTCTCTTCTGAAATATTCACTCATTTCTTTCAGCATCCATTTATTTTTATTTTTTTGCCTGAATCAATGATTATGATAAGGGCTGACAAATGGTGGTTTTCTAATTCCATCATTTCTTCAATACTTATCAGGTGGCTTTCTACTGAAACAGGAGCTTTTTAAAATAAGCTCACAAATTATAATGTCATTTAATATCAATACCTCTAATATCATAATTTTGACATTGATATAATCCCAGATTGGGCAGTAGGAATCACTTCATATTGGCCCCTGTGTTATTTTGACATGTACCCATTATTCTTTGAACACTGCCATACCTTTTAACATATAACATTTTCAGGCTTATTTTAGACTTTCTCTGCCCCAGCTCTGGAATCAGCCATTTCTCTAAGGAGACCTGGTCCTTTGAGCAGGGAATGATATGTAGACATGTGTTTATGCCTATTATAGTGCCATGAATCCCAGGCTTTTTCAGAAAGAAGAGCAAGGGAACATATGTATCCAGCTATCTATATCAAAAGCCATTAGTTCACACTGATTCCTCAAATACAGATACAAAACCACAGGGTTTATTCTGTCCTTTCTTTTTTCTATATCGGTAACTCCTTTCTTCACAAGTGAGAAACCTAGCTCCCATAGCCATGATACTTACTTATTTGCTCAATCATAGCATGAATAGAAAGTAGTTTTAGGATTAACATTTGATTAAGAAAAAACACCTGGGGCAGACTGATTGTATTAATTTTATCCTCACTTTTCATTAGTGTGCCCCACTCTCAGTGGATCTTGCTTTGGCCAAGGGGCCAATAGTAAACTTGACATCACAAAGGCATGAAAAATAATTGCACATTTCAATTTCCTCTTTTGGACTCCAATTACTACCATGACAAGCCTGGGCTTAATGAGTTCTGTGGTCCCAACTAAGTTGGTCCTAGACCAACCAGTCCCAGACAACTCATCATCTGGCCACAGATACTGCCTGAGCACAGCTGAGAACAGTCAATTCAGTTCTGAGAAGAAGCATCCAGTTGACCTGTGATTTTGTGAGAATTTAAATTTTAAGGTAATATATTTTATTGTACAATACACAATTGAGACAAAGTACCCATAATTTCCTTTAAGGACATTTTAAATGTTTCTTGGTATCAAGATCTTGAAAATGCTGTGCTATTTTCAACAAAGCTCTTTTCTTGGACCTTGATGATTCTATATAATAAAAGACTATGATGCACACTAACCAACAGTGTGCTCCCACAGGGGGAATGCCGCTCAGCCAGAAGCTGGGCTCACAGTTGGTGAGTGCAGAGGTGGTGGCAGGAGCCTCTTCCACCTATGTGGCAGTGCTAAGGATGTCCAACTGCCAGCTTAGGCCTGATTCTGCCTAAGTCGGCAGTTTGACATCCCTCAAGGGCTCCCAACTCCAAGAGGGCACAGGCCAGGTTGAGAGATCTCCCCCAAGCTCATGAATTTTGTGCACCTTGCCTCTAGTGTGATTATAAATTTATATATTAAGTAAGGGACCTTAAATATACTGTGAAGTAAAGCAGGTATCAAGGATGATCATGAAGAAGTTTGATACACTTGTGGCACTCAACCAACCAAGCAGAGTAGAATAAGTTGCTAATGGATCAGGCAATGATATGGTGAAAAAGATTTTACACAGTGCCATACCTGTTTTATGTAATTAGAAACTTGAACTAAAATTACATAAAAAATGAAAGCAAGCAAGGCAATGATGAGCATGAGATTGGTAATGCTGATTACCTTGGGTTGGAATAAATAGTGGATGAAGAAATTTTGTAATTAAATATAAGTCATTATAAAACTTCTACATTTTGTTTTGTGTGATGGAGTCATAAGTTCTTATTACCTTATTTAAAAAAATAAATTAATGAATTTAAAGTAAAAATAGTCTAAATATGGACTACAACATGTAATATATATTAATCACCATCTAACTGTCTCTTCACTGCCCAGGGTAATGATTTGTAATGAGGTAACATGAAAATGCAGCTTGCAAATACAGCTGGGATAAAATGTCACTGGTCACAGAGGCTCCTATAATTTGCTTTTAAACAATCCACACATCTTGGTCATTTCTTCTCACATACACATATCTTACTCACCCTCTTAACCCATCACTTTCTCCCAAGCTCTCTGAATCAGACAATATCTTACAAAAGCTCTCTCCTATATGCCTCCTTCCCAAAGTGGTGTTTCTCCTCCTCTCTCTCTGGGGCCATATGACTTCTAAGGTACAAGAGTGAAAACCAAACTTACCCATTAAGAGAGATAACTTGAGAGCTATTTCAAAGTGTTAAAATATCCTTACCACCCTCACAATAACTTTAAAGGTATTTTAAACATTTTACAGATGAAGAAAGTAGGCATATATTTTTCAAGGTGATTTATTTCCACAGCCTCATGCTGTGCTTGGCGGACCACTAAGGTAGGATATGATTGGTTCTACCACCTAATCAACACAGACAGAAGCATCGTGACTTCCAAAGGACTTTATTACAGCACTCACCACCATCCCTCTTATATGACCACTTGTTGAGCACACAAAATAAGGATGTACTATGCCTTCATGGTCTTAGCATTTTAGTGAACATCTGCTCTCTCTTTGGAGTATTACCACCTATTTTAATAGAAAGCATGTATTTTCTTTTTGCTTGTTTGCAGATTTTTTTTAATTTACTTACTTAAATTACAGTTGACACTCAATATTATTTAGTATTTTGATGGCATAGTGGTTAGACATTTATATAATTTACAATGTGACACCCCTCCTCCCCAGGATAATTCTAGTATCCTCCAATCATTATACACAGTTATTACAATATTTTGTCTATATTCTCTATGCTGGACTTACATCCTTGTGACTATGTTGTAACTACCAATTTGTACTCCTTAATCTCTCTTCCCTTTTTACATTGTCCCCAAACCTGCACTGGCAACTATCAGCTTGTTTTCTGTATTGATCAGTCTGTTTTTGTTTTGTTTGTTCATTTATTTTGTTCTTTAAATTCCACATATAAATAGACTCATATGGCGTTTGTTTTTCTCTGTCTGACTTATTTAACTTAGCGTAATGCCCTCTAGGTTCATCCATGTGGTGGTAAATGGTAAGATTTCATTCTTTCTTATGGTTGAGTACTATCCCATTGTATATAGGTACCAAATATTAATCAATATATGTATCAAATCTTTTCCCCTTTATCTATTGATGGGCAGTTAGTTTGCTTTCATATTTTGGCTACAATGACTATGGGAGTGCATATAGCTTTCTGAATTAGTGTTTTGGATTTCTTTGCATAAATACCCAGACATAGTATTTCTGGGTCATAGGTAGTTCTGCTTTTGTTTTTTGAAGAACCTCCATATTATTTTCCACAGTGGCTGAACCAATCTGCATTCCCACCAACAGTGCATGAGGATTCCCTTTTCTCCTCACCAACTTGTTTATTGATTTACTGATGATATTATGACAGGTGTGAGGTGATAACTCATTGTGGATTTAATTTGAAATTCTTAATTTTTTTCTGTATTATGTGTGGCTTAGTTCTTCAACCTGACTTCAATAAAACTTCATCCAAAATGTTTTTGTGTATGTGAATGGGGACTTATCAATATGTAATTAATGTTTATTTTGGAAGTGGTCCAATAAAATTTTATTTCATTTTAACAAGTTGATTGTATTTTGATGAAAATGCCTTAAATATAAATGATTATTTCCCTAGTATAAGTATTTAATGTTTGGGCAGTCAGTTGCTTACTAATGAGGGCATAAATATTATGAAAAGTCATATTATTTATTCATTTTGTATACTTTATGTATTTTATATGTTTCCCAAGTAAATGTAGGATTTAAACTTATCTAGGTTTACCTATAGTTTAAGAAAGCTTTCAGTTAGCAATTTGGCAGATGAAATACTTTTTTTCATTTAATGCTTTTCAAGGTCTACTTTGAATATTGCTTAAAAATAATTGGTTAAATTGATTTTTCACATCAGTATATAGCATAATTTAATTTTTATCATTTCTGTCAATGTCAAACACAGATATGAAAATCTGAAACAAAAAACTTTCAGTGAATTCAAACCAATGTATAGCTGAATAAATCAGGCTCCACTAACCAATAAGTAAAATAAGTAGAATGCCTTAGAACCATCCTATCTTTAGTTACCTTTGTACAGTGTATAGGTGACAGCATTTACTCAAAAAAGATCTATGGAATGCAATAAGCCTATTTGGCACCTCACTCTTCCTCTAAAATTATCTTGAATTCTTCAACCGATATGCTCATTCCAGACTAAGGGAAACTTTCAATTTCTATCTACAATTCCCTTCCTGAATTCTCTTTCTAGTTTTCCCAACACATGAATAGCAATAGAGTAGTTGAAATCTGAAAAAATTAATCTTTGCCCAAATACACATTACCACAGTCCTTAATGAGTTACTGGCAATGATATAAAAAAGGATATGAAAAAATGGTTTATCACATAAATGCATATTACAAGCTTTCAGTTTTGAGAATGATAAGCCTCTATAAATGTGTACATTTCCTACATGCTCTGAAGTACATGTCATAGTCTTTTAATTGAAAGATAATGGTGCTGATGGTATTACTGCCTATGCACACAAAGTGGCGAAAAAGCCCGAGAAGTCGCTAATTCTAGTAACTGGAAGTCAATGAAGTGAAAGGAGGGTTGGCATCGTGAAGAGCAAGCAGGGGACTTTTTAAATTTAAATCATTAAAATCCATTTTAGCACTGCTCTGACCTGAAGGCAGAATTCCCAAAGACTCTAGTCCATTACCTCCTTTTACCACTCCAGCCTTTTGATGTTATCAACGAGATAATAAGTTATGATGTATGTGCTTATCAACAATAAATAATCCAAAAAAAGACCTCTCAGCAGATTTGAAGTACAGTCCATACATTCAGTTACTTTAAAAGCATAGATGTTATTCATTCAGTACTTCAGTTATTATGTATGACCTATCGAATTCATCTGTTAATTGAATACATATTTATAAATGTCTTCTGCATTCAGTCACTATATTAGAGGCCAAGAATATAACGTTGAGTCCAAGAGAAGCTTATAGACTGGTGAGTCTACAAAATAGACTTGGTGGTTTGGTAGCTCACAACATGCACAAATTAATCGTTACAAATATACTGTATTTGGTGCTGCAGGGAGTCTGAAGAGTAACATTGTTTTATAATATCTTACAGTTTAATTGTGAAACAAATAATTACTCAAGGAAGTATTCAATGTAACAGATAAATGGGTGGTACAAGCAACCAGTTTTATAAAAAATAATTGTGAGTGATCACTGGCATTCTTTCTTCATAAATATAATTATATGGCTAATATTTCAGTCAATAAAAGCAATAATGCTGAAGGTTATATGAAAATGAACAACCAACATGGCAAATCATCAATGCATTAAAACCAATTACACGATATACTAAGATCAATGAATGACAAATTGCAGAGTTGAACTTTTTAATTTGTGAGTTTTCTCTTCCTCAGAGAACATAGGAAAGCATGGACATGAAATGCCTGGCTTTCCTATCATGAAAGCTTACACAGTAAGATAGTGACTAGTAGTAAGTTACTTATTGAGCACACATTCATTTCATTCACACTCACTCAACAAATCATCACGGAGTCTTTCATGTGTGACTATGACATTTTATGGAGGTCAGTAACTGAAACGAAAGTAGTAGAATAAACTCTATAGAGAAATTTCAGACAAGACTGTTGTTACTTCTAACTTAGCACTGACCTCTCTCTCTCTTCACAACCCATCCATTCCATGGTGCTCACCCCACCCAGGGTGGCCAGGAATTGGTAGGCAAGAGAGGTTATGAAGGTAATAAGAAAGATTGTTGAAAATAAATAATCTTGGTTTTCAAATATGAAAAAAATTAGATATATGTAGATAGGAGGTGAATAAGAACACCTTAATTATATAAATAACATAAAAAGACAAGATTTATAAGGAACATATTTAAGACAAACACTAATAAAGCATATTGTGACATTGCACTTTAAAAATATGTTTTATTGACTTCAGAGAAAGAAAGGGGAGAGAGAGAGAGAGAGGGAGAGAGAGAGAGAGAGAAAGAGAGAGAGAGAGAGAGAGAGAGAGAGAGAGAGAGAGAGAGAGAAACATCATTGATGAGAGAGAAACATGGATCGCCAGTTTCCTGCAGCCCTTCCCTGCCCCCTCCTCCCCTCCTCCACCACTAGGGATTCAGCTGTAACTGGGGCATATGCTCTAACCAGGAATCAAACCACGACCTCCTGGTTCAAGGAAGGATACTCAACTAACTGAGCCAACAGCCTGGGCTGACATTGTTCCTTTACATCTCACATCTTTAGAGTTAATTATGCAGCCACATTGTCTAAAAGAAGTACTTTCCCAGCAGAAAGTGCCTCTCAAACTTCCATGCCAAGCAATTTTTAGAGTGATAGGAGAGTAAATGTATATAGGCAGCATGACCTAAATCTGATCTCTTTTTGGAGTCTCATAGAAATATCATTTAAGATGTGAATTTGACTCCCTAATATATCAATTATATCTTAATATGAAAATGATGGCTTAAATACCTTCTGAAAAACAAACAGAAATTATGGCATCATTTTGGTTATTAAGCACTAAGATATACTTGCACTAAGTCTAAAATGTCTGGAAATCGAGCTGAATGGAAAAGATCTGACATTGGCTGCATATCAGTTCTAGCACTGGAACATGTCTTGTCTCCATGTTGGTATCACAGTATTTCATGAATACACTAGGATGTGTTGGAGCAGTCAGTCTCCAAATGCCCTTCCACCAAGACTCTGGTTTACTCCTCTGTGTAGCACCCTCACCCATCAAATAAAGGTGATTGGTCTGACAAACAGATATTGAGGATGTGATGGTGAGTGACTTCTGAAAATGTGCCATTGATGACAATACAGCATCCATGCAGGCCTCCTGAATGGCTCACTGTAGCGGAAACCCCTTGTCATGTCACGGGAACAGGTCAGCATGCCTGTGCAGAAGCCCATATGGGGAAAACCGAGGCCTCGGTCAAAAGCTGAACCAACCTGCCACTTATGTGAGTGAGTCAGTGTGGAAACAGATCCCAGCCTTAGGTAACTCTGCAGGTCACTGTGGCCCTCCCTGGTATCCTAACTGTAATTTCAGAAAGGAATTAGAGTAAAAAATGTCCAGCTAAACCACCCTGAACTACAAAAATAGATATAAATTTCTTTATTTTCAAACCACTAAATTTTGAATTGATTTGATATGCATAATATATTAATAATACACAAGTGGATGCAGATGGAAAATAATTTTTGATTCTTCATGAAGTAGGTCAAGATAATACCTGAAGAGAGGAATATATGGGAGGGGCAAAAGTAGGTTTACAGTTGTGAGTGTGTATAACAGATGTTATTCCTGTATTATTATTCATTAATTATTGTATTTATTTCTTTACGAAGAACTGTAAATCTACTTTTCTTTACCCATGCAGTCCTAATAATAAGCTGGTGGAGTTATATTTTCAAACTACTATTAAGAGGAAATTCATTCTGCTTGTTTTGTGTGACAGATTAAAGTATTCTCTGAATCACTATTCAACTTGTTTTTTAATGTCTTGGAAAAACAGCCATGAAAAGCTATTTTCCTTTCACCAGGAAACTTATAATCTGTCAGATCCAAACAAATTGAGAGTCACAAAGAATACATGATACATATGAAAACTCTTCACCCAAATAGAATTTTATTTTTATTACAGTAATGTTGATAGAAGCAGTACAAAACAAAACAAAACAAACAAGTTTGGTTTTGGAACTACAGCTTTTGGTAAGAATCCTACCTAATAAAAGAGTAATATACAAATTAAACAATCACTCCGCTACACCACCAGCCACACCCACCAGCCAATCAGAGCAAGTATGCAAATAAACTCAATGAAGATGGCTACCAGAAGAGAGGCTTGGGTTTCCCTGGCAATGGAGGAAGCCAAGCTTTACACACACCCTGGCGGGCCCAGACCTCCACTCAAGTATACAAAATTTCAATTATAGAAGGTAAACAAATCCAAACAGAAATGGCGGCAGCCATGAGTTGAGAAGGAGGCTTGGTCTGCTCCAGGCTACAAAGTTTTAATTGTAGAAGATAAATAAACTCCAGATACCAGGGCCTCCACTTGGGTTGCCAGGGGACATGGCTGGCCTGCAAACCAACAAAGGCCCCTCACTCAGGCTGCTCTGTGCCCCAAGGGAAACCCTCTCAGGGAAAACCAGCTGGCCCCCACCAATGAAACAGGCCTCTATCCTATCTAATAAAAGAGTAATATGCAGATTGACCATCACTCCAACACACAATATGGCTCCCCCAAGTGGAGACAAGATGGCTAACAGAAGACGGCCAGCAGGGGAGGGCAGTTGGGAGGGACCAGGCCTGAAAGGGAGGGCAGTTGGAGGCAAGCATCCCTGCAGGGAGGGCAGTTAGGGGTGACCAGGGCAGCAGAGGAGGGAAGTTGAGGACAAACAGGCTAGCAGGGGAGCAGTTAGACATCAATCAGGATGGCATAGGAGTGGTTAGAGTAATCAGGCTGGCAGGCAGAAGCAGTTAGAAGCAATCAGGAAGGCAGGCAGATGAGCAGTTGGGAGCCAACAGTCCTGGATTGTGAGAAGGCAGTCAGACGTCCCTCCAGGGATCCCAGATTGGAGAGGGTGCAAACGGGGATGAGGGACACTCCTCAACCCCTGTGCATGAATTTCGTGCACTGGGCCTCTAGTATTATTATAAAAAAGCCACAATTAAAACCCAATTTGAGAATTTTAGCCACCTTTCATATATATATATATATATATATATATATATATATATATATCCCTTAGAATAGAATAAGCTTTTGAATTTATCTTGCAATTCACCACACATTTCTATAAAATAACTGAAGCATTTGATTCTGTAAAACACTTTTTTTAAACCATCCCATTGCAAACAATGAATCATGGGCCACAGTTTTTAATTATTTCTTCTTCTTTTTAAAAAATCCTCATTGTAGAGTGTTTACTAATTTTTATAGAGAGGAAGACAAAAGAGAGGCGAAGGAGAGAGAGAGAGAGGAGAGAGAGAGAGAGAGAGAGAGAGAGAGAGAGAGAGAGAGAGAGAAATGGAACCCACAACCTAGGTATGTGCCCCAGTGGGGAACTGAACCTGCAACCTGCCTGTGTACAGGACAATGCTCTAACCATCTGAGCCACACAGGCCAGGGCTCAGGTGGGTAATTCTTAATAGAAATAACAATAACCTTGATGCAGTCTATTGAATTCATGAAGTTTTGCTTTTCACAGAGCTGTCAATTATTGCTAAACTTCATCCCATATGCTGGTCCATAGTCCAATATAAAATTTAAATGGTATATTTTCCAAATCCATAAAAGTCTTAAGTTTCACAGCTCTAAAATCATATATTTACATGGGCAAAGACCTCAAACTTTCACCTAAGTTTTTAGGCACATTCTCTGATGATGTTAGATAATGGTGGTTTTCTGAGTGACTACCTCTTTTTAACCTGGAAGAATTTCAACCTTTTTCAAGCTTTCAAAAATCTTCCATTATATGAATTTTACTTTCAAAGGTCATTCTGAAATTGGCCTTGAAGGAAGTTCCAATAAAAGTATTAATTTCTGGATTTGATTGTATTTTTAACCATCTAGATTATAGTCATGATTTTCTTTCTTTCTTTCTTTTGTTCTTTCTTTCTTTCTTTTTTTTTGTTTTGCTTTGTTTTTTGTTACCAAAATACTAGTGATTTGTGTTCAGAATTTGCATGGCTGAATTGTGGTTCATCTATTTTAAAGATTAATTCAAAACACTAAGGTTTAAGCTTATTTGTACAATTGTGGCTAATTAAAACAAAAAGGTTTTAAGAACATCCTACCAATGTATTTTAATACAAATATATACTAGTTGTGGTTGACTGTAAACATTTTCTTTCTTGTTAGTCATCATCCTGTATATTTCAGGTTGCTATAATCTCTCCATATAAAGTTTTGGTTTCATATTACTTTATATTTATATTACTAATAGAAAATAAAATCTAGAAAAAATTTAAAAGTTAAATAATAAAGAATGGTATAAAGTTTTCAAAAAGGATTTCAGCTTCTTGGTCATTTTTTGATGAACTACAGAGAGAAGTGGAACAAACAATAGATAGTGGTTTGCAGACAAAATATTTGACCTGAGCCAAAGTGTTGAAAAGCTATAATAATGTACAGGAGCGACATTTTAAATACAGTTTAAAGTACCTAGTTTATAAGAGACAAAAGCATTATTCAAAAATTGTCTGTGAAAGTTCTTTTTTTTCTATTTAGACAGGAATGAGAAACTCTGCTAAGAAACTGAGCAAGCTTTAATTGTCAGCTTCTTCTTAGTAATTTGTAGAGAGACAAGGGAATGGGAGAGAAAGTGAGAGAGAGAAACCTCGATGTGAGGGTGAAACATTGATTGGATGCCTCTTGCTCAGCCTGAACCTGGGTTGGAGTCTGAATCCCAGCCACGTGCCTTACCCAGACTGGAACTTGAAACTTTCCAGAACACGGGACTATGCGCAACTAACTGAGCCACACTGCACACCAGTCAGGGCTGTGAAGATTTGGGGGGACACTCTAAGAAATTATACATTCCACAACGGCAGAAGTCCCTTTATCTTTTATTTTCTTGAGCCCCGATCACTTCTATTCCACAGCTCACCTCAATACCACTATATTTCCTGATATTGCAAAAGTATCAAATTTTCTAATTGCCAATTGCATAATTTGTCTGTTCTCCAGGCTTTCAAATGACCAGGAAACCAAACAAAATATGTCATTGTCCCAGCATAGAAAACCTGGATCATGTTGATTTAATTAGAGCATGTATATGTCAAACTCTTGGGAGAATTTAAAATATTAAAACATATCTTCATACTTCTAGCAAAACACTGGCTGCGAAAAGGTTGCATTATAATGTTCTGAGCTTCATTTATTTACTGATATGCTGCCAGTCAGACAAGTCAGTCCACCTCATTTTGAGAAGAATGAGAATAAGGTAATATGTATGTATCCTCTGGGCAATATTGTTGATAAAACTCAAGATAGTATAATTTGAATTTCAGGTAAGCAATAATTATTTACATTAAGTATATCCCAAATATTACATGTGACATAGTTATACTAACAAGTACTCATTGTTTATCTGAAATTTAAATTAGTTTGTATGATTGCTCATTTCATGTGTTAACTTCACTAGGCTCCGGGGTACCCCACTATTTGGTCAAATATTATTGTGAAAATAAAATCTAGAAAAAATTTAAAAGTTAAATAATAAAGAATGGTATAAAGTTCTATGAGGCTGTTTTTAGATGAGGTCACAACAGAATCTGTTGACTAAGCAAAGCAGAATGTCCTCCTTCCTGTGGGTAGCCCTCACCTAGTCAATTGAAGGCCTGAATAGAACAAAAAGGATGGGATGACATCTAGCTAGTAAGAAGGAATTCCTCCTGCTTAATTGCTTTGAGCTGAAGACATTTGGTCTTCACTTGTCTTCTAGATGAAAGCATTGGTTTCACACTGGCTTCCGACTCCAACTGAAAAGTAGGTCCTTCTAGATGTCAGGCCTTCGGACTCAGCCTGGAACTCCACCGTTGGCATTCCTGTCTCCAGCTTGCTGACTGCAGATCTTCTCAGCTTTCACAGTCATGTGAAGCAATTCTTTAAAATGAATCTCATTGTATGTGTATATACAATCCATTGGTTCTGTTGTTCTGGAGAACCCTGACCCATGACTAACATAGTCTGGGTGTCCTGTATTTTTGTTGGCTTAATCTCATAACCCTACCTCTGGGTTTACATTCTCGTCAATAGTGTTAAGATTTGAAATAATACTAATAACACTGAATCTTCTGTTAATGATAAGCTTAAAATAATTTTTCTTTCTATTTTTCTCAGAAACCAATAATATATCCATCTACAATTGGGAAACATATTTTGCTGTAGGGACTTCATTTTAGGAAGCTACAAGTTCAGGTATACTTGAGATCTAGTTATAGAAGGTAAAAGAAAATGTAGTCATAAGAGTTGGAAATGATAGCCCCCCATGCTACTCAAATCTAAGTGTTCCCAGGGGTGAACTGGTGTGGGAGAAGGTAACTTCCATAATCCTTCCCTGCGTGAAAATGTTAAGTAAAATCAAAAGCACTTGTCAGGGGACACTATAAACAATAGCAGTTCAGTGTCTTCTAATTCAGTGAAGCTCAACTCACAGTGGCTATAAAGAATCAATTTCAGATGCACGTTGTCTCAAAGTTTTATGTTTCCAAGGCTGTGTTCTTTATAGTCCACATTGAGAGAAACTTGCCTGACACCAGGTATGTGAGTTGTGACTCTCTGAAGACTAGACAAGTGTGAATTTAGCTGTATGAATTTATTGTTGCATAGAAGCTGTTATTTTTTGCTAGGTGTGTCACATAACTTAAATTCATATATTTAATTACACAATAGTCACTCACTAATGTAGCACTGAGATGAAATAGGAGTCCATTGAAAGCAATAGAAAATGCCGCAAGAGAAGAAAGATGGGCCTCAAACTTTGATGTGAAGTGAAGAAGAATAAGTATGTATTAGTGGATTCATTCAACCAAAATGTATTTAATTCCAATGATATTTCATACTCATCTCTACACTGGGGACATCAGTGAATGTTCAGAGAAGATGCGTGTACTCATAGACCTTACAGCCTAGCTCATGGACAAGAAACAAATACGGACACAAGAAATGCTGGGTGGTGGGAATTGTTGGTGTGGAATCAAGAGTAGAGAATATAGAGCAAGGCCGAAAAGCTTCTTCCCATTGCATGGTCAGGGGAGCTCTAAGGAAATTATGCTTAAGCTGAGATTGAATCATGGGACCAAATCAGCCTGCAAGAGACCTGGGTACTGATTTTCAGGAGAAATAAGGGCTGGTACCAAGGCCCTCAGCAAGTACAATGAAGGACAAGAAGAGGAGTACAGTTGCAGTGTAATATGCAGAGGGAGGAATGTTCTGAAAGGCAGGCAGATGGCAGATTTATTTAAAATATGTTTTTATTGACTTTAGAGAGGAAAAGAAAGGGAGAGAGATAGAAACATCAATGATGAGATAGAATCATTGATCAGCTGCCTCCTGAACTCCCCCCATTGGTAATTAAACCTGTACTCTGAGCATGTGCCCTTTACTGGAATCAAACCTGAGACCCCTCAGTCCACACTCTATCCACTGAGCCAAACCAGCTAGTTTGCAGATTTATTGATGACAAAGCCTCACAAACATTTTGTTCTATAAGCTCCTTTAAACTCTATAAAGAAATTTAATATATATTAGTAACATAGATTAACATACAATATTTCATTATATATAATGTATATATAATATATGTATATATTATATACATATATAATGTTTTTATTATATATATATTTATATATATACTATTGCATATAAATATAAATATAGTACCCTTCCCCCAGTTTTCTGCTATGATAATACCTTATATAACCATAGTACATTTTAAAACAAAGAAATTAATGTTAATAGAATACTATTCACTCAGATATGGGTCTTATTCAGGTTTTGCAAGTTTGCACTTTTTTATACATTTCTATCAAGTTTTATAGCATATAGATTTGTATAACCATGGCCACCATCATACACAACTCTTCCATCACCAAATGTGCCCCTTTCCCCCTCCAACTTAACCTCTGACAACCACTGACACGTTTCCTATAAATCTCTCAACTTCAGAATGTTAATGTGTTATATAAATTCCTTTTTGTTTCTCTTAGCATAATGTCCTTGAGACCCATCCAAGCTGCAGCATGTGTCAATAGTTATTCCTTTTAATTGCTAAAGAAGCTCATGTATGGATGTACCCCTGTTTGTTTACCCATTTACTCATTGACAGATACTTGTATTGCTTTTATACTTTTACTGAAGATTCAATGTTGCTTTTATTTATATGTATTATATCTATGGAAATGTACCATGTGAGAAATTAATAATCAGCTGCATTTAAAAAATATATTACTAATTCACTTAAAATAGCCATAACAAATCCGTATCTGCCCTTGGAAAAAACATATATGAGAAATAACTCTATTTTTCAAAAAAAGAAAGAAATTCTTTAGAAGCAGAACAGTGTTTTATATGTTTGTGAATCTATTTGGTGTCCTGCTTAATGGGAGACTGCTGGATTCTCACATTTGCTTTTGTAGTCAAGGTGCTGGGATATCATAGGTCACATGCCATCTGAATCTGCTCTGCACACACTTGAGAGAACGTGGGAGGAAAAGTAACCAAACCCTTAGTACGACAATGAAAAGCATTTGACCTTGTGGACCCCCTGGAAGATGTCAAGGGCTTGCAGGATTTCCTGAGCCCCTGAGAACCACTGGGTCAGTGTCTTAGGCAACAAAGAGATTGAATTTTAAGGAAAAGGAAGTTCACTGTAGAGTTTTAAGTAGTGAATGACATGATTTGATTTATAAGAGATCACTTTTTGAATGATCACTCCTCTGGCTTCAATGTGTATAATGAATGTCTGGTATGGTTGGTGACAGCAAAGGATGTGGCAAGGGGGTCCAAGTGGCAGTGAGGGATGGACTAGGAGCTACTGATACTTTCCCTGCCGGATACCATGGTAGTTTGTACAGAGGTGGTAGCGAAGATAACACTGATGTACTGCATCTTTGGTAAGTAGAATCCACAGTCTTGGTGATAAACAAGACATGAGAGATTATGGAAAGAGAGGAAGCACTCTTATATTTTACATTTGCACTTGTGTATGCATAAAGCCAGGAAGAGCCTCCAGTTTTAGGTGCATTTGGCAAAAGAGCAAAGTGATGTACCTTTAATGGGGCATAGATGTTTTTTTTTGTTGTTTGTTTGTTTGTTTTTTGTTTCTTTCAAAGCTGCTATTAAATTGATGGTACATCTTAAAATCAATGACATATTTAAGAGACCTACTTCTTCTCTATTCTACCGTTATATATAGATCAGAACTAAGTATATATGTGAAAGAAGTTTTACAACAAGTTTTGTAGCTAGGAATGCACAAAAGTTCAATGATTCAATTTTCCTCTCCATGTTGCTGGAACCTTAGTTAGAAATAAACAGACCAAAGAATATTAACTTTACGTAAACATATCACCCAAACACCGTATTAATAGTCACTTTTTTTTCAGATACTGGTCTTGCTCAATTCCTTAAAGGATACTACATAAACAGAATACTTTGTTGAAGTGGAAAATAAGGCCTATGTTTGGGTCCAGATGTAAATAGAGATGCCTCGGGATCAGCAACAGATCATTAGAATGTCCCCCTGTAATGTGCCAAGTAACAGTCTTATAACAGACTACAAATAATGGGAGAAATTGTGTCTAAATTATAAATACAGAGTCCGAATTAGTGGCATTTGGCTTATAATGCAATGTCCATCATGCAGTTGATTTAGAGAGAGAAAGAGAGTGCAAGAGCAGTTCTTTTATAGCTCAGTTCTTACGCATACTTTTTTCCTTCATCTCCTCAAT
This sequence comes from Vespertilio murinus, assembly GCA_963924515.1. Lineage (NCBI taxonomy): Eukaryota > Metazoa > Chordata > Mammalia > Chiroptera > Vespertilionidae > Vespertilio > Vespertilio murinus. The sequence continues at coordinate 100,707,203 of OZ004709.1, forward strand.
GCATCTACACATAGCATGAAAGAACAAAACTTATTCCTAAATTATCTTAATGTGATCACACAGAATCCAAAAAGAAGCCATTTGCTCACAGTTTAGTGTCTCCTTACCACTGCTTTATCTTCTCCTGAAAAATGATTCAGTAAGGTGTAGGTTCAGGATGCCCACTGGGAACTTTTCAAATATCTTACCCGCAACAGAAGAAACTTTGCTTCTATTTGGGAGTTTGGTTCAAGCCCTGGTGCTGTGCCCCAGACATGTAGGTATCGTTTATATATTTACAAAACAACTGTAATGCTTGCATTTGGCATGATAGGCAGGGAGTCCTAAAATAACATAATATAGTTCCATGATATCTCTTAGCCTCACTCATCCTCAAGGTTGGTGTGGCAGTCCTGGTTCTTGGTCTGGGGCTGTCCCACCTTTCCCTATCATTATCCCCTGTTAAGTCCTTGCCAAAGCTGCCTTCTTTGTTGGAGCAGTCTGCCTTCCCTTCTCTCAGAGTAAAAGTGCATTAATTTTCTATCACAGGTTGCATCCTTTCAACTTTAAGAATTGACCAAAGAATGATTTCAATAAGAGCCTCTCTGATACATGTGAAGTATAATCTATTTGTTATAAGAAAATACTGCTTACCAGTAACATACACCTATCAGAATACAGTAAAGAAAGCACAGATTTTATAGGTTCTTTTGGAGTTTCCCCCTTATGCTAAATATAGATATTTAAAAGTAAATGTCAGTTCACCTGCCCTAGATCCCAATAGTAGAGAGTAGAACATACAACCTCCATCCCCAAATTAATTAGAACAATGAAAGACCATTAATACCCCTATCAATCAAACCTATAATTTCTAGAAGATTGATTGGAGTGTCCCCTGTCCCAGGCAGGCCCAGGAGTTAAGAAAGGACTTTCCCTTAAGTCTGCTGGCATTGCCGATCACAGATCCACAGGTCTCTCCCGGGAGCAGTCCCCTCCGAAGCTGCAGCTACCATTGAGCCTGGGATGCACTTTATATTATGACTTAAAACAGATGTACTAACTTGGACCGCAGCTAAGCTCTCAGAATTCCCTTAGGCAAACTACCAGGTCCAATGCTGAAATCCTAAAATGTTCCCCACGCCCCCTAATTGGCTAAAACAACAGTGATTTATACAGACACACAGCTGGTGCCTCAGGTGCCAGAGAAAGACGCATTGAACATTAAATAGTCTGACATCTTTGGACAAGACCATCCTTACGTATAGGTGTATGAGCACACTGGAATTTTATCAATGGGTTTTCAATCGAACATGTTTGAAAATTAAAATCATGTTAATTTATTTTCACTTTCTCACACACAAAAAAATACTTAATACTGCAGAATCAACTACAAAACGCTTTCTTTTATTTTAAAGGGTAGATACTATTGGATCCTTATTTTGTATCTAAGGAAGATGCTGCCATTCGATACCTTTCTATATTTCAACTCTTCTCTACTTCTGCATGACCCAGACAGAGCTGGTCCCAGGAAACACCCCTCCACCTCCACCCCCACCCCGTGTGAATGAGCCAGCGGCCTCTGTGTATCTTATAAACCCGATTCTCATTTCTTCACTCCAGTGACAGTGCTCTGAGGTGTGGCTCTGTGCACTTGCAGGAGAGAGGCTGACAAGCTGTCTCTAATAAGTAAGTTTTCACAGCTTGCTGAACAGGTTCCCCGACTATGAATAAGAATAAGTTGAGGCTTACTCATCCAACAAAGAATAAGCTGAGGCTTACTCCTGAGGAGTTAAACTGTATGTACTTAGAACAGAGCCTCACTGTTCGTGTAATTATTGATAATAATTATCATAATATAAATAATAGCTTCATGATCTTGATTTTTCACTTGTTCCAAAATCTGCACCTCATTGCAAAAGTCATCTAGTATTCAGGGACTTGTACGTGCACCAGACCATGAGGACTGAACAAACTGTCAGAAATGACTACTAATGTAGTCATCTCTGACAAGGACGAGAACGGATCTGGCTGGCAACAGAGGAGGGACTCACATTCTGTAAGCACCCGAGGCAACTGTTAAATAAGCCTTATCTACGAAGCCTGGCATAGCTTCCACACATTCTCCCATGGACTTGTCATGTCAGAGCTGTGAGGGAAGGATGACTATTTCTACTGCAAAGAGGAAGAAATGAAAGCTTAGACAAAAAGTGGGGCCTCTGAGCCAATAAGGTTAAGTCAGCTAAGACTTAGAGAGCAAGGCATTCCTCACATTACAGGGAAGCATTTTCAGCACCAAGATTTTAATCTCTGGAAGCCTGACTCAGAAACACTGGCCTCCCATTAGGGCCTATACCTTCTTCATGTTTAAACTAGCTCATGACCACTGCTCACCACGCAACAGCTGAGGATTCTGGAGCATATTAACTCGTTAAATCTTCACAACAGCCCGGTGTGAGAGGTAATTTTATTATTCACATTTTTTCAGAAAGTAAAATGCCTGTGCGTACCCCCATGGGAGTTCCCCTGAGCCCCCGCCCTTAGCCTCTCCTCTATTTAAGCCACTATGTACAAAGACAGCAGAAGAAACTGCAAATCTGACCCTTTACTTTGAACAGTTTGAAGTAATTTAGAATGAATTCTGAAAAATAGCAGGCTATCTCACAGATTAGGAAATGTCACTGTGAAAGGCCATGTTTTTATAATTAAAACATGTCTCCAGAAAAAAAAATTCTGATCTTGTTGAAAGAAACATCTGCATAGCATGTCGAGTTATGTCATGGGCACATGCATAAGTAATTAGCATCAAAATTTTGAGATACATAATTCCAAAAATTTGAGAACACCATGTTCTTGGCTTTTTCTGACACAAGTCAATGTGCTGAGTTACATTAAAAGTACAAAATCAATAGTGGTTATTGGGGGGGGGCGCGGGAGACAGAACACAATCATCTTTTTTAATTAAATTTTACTGGGGTGACATTAGTCATCATGGACATATAGGTTTCATGTGTGGATTACTAACTCACAACATCTGTACCTCATTGCAAAAATGATCCATGCGCCCACCACCCAAAGTCAAATCTTCTATCACCTCCTATTAGGACCCCTTTCTCCCCCCACTTTCCTCCCTCTGGAAACCACCACACTGCTATTTGTATAAAAAGTTTCAGTTTTATATTCCACATGAGTGAAATCATGTAGTTCTTAGCTTTTTATGTCTTATTTCACTTTGCATAATGTTCTCAAGGTCCATCCATGTTGTGGTGAATGATGCTATTTCATCCTTTCTTATTTTAATTATCATGGCTCTGAAGTATGGTATATTTTGAAATCAGGTAGCATGATATCTCCAGCATCCTTCTTTTTTGTCAGGATTGCTTTGGCTATTCTGGGTCTTTTGTGGTTCCATGTAAATCTGATGATTTCTCATTTCTTTAAAATCAATGTGCAAAAATTCATTGTCTTCCTGTATACCAACAACAAAACTTCAGGAAAAGAAATGGAGATAATAATTCCTTTTCCAATCACAACCAAAAGAATAAAATACCTAGGATTAAGCTTAACAAAGAGTGTGAAAGAACTATATACTGAAAATTACAAAACATAATTAAAAGAGATTGAAAAAGATACAATGAAATGGAAAACTATACCATGTTCATGGATTGGAAGACTCAACATAGTTAAAAATTTACCCAAAGCAATACACAGATTTAATGCAATCCCCCACAATCTTTGGATTTTAAAAAACTTGCCCTGCACTCTCATTTCCTCTCATGTGTAGTAGGTTAACCCAAGAAGAGAAGGAGCCACTTCATAGGTAGGCTGAGAACATGCCAGGGCCCGTGACTATAGACCATAGTTTAGAAAAAGCAAATTCAATGCACTATCAAAGCTCTGAGTACATGGTCTAGGCCATGGCTCTTCTCCCACTCATTTTCTGAGTGATTCTCTTGTCATTCGTTAATTCATCCTGCCTTAAGTTACCTAAAACCTAAATGCTTCTAAGTTTCACAAGTTAATAGCTCTTCTAGAATTTGGTTTTTCACTGGGAATTCTACATGTCTTCAAGATGAGAAGATAAATGGTAGTGATAAAATTTTAGTTAAAAGTGATGTGGGGTGATGGGAGGTTTCAGTCATGTTACATAGGTCGACCCTCAAAGGGGTTAGCATGATTATACACATACACATAGAATCATAGCAATTGACTATGCCTTAGTCTCTATTTGAAAAACCAGGAACATTTACCCTAGGACAGGTGTTTTCAAATGGAGCATGTCAGAGCCTGGGAGTTTCTCTGGGGCTGCCCCAGAAGAAATCTGAAGGGACAACACTGTTTCCCCTTTCTCTTCTGGAAACAAAACATCTCTTCTTTTATCAGTTTTATATATCAATGTTTCAAATACTAGAATGGTTCTCCAATGAGTACACATCCTATAATATTCTTGTACTAAGCCTACTCTTTTTTCTCTCAAGCCTCCCAAACCCTTTCTCTACTCTACTTTGCTTCTGTTTTAACTGAGGAAGTAGAATCCATGAGGATTCATCTTCCTCATCTAATTACATCACCAAGTACAAACTGTAATGGTTCTTCACCCATTTTCTTTCTCACATGCCTCTGTCACCCATTGTTTAATTCTTTTTGCAAGGTCTTTGCCCTTTGGGTTATGCCCTCTCTTTCCATTGAGACATCTCTCCTATTTTAATACAAATTCCTCTTAATCTCAGAATCTCCTTCAGCTATTGTCTAATTTCCAACCTCCACCTGTTTCAAAGTCTGTAAACAGTTGTCTACAGCTACTGTCAACACTTCCACACTCCTGATTCACTCCTCACTTCACTCCAGTCAACTACTTCCAGTCAACTACCCCATCAACTCTTCCTATCTTATAGGCCAAATGATCTTCATGATGTTTAATTTTATTGGATGTGGCCGAAACCAGTTTGTCTCAGTGGTAGAGCGTCGGTCTATAGACTGAAAGGTCCCAGGTTCGATTCCTGTCAGGGGCATGTACATTGGTTGTGGGCACATCCCCGGTAGGAGGTGTGCAAGAGGCAAATGGTCGATGTTTCTCTCTCATTGACATTTCTAGCTCTCTATATCTCTCCCCTCCTCTCTGTAAAATATTAATAAAATATATTAAAAATAATAATTTTATTGGATGTGTTTTGGTCCTCAAGTTACCAGCTTCTCAGCAGCATTAAGCATCTTATTTATTGCCTCTACCTTAATATCATCTCTTTCTTGGTCACCAAATCATCATAATTTTTTTATTTTCCTCTGGTCACCAAATCATCATAACTTCTTTTTTCCTCTGGTCTTTCCTGGCTTCCCCCTACCATCTTTCAGTAGCATCTGCTGGCCCTTCTTCCTCTATCTCAATTCTAAATGTTAGAATTCCCTGCTATTCAATCTTGGCCCTCTATTCTTTTCTCCTTAGGTTGCCTCATTCATACAATATAATTTCTATTGCCAAATTTTATATGAGGGACAGAATAATATATCCAAAACCTTTGTGAGATACAAGCATTCAAGACTTAATTTTCAAAAATCAAATTCTTTACCTTCCCCCTCAAAGCTTATCTGCCAGTTCATCATCAAGTACCAGTTACTCAGAACAAAAATCCAAGGTTCAACCTTGAGTTATCCCTCTCCATCACTAACCTCACCCATTTGTTGTCATGTCCTATCCAACCTACTATCTATTACTATATCCACTCATACTTATGTGTTTTTTCTCTAATAGTACTGGAAAAACTTTAGCCTTAACGTGTTACATGGACAAATGTAATAGTGTCCTACCTTGCATCTCCCAGACACTTTTCTCCCTTGAATTCATACTGCCAAGTGATATTTTAAAACTATACATAGGGTTAGGACAAACTTCTTTTTAAAGCCCTTTATGACTTTCTACTATTTTGAAAACAAAATGAGAACTATGAATGCCCATAAAATTTTGCATGACCTGAGTTTTGCTTAGGTTTGTAATCCTCCTTCCAGACCACAGCACTTCAACCAGACTTGTTTCCTGCCAATTATTCAAAACTCAGGCTCTTTCCCAATATTTCTTTTTCTGGTAGATTCTAGAAATCTCTTCCCTCTACTTGACCTCACTGACCTCTCCTTACTCTTCAGATCTCAGTTTAAATAGTATATCCTCAGAGGCCTTATCTAACCACCCATCTAATCTAAGTTAACCCACTATTCTCTTATTACATTGTATTTATTTATTTTTATTTGTTTTATGTTACCTCACTAAATTATAATTTACATGATGGCAAGTACTAGATCTTTATTTCTTCAGTACTTAATACCCAGCATCTAGCACTGTGTATACAGGAGGTACTCAAGAATTATGTGTAAATTAATAAACAAAAAAGACTTCAATTATTAAAAACTAACATTTCCATTGACATGGGAAGCCCACTTAACTCTTATCTCCATTTTGTAAGTAGGAGGTTGGAGAGAGATTTACAAACTCCTGCTTTCACTCACAATAAGACTAAAACTCCTATTGTAAAATCTACTTCTCATCACAGTGACACTGATTAAATAAAGACTAAAAGAAAAGGAGATTAAATAAAAACCAAAAGAAAATGAGAGGCAAGGGAGAGGCAAGAGGGGAAGAAGAAAGAGAAAAAGAATTAATTTCTGCAAAGGAAGCACATTTGATATGCAAAAAATTCTTACTTTTTTTCCTTTTAAGATTTAGTCTCTAAAACATGCTCCATCAAAAAGCCTGTCATCTCTGTAATGATACTTGCATAGGCAATCTCCATTACTGTTAATGTTTGGGAAAGGACAGATATACAGCTCTAATCTTCAGAAGAAAGCATGCTACAAAGTCTAATATCATAGTTATCTCTTTATATGCTTCGTACTAGAAATAAAATCCCTCTTGCTGGTTGGTATATGAGGAGATAAAAAATGCATGTTAGCTCTATCAATTCTGGGAAAGATTATTATACAGCCTACACTTTGAAACAATAATTCTATCCCAGTGGCATGAAAGAGCTAATATAATCCAAAGAGGTGCCAAATATATTCCCAAGAGGATTTGTTAAGCACTTGGAGAATCTGACGTTAACACCTATTATTGTTACAGTTAAGTTTCCTGCAATGTATGTGTTCCTTGAAAATATAATAATTTCTATCCAAAATTACTAATTGCCATTTATGAAATGAGTCACAATTTGGGTTTTCTTTAAGGACCTTTTCCAAATCCAAACATCCAGTAACTGTGTTATTTTCTTGCAAAAAAACAAAACAAAACAAGCAAACAAACAAACAAACAAAAAACGCTGCATGTTTTCAAACTAAAGAAATGAATAAACAAATGGAGCTCTGTTACTTAAAGCTACCATAACATGGGTACTGCTCAAAATATCAATAATGATGAAAAACACGTGAATGGAAAGCTTTATGTTTATTGTGATTTAAAGCCAAGTTAATGAAAAATAAGAAATGGCAATAGTGTATTTATTCAACTCTTGATTCCATGCTAAAATGAGGAAAAATTAGTAGTGAACAAATTCCATTTCTTCACTTGGCAATTTTTTTTAGACTCTACTAAACACAAAGCACTCATCTTGCATGAGAGAGGATGCATAGGAGAGTCACATGTCCTTTCATTCAATATGTATCATTCGTGCAGTCATTAAAAATGCATATCTCATAAGTGTCCTTTTCTGTAGAGGTTTCTGAGATCACTGATTAAATTGCCTCATTCAAGATTGATCGGTCTTTAATAAGCTGGATAATTCAAGCTATAATTTGTAACTAGGCATACATTTGTATATGGGTCTGGCATAGCATGTAATTATGGGAGAAAATATCCATAGGACAATTTTAAACCCCTTCTCCAAAAAGTTATGCTAAGGAGTAATGTGACCAGACTGTTAAAAGAAGATTCATCATATGATTAGGACTTAATCACACACTGACTTAAGGGAGAACACTATTTACTTTCTTTTATCTTAACGACTTTTCATTCTAAATAGTTTGATCTTCAACAAGTCAAGCCTTATGGAACTTCTGGAAGCCATCAGTCCTCTACTTTTGAAAGAGAGGGTAAATAAGGTTAAGAGGTTTGCCCCACACTCAGCAACAGCAGCACGCTCAATTGAACTGTCGATTCCCGGTACAGTGCTTATATGATAAGTCAGATGGTTTCAAAACAAAGTCATGAGTACACCAGGCCAAAACAACAACAACAACAACACACACACACACACACCCCTTACCATTTGTGACAGTATGAATGAGACCCAGCAGATATTATGCTAAGTGAAATAAGTCAGATAGAGACAAACTCCATATAATTTCACTTATATATGGAATCTAAAGAACAATATAAACAAGCAAAATAGAAACAGACTTATAGATACAGAGATCCAACTGATGGTGTCAGAGGGGAGGGGTCTGAGGAGCTGGGAGGAAAAGGTAAGGGGTTAAGAAGTACAGATTGGTAGTTAGAGAATAATCACAGGCATGTAAAGTACAGCATAGGCATAGGGAACATAGTCAACAACACTGTACTAACTACAAATGGTGCCAGGTGGGTACTGGAAATATTGGTCGGGACACTTTGTAAAGTATATGATTGTCTAACCACTATGCTACATACCTGAAACTAACACAAAGTAATGTTGAATGCAAGCAACTGAAACAAAAAAAAATTAAATAAATAAACTAAAATAAAGCTATTTGCAAATTAGTACTTCATGTCTATCTAGTCCCCAATGTCGGTGCCATGCCTCCTGTCCACTATGTCTAAGCTTATATGTATATTCCTAGGAATAACATGGATTGTTTTATTTTGCAAAATGCTAACTAGCATGTTCTGAATACCACGCTAGATTGTTGCACCGATGCCTCTCAGATCTCATATTTGAAGGTGCAGCGAAAGAAGAAACTGGATGCTCACAACTGAGAGTAAGCCTTTTTTCAATGCAATGAAGTACTGCCTGCACGCCACCTGAGAAGAGGGGGTGACGGGCTAATTAACCTTTTTTCCTTGCTACAGCACTTTCACCAGGTGTATTTGCAGGTGCAGGGTCCCTCCGCATGGCCACCCGCACAGCTTGGGGGCCAGTCAGATGCGGGGCTGCCCTGCGGCAGCTCGGGGCCTGCGTGGCTGCAGGCCACACCTCACCAGCACCAACCAGGCACTCTTGCGATGTTTCACGTGTTTTTCTATGATTGTGTGTGACTGGCTGGGCCCACTAAAACTTGGTCTAAAGGTGGGTAGTATTTGGAAATACATGAAATGAGCTTATTAAAAAACTGGCATATTAACTAGGAGTCTCTGGAGTCACTCTATAAGGTTTCATAGTCATGTCCCCCATATAGTTGTTAGGTGGCTACATACGAGTCACTTATCTTTTCTGTGCCTCAGTTTCCTCATTTGTAAAATGGCAAAATAAAGAATAGTGCCCATCTCACAGGGTTGTTATTATGATGATTAAATGAACTAACATGTGAAGTGCTTAGATGAATATTGGCATATTGTAATGACTACATAAATAGTACCTGCTTTCCTTTATAAATATAACAAGTCTCTTTTTCTTCCCAATTCACTAAGTCTATTAAAATCCTATTTGTAAGCATCCATTTGTATCTATATCTTTCACCTGAATAAATTTTTCTCCTTTCTCAATGAGCAAAATATCCCAATAAACATAAAAAATTGTGTATGAAAACTTACTCAATATAGTGAAAATAGTCCACTAATGATTTATCACACATCTATCTACCCTTCTACCAAGATCTGCTCCAAGACTCTAAGAGCTACGCATCGCTGGAAACAGGTGGTGATATTCAAAAACACCTTGTAAAACAGCTGCTTGTTACCGCAGACTCTGACTCCATATGCAAATTTACATTGATCCCCGGGAACACTCAGGAGAACTCCTATTTTTCACTAATAACGACTTCCTTCCTGCTGCTTGCCATACATGTCACCTAAATCAATACCATAAACTAAAACATAATGATAATAACAGTTAACATTTAAGTGAAACAACCTCCGTGCCTGTCACTGTGTTAAGCACTTTATAGATCTCCATAGGGGAACCCTGATGACCATTTCATAAGCTGAGGAAATGGGAATAAGATCACCCAACGGCAAGTTGTCTGGGATCCTGCAGGACGCTGACAGCTGGCTGGCATGTGAGCCCAGGTCACTATTTGGAGCCCAGGTCACTATCCACAGCGACAGCAAGGACGGAGCACGGAAGATATGCCTCCGCATTTGAGATCTCATTACAACTCCCTGTTCCTTCTATTATGCTTTGTCCCAATGCCGTGCCTTCTGGGTAAAGGGACCCCACTTAGCCTGAGACCAGAGTCGAGAACAAACTCTGAGGATTAGCAAAATAAACCATGTCTACGTGAGTAATGGGAAGTGCTGGGCCAGTGATGTCTCTGAGACACACAAATTACCATTGTGAAAAATGATGTTTGTATCTCCAATTAATCAAATTGCTTGTGGTGAAGTTTTAAATATTTTCTAAATGCTTATTCTGCCTTACATGCCACATTCTCTCTATGACCCAGGGATATTCAGGACAGAGGATGATGATTTATTAACTCAGCTGCGTAAGCCACAAATTCCAAAATGACAGTGGGGCGATAAGTCATCAGAAGATACAGGAGAGGGAAGTAAAAGTGAGTGAAGTGCACAGTTCTCACATAAAGGATTCTTAAAAAATTTTGTAGGGTTTTGAGGGAGAATCCATAATTCTTCAAAGAAAAAGTAAATTTCTCAATTTGTTAAACCATAATAAGATGTTTGTATATCATGAATTGGACAACTGAATTTAAATGTAGACAGTACTACAAAGAAGTCCAGAATGATATATATGGTTATCAGAAATTGCTAATACAATGATTGCAAAAAATAAGGGGGGGGGAGGTAATGTCTATAAAAATTAATTTAGAAGTATTGTTAAATCTTCATTTAAAAATTAAACTAGTGCCATAACTGGTTTGGCACAGTGGATAGAGCATCAGCCTGCGACTCAAGGGTCGCAGGTTCGTTTCAGTCAAGGGCATGTCATGTACCTTGGTTGTGGGCCCATACCCAGGAGGGGATGTGGAGGAGGCAGCTGACCAATGTTTCTCTCTCATTGATGTTTGTAACTCTCTATTCCTCTTCCTTCCTCTCTGTAAAAATTCAATAAAATATATTTTTAAAAACACACATTTAAATTAGCATTACAGGGTATTTAAAATCATATTAGAAGCACACATTTTTGTGCTGGGGATCAGAACAAATCTTTGATAGAAGATTTAAAAGAATTCAGACAATGTGCCTAAGTAAGCTGTGTAATCTCAAACTTCCACGCAATCCAATTGTAAACAAGATGAGGTAATTTCATTTTTCACCATTTGGCACTACTTGTTTGCAAAGTTTCTCATGAGCCCATTAATTAATAGCATATGCTTAGAGTTTTCAGCTCTGAAGATTGTCAGCATACCACTGAGAAACAGAGCCAGACTTTAACATATGTCAATTGTTCACCACCCCCCCTTTTTGGGGGTCTCTTTATATATTAGCATAACTTCCAGTTAGTGATAGCAGAGACCCTGTTTCTGTTTCTAGAAACAGGCATAACTTATATCCATATCGATCACATGCCAGTACAGATGATGGGTGAGAAATTGGAATTAACAATAAAAAGTTAAAATTACACTTATTCAATCACTCAGATAATATTGACTGTTCTGTGCAAGGCATTTTTTTGTATGGACAAAACTAAGACTCTTATTTCTAGGCCTTTCATAAGCATAAGCAAGTCTTCCTTATTATAAATTGAGCTAGCCAGAATTCTAAAGTGGCCTCCCACAACTTTTGTCTTCATATAATCCCCTTTCCTGAGTGTGGGCAGGACCAATGAAAATGAGAGGATATCACTCCCACACTTAGGTTACAAAAATGTAACAAAGGTAAAAGAAATTTGCAGATATAATTAAGGTCCCTTATCAGTTGACAAGACCTTGATCCTACAACCAAAAAGAACCAAGTTCTGCCAACAACCAGTCAGCCTGGAAGAGAACCCAAGCCTCAGATGAGACTGTACTCTGGGGCATACCTCAGCCTGCATTGGAGCAGAGGACCCAGCTAAGCCATGAACAGAGCCTGCGCCACCAATCTATGAAATAATATATACGAGTCGTTTAAGCTGCTAATTGGAGATTATTTTGCAAAAATAGTAAATGAAACATATCAATATACACTGAGTGGCCAGGTTATTATGATCTCTGAACGCAAAATAATCTGGCCACTCAGTGTATATATACATTAGAGGCCCTGTGCATGAATTCGTGCATGGGTGGGGTCTGGCCAGCCTGGCCAGGAGGAGGGGACATGGGCAGTTGGCTGGCCTGCCTGCTGGTAGAACTCCTGGTGAGGGGATAATTTGCATTTTAGCCTTTTATTATATAAGATATACATTGAGTGGCCAGATTATTATGCATTCAGAAATCATAATAATCTGGCCACTCTGTGTACATTAAAAATGCCCCCAGAAAAGATGATGGCCTGGGAATTTCAGAGAGATTAAGACATGTGTCACTCCAATCACAAAATCCACTGCTGTTAGAGTAAAGCACTCTGGGGTCATTTAAAAACTGTGTGAATGCTGGCAAGTCACTTAATCTCCTTTTACCTGAATTTCTTTACCTGCAAACGAAGATGATATGTTGTCTGTGGGGGGTGAGTGAGAGAACACATTTCCAATGTTTAGACCAGTTCCTGTCACAGAATAAATTCTCTAGGCTATGCTGAAAAATATGAATGAATAAGTGAATGAATAAGACAGGATTTTTTAATGGATTCATGGCAATTCAGATGACTATGATTTTGGCCTTCAGAATACTTTTTAATAATTTACTCATTAAAACAAAATATTTAGTCCCTCAGAATCCTTTTCATTACAATGCCCAGGGCTCTTGATATAAAATTTATATGTAACTAATATTAGTTTGAGATACAAAGCCTAGCAAAGCTTCAAAGATTTGTGAGAATCAAACAACAGTTTGGTCTGGACTTAATGGACATAAGAAACCATTAACCGAACCCTCCATGCTATGTCTTTTCCCCAAGTCCTTTCCTGCTGCTCTCTAAAACTCCCTGCAGTCACTTCCCAGACTTCTAATTTATCATGCTTCTAGGAGGGGGCTGTGATACTCCCAAGAGACCAAGCAAGTTAGTGTGCCTCTCCCTGCCCCTCTTCCTACCCTGTTCCCAGTCACCAGTATCTTCAGGGAAGGAGCTTGTAACACATCTGGTGACCTAGCTTTTGTAGCTGCCTCCTGAGGGATGGATCCCTCGATTGCCTAGTCTGCAAGCAGTACTTATATTCAGGAGCCCCACAGCACTGTAACAAACAAAAAATAACTTCTTAATGGGCTCAAGAGCACACTGCACAGCTATCCACCTGGTTCCAGCACAGATGAGCCAATGCGAATGCCTATCTCCCTGGAAGGCCTCGTACATATTTTCCAGCTGCTGCCTGAGGGCTCAGCTTTCAACCAGGCTGCATGTGTGTGCTAACTGCAATCCCTCTCATTGGGACACTCATGGGTCTTGTCACATTCTCAATTGCTGGAACTGCTATGAACAAAGAAGACAATTTGAATAATCACAGAGGTTTGAGAGACACCAGGCACACCGCATGGGCTGACTGACAAGATCCATCTTCTGCACAGCACAGCTATGTCAAGACTGAGAGAGATGACTATTTTACCTACTGCATAGAAACTGACACAGAGAGTTAAGGAAAATGAAGACAAAGGAATATGTGCCAAACAAGAGAACAAGATAAAACTCCAGACCCAGACCTAAAAACAGAGATAAGTGATTTATCTGATAGAAGTTCAAAACAACACTCACAAAGCTGCTCACCAAAGTCAGGAGAACAATGCATGAACAAAGTAAGAATTTCAACAAAGAAACAGAAAATATTTTAAAACTACCAAACAATACAAAGAGCCAAAGAATACAATCACTGAACTAAAAAGAAAATAAAAATCCAATTAAAGGGTTCCACAACAGATTAGATCAAGTAGAAGAAAAGATCATGAACTCAGATACAGGGGAATTCATCCAATGAGAAAAAAGAAAAAGAAAAAAAAAAGACTGAAAAAGTGTAAAGATGACTTAAGGACGTTATAGGATACAATAAAGTGGACAATATACACATTATAATGGTCATGGAAGGAGAAGAAAGAAAGGATGAGAGCTTATTCAAAGAAATAATAGCTGAAAACTTCCCTAACCTGGATATAAAACAGATGTTTAAATCCAAGACACTCAGAGAGTTTCAAATAAGATGAACCCAAAGAAACCCATAATGAGACACATTATGATTAAACTGGAAAAGTTCAAGACAGGAAGAGCATCTTTTTAAAAATATATTTTTTATGGATATTTTACAGAGAGGAAGAGAGAGAGATAGAGAGCTAGAAATGTCGATGAGAGAGAAACATTGACTAGCTGCCTCTTGCACACCTCCTACCGGGGATGTGCCGGCAACCAATGTACATGCCCTTGACTGGAATTGAACCTGGGACCTTTCAGTCCGCAGACCGATGCTCTACCACTGAGCCAAACCAGTTTCGGCAGGAAGAGCATCTTAAAAGCAGCAAGAGACAAACAACATATGTACAAGGAAACCTCCGTACCAGCAGATTTTCCTTTGTAAAAAAGATAAGTGGTAACAAGTGTTGACAAACATGTAGAGAAAAATAGAATCCTTGTTCACTGCTGGTGAGAAGTACATTGGTTAAGTACCATGGAAAAAAGTAAGGTGTTCCTCAAAAAATTAAAAATAGAACTACCATAAGGTCCAACAATCCCACTACTGAGTATATATCCAAAGGAAATAAAAATAGGATATTGAAGAGATATCCACTGTAGCATTAATGAAATAAATCACATTGAGAAAGACAAATAATGTATGACATCACTTATATGTTAATCTGGGGGAAAATGAACTTTTAGAAGCAGATTAGAATGGTAGTTACTAGGGGTTGGTGTGTGAGAGACAGGGAGATGTTAGTCAAAGAGTATAAACTTCTAGCTATAAAATGAATACATTCTGAGGACTATATAGAAAGCATGGTGATTATTGTTCATAAGATGTAATATATTTTTGAAAGACATTTAAAGCATAAATTTTAAATGTTCTCACCACCAAAAAAAAGAGATAATTATGTGATATGATGGAGGTGCTAGCAAATGTTATGGTGGCATTTTGCAATATATGTTTATCAAATAAACACTGTATACTTTAAACATACACAATGCTATATATCAATTCTATCTCAATAATGCTAAATAAAATAATAAAATTGAGTTGCAGAACTCTGATCATGGCTTGGGAATGGCAGCACCTGTAATTGTTAGTCTCTTTGCATTTTTGTTCCCCTTCTCCATGGTAAGAATATTAGGAGATTTTTAGGAAAGATTCCAAGAATAACTAGAACCTCAGGATAAAATTTTTTACAGCAACTAAAATGAAATAAGGTATAAAAATAAAAATAAAAATCCCTCACCATTACATACATTGCCAAAAATGCTTTTTTATCTTAGTGAAAATAGTTTCAACTCAAGCAATATATTGTTTCTTTTTATTGAGCAAAATCCTACAGGAGGAAACTTTCCCCATGGAGGTCATTATTAAAAATATAAGAATTCTAGCTATTTGTTAACGTAACAAAGACTATAGCCATACAAACAGCATGATTCCTAATAGACTCTATGTTATTTCCCACTTGCCTCTAATTCTTGATGTTCCCATGTAAGAGGAATGAACTAACATTCTACACATAAACATTGTTAGAAACAAATCCATCCTATTAAGATCTGGTTATTTATTACTAGAGGCCTGATGCACAAAATTCATGCACGGGGGTGGGGGTAGGTAGCGGGGTGAGGGGTAGGGTTCCCTCAGCCTGGCCTGTGCCTCTCACAATCCCAGACCCCTCAGAGGATGTCCAACTGCCAGTTTAGGGGCCTAAACCAGCAGTCAGACATCCTGTTTGCAATCCAGGACCCCTCATTTCTAACAGCCCACCTGCTCGCTCATTAGTGAGCACTTGCTTGTTCCTTAGTGCTGCCACAGAGGTGGGAGAGGCTCCTGCCACCACCACTGCACTCACCAGCCATGAGCCAGGCTTCTGGCTGAGCTGTGCTCCTACTGTGGGAGCGCACTGACCACCAGGGGGCAGCTCCTGCTTTGAGCGGCTGACCCCTGGGTGGTCAGTGCGCATCACAGCGACCTGTCATTCTGGTCATTTGGTCATTCACTATAATGGTCGCTGGGCTTTTAAATATGTATAGATTTTCCCATGAACAATTAAATCTCATTTCCCCCACTGTAGATTCTGGATAAATTGAACTGAAAGAAAATCAGCCTGGGAAAAAATAAAAAAGTTGCTGATGATGAGAAGAGCAAAGTTTAGGCATATTCTCTTTTTTACAGTTTAGATAAAATATCCATTCTAGGAATTATAGGGAGCAGTGTAAAAAATAGGTGACTTCTTGAAATATATCCATCCAATAGGGATCTTGAAATATAAGATCCATAACTAAGTGGGAATTATAAGGTGAAGCATGGTTGTAAGTCCTGCTAAAACAGCTCAGACACTTAAACAACAATTATTACTACTTTAAGAAGTAGTTTGTAACCCATACAACCTACTACAAAAATACACTTCCATAAATTTCTGGTCTTCACACTAAGGATTTTATTTGTTATGTCAAGTACATGTCAGTCTCAAATAAGAATGTAGGACCCATGTGCCTCTCAAACAAATTTTGTCACCTGCATAATGCCTGCCATCATAAATGCAAAGGTATTGTATTTCCTAGCTAATTCAATGATTAAAAACAATGTAAATTTGAATTCGTAAAATGAAAACCCATGGTGTGATTTAAAACATAATTAAAAGACAGGACTTATACATGAAGAGGACTCTGTTCAACTGGATGTTTGACAGCATTGTTTACAGGGGTGGGGAATGTCAGGCCTGTGAAATCATTTGGCCTGGCCCTGCCAAGGCATTAGGAGTAAGTTAACTAAATGTTTGACCAATTATAACAGGTTAATGTTTAAGTTGATCATTTTGTATAGCCTGCAAAGGATATAAATATAAAAATGACCCTTGGCAGAAAAGTAGTTCCCCACCCACGATTTTGAAAGAGCTACTTAAAAATTAATTTATGGGGGAAATTGTTTATATCAAAGGTTATAAGAGTTCCACAGAAATACAAGAAGGTATTGTTCATTCATTTTTCTATCATCAAAACAAAAGAAAACGTTGATTGAGCATGTTTTTGCCCGACACTGTAGTGGCCACAAAGGATGCAGTCATGTATAAGCCATAGTTCCTCAGGAAGCCATCCCTTCCATTGCATGGCTCACAGGCCAGTTTTCAAAAATAGTCTACAGAACATGCAGAGTATAATAAGGAACACACTTGGCAAGTGTACTGAGAGAGACAGAGGGAGGGAGGAAAAGACATCTATTGATTGATTGATTGATTCCAACAAGGAAAATCAAGAATGACTTTCAGAAGGAGGTAACATTACATAGACTGTGGAATTGAAGAGTTTGGGAATGACGAAGGAGATGTCATTACTCTCTTGCCCATTTTTTTTTTATTTAACAGGAATAACAGGCAAAAGAACAGGTGTTTTAAAGCACAGAGAAAAGAAAGAGGACTACCCTTTTGGAAGGTGGGGGGCAAGTAGTCAACTATGATTGACCTGCATTCTACATGAGGGGAGGGGATAGTGCTGAGAGATCCTCTAGTGCCTCCCCGTGTAATCTGAGACTGAGACTAAAGAGAAGTCTAAACCAGACATGTTCCATGGTCCTTAGAAGTTTGCCAAGACAAAATAAGTTCCCATTTCAAAGTGGCATCAAATACATATTTAAGATAGGTTTCTCACAAAGTGTATTTCCAAACTAAAGAAGGGCAGGTGCATACCTGATATGAAAAAAAATCTGTTTTGCATTAAATTACAAAACTTAGTATAGAAAAATTATTTCTAAGTGATGACTCCTCATCTTGCTCTCATTTAGAGGTTTCCAAAATGTTGTGCCCTGAGATTGCCAAATGCTGGATGTTTGACAGCATTGTTTACAGGGTGGGGAACGTCTGGCCTGAGGGCCATGTAAGGTCCAGGAAGTCATTTGGTCTGTACACTGTTTTTGAAAACTGGCCTCTAAGTCATAAAACGGAGGGAAGGGATGGCTTCCTGGGGAGCTATGGCTTATACATGACTACAGCCTTCATGCCCATTACAATGTCAGGCAAAAACGTGCTCCATGTTCCTGCAGTTTCTCCATGCCCACATCACTCTTCCACCAATGAAACACTTTCCCAAGTTTCTCACCATGCATAGGAAATTCTGTCTGAAAGAATTAAAAATCCAAGTAAACTTAGTCAATCGCTCATACATGCTATCAACACATACATGTAGGAACATTTAGAAATACCAAGTAAAACTCTATTAGTCCAGAGAGAAAACACTTATTCAGAAATAATGGAACATTTCCTTTCTCTGGGCCTTATCTTTCTTAGCAGTGGCATGGAGGAGCCAATACTCCTGATATTCTATAGAGTACTACACAGATGAGAGAGTGATCAGTTCAGTGAAACCTTCCACCCATGGCTCAATGAACTCTGATCCATTCCCTCTGCTTTCAAATCTTGATGCACGGCCTGGCTGGTGTGGTCCAGTTGGTTGAGCATCATCTCATGCACCAAGAGGTCACTAGCTCAATCCCTGGTCAGGACATATTCCCAGGTTTCAGGCTCAGTCCCCACTAGGGAGCATGCAGGAGACAGCTGGTGCAAACACAGATATTGATGTTTTCTCGCTCTTCCACTCCCTTCTCTCTCTCTCTAAAATCAATAATATATACATATATTTAAATCTTGCTGCACTTTCCCTTGGGGGGGTGCTCATTCTAGGTAACGTTCTCTAGTTTCCTTTTACATTTGAAAAAAAATAATGCTTAAATTTAGCTAAATAACAAATAATAGGGATATGCATAATGATCCATTTTAAATCAAGCTATGGCTACAATAAAACAAATGAAAACAAAATCTCAAAAAGCAAAGAGACACCTGCATTAAGGATGTCCATCTTAATTGAATCCAAAAGACCACATAAGGAAGCTTCTTATCAGAAATAGATCTGAAAACTCTATCCCCCTGTGAAGGCGGGGTTCCCAAGGTTGAGGAGAGCAGCCCAAAGCCATAAATATGTTGACCGTGGGATATGACATGTTTCTCAGAGTATCTGGAATTTTAGAATTATTGGTTGAAGAACTTCAGAAACAGAATTACAGGGTCCAGCAGCCAGTGTGGGGAATCCTGTCTTATCAGAGATGATTTTTATGAAAAAGAAAACTTGCCCTTAACTTCAGTTTTTATGCTACCAATCTTGGAATTTGTAGAACTTGGAATGGTACCTTGCTCATGATGATTTTGTATATAAGAGAAACTTGGAACAAACATAAGATGGAGAGAGAAAAAAAGTAATCTAGAAGGCAAAAGTACTATAAATCCAAGCCAGGGCACATACTGACAACAGTTGTTGACCCTGGATCTCCTATACACTCCACACAGCTGTGTTTATGCTTTTTTCCTGCTAATGTTAATCCCAACTCTTTAAACCATTGGGGAGTTTGGGGAGTTCTGTTATTTCTCTCCTTTTTAAGAAAGAATGTTTTCTTGGGAATGTTCATGCTAGTGAATATTTATTAAATATGCTATCCTCGTTGGGAAATAATTCGCTTTTGTCTAAAGAAGTCATAATCAATTACTACAAACATAAAATAAGTAAAAGACTAGCAGCATATCAACTTGAAAACTTCTGAACATACAGTGGCATTTGATACTTGGGAACTAATGCCCAGAGCCTAATTATTAACCCAGGTGCTGTTTTCTCAGCAAGTGTTTGTTTTTGTCACTTATAAAATGGTCTTTAAGAAAGAAAGAGAACTTTACATTCTGTTTGTCTGCAGATAAAAAGCAAACAGGGCACCAGAGATATTATCTAGAGTCAATTCAAGTAAAACTTTTTTGAAATGTCTAGTTAATTGCCTCAAACCAATGCTTGTATTTGTCTATAGAGACAAAAACTATGGTTGTTTAGCGAATATTAAATAATGAGTACAAGCATCTATTATTAATAAGTATTCTATAAATGTTAAAGCTAGTAAACTATGAATCAATAACATTCTGAGGCCATGAATTTAACTAGCTAAATATGTTGAAAGTGGAATTTATTTGTCTTTATTTTTTAATTTGTGAATTCAAAGTTAAAATAAATAACTTGTTAGTAAAGCATGGAATGATAATGCAGATTTTGAAAGGTATTTCAAACATTCTTTATTTTGTACACACCTGTATTTCTCTGTTATATTCCTTCTGGGATTTGTTATTTCTCTATAACACTACTTTTTCCTTTCTTTTCCTTTGTTTTAGTACCTACTGTACACATTGGGTGCTCACTATAAAAAAAAATTAAGGAATGTAATAAGACATTTGCTTCTAATTGGCAAGGCCCACTAGTAAAGAGTCACTGTATTGGGCTCTATGGTCTTCTCTCCTCTTTGCCTGGGAAAAGCCAAACCAATGCACTAAGGCTAGGTTCAAAGACAGATCATTGATTTATTCAGTTACTGATGCTGGAGAAGCAGTGGTGAAGAGGTCCTCGCTGAGTTGACAATTCATAACTAAGAAAGCAGACAGTGAGATGCCACTGCAATGATGGAAGATAGTTGGAGGTCCTTGAGGACAGCTAAGACAAGGGTTCTCTGTTAGCAATGTCTAGGGAATATTCAAGGAACTGCAAGGCCTCATCTGAAGCCTGTGTAGAGGGAACCCACAGCGATGCAGGCTAGAGGTAATAGCAGCTTTAACTACAACGGTTGCACTGGTAATGGAGAGAGAAAGCTTTGGAAGCCAGTTGGAAGATGGAATAGAGTTTACTGATGATAAAATATGGAGAGGGAAGAATGGAGAAGGCCTCTGAAATATCAAGCTCAAGTGGTTGGCGAATGGTTGCTGCTGAATAAGATATGAACATAGAAGAACATATTTGGCAGGGGGAAAAATTTTCATGCTGAATATACATGGCATGCTGACATTTAAGTGGTAATGATGAAATAGACAGAGAGATGTCCAGTGAGCAGTAAGATATAAAAATTGGGCTGAACAGGACCACCTAGGCACCAATGGTAAACAGATTGCAATGCAGGGATGGGTGTTAGTAAGATTATCCCTAAAGAAAGGGTGCATAGTAGAAAAGAAGAGGGTTTGACAGGACCTTGGAGAACAGAGGCCTTACATTTACCAGACATTTTTCTATTGTGTTATGCTATTAGTGTTTTCAAGTGAGCCATACCAGACTCCAAATGCTGTGTTTTCCTAGTATTTTGTTTACAGCTCAAGCCAACTAAAGTCCTTACCTTCTTCCTCCATTTTCATCTCCGCAAGTGAGAACTGCTGTGCTGGTCTCCTCCAGCACAAATATAACAAGTATAAAGG
This sequence comes from Vespertilio murinus, assembly GCA_963924515.1. Classification (NCBI taxonomy): domain Eukaryota; kingdom Metazoa; phylum Chordata; class Mammalia; order Chiroptera; family Vespertilionidae; genus Vespertilio; species Vespertilio murinus. The sequence goes on from OZ004709.1 coordinate 100,728,758, forward strand.
GCCAAGGACAAAATAAATACCAATATATTTTAAGAGTGTTCAGGAGGAAGGAAAGGGTCATCTTGCACATCCAGCTGTTAAGTCAGAGCAGTTTGTAGGCAATTCCAAAGGTAAATTCCGTGCCACTTGAAGGCATGAAAGGACTTTCTGACTATTAAGCCAACAGCTATCAAAGGGCTGCATGATACGTGGTGAGTGCACTTCACTAAAGCCCTGTACCAGCAGCCAGTAGAGTGGCCACAGAGATGTCCCTACGTAGAAGATTCTCAGGCAGTGTTTGAAGTCCTCATCTGTACTCTGTATAATTATTATAAATGTTCATGTTCACTAAATCAGCTGTGTCCATGCTTATCTGTTTCCCACTTATTCAGAAAAGATTAATGAAATCCATTATATTTATCAAAATGGTGAGAAAAAGTTTAGATTTTTTTTACTACTTTAGAGTGAAGCCACACAATTACATTTGATAGGCAAATGTAATTGTTTTAATAAACTAATGAATCTTCTCAATATTGGTTCCAGTCCACACCATACCCTTTCCTAAAAGCTTGGCAAAAATAAAGGTTTTCCTCTCTAGGAAATCTAGCAGTGTCACCCTCAGTGGAGACCCTCTGGGCACACTCAGAGGCTGGCACAAATGGATGACTATGCACATGGTTATGAATGTAGTCCTCCTTTCTTTTATAGCCCACCATAAACAATAGATAAGAAATATTTTTCACAAAAAAAATGCTGAGTCAGAAGAGGCTGTAAAGAATTGTTATGGAATGAAAAAAACATCTGTTTTGGAATTCTCTTTCTTCTTGGGAAATTTAAACTATTGAATTCTAAAAAGAGGGCAAAAATCATCTGTACCTGGAAGATTCACAGTGAGTATTAAATGAGATAATACACATAATCTTCTTTCCCACATTAAAGAATGCTCAGTGAATAGTGTTGATTATTGCTCATGATTTTCTCCCACTGTTCTTTATTATGATGCTGCTATTCATTATGATGCTGCATTCAGAAATTAAATTGTCCTATGATGACCTTAAAAATGCAAAGCAAACATTCAGTGATTAAGCTGAGTTTCCAAATAAATGCTGTGACCCGCAATTTTATAGTTAGTATGACAAATATTTATCAGGTGTAGCTTGAAAAGGTTGGAATACACTGGAAACCTGCATAAATCTTTAAGAAACACAAAAAAAATTCTGGAATCTGGAAGGGCCCATGCAGAATGCTAACTCCATAGGAGTTCCGTATTTTCCCAATAAATGAGTCCTCACCCTGTCACTGTCATCGTTTTGTCTTTTCTTTCTTTCTTTCTTTCTTTCTTTCTTTCTTTCTTTCTTTCTTTCTTTCTTTCTTTCCTTCTTCCTTCCTTTCTTTCTTTCTTCTTTCTTTCTTTCTTTCTTTCTTTCTTTCTTTCTTTCTTTCTTTCTTTCTTTCTTCTTTTTCTATTTTTTTTTGAAACTTCAAAAGAATGTTTTTATCTTTCCAGGTGGCATTGGACAGCAGCTGTTCAGACCCCATAAAGAGTGGTTTAATGATTGGGAAGCCCTGACATAGTCCCTTCCATTTTCTGAAAAATAGAACACTATGAACACCCTCTCCCTGAAATGCTCCCCTTGACGCATGGCTAAGTTTTGTCCATCTGAGTTTGAGCTCAAACATCTCAGTGAAATTGCTCAAGCTACCTCTCTAAAGAACCTCCTTTCCTCTCCAGCTATTTTCTATAACCTCCATCCTGGTTTACTATTATCATAGGCCCGGTGCATGAAATTCATGCATGGGCAGGGTCCCTAGATTTGTTCAGCTGTCAGGGCCAATTGGGGCCTTCCTTCCCCCAGCTGCTGGCTGCCAGCTGCCAGCTGGGGTCTTCTGTCATTTCATGTTACCCCCTGGTGATTAGAACACATCATAGTGAGTGCTCGAACTCCTGAGGGAACAATTTGCATATTAGACTTTTATTATTTAGGATATTTCATTAAACTCAAGAGGTGAACAATTCCAAGTACTATTATTTTGTTTATTACTATCAAAGTAAAATACTACCAATTAAACTAAGACAATATTTTCTTACCATTTTGAGTTTTGATTGTATACTAGTACTTAAGAGTCTCTTATTAAGACATTGAATTTATTATGTATTGCTCTTTATATAAGTGGGATATAGCATTTATTGTCTTTCAGTAAAATACTAAGATGTAATCTTTCAAAAATGAATATTAGCTTCATTAATATCAAAGTTAAGTGTTCTCTTTCTGACCTTTCTGCAGCAATAATAACCTTTTGTTTTAATGTCAAATGATAGTGTAATTTTCTCAAAGACATTTTAATGGCAATTAAATTCAATCTGTGTACACATATCACAACTCAATTAGCAAAAAAAAGTCCATCTTTTAAAAAGTTTGGAAATGACAGTTATATCAAATGGCTTCCTGACTAATGGTAGGAAAGACACCTGCAACTGTAAGCTGCATCTGACTTAAATGTGCTAAAATCTGTATCTTAGAATCAGCAAATAAGCTAACCGATTATTTACCATCTCTCCCACAGCCTCTCCATCTCTAAAATATAAGATCTATGAGAGCAGGACCTTACACACACACACACACACACACACACACACACACACACACACACCTATAGCCTAGAATACAATAGGTACTAAAAATATATGTATTCAAAGAATGAGTTATGTTCTTTCTTAAAGCTGATGCTTTACCATTTGAAGAGATGGATGCTGGAGTAACAGTGAAAAATACAACTTAACAACCGGAATTTCTGGTCTAGTAATTGTGCCTTAAAGTTTTTCTGCCACCAATGAGAAGAAATGCCACCTAATCTTAGACAGAGACACTGTCCAGGTGTTTTCCTTTAAGTATCCTAGATGGCAGTGAACTGAAAAAAAGAAGAAAAAAGTGATCTATACTCTTGATGAGATAACCTCTAGGCCGAAATTCTCATTTGCAGCAGCCTGGAAAAGCAGAGATAAAACTGACAAGTGGCATCAGGATGAATTTTGGGATGTACATACCACAGAGGAGCTATTAGAAACATATGAGCTCCATTCAGGTTCAAGGAATCTAGAGATTTAAACATTACCTCCTGCCCCACTCTTAAATGGCAAGCATGCTAACAGAGGAATGTATCAGAGATGCAGGTAGTATTAAATAAAACTCTCCTCCTATTATCCAATTGGATAACTTAGTTCACATTAGATCAACTTCTCATTGTTTTCTTTGTTGTTCTTTCTTTGTACTTCCCGCATTATAGTTAGTACTAGAGGCCTGGTGCACAAAATTCATGCAATTGGAAGGGGTGGGTCTCTCAATCTGGCCTTTATCCTCTCACAGTCCAGAAGCCCTTAGTGGATGTCCGATTGACAGCTTAGGCCCCCTTCCTCATAGGGGGATGAACTTAAGCCATTAGGAGGACATCCTTAGCACTGCCACAGAGGCAAGAGAGGCTCCTGCCACCATCACTGTGCTCATCAGCTGTGAGCCTGGATTCTGGCTGGTGGTGCTTTTCCTGTGAGAGTGCACTGACCACCTGGGGGCAGCTCTTGTGTTGAGCATCTGCCCTCTGGTGGTCAGTGTACGTCATAGCAAGTGGGTGAGCAGCCTTAGCATAGCATTAGCATATTACACTTTGATTGGTTGAACAAATGATCAAACACTTAGCATATCAGGCGTTTATTATATATGATACTGAGTAGAGAGACAGGAGTTCTGATATAAAAGTCAATAAAACCATGCATCTTTTAAAAAATTTTTCTGTACAAGTAACATAATCTTGACATGTATATACATACTCTGATTAATTTAAGATATTACTCTAATAACTTGGTTTTTTTTCCCTCAAACCATTTCCCTCTCCCCAGCTCCCTCCCCTCTGCTTTGTTCAGATCTGCAATAATATACTTACCTGCTCTCCTACAGACGGACAGACAGATAATGCTCAATGAACTCAGTCTGGTTTCTGTAACTCCTTTTGCAGTCTCTTTACCTGGGGGCTCTTATTTCATAGGGATTTTTTTTTCCTGGTGTCTCCTATCTGTATTACCTTTTTACTTCTCCTTTAAACTCTGTAACAGGCTAAATATTTAGACCATTACCTTTTTCCTCATGTAACCAATGATTACTCTTACTTGGATATTACAAGAGTACAATTAGCTGATTAGTCAAAATAAAATATATCCTTAATAGTAAACCTACTTTGCCATGATGTTCTGAGAATATATAAAATGTGCAATGTGATTGCACAATACATTATCCAGCCATTATATTAGCCAGAATAGTGACAAAATATTTTTACTATCATTCATTCATTTGTATTATTTATTTTGTCACAGCAGCAAACGAACCTTGGCATCTCAGTAGCTTAACTGAAAGTTTGTTTCTCACTCACATAAAATCTAATCAGTCTGGGTGACCCTCTTGCAATTCCACCATTTGCAATGCCAACTTAGTAAACTAGGACAAGAACCTTAAGGAAGAGATGCATTGGCTGTTAACTGCCTCAGCTCAGAACTGACAAATGTCACTTCAACTACTGTCCCCTCAATAGAATTGGTTATGAGAATAAAACAAATAAACAATAAATTCTAAAGTAATGCATAGCATAGCCTACAATAACATTCAATTATATTTAGTTATATTAATATTATTTTAAATATTACATTAGTATAATCATATAATATTAAACATTATATCATTATTATATCAATATTATTATACTTAACAGTCCAGCTTTATGAATTTATTTTGATTCCTAGTCATTTTAATATTATTTCCATAAGTAATAAAAATTTGAGTAATATGGATAAGATTTCTTAAAATCAATGATACATCTTACTTGAATAAACACATAAGTTCTTCAATTTTACTTTTATAGTGAACTACAACCAGAAAAAATACTGTATAAGTGCTTATAAATATTAACCAATTTTTCCTTAAATTAAATAGTAATAATAATCAGTGATATTTATTGAGATGCTACTATGTCATATAATGCACTAGACTATACTATATGGACTAGTCATATAATGCATGAAGATCAGTGTTATGGAATCCATTCTATAGAATTTTTTAAAAATTTTAAGTAAAGGAGGCCCAAAGAGTTTGTATAACCTATTCTGTGATCCCTGAGTCCTGGTGTATCCTGCATCCAAGGTCTGTGCATATCATTTACTGAAGACATGATCTGGTAAAACTGAAGACACTGAGAAGCCATCAGAATGAGTAACTCTTAACTCCTAATATAACCCCATGCCCGCACAGAGCTGTGGGGATCACACTCCTAATGAATCTCTGACAACCACACGCATTTCTGTAACATCAATCATTTATATCCCCTACAAGTGAAATATAGAGGTAGCATGAAAGTAGCAATTACATTTTTAAGCATTCTTTTTGCAAGTATAAACCCAGCTGTGTGTATATGAATGGGTGTTTAAGGGTTACACACACATAAAAAACACACATGTACTCACACATACAATACAGTTTTTGGAGTATTACATACCAAGTAACTGACTGTTGCAAAATCAAAAATGAATTTTATTGATTTTTGTAATCACTGGATTATACACATTAAACACTTCCATTAATTTTTCTCAGATGTTTCTAAAAAAATACATTCCATTAAGCACAGTTAGAACATCCTAAGTATACTATTAAAATAAATGACTGTGTTAGATTAAAAATTGTATTACATACACAAATTGAATTTTAAACTGGAATAATAAGCCCCAATAACAGCCCAATTAATTCAAGTGGTGCCAACCAAGAACACTGGATATAGAGTCACACTATGGCTTTGACCGGCTGAAGCTATCCAGCTCGAGGGATCGGCTGATTCATTCTTTCATCCGTTCATTTATTAAGCACCTCCAAAGTATCAGGCCATCTGCTAACCTATGAGAACTCATGCTCCATGTCCTTAAGAAGCTCACAGTCAGTACTTTGTTAAGAGCAGGAAGTAGAACCCACACATTAAGCTTAAGTAAAAGGGGAACTTAGAGGCAGACACAGAGAGGTCACCTGGAGCCCAAGGCAATATTTTTACCCAGGCTTCATAAAGGGCTGACACTAATAACTAAAAGTCAAAAAGACAGGTCACCTCTCTGCTATCCCCTCACCCCTCACCCCTGCCCAGTCCTCATGCACTGTATATCTCCTTTCTTGTTCTGGCTGTCCTTCTTTCCTTCTGTATGCAGGACATGAAAAGCAGTCATTCCTCTCAGCTTAGCTGTCAGTGAACTCCTTATCTCATTAGCTTTTCTGGGCCCCAGTTCAAGTGTTCCATGAGCGGGACTCTGGTTTGCCTAGGCTGAGTCCAGTGTTTGTACTTGTTCAGCTTCCTGAGGCCAGTGGGGCAGGGCAGGTCTACTGCCCTCTCTGCAGGGACTGTAGTTGGTCTCTCAGAGAAGGGCCATGGGCAAAGCAGGTTACTGATCACTGTGACTGTTACATTTAGATGCTACAATACCCATAGAACACTCAGTGCAATCTCTGGGATGAAATAAGTTCTATATAAATGTTGTCTATACCTTTTAATGTCAATTACATCACACAGGGTTAGGTGTTATGGGAGAAGTAAGCCCACAGATCTGGGGCAGCCCAAGGAAGGGGTACTGGTCTCAGTTCTGAGATACTTCAGAAAGGCTTGCAAGATGAGCTGGTGAGAGATGAGGAATTTTTCAGGTAATGATGGGAGTTTGTGTGAAAAGTGGAAGAAAGGGAGGACTCCAGAATGATGCAGCATATGAAATCCCAGAGGTGAGAGACAAATGCTTTTTTCCAGAAATGGCACTTGGTTTAGTATGCCAGAAACCCAGGTGTATGTTGTGCAGAGACTGGGTAAGATGAGGCTTAAGGGTCTAAGGAAGTCAGACCAGGGACTTGGTCAGCCAGCTTGGTTGGGTTAATTTACATACTCACCCTGATTGGCTGGTGGGCATGGCTTGGGTGTAGCAAAGGTATGTTCAATTTGCATATTACTCTTATTAGGTAGGATTATTGTATTATTTTTCATAGAGGCAACTGTAAACCTGCTTCTGACCCACCCTATCTAAAAAAAAAAAATGCACCAGCAGACTGCAGGAATAGAAATGTGAGGCCATAACTGGCGGGAAGGCCAGGGAAGGGTCCTCAGAGAAGGCAGCATTGGATCTGCGTGGGAAGAAGGAAAAGGGACCTCCAGGCAGAAGGTGCAGTGGGATGGGGAGGCAGGGCAGTGTACACCCACCAGAGAGGAAGTGAGAATGAGGCACCTCTGTGAACCCGAGAGTATGGGTAATACTAAATTCGCTTGTACTTAAGACACTTTTCTCCAGGATTCTGTCCTTGGAGACTGGGCAGCCAAGTGAGCCAAGGCTATGTATGACTTAATGATCCTGTCTTATAATGGTTCCACAGAAAAGAAAAGAAAACATTTCTAAAATGGAATTTGCAGGCTTCCAGTAAAGCATGACAGACAGAACAAGTCACAAATCTTTGCCTCCAGCTATAAAAAGCCCACAAGGGATGTCTAAGACAGACAAACCTGGAAACAGCAGTGGATAAGAAGAAATATTAAAACAACTGCCAATTAAAGTAGAAAGCAGAGTGTTCTGGGACGTGGAGCTTTGTATGAGAAAGGACCATGGTTCACTTTCACAAACCCAGAGAAGCTTCTGTTTGATTTTTAATGATATACCTGCATTAATTTGGCGAAAATTAAAAAAAAAATGAATTATGACATCAATACAATACTGTGAGAATGATATTCAGCTTGTACGTGACCTTTCACAAATACACCTTCCCCAAGAAAAAATGACCTGGGAAGCATGGCTATGCCACACTAACTCCATGTCAACACTTGCTCTGTAGGGTTGTTCACCCTGCACCAGTCCCAATCTGTGGTCAATGCTATGCTTTACTGCAGTTGAAATACAGAGAATTGTCAGCCCTGCCAGACTGAGTATTTTTAAGAAACACTCAAACATTTGGGTCAGCATCCTAAAAGACTTTGATCATATTTTACTTACATACATCATAAAATTTTAGAACTAGATGGGATCAGTGTCTTCCTTGTACATTTGGAACAAATGAGTACCAGACTAAAGAATTTGCTGGAGGCCAAACTGCTCGGCAGTGATTGTTCCCTGACAATAATCTTAGTTGCTTCTTTCCAGTCTTTGTTCCACTAACCCTGCATTTCTCCAGCTCTGGCCCACTGTCTGACGTTTTACTCCTTGGTCCTGTTTGACTACGCCAACTGTTGGGTGCATAGGTCCTCTGCCAGGAACTGGACCTTCAGGGATGTTGGGTATGAGACAGAGAAGACATAAGTCATAGGTACATAGAAGAAACTTTATTGCAGACCAAGTAGCCATGGTTAATCAGGAGCCATCAGACAAAATGGTTCTTCAAAGTAGCCCCACAAAGCTGCCGCAGTAAACATAGGAGCCATTCCATACACAGCAGCCCAGCCTTACGTAAGAGCAGTCTCACAATGGCTGGTTAGCAACATACTTTATACTAATTTAGGCAAAAAAGTTTGTCTGTTGTTTACAATTTTGGTAACAAAATAGGATCTTCAAGCATTGGACCACCACAGAAATGCATCCTTAATAAATAAAATGCTCCTTATGATATAGTTGTGAAAGAGGTTCAATCCTTGCCCTTCTGTAGCTTGTCAAGACACAGAAGAAAGGGAGAATGAAACAAAAACAAATGCAATACAGTGTGATGACTGGTACTAAAAATAGTTCATGGGAACTAGAACATTTTGCAAATATGTCTACAGACCCAAAATTTGCAGTGTCATTTCTAGAATAAAAGAAGTAAAGCATGTTCAAATTTGACCACCGATACAAGGAAAAGGGACAGTGCTCACAAGTGTGAGGAGCCCCTTTAGTATTCTATAAGCCACAGGCAATTGGATAAACCCCACGTTGTTGCCACAGACCATCTGGTCATGTTGACTGGATTACTGATTTAAGTTGCCGGGTCACCCATGACAAACTCTGTAGTGACTGACTGTGGTCTTCCATTGCACCTAGAATTACCCGGCTCGTGCTGTGTAGCTCTTTTCTGTGCCTTCTCACTTATTTAATGTTTGAATTCACTGTCTGGGATTCCGTCATCCCTGCCTTTCCCAAACTGCCCACTTACCAACCAGTTCAAGTTGCCTCCTGCCACCTTTGCTGACCTCCACCTGCCCCTGATATCACCCTACTTCAGAGCACAGTGTCCCTCTCCCCCTGCAGAGTAATCCCTGGGGTGTGCCCTGCTCATCACAAGCCTGTTTCCCCAGAAGAGAATAAGCTCCTGAAAGCAGAAACCAAGCCCTCTCGGCGTTATCCTCCACGTTTACAAACGCGTGCTAGACTGTAGACCTCCAGGACTTATGCTATGGGGGTAAATATGTTTCTGAATATTTTATTAAGAGCAAGTGAAATAAATCCACACATTATAATAGCTAATGCACTGTAACAATTTTATGTTAAGGAAGAATGAAATAATGTTTATGACTTCCCAAGGTATCATATTTATTGAATAAGGGGAAAATGGACAATCGGTTCTAATTTATACATAACTTTTCATTTAAAAAACACACTTTTAAGAAAACCCAATGAGAAAATCCACATTTTCAAAGCAGTTATTTCAGACAGAAATTTGCATTACAAAAAGTATCACTATGTAGCTCTTTTAAACAGCAAACGCTCTGTTTAGATAAATTTTGTTTCCAGTTTTTAGAATACTCTGATTCTTGGGCTAAATAAGTTCACAAGTTTCCTCCCAGCTTTATGTGCATTATCAAGGGCGTGTCTAGGTCCATGGATGATATAAGCTTACTCATATACTTTTAAATGCATCTATTATATGATGAAAGAAAAATCAGAATTTGTAAAGCATAAGATCTGAAGTTCCTTGCTACTAAATATGTGGTCGGCAAATGAGCAGCATGGACCTCATGTAGAACCCTGTTAGATGTGGAATCTCAAACCACCACAGACCTCCTGAATGTGCAGACTCTACATTTCAATCTGACCCCCAGGTGACTCGTATGCACAGTAAATTTTGAGATGCACAATTTTAGTCCATGTACCTTTCCTTCTTTGTGGTCAAAATATGTCACTTCAAAATAAAATAGTTCTATATCTAGTATTAAACATGCAGTAAGTACCATGCCGTGCATTTTATGGTACTTTGAATTTTTCAGGGTACTTGTCAATACACATTATCCCCATTCACTCTTTCACTATTGGCTCCAAGGATACAACAGAATCCTATTCTCTCCAATTGGCCGGTGACCCAGTGGCGCTGTATCGTTAGTTGGTGAAAGAGTTGGGAAAAAAGACTAGTACAGCTAATTCCTAATGCAGGAAGCTGATGTGCCACACTGCATCCTCTGAGTATATAATCTATGGTGGGAGAGAGGGGATATAATCTATAATGGAAATAGTTGAAAAGTAAAATGAGTAAAAGTGACAGGTGGTAAATGGGAAAAAGTGAGCACCAGGTGCCCCCACAGAAGTGACTCTCTTGTAAGTGGAGAAAGGATAGGCTTAGATGGATCTGAACTGGACTAGAAAAAAGCTCTGGGACAATGATCCCATCACAAACCCCGAAGACTGACACCCAAGTGATGTGCAGACATTACTCTTTCAGTTGCACAAAGATAATCTAGTCATTTTGCCACCTGAAACAGCATGTAAAATGACAAGAATTGGAATCAACTGCCTGCTTCTTTGGTTAATAAAGAAAACTCTTCCCTGAAATCCAGTGTAAACAGCACACACAGTGATAAAACCTGGGGCTGCCATGTTTTAATAAGTAATGTTCTCTTAATAAAAAATAAAAATAAAAAAGAAGAAGAAATATCAGCTAGACAATTACTCTGCCTGGTGTGCAAATTAAATCCTAATTAAACTCTGTCCCTCTCTCTTCCTCTCTATAAAAAATCAATAAAACTTATTTAAAAAATAAACATTTGAATATCAGAACAAATAAATCACAAAATTATAATGCTGGTTAGCATTTTGTTTATCAGGCTTTACCATAAAACAAAGTGCAAGTATAATCATGTTATTTTAATGAGGTCTTATAGCAAATTACTTGAGTACAGAATGCAGAGTCAGCTCAAGATTCACATACTGGTATTTCAATAGAGATGACATAAAGAGACTGAGCTTATGTACAGTTACTGCATGGAAAAAAATCCTGTAAATGAAATAATTCTGTTTCAAAAAGTACACATTTTGAAATATGAAGAAACATCCCTAGGAAGGTTAGTGAATTTCTTTCTTGAACCCCTAAAGGAGGGAGTCCTCTGAGTTGTAACTTTGGGGACATTCTCTTCTCCCCCTTCCCTTTCTTCCTTCCAGAGCCTCATCCCTCAATGTAGATGCCTCTAATGCCAAACTCTCCTGGAGACCAACTCTACATTTCTAACTGCACCCCCTCTGCACATTTTACTGGATACTGAATATCCAAATCCAACCATAACTTCTACCTTCTAATTCTCCTATTGTTGTAATGTCCTGACTCTTTCCCAGTTATTCATGGAGTTAGAAATGTCTTTAGTGGAAGCTCTCCCCTTATTTCTGTTCTCATGGCTAATCAACACTAATAAAAGAATAAGATGCAAATTGACCATACCCTCATGGTACCCACCAGCCAATCAGGAGTGAGAATGCAAATTAACCCAACAAAGATGGTAGGTTAATTTGCATACACAGGTGTGGAGCAGCCAGGAGTGGGGTGGGATGCTTGCATAGTTGCCATGGTGATGATGCAGGCATTCCACACCATCCCAGCTGCTCTGGGCCTTTGGGCAGCATGGAAAGACAGAAAGGTAGCTTCGGGCCCAAGCAAAAAGGTAACTTTGGCTGGAATGAAGGCGTTGATGGCAGCCAGGGGAAGGAAGGCCCATTCTTGCATGAGTTTTTGTGCATCAGGCCTCCAGTGCCTGCATATAGGCTTTGGTGATGTCTCACTTGGTCTAGGTTAACACTTCCTGTCTGGTTGTCAGTTACTCTCAATTCATTGTAAAATAGAATCAAAGGGCCTCCATAGCCTGGCCCCCTGACCCTTGTGCTTCTCTCTCCCCTTCTCTTCACATGCTGCTCCCTGATGTGCCTCCCTTTGGCCCACATGCTTTCTGCTCCTAGAGAAGAGATGCCTCAGCATCTCTGTTAGTCCAGTTTCTCAGTCTGTAATGCTCTCCCCAAATTAAGCTTTTAAAAAAGTTCTCACATGTAGTGGGTTAAATGGTGGCCACCAAAAGTTATGTTCACTGAAATGAGATAATATTATCTTCTATAGCCAAAACTTTGATTACATTCTGGCTTTTGAGAAAAGGAGCTAATCCTGGGATACTCATTATGTCCTCCATACAATGTCAAGTGTCCTTATCAAAGGGAGCCAAGGGGGTAGTTGAGACAGAAATGGGGGAAGCAACGTGACCTTGGGGACAGAATTGGAGCAATGGAGCCAAAGCCAAGGAGAGCCAACCACAAACAGAAGGTGTGGCACAGACTCTCTCCTGGCCTCTGCAGGGTGTGTGGCCCTGAGGGCACCTTGATTTGGACTTCTGCCTTCCAGAACTGTGACAGAATACATTTCTGTTGTTTTAAGCCACCAAGGTTGTGGCGATTTGCTACAGCAGTCCAAGGACAATAATATAACATTTTTGTAGTCTGCTTCAAAGGCCATTTTCTGTTCCAAAAGGATTCCTAACTCTCTGGGTTTGGTGACTCTCCCTAGTTAGATCTGTTCAGTCATCATATTTTAACATTTACTGTGTTAATTAGCACTACCACATTAATGACACCACATTTATGTATATTTTGCATGAATATATTTATTATATATGTAAGATGATACATTTGAATGTATAAATAAACATGCCTATCCTACATAATAAAAGCCTAGTATGCTAAGTGTCCAGTCATCTGGTCACTCATTCAACCAATCAAAGGGTAATATGCTAATGACTGGAAGCTTGGTGCAAAAAATTTGTGCATGGGAGGGGATCTTTCAGCCTGACCTGCACCCTCTCACAATCTGGAACCTCTGGCTCTTCTTTGGAATTGCTTGGTTTGGGCTTCTGTGAAAATACAAAAGCTGGTAGCTGATTGGACTTCAAGGTTTGGTTTAACCTATAGATTTCTGTCCTTGGAGATTTTTTTGCACTGGATAGCAACTCAAAGCTCTTTGGGGAAGAGGTGCTGGGTAACCCTCCCCATAATAGTTCTGGATGGAGGCCCCTCCTCTGTGCTTCTCGGGCAAATCCAGCTCCCAACTCTTATAACCCACTGGCCTCAAGAGTCTCCCCACTACCGTGGAGAATCATGTCTCTCTTACTACCATATCTCTTGAAGCTCAAGCATCTGGCACACAGTAGGTATTCAGTAAAGGACTGTTGAATCAAGCAAAACCCACTCACAAAATGCTGCTTTAAAACCAGAAAAGGATTTGCATTTTTTTCCTTTGGTTACATTATAACTGATTTGTCTATGTTTCAAATCCTGTTAAGATTATTTAAAACATCTTAAGTTTCTATCCTTTTTCTTAAAATTATATTATATTTGCATACATATTGCTTTTTGACTTTGAAGAAAACTCTGAGTGGCAACTCGGAAACAGATTTCGTCCTGACTTCCAAGCTTATGTTGAAATGGAAGATTTTACGGATTGCTAAGAACTCAAACCTCTCCTGAATAGGCTGTAAACTGGCTTGATCTACAATCTTGGCTTGACTATACACCAGTATGCTGAACACTGAAAGTTAGGATTATAAATAAAATATAGAAAGGCAATATAAAATGGGAGAACCATAAATTCTCAATTTTTATCACTACTTTTTAGTCCAAAATGCTAAAAAAATATATATAGCTATTGTATTTACCATAAAAAAGCCCCAAATCAACACAACTTTGGAGGGAGAAGGTAGACATATTGATGACCCAACCTAATAAAGTATTGGAGAAGCCACTTTCTTTCTTTCTTTCTTTCTTATCACTATCTTTACTGAGATTGGTGATTGATAATCCTAACAATAGGCAGGGGGTCTCTGTGATACTCTGGAAAGAGCTAAAGATACAGAGTAAAAAAATATGTACTTGAATTTTGACCTGTCATGATCCACTGTGTGACTCCAAGCAAGTAACTGCACTTCTCTGTGCCATGGTGTCATCAACCAACAAGCAAGAAGATGGCCTTAAAGAAGCCTTCCAGTGCTAAAACCTAATGAGCCCACAAAATCACCACATAAACATCCTGTCGACACAGCCATTACTACTACTTGCAGTCAGGTGCAATTTTTATCATACTCGGAAGAATTGTTGAGACATGAAAAACAAACCTGACAAACAATTTAATACAGACATCTAAGTGCCTTATATTTTATTAGGGGCTAAGACCTTGACATACAGTAGCTATTTAATCTCCACAATCACTTTATAATGTAAGCAGGTTATTGTATTGTCTTCTAATTAAATCTACATAATTTCTGCTACTCTCCAAGATATTCCCAAAAAATGATATTGGTTAAGCTGTTGTTGAGCACAATATCATTTTCAAGATTGAAAAAACAAATCTCTTACTAGTTATTACTATTAAAATGTTAATTAAAACTGTAGCAGAAAAGTAACTTTTTAATTAAGGAACTGTGATTTTTCTCTTTTGTGAGTTCAGATATTAGGCTAAATATTCCTGAACCATAAAAATAAATATGTAAGCTCACTTACCCATCCAAAATGACTTAACTTTTCTGTGATATGCCATATAATTATTTGATCACTGGATGGCAGTAGAAAAAAGACAGCTTTGTATGTCATATTATTTTACTCCCTCTCTTAGTTGGGAATGTAAAATACACTAAGCAAATATCATATTTCCCAAATATATTAAAATTTTAAGAATAAAATTAACCTGCCATTAATATACAATGTTTCTTGTCTATATGACTTTAATAAATTTTAAATATACTTAAAATATTGAAAAATGTACGTGACTATTTATTGCTTTGTACCCTATACACATGCAGTTTGTGTGCATGTGAAAAATTTATGAAAATACAATTTAGAAACATTGGTTAGCTGAAAATCATTTTCTGAACAATAGGTCCTTGTGCACTGCCACTGGTGGCAAGCTTCCTTTGAACCCAGGACCAGACAATTGGCCACTCTAAACCTACAGAAAGTCCCTGGAGATGCCTTATTACTTGACAGGTGGATAAGATTATTAAAAATAGGTTACTTTTTTTGGAAAATAAGTATCATTATGATATCAGAAGTGAGAATGTTGATGTTTTTGAGTTTTTTTAGGAGACATAGGGCAGAGTGGTGAGCATGTAAAATTGTAAGAAAATGAAACCTGTAGCTCACTGCCAAGATTTAAAAAGAGTAATCAACTAGAATTCACTGATACTATCCTAAACTCCAAATTTCTAATAATTTTAATATTTGAAAATATTTTTTCTAAATATATCTCTTCTATGTTCCATCACCTAATATATAAATCATCATCGCATTGACACATATATTACATTAACATACTCTCCACACTGATAAGTACCTTTGGATGCTAGTGATTGTCACATAATTACCACATGCTCAATTAAGAAAGTAATTATTACTGTATCTATAAGAGTATAAATGTGTGTTGTTTTAAGCTAATAAATGTGTGGCAATGTGTTATGTTACAGCACTGACATAAATCTAAGAAAACATTTGATATAAAAGATGGAGCTGCATAGTTTGTTGAACTCAATTTTCTAGCCATTTATAAAATTTAGTTGTCCAGTAATTCTATATTGATAGCTTAGTATTGCATTTAGGCCCCTGCTTTTGAGAAATTTCTAGCCTTACTTTGGCTCTGGTTTTATATCAGAGTATTTAGAAAATTGGAGTCTTGACATGATGAAAAGGGCAATGATATGATTTCATTATATTTTCATAAATTTTAAAAATTTTCTCATAACCAAAATATATCATTAATGCATTTATTGGCTCATAACATTCATTTATTTGTTTATTCACAAACTTTTGTTGTGATTCCACTATATGCCAGTTTCTATACTAGGTTCTGGGCACAATGTTAAAAAGTTCTGGAGGCCAGAAGTCTGAAATCAGTTCAATGAGCCAAAATCAAAGTGTTGACAGGGTCATGCTCCCTCTGTGTGCCCTAGGGAAGACTCTGTTCCATGCTTCTTTTAGTTTCTGGTGGCTGCCGCATTCCTTGGATTGTGGCCACATCAGTTAAATCTCTGCTTCAATTGTCACCAAGCCTTCTCTTCTTCTGCCTTTGTGAAGTCTCCATTAGTGGATCTCCTCAAAGGATACACATAAAATCCAAGATAATCTCTCCATCTCTAGATACTTAGTTAAATCACACCTGCAAAGTCTTTACCATATAATATATCATTTAGAGGTGCCAGAGTAAGACATAAAATCTTTGAGGGCGATTACTCAGCTGAGAATATGCCCTAATACAGATTTACAATCTGCACTAAAGTACTCACCAAAATTGGTCATTTTTGTATATCACTTTGGATAAGCACACAGGAAGAGGTCAATGGAAGAAATCGGGGTGCATATGTAATACTTTTAACAATAAATACTTTTTTTTAAAAATTATACACTGGATGGACTAAACAAAAGGTTGTATAAGATCATATCAGCAATTTGGAAGACAAGGTAGAAAAACATCCAATTAGAGCAGCAAAAATAAAAATAAAAAAAAGAAAAAAGAAAGAAAAGAAAGGAATGAAGGAAGGAAGAAAAAGAAAGAAAGAAAGAAAGAAAGAAAGAAAGAAAGAAAGAAAGAAAGAAAGAAAAGAAATTTAGAAAAAGAAAGGAAGAAAGAAAGAAAGAAAGAAAGAAAGAAAGAAAAGAAAGGAATGAAGGAAGGAAGAAAAAGAAAGAAAGAAAGAAAGAAAGAAAGAAAGAAAGAAAGAAAGAAAGAAAAGAAATTTAGAAAAAGAAAGGAAGAAAGAAAGAAAGAAAGAAAGAAAGAAAGAAAAGAAAGGAATGAAGGAAGGAAGAAAAAGAAAGAAAGAAAGAAAGAAAGAAAGAAAGAAAGAGAGAAAAGAAATTTAGAAAAAGAAAGGAAGAAAGAAAGAAAGAAAGAAAGAAAGAAAGAAAGAAAGAAAAGAAATTTAGAAAAATAAAAATAGTTGGATAGTTTATGGGACCTTTGGGGCAACATGAAGGATAACAACATCCACATACAGGGGTAACCAAAAGGAGAAGGGAGAGAGCAAGGTATTTAGAACCTATTTGAAGAAATAATGACTGAAAATTTTCCAAGCAGGTGAAAGAAAAAGACACATAGGTCCAGAAAGCCCTAAAAGATGGCCAACACCTATATACATCATAATTAAAATGACAAAGGTTAAAGACAAAAATAAAATCTTAAAAGCAACAAGAGAAAGGAAGTTAGTTAGCTACAGGTAACACCCATAATATTGTCAGCTGATTTCTCAACAGAAGCATTTCAGTCCAGAAGGGATTGGCATGAAGTATTCAAAGTAATGAAAACCATAGGCCTGAAAACAAGACTACACTATCCAGCAAGCTTATAATTTAAAATTGAAGGAAAAATAAAGAGCTTTCCAGATAAGTAAAAGGTAAAGGTATTTGTTACCACCAAACTAGTAAAAAAAAAAAGAAATGTTAAAGGGTCTTCTGAAGAAGAAGGAGGAGAAAGAGGAGAAGAAGAAGAAGAAGAAGAAGAAGAAGAAGAAGAAGAAGAAGAAGAAGAAGAAGAAGGAGAAGGAGAAGGAGAAGGAGAAGGAGAAGGAGAAGGAGAAGGAGAAGGAGAAGGAGAAGGAGAAGGAGAAGGAGAAGGAGAAGGAGAAGGAGAAGGAGAAGGAGGAGAAGGAGAAGGAGAAGGAGAAGGAGAAGGAGAAGGAGAAGGAGAAGGAGAAGGAGAAGGAGAAGGAGAAGGAGAAGGAGAAGGAGAAGGAGAAGGAGAAGGAGGGGAAGGGGAAGGGGAAGGGGAAGGGGAAGGGGAAGGAGAAGGAGAAGGAGAAGGAGGAGCAGGAATAGGAGGAGGAGAAAGAAGAAGAAGAGGACCAGGAAAAGGAGGAGGAAGAGGAGGAGGAGAAGGAGGAGGAGGAGGAGGAGGAGGAGGAGAAGAAGAAGAAGAAGAAGAAGAAGAAGAAGAAGAAGAAGAAGAAGAAGAAGAAGAAGAAGAAGAAAAACAACAACAACAACAGATGAACAGAGTTAAAAGAATAAAATGGCAATACATATGCACCTATCAATAATCACTTTAACTGTAAATAGCTTAAATGCTCCAATCAAAAGACATACTTTACTGAATAGACAAGGGAATAAGATACATATAAATGTTGTCTACAAAAGATATACCTCAGAACTAATGATACATACAGACTAAAAGTAAAGGGATGGAAAAAGATATTTCATGCAAATGGAAAGGAAAAAAAAAGCTGAAGTAACAATACTTATATCTGACACAATAGACTTTAAAATCAAGGCTCTAGTAAGAGACATAGAACACTACATAATGATGAAAGAAACAATCTAATCCAATAAGAGGATGTAACCCTTGCAAAAATGTATGCACCCAACATAATATCCCCTAAATATGTAAAGCAAACCTTGATGAACATAAAGGGAGAGATTGACAGAACTGCAGTCAAAATCAGGTATTTTAACACCTTATTGACATTAATGGATTCCAAAATCAACCAAAAATCAACAAGGAAATGGAAGGCCTAACTAACACACTAGATCAGATAGATTTAATTAATATCTTTAGAGCACTTCACCCCAAAGCAGAAAAATACACATTCTTTTCAAGTGCACATGAGGCATTGTCTTGGCTAGACCACATTTTAGACCACAAGTCAATTCCCAATAAATTTAGTAAAATTTAATAGATTTGAAGCATCTTCTCTAACCATAATTGTATGAAACTGGGAATCATTCACAACTAAAACACACACAAAAACATGGATGCTAAATAACATGTTACTAAACAATAACTGGGTTAACAATAAGATTAAGGAAGAAAAAGATACCTCAAAACAAATAAAAATGAAAACACAACCCCAAATCTATGGGATATAGCAAAAGTAGTCCCAAGAGGACTACTAGTGTTTGGGGTTTCTTCAGACCTATTCCCAGAAGTGTAGCCCCTGGGTCAAAAGGCAATTCCATTTTTAATCTTTTGAGGTAGATTCATACTGCTTTTTACAGTGCTTGCATCAACCTTAATTCCCACCAACAGTCCATAAGTGTTCCCTTTTCTCCACACCCTCTCCAACACTTGTTGTTTGTTTATTTATTGACTAGAGGCTCTGTGAAAGAATTTGTGCATGGGTGGGGCCCACCCTATGGGGGGCTGATCTGAGATGGGGCTGGCCAGCAGGAGGGGCAGCCTGGCCCATCTCTCTCAGTCCCAATCAGCTGTACTCCAGCTGCCACAGAGAGCAGGAGGGAGGCTTGGGTTTCCCTGGCAAAGGAGGAAGCCAATCATTCCACACACCCTGGCATGCCCAGGCCTCCACTGAAGGCTACAAAGTTTCAATTATAGAAGATAAATCCCAAGAAGAATGACTGCAGCCTCTGAGCTGGAGAGAACTGGCTAGGGTTGCCCTGGACGACGGAGGAAGCCAGGCTTTCCACCTGCCTTGGCCACCCTAGGCCTCCACTCCAGGCAACAAAGTTTCAATTATAGAAGGTGAATAGACTCCAACAGAAATGGCTGCCACCACAGAGCGAGCAGACTTGGCTTAGATCCAGTCTATAAAGTTTCAATTATAGAAGATAAATAAATTCCAGATACCAGGGCCTCTGCTTGGGTCACCGGGGATCATGGCCATACTGCAAATCACCACAGGCTCCTCACCCAAGTCACCCCACACCCCAAGAAAACACTCACCCTGATCTGGGACCCTTTGGGGCAGTTGGCCCCCACCCATGCACCAGGCCTCTATTCTATCTAATAAAAGAGCAATATGCAGATTGACCATCACTCCACCACAAAAGATTAAGATAGCTGCCCCCATGTGGACACAATATGGCCACCACAAGATGGCTAGCAGGGGAGGGCAGTTGGGAGATACCAGGCCTGCAAGGGAGGGCAGTTGGGAGCAATCAAGGTTATAAGGGAGGACAGTTATGGGGTTACCAGGCCAGCAGAGAAGGAAAGTTGGGGGCAAACAGTCTGGCAAGGAAACAGTTAGAGATCAATCAGGCTGGCAAGGCAGTGGTTAAGAGATGACCAGACTGACAGGCAGAAGTAGTTAGGGGCAATGAGGAAGGCAGGCAGGCAAGCAGTTGGGAGCCAGCAGTCCTGGGTTGTGAGAGGGTGCAGGCTGGGCTGAAGGACACCCCCCCACCCTGTGCACGAGTTTTGTGCACCAGACCTCTAGTTATTTATAATAGTTAAGAAAGCACTTCCCATGTTATAAGTATGAAAGAAATATCAGGTATTAGCATGTGTACCCACAATCAGAAAGACAACTTACTTGAAAGACATGATCATTAATTACTCTATTTTACTCTGAATGTAATTTATATAAATAGTGTTTCTATTTTGCCTCCTGCCTCGAGTTCATCTAGATTCTACATGAATACTGCACAAGTTCCTGGAGCTTAAAGTATCCACAAGTTACTTTTATATTTCTATAACCATCCCTTATCTGCTTTTCCTCTTCTAGTCCCTCTCCTATTCACTGATATAAATAGCCATCAGACAATCAACAGAAACCCAACAGTCACCCCAGATTTAGAGTTAAACATCCTTTCTCCCATTTATTTACAATCTGTTAGTGGAAGGGCTCCTGTGGCCCAAATGATCAGCCGTACTGCTGGCCCCAGACCCTGTGGTCCATTTGCCCAGTGGTTTTTAATGCACCAGCTCCTTGAGCTCCCAACTCCTGCTGCCCGTGGCGTGTCCTGGCCAGTGTCTCCTCCTGCACCCCGTGACTGGCTGATTTCCTGATTCTTCGAATCTTATTGAGTTACTCCTATGTGCTAGGCAATGACATGGACAATGAGGATGCCACTGTATTAAGTGCAGAGACTGCTTACATCAACAGATGCCAAGTAGATCAATATCATTATAGGCTTTATGATGGGAATGTGGGAAAAATAAAGGAGTAGTCGGTTGGGAGGTTTGGAACTCAGAAAAGGCTACATAAAGTGGTGCAATTCCTCTGTCTAAAATATCACACCTAGCCAGTATATGTACTCAACAGTCCATTAAAAAACAACTATGATGTATCTAGAAGAACAATGACAACAAAAATATTAATACAGTTTAGGAATGCACCACTGGATGAATATTCTAATATTTAAACATTAAAAAGTTAAAAACAATAAAAAAAAACTATTTTACTCTGAGGCCTACTGAATTGAAGAGTTTACTTTAAATACCAGAGGGATAACCCTTGTAGAACTCAATTAGTGAAGTAAAAAGATAAGTGGAGAGCACAGTAAAGAAGTAGAAGCTGTAAATATAGGTTGACAGGACATTGGCACATAAATAGCAGTTGATTCTTTAGACAAAACTAAGGTCTTTCAGAGACTCTCAAAAATAAAAAGGAAAGATAAGGCTAAAGTTAGAACCTTAAAAAAGATACCAATAATTATAGCACAGACAGGAAGAGAAAACCCAGCCAAGGAGGAGAAAAAAAATAAACAAAAGGGTAAATGATATAAAGAGAAAATCTATGTGTGTTCAATATAGTTTTCCATTGTTATAAATATCCTTGTATTATTTTAAATATAAGTTTACATATGAATGTATACAAATCTATCCCAAAATGTTGCAGTTATAGAACTTGATAGGTTATATTAAGGAATTATTTGTTACCTTTGAATGTTCTTTCTTTTTATATAACAAGATGACCCATGCATTCTAAGATCTTTCACTGTTCATAATGGCTGTGGGCACAGAACAAAACATAAAATATGCTTTGCTACTCCAAATAACCTAAAATCAGTATTCAGTTAGTTCTGCCTTTGTTTGTATCACCCTTTAAAACATATCATTTGGGAGTAGTTAAGGCAAAGAAGGGGCAGTGTCAAGCCAAGAAAAGAGAACATTTTAAGAAAAGACCTGTCAATCACAAAGAGGCTACAAATTATAGTGACCTCTCCCAGTGCAGCTCAGTGAAGTAGCAAAGATGATGAAATTGCAAAGGGTAAAATAAAGAGGAATGTAAACAGGGAGCTATAGTGAGAACGAAGAAGATAATACGGTGATATAAATGAAGAGAATCAGTAAAACACCTTGTATATGTTATGGGAGGGTGCAAAGAAACTTGTAGATGGGAGTTGGTGAGAGGATGGAGCCAATAAAGGAAAGTTTAAATACAGGAGGGGAGTAAACTCTGTGAGTTTAGGTCTTGGGATTGAGGGAATCAGAAAGAGGCAGAATTGGTTTCCCTGAAAATAAGACATCCTCCAAAAATAAGACCTACTTACAGGTTTCCTTCTGAGTTAAATATAAGGCACCCCCCCCCGAAAATAAGGCCCCCAGGCTCTGTCTCAGAATGAAAATTAATTTACCATAAACTGGTCACTAGGACCGCCCCGACTGGCCTCTAGCAACCAGTGACATTATGCGGAGTCCTGATGCTACTGCTGTGTGAATGGAGAGAAATCAGCGTGGAAACTTTGTTTCACAAAAAATCAGTGGAAAATATCCTAGAAATTAACAACATCAAAAAAGGAGGTAGAATCATGCATAGGAGGAAATATAGAGCACAATACCCACATACAGGACTGACTTAGAAGAGCATTGCTAACTGATTTTCAGATAACTTATTAATGCGAAATACTGGGATTATAGTTGACTGCTATTGTTGGTTAGCAATTACATCATTTGTTGAAACATAAGCTGTATTCAATTAAACCAGTTAGAAGATAAAGAGAGATATAGGTCTAGACCAGGGGTGGGCAAACTTTTTGACTCGAGGGCCACAATGGGTTCTTAAACTGGACCGGAGGGCAGGAACCAAAGCAACCTGACCATGCTGGCACTCTCATCTTGGGCTGCTGGTGAAGGAGCTCAGGGGAGAGCAAGAGAACCCTCTGCTCTTTCAGCTCCTCAGGCCGGATAGAACAGCTGAAAGGGCCGGATCCTGCCCTCGGGCCTTAGTTTGCCCATGGCTAGTCTAGACCACATCTGTCTATTTATCTATCATCTATCTATCTCTCTAGTCTACCATTGCATAAACTGGTGCTAATTAAAGTTATTTTATTTTATAATTATGTAGTTTGCTCTTATTTTCTAGTCAAAGAGCTAGATTTTTCATTTATCTTTGTTAACGTATTTTTCGCACCATAAGACATACCCGACCATAAGATGCACCTGGTTTTTAGAGGAGAAAAATAGGAAAAAAATATTCTGAACCAAATAGTGTAATAAAATATTTAATAAAGTATAACAGAATAATATTTGAACCATATAAACTGAACAGCAGTTAACAGTGGCATTGAGAACCATTATCACTGTTATTAACATATAAAGACAAAGGTTTGAGTACTCTAGTCTTCTGAAAACCCCAAGACTCTTCTTCACTAGAGTCAGAATTCATGAAGACGCAGGCACTTCTTCTATTCGGACCATAAGACGCAGGCACTTTTTCCTCCCACTATTTGGTGAAGAAAAAGTGCGTCTTATGGTCCGAAAAATACAGTAAATTTCATTTTAGTAGGATAAACCCATCATTTCAACATAACAGCATGTGGATTTTATAATTCAACAATCAGTAAACTATAGGTACAGGCACATTACCTATTTTGTAAGTAACATTTTATTGGAACACAGCCACACTCATTCATTTATATAATTTCTACTAGAGGCCCAGTGCACAAAATCTGTGCATGGGGGGTGTTTCCCTCAGCTCAGCCTGCACTCTCTCCCTTTTGGTACCCCTCAAGGGATGTTCAACTACCCCTTTAGGCTAGATCCTACCTCCCCTAACTGCCCTTCCCTAGAGGTTTGATCGCCCCCACTGCCCTCCCTTGCAGGCTTTGTCCCTACCAACTGTCCTCCCCTGCTGGCCATCTTGTGGTGGCCATCTGTATCCACATGGCTACAGCCATCTTTGACCACAAGGGGGTAGCCATATTGTGTATTGGGGTGATGTTCAATTTGCATATTACTATTTTATTAGATAGGATGTTTGTCTTCATGTAACATGAAACAGAAAATTGATGTTGTAAAAAGCCTAAAATATTTGCTATTTAGCCCTATAAAGAAAAACTCAGCCAAACTTGGCATGTAATCCAATCTAATAAGTATTCTTTCCAGTTAAAATATGCAAGTTTGGAAGATGTATTTTCCATGTCTTCATTCAAATTATTAAGGATTCTAATCCCAATAGGAGCTAATCCAAAATACTGATAGAAATCCCTGCTAACCTCCCTCCTGACTAACACAAATCTGCCAGTTACCACTAAGAGAATAATAACAACAGCTTATTACCATCCAGGCTACAATTGCTAGTTTCTACAAGGCTGTAAAAGTGAGCATTGTAAATTTTCTGGTGAAATCCATATATGCTTAAGCTGATACCATTTCCAATTTATGATACGGTAAACCTATCAAATATGTAATATAAACTTTCTTTTTTACTCAAAGGCATCAATAAAAGACATCAGAAAATTACTAGGCTGCAATACAATGATCCCCTGCTGGCATTGAGAAATAGGTTGTGTTTTCATCCATTTGGGCTGCTGAAACAAAACACTGTAGACTGTGGCTTATGAAATAGCAGAAATGTATTTCTTACTGTCCTAAAGCCCAAGATTGAGGTGCCCGTAGGTTCAATGTCTTTTCGCTGTATCCTCACATGGCAGACAGAGGGGGGCATCTCTCAGGCGTCTCTTCCACAAGGGCACTAATTCCATTCATGAGGATTCTGCCCTCATAATCTAATCAACTCCCCAAATTCCACTTTCTATTATCATCACACTGGGGATTACGAATTTCAGGGTATGAATTTAGAGGGCAGTACAAACACTCAGTTGCAATTTTCACTGTATTCAATAAGAAGCCTAAGCTAGCTGTGCTTTCTTGGGTCTTAAAAATGATTTTCAAAGCTTGAAATATAAGAGGAGGCAAGAAAACTATTAGCTGTCACTTCTCAAAGCTAACCATGTGTAACCAGTCCGGTTCTCTGATGTAAGAGCAAGTTCCCAGTCTGTGTGGACGTGGGGAGGGACCACATAAGCAAGTGGGATGGAATTGCATGGAAAGTAAAGGCAAATGGTCTTTTAATGTCTACAACATGAACTTTATGAACTCATTTATATATTTTGTGACACTAATTTTGGCTTTTAAGCGATTTTGATGCACATTTATTAGTTCATTTGGTTGTGTTTTACATAGTTGAGGTTGCTGAATAGCTAAATTCTAGAAAATTATGCTATTGTTATATTGCTTATTAAGTGCTTCAGTAAAATATGAAACTTGCCAGTAGCTTCTCACCATTGGGTCTGAAATGACTTGTTAAAAACTAATACAGGATATTCAACTAATGCTCCGAACTCACCCCAGCAATTGTCACTACACTATCTAAGACCAAAGAAGATAAGCTGGATTTCAAATTTCAGAAATCAAGAATCCTTTGATACAAGCTTTCCAACGTGTTTA
The DNA here is from genome assembly GCA_963924515.1 of Vespertilio murinus. Taxonomy (NCBI): domain Eukaryota; kingdom Metazoa; phylum Chordata; class Mammalia; order Chiroptera; family Vespertilionidae; genus Vespertilio; species Vespertilio murinus. Next base: position 100,754,383 of record OZ004709.1, read on the forward strand.
GCTCACTTTGATAGACAAAGTACTGCATTCACAATTATGTTTTTATAAACACTGTACAAAAAGGTGCTCGAGTGAAAAACCTAATATCTGAGAAAGGATCATTCCTCCTTAGAAAAGACAGCTCACATACCTATGGTCCTTTAACAGACCTCTCTGTCTCCCAGTTATCCAAAACCACTAATTTGCACATGGCACAAAAATAAGAAAACACAGTATTAATCTACCAATATTAAAGTTATTATGCTAATATCTGCATTTCAAGGTCAGAGCAGATATAAAGTATTAAATGTATCGCCAACTCTTATAAGAAACAAGGTTTGCTTCATTCCTGTTCTGAAAAACATCTTTGGAAGACAGTATTTCCTCCTGTCTGTGCACTTGTACACATTAGTGTCTCGTGGGCTTATTCCTTTATTGATGACTTACAGTGGGCCTGAAATACTGTGTGCAGAGGCAGTTCATTTCTGCTGCGGCATTTGCTTTGGATTCTTTATTTTTGTGCTCTTGTATATTTCTAGAGGCCTGGTACATGGATTCATGCACATTGAAAGAAAATTAATTAGAAGAACTATTTTAATATCGCTATTCACCCTTTCTCTATAATAGAAGTGTCAACCAAATTCATGATTGGCAATGACAGATCAAAACACAAGCGTGTGATTGGCACCGGTGAGAGCTTTCTATGTATTGTGCATGTGAGAGTCAACTTAGCCTTTTACACATATAGATACCCTTGTATTTTTTTTGTCAAAATTATCCTCTTAAGTGTTAATGTAAATGTGTTCCCTTTTAATTGCATTAATTCTGAAATATAGAAGTGAAATAACTTAAAGTACTAGACATGTCAATTTCATGATTTATATTACCCTTGAGACTTCAGATACAATCAACAGTTTCTAATATCTGAGGTTCTGAGCTGCAGAGGGGTATCCAGGGTGAGGGGACCTTAGTGATGTCCCAAGAAAACTCAAGTGTGTGCTCCTATAGCATATTGAGATTATATTGTGTCTATATCCCACAGGCAGTGGAGGTATAGAAAGACTGGCCTTTTCTTTTTTATTATTATTGATTTCTGAGAAAGGAAGGGAGAATAAGAGAGAGACAGAAATATCAATGAGGAGAGAATCATTGATTGGCTGCCTCCTGCATGCCCCCTACTGGGGTAGGAGCCTGCAATCCAGACATGTGCTCTGACCAGGAATCAAAGTGTGACCTCCTGGTTCATAGGTCAATACTCAACCACTGAATCATAGCAGCCAGGCAAAAGGCTGGTCTTGATCACAGCACTGGTCTGGCTGACTTCACAGAAACACTACAGTACTCGGCATTGAAACACAGAACAGGGCTAAATTAAATCTTTCACTGGCTTCCCATTGCCCTCAGCATAACTGCCAAACTCCCTAACATTGCTTCCCAGACTTTTCACTAGAAGACACTTTCTCACCAATAGTCTCATCTCCAAATCTGGGCAAGTGCTAGTTTCTGCACTAGAAAACCCAATCTCCTTTCTTGCAGTTACCAACTCAACTGCTACTAACTTCTTCATTCCCCAGTTTAAATATCACTTCCTCCAGGAAGCCTTCTCCAATCCCTAAATCTATATTAAACCCTCCTTGTGAATTCCCATACTCCAGTGTATTTCCATTATTAAAGCACCTATCACACAACATAGTGATTTCATGGTTTTTTAAAGTGGAAAATACATTAAACGTGGAATCTAATGAGCAAACATGTGAACAAAATAGAACAAGAGACATTGAAGTATGCAACAGATTGGCATTTTTCAGAGGGAAGCGGGAAGAAATTAACCACAGATTTTATACGTATATATGCAAAACCCATGGACACAGACAATAGTTCAGTGAAGGCATGAGAAGGGGGTGGCATTGGGGTGGGGGAGATGAGTAAGGAGGAGTGGGAGATATCTGTAATACTTTAAACAATAAGGATAAATTTAAAAAAGAAACTATTAAACAATGTAATCTATGGTGGTGAGTCAATGCTATGCTGCATTTAAAATATGTAATTAGCACTACACTTTATATAAACACTGAAGAATGTATGATTTAGACGCAAATCTGATTCTTAGCTTTCAGACACTTTAAGTTGTTTATATTGTTCTCTATTGTATTGCCTTCCCTTTAAGCTTTGATCCCTGCAGCAAAGTCCATGGACAGTGCTCTCTCCCACTGGGATAAAAGGAACCCAAGTTATTCAAACATCCCAGCTTGAGTACCTAAAAGCCTAAGACCACAATTACTGAAATGCAAGCCTATGATAATGTAACAGATGATTCAAGAACAAGAATACTAAATAATACAACAAAACCAAATTCAGAACCACTTACCACAAATACCTGTACTTTCTGAAAGTAACAATAAGTCAAGAAAATGAAGAGGGACTCTGTATTATTAATCCCCTCAGCAGGAAGTTCTGTCTGGTCTTGATGTGAAAATGAGTAAGTAATGCTGTCAGTTAATTGCTACCTTTACACTTCTTTTTTTTAAAAAATATATTTTATTGATATTTTACAGAGAGGAAGAGAGAGAGATAGAGACCTAGAAACGTTGATGAGAGAGAAACATCGACCAGCTGCCTCCTGCACACCCCCCACCGGGGAAGTGCCCACAACCAAGGTACATGCCCTTGACCTGAATCGAACCAGGGACCTTTCAGTCCACAGACCGACGCTCTACCACTGAGCCAAACCGGTTTCGGCCCTTTACACTTCTTGATCCACACTCTAAGCAATACCAGTTGTTCCAGTTATTACTAAAAATCACCAAGTACATAGGCATTAAAATAAGAATACGTGGATGTTATTCTTAAATGAAGAGGTTTTGTGTATTGTTGGTTTTTTTGTCTCAAGAAGTGAATCAGTTTGAGAAAAATAATAAATATGATATAAGGAAGTATAAATATTCAATTAAGTACTGCAATCCAATTTTACTCCTTCTTAGATGTAGAAGCTTTTTCTTCTTGGATATAGAGACCAAACCCCACCACTGTCCTCCATTCTGTCACCGTTAGCCATGCTGCAGGTGCTGGGAAGGGCTCTACAGATATCCCTTTTAGGACGATAATATAGTTGAATCTTGAACAACACAGGTTTGAACTGCGCAGGTCCACTTATGCATGAATTTTGTTTTCTTTTATTTTTTAAAAATATATATTTTATTGATTTTTTACAGAGAGGAAGGAAGAGGGATAGAAAGCCAGAAACGTCAATAAGAGAGAAACATCGATCAGCTGCCCCTTGCACACACCCTACTGGGGATGTGCCCGCAGCCAAGGTACATACCCTTGACCGGAATCGAACCAGGGACCCTTCAGTCCGCAGGCTGACGCTCTATCCACTGAGCCAAACCGGTTTTGGCTGGATTTTGTTTTCAATAAATATTATAAATATTTTCTTTTCCTTGTAATTTTCAATAAAATTTTACTTTTTTGTAGCTTACTTTATTGTAAGAATACAGTGTATAATACATATAATACAAAATATGTGTTAATTGATTATGTTATTGGTAAGGCTTCCAGTCAACAGTAGGCTATTAGTAGTTAAGGTTTGGGGAGTCAAAAGTTATATTTGGATATTTGATTGACAAAGGGTCGACAACCCTAACCCCCATGAGATAACTGTATAATATAATGACGAGTTCTGGAAAGCCAGTAGACAGCAGCAGACCAGCCTGCTATACTGGATAGCAGAAACCTATATTAGTAATCCACCTTTACTCTTCACTTCTGTATCATTTCTAACTACTCTAGTTATCTGTAGATATTAAGTACAGGTTGATAAAAAGTAAGTTTTTGTTTGTTGTTGTTTTCTCTAATCAGGCTGGACAGGATCCAACCCACCTCATGTCCAGCACAGGGTGCCTCCCCTCTTGTTCCTTTCTTAACCCCGGCATTAGGTAGCAGCTAACAGGGTCAGCAGGGAGACACCGATAGCACTCAGTGAAAGGACAGTTTCATCATGAGGTAATAGTTTCCAAAACCCCTATTTAGGGGTCATTGCTAATTTCTTTGTTGTGATTTCTTACCATTTGTAATTTGAGCACCAGATCTTCTAGAGACCCTAAATTAATGTTTGGGAACTTTTATCTTCTATATTTCCCCTTATATTCCATGCCCATGACCTTCCCAAGCTTATACCCTGTCTTAATCTGACAATCAACAGATCAAGACTATTATCTTCTTTAATGAAACATTAGGAGACATTGGGACAGCAAGTGGAAAATGTCTGGAATCAGAATAAGGGTTCAATTTAATAAGTTATTACTTTCTCATGTCAGCTCAACTGTTGCCATTAAGATTTTCCAGACAACGTCTAGACTTTTTCAGACTCTTTATTCTACTGTCTCTCCAAAACTCTCTGGCAATGTTCATCAACATTTTCTACATTATTGTCATTCCCCACTCAAGGTGCCCTTTTAGACGTTTTTTTCACCCCTAATCACTTCTCCTCCCTACGAAATATTAACACTACAGATAGACTGTTAATCTGTTTATATGCACTGGCCCTTTTGAGGACCATGAACTATTGTCATACCAAAGATTTTTCACCTCCTAATACCTACATTTTGACCTCTTGGGGCAATATTGTGTGTGTGTGTGTGTGTGTGTGTGTGTGTGTGTATGTGTTTTCTTTCTGAGAATGCATGATGTATAAGAATAATCTACCTTTTGAAAAGTCTCAAAACTAACCACACATTATAAGAGTTATTTTTTTTACTCTCTATGTGACAATTTTCTTTTATTCTAAATATATATTTCCCCTTTCCTAATCTTGCCAGTATTTATAGTATGAAATTGACATTAATAAAAACATGAAACAATATAAACCAATCAAAATGTGTGTGTGTGTGTGTGTGTGTGTGTGTGTGTGTATGTGTGTGTGTGTGTGTGTGTATACTATTAGAGTAATTGAAGTACTAAAGTAGCTTTAGCTAAAATATGGAGAAATAAATCCAGGGAAGTTTTTGAAATTCTGATCAAGTATATTATTTGTTTTATAGACATGACAGATATATATACACTTTTCACATAGAAAAATGAAATGAGATTATTATTTTCAAAATAATATTATGAGCTGCATGACTTGGTTTTAGTTAGAATCGTGGATTAATGGGCAACGCTTACAGACTTTCAGATTCTGTCCTTGACTTCTTGTAACTGATACTGGGAGGCCACGGATTACACAATTATGGCTATGAAGTCATGCAAATTAGAAATGGCATTTCAGTCTCTGCAGCTGAAAGGGCATATAAAGTGCAAGCATTAACAAATCTGAAAACTCAACTAGAAGAAGAGTTTTGATGAAAATATTAATGAGTAAAACAAAACAATAAAACTTTTTTTGTTTTTAAGTTTAGTAAGACAATGTTATGCTATAATTAAGTTGGAAAGTTATCAGAAAGGTACTAATAGCACATTTTAAATAAAACACTAAATGAAGTAATTCTATACATATAGGGGGATCTCTGGTCAGGAGTTGACTCCATAGTTCCCTGTACCCTACACACACACACACACTCACTCACCCACTTCAGATGACTTGAATGTACTGAAATCTGTGGTTTACTCATCATCAGAAAATATAATGAAATTTCTTTGTTTCAAAGTTCAGAAGCTTTTTAGCAAAGTCCAAGTTAAGGACTCACAATGAGAGAATAAGATGGCTAGTGTGGATTTACCAGAGAACAGTCAAATGTTGCCAGCTCAAACAATGAAACCATTAAGATTAACTTGGTGATCGTAGGGGATGTGTTAGAACTGTACCCAAGCAGAGGAAGAGGTTATTGATGAAGGAAAACCTATGGATCAGTTCAGGTAGATGGCAGAAACAGCTGCAAAACACTTGCAACATCAGCTGGAGTTGAGAATTAAGAAATAAACAAACTTCAGATCTCGGTGGAGGCCCAGAAGATAAATAAACTGAATTAAAGTCTCTGGGACCCAAATGACCCAGGTGTCCTTTGGAATGAAGGAAAACAAACAAGCTTGCTTAGGACCTTGCTTAGGATAGCTGTTTAAAGAGCTTTGCTTTTTTTGCAAACAGTTGAAAAGCCTTCTGTGCAAGGAAATTAATAGCAGAAACAGGTCCCCCTATGGTACAGATGGAACCCCAAAATCCCTTTTCTCCCAGACTCTGAGCTTCTGAGCCACCCTGAACCCCAGTGGGAAAGTCATTCTGGGGACAGAATGGATACACATCCATTTCCTAAAAATAAATAATATATATAAAATTAGTCAGTCTATCCCAGAAGTAACAGATACTGAAATGCCTCGTTCCCTCTTTCTCCACGAAAACAATAAAAATTAAAATAAGTCACCCAAAGGAAGTCTCTCCGGTGTGAGTGCCTCCATCTACTTGAAGTGTCTCCTTTATCTGAGTTTCAAGTTCAAAAGGTCAAGAGCTTCACCAATGGGCGGCGCAGCCTGCAACTTTCGGCAACTCCGCGGATCAGTACCTACTGGGCATCGGATGGACTTCTCTAGAGAGCGGGCGGAGAGCCACCTCACCAGCTCCATTCCCTCCTGCCCGCATCCCACACATCCCCGCCCTATTCCGGAAAAAAAAAAAAAAGGGAACTCTCCCAGGACAGGGACAGGGACGAAAACTCCCAATCCACAGTGCATTCACCAGGGTTTGCATGAGAGAGAGGAAGAGAAAATGTGATTATTTTTAATAAAAGAAATAAAATCTGAGCCTCTTACCATCTCGCCTGAGGTTGGCATTGCGCAAAGCTCTGATGGATGCGCTCTGCGGGGCTGCAGAAGTGTCCCGATAGCTGCAAAAGTTTGCGCACATGAGAGTGTAGAGGAGGACGAGCCGGTGCATTGGGATCGGAGACGGAGGGACCGCGTTGCTCTAAGAAAAACCCGGGAGGTCTCCCGGGACGGCCGCTGCCGCGCCGCGCTGTGCCGCCCGCCTGCTCTCGCCCCGCGCTGGCCGGCCGCCGTGCTAGTCGCCGAGCTGCCCTCGAACTTCCTGCATGCTGAACTTCCCGAGCCGTGTGGGTGCCGCACTTCCTTGTGGTGCCTGCCGAGAGCTGATAAATGGTGACGGGACGAACAACAGGTTGGCGCTGGTTCGCCCCCTCCGGTGGCCGGCGGCTGCAGCACAGGCTGCAGGGGGCGGCGCGCGCTCCGGGGCGGCGTGGCCTCTGCCCGGAGGCGGCGGCCCCAGGGCTGTGCGCTCTCAGCTCCGCGGCGGCGCGGGGAGCAGCCCAGCTCCCGGGCCTGGCCAACTCCCGCTCCGCCGCCGAGCGTGCCCGTGCCGGCCTGACAGAGGGCCAGGACTCTTCCCACCACCCTGCGCCTAACCCCAGACGGCAGTCCAGAAAGGGAGCAGGGAACACGGCGGCCAGGAGGGAGTGGGTGAAGGTAGAACCCACGTACTTCTCAAAGGAGACTGGCTCATTCACCAGCAAGGCATAGCGCGCGGCTTGGTGACGGTGGGGTCTGGGAAGGGACTGGGATTGGCAGTGTTTAGTTTGCAATAAATCTCGATTAGTTATCTAACTAAGTGAAGATTTCCCTCTGGGGAAAAAATGGAAACATGCAATTGCAGAAGAGCCCGATTCTGTGCTTTCCTTTGAGCTTCAGTGGACATGACCTTCGCTAAGTCAAGGTTAGTTTCTCAGGGGGAGAGCAGTCCTTCCTAGCTTCGCAGGGTTCTTGTCGCCATGGGCCACATCCACGTGTTGAAGTGTGTGATCCATGATCAAGGCTGCTTCTTAGATGCCTCACCGCCACCCCCTGCACAGTGGAAGGGGCTAGAGATCAGGGTGGGGTTGAGGAGGAGGGTACAGAGTGGCAAGGTGAAGTTTGAGGAAACACTGTGTTCTTTATCTTCATGGCCCATAGGGGGAGACCCTGAACATGCAGGTACTTCTGAGTATCTGGAAGCTCAGCTCTGGGGAACCTGCTCTTGCTCTCCCCTCCGCTCCTTCACCAGCAGCCCCAGATGAGAGTGCCAGCATGGTCAGGTTGCTTTTGTTGAGGCCCTCTGGTCCAGTTTAAGACCCATTGTGGCCCTCGAGTCAAAAAGTTTGCCCACCCCTGCTAGACCCTGCTGCTCATTCACTTTGTCTCCTTGAGTAAGTCCTCTGACCTCTTGGGCCTCAATTGTTTAACCTATAAAAAGAGAGCAGCCATTCTTGGTTGGTGTGATTGTGGTGAGAATTTTATGAAATATTTTTTTTTCATTTTTTGATATATTTTTATTGATATTTTACAGAGAGGAAGGGAGAGAGACAGAGAGCTAGAAACATTGATGAGAGAGAAACATCAAGCAGCCGCCTCCTGCATACCCCACACCAGGGATGTGCCTGCAACCAATGTACATGCCCTTGACCGGAATCGAACCCGGGACCTTTCAGCCTGCAGACTGACGCTCTACCACTGAGCCAAACAGATTTCGGCATGAAATAATTTTTTGTACATCGCTTTGTTTGTCGCTGAATCCAAGTGCAAAATTTATGTAATTTCTCAGCTGTTCACCATGAGACCTAGAAGGGACACTTTTCATTTTCTTTCAGGCCTCTGGGGATGAAAAGTGAGTGATCTCCACACGGAGAGCTGAAGTGGCTGGGAGGGGAGGAAAGTTCAGGAAAAGAAGAGCCTGGCAATGGTGCTATCCCAAGCTTACAACGGCGCATGTTCTTTCCACAAACGCAACCATCAATGTGGTTCACCTCTGGTCATTTTTGTCTGAAATGGTGCTTTACAAACCGCAGGTGTGAGGGTTGTGAAATCAATTTCAAGAGTAGTATAATTATTCTGTTTTTGCTAATACTTCAGATTTCAGAGCAGTTTTATGTTCACAGGAAAATGGAGTGGAATATGTAGATTGCCCATATGCACTCTGCACCCACACATGTAGAGCCTCTCCCATAGTCAACATCTACCCACTGGAGTGGTACTTTTGTTACCGTTTATGAACCTACATAACAAAAAACTCCCAAGTTTACCTGATGACACACTCTTGGTTCCATATGGTATACATAAAGGTTCTATAATGGTTCACTCTTGGAGTTTTACATTCCATGGGCTTGGACAAATATATAAGTATGCATATTTATCATTATTATACACATAGTGTTTTCACTACACTAAAAATCATATGTGCTCCAGAATTATTCTTTAAATAAATAGTATGGAAGCAATAGCTTAGATATTTATTTATTAAGGTTCATTGATAATACAGTGAAATGTTGTTTTAGGAATATTTTGTTTCAAACACACACACAGATATGAAAGTTATTTCTGTGGGGCATAGTAGAAAAAGTCTAAAAGCCACTGAGATAAGGTCTGATCACTTTGTCTCAAAATGTAAGCAAGCCCTGGAAGACACAACAAGGAAAAGAACAAAATCTGGGTTTGCAGTCAGTCATTTATTCATTCAACAAATATTAATTATGCATTAGACTTTCCCTTTTGCTATGGCCTAGTCTAAAAACCCTGATGAATAAAATAGTGAAAACAAGATCTAGTCCATTGGACTTTGCATTCTACTAGAAAAGGATTATTGACAAGTAAGCACATATCTATATTATTAAGAGGGCCAGAGACTGATGAGATTGAATTTGGGGTTAATTAAAAGATATGATACCATTGCCCTAGCAGCTGGTTTGGCTCAGAGGATAGAGCATTGGCCTGCAGACAGAAGGGTCCCACTTTTGATTCTGGTCAAGGGCACATGCCCGGCTTGCAGGCTTGATCCCCAGTAGAGGGTGTGCAGGAGGCAGCCAATCAATGATTCTCTGTTATCATTGATGTTTTTCTTATTTCCTCTTTGAAATCATTAAAATATATATATCTTAAAAATAAATATATATTTAATACCGTTTTTAAAAAGTGGTGGGAAGTGCTCATTAAAATTTCATACTTAGCACCTGAAATGAGAATATAGGAAAATTTAGAAAAGCAACAAGTATCAAAATGCTAAAGAGGATTATTTATTTAATATGTTATATTAAATATTAAATTTAAGGTCTTCAAAGTAGCCTATCCAAGATAGTAATAAATGCTATGTACTCACAAGGCATCATGACTTAATAGTGTCAAATAATTTAGCTAACTATATTAAAGGACAACACATGTAATCAGCATGTTCATGATTATTTTTAATGTCAGTAAACATCCAAATCAATGACAAAACAAAAAATTAGGCACTCAATCCTATCAATTGTTCTGAACCTGGTTTTAAATATTACCTAATAATTAATTCTTACAAATTACCTTTATCATGTAAACTAAGGTATTATTGCATACAGAATAGATTCTTAATAAAAATATATTGAGTGGGAAAGGTCTGACATAAAGATAAAATATGACTGTTTCAACTTATTTTTTCACACGTATTTTAAACTAACCACAATACTGAATTTGCCACTACATTTTAAATGGCAAATAGATCAGCCTGGCCAGCTTGGCTCAATTGCTTGCATGTTGTCTCATGCACCAAAAGGTCACTGTTTGGATTTCAAGTCTAAGCACATGCCAGTGTTGCAGGCTCCATCCCCAGTAAGGGGCACATAGAAGTGAGTGGATATTTCTCTCTCATCAATGTTTCTCTCATTTATGTCTCTCTCTCTCTCTCCCTCCCTCCACTTCATTTCTCTCTAAAATCAATTAAAAAAAAAAACATCTAAAAATGCCTATAGATCACATAGAAGAACATGAACAAACAAAATGAAATCAGGTATATAAATATTTATTACCACTCAGAATAATATGAATCAACTATTCTATATTTAGCCATTGTTCAATCGCACTTATCCCAAACAAATATTCCAGCAGTAATAATTTTATGAAAAGGGTAAGTTAGGTTGTGAAACTATTTTTATCATATACTATTATCCTTGTACTATTGGGACATGAGAATGGTGTTTTTTTCATTAAAATTTCAAATATGCTTGGCTTCTTTCACTAACTCATAAATGTTATGGTGGGGAAGGAGTGAAACATTGAAACATAATATGACTGCTTTGAAGCCTTCTCATTTCTGCAAATGGCTCACACTAGAGCCCTTTTGGAGAAAGGTAAACTTCTAACTTACAACTCATTGCAGGACTTTTTCTTCTTTTTTATAGTAGTTATGTTGAGAAGCCTGCTCCATTACAAGAGGACATCCCTCTGTTATTCATCCTCCCTCCCATAGATCTCAGAAAAGGTAAAACACTGTGACATGACATTCTAAATTCTGCTCTGTCACTGGACTATTGAGTTTGGCTAATATTGAGTTTTTATGGGACTCAGATCTCTTCCTATAAAATGGGAACATTATAATGGGTTACCTTCAAGACTCTCAAAAATATGAATATTTTGTTTTATTTTTTAAAATTTGCTTTCACTCATAATTTTCCACATGCTATATATATAGCTTTATCACATTCAAGTGCATGTTAAATAACTGTTAAAAAATCTGATTACATACAGGAATGCATTTTTTCTACAAATTTTTATGAGCTGATTCTTTAAAATTCCTATAATTAATATATAATAAAATGATAGCTCAAATATTTAAAATTAATAGTTGCTTTTATTTTCAAATTTCTATTTTCTTTTAAAGAAATAAATGGTTCAGGTGTATAAAAACACAGATAAGGAGAATGTGTTTCAGTGGTAGAAATAACTGTATAGATGAAATACAGTTGATTAAAAGTATGACAAATTTCTAAATGAAATGGACTATGATGCCTTAAAACACTTAGCAAAATTATTTTGAACTTGATTTGGCTCAGAAAAATTAGATTACACTCAATTCATTTTCAAAACTATATAAAGGATAATGTTTGAATATTTGTTGCCAAAGAATGAAATGGAATATTCACATGAAAATAAACTGTGGCATTATTTCTAACTTATTCCTATTCATTTGAAAGAGCTAGAATGCTAACGTGGTTATGAAATATGTTGTATCAAGTACATGCAAAATATATTATTAAATTATAGTGTCTGGTCAAGAAGCACACCTGTTTTAACCCATCTAATGACTGTTGTTTAATAATGAAAGCTAACCTTCTGTTAAACTCTTCCATATTTTTAACTAACTTGTTTGCTACGTGTATCCTATTTATTATTTCATTCTTATTGATAGTTGTAGAAAGATGTTTTAAGCATCTTTTTAAACAATATTACATCCTCTGTCTTTGAGGAGGGGAGAATTTATTTTGATATCAGGGTTCTGGAGAAATGTGACATGGATTTACTTAATTCTTTTAAAGCAGCACCAATTTTATTTTTTTCCAGTTATTGGTGAGGGAGCCCATGCCCTGAGCATTGACTTTTCCCAACAGAGCGTGACCCTGAGTTCCGTTTTGTTAGATATTTATCTTTAAAACTATAAATTCAATGTTTCTTTCTATTTGTTAGACTGTGATGCATGCCTAATTTCTATTTTCCAGGTCCTAATTTGAAGATAATCATAGAAATCACAGTACAAGGTCATACAACCATAAGCCCAGGTGTGTTCAATTCATACTATACTGTATTGTTTACTCTATACATAATATATATACACAATTACTATATTTTATCTAGAATCATACATAGCACATCAAATAAAATTTGCCCAGCTACAGTGCTGACATATTTTGAACAGTAACTTTCAGATTTGATCTTTTAAATGGTTGTAGGTGAAACTGTCAGTGTGACTCTTGGATAACAGGCCCAATCAGTCAGGTGATCTGATCTCACAAGCACTGGTTTTCCTTTACTTAACTGAATTAACCAGTGATTCAGCTCAATATAATGGAATGCAGTCTGTAATGTAAAAGAATCCCTATATCTATCATTTTTCTTCAACTTAGTTATATTTTTACTTCCATGTGTCTGTCCTTCAGCTGCATTATCTAATTGTAAGGTTTGAAAGATGAATATGTTGCCTGTACTGCAGGATTTCTTCCTTAATTGATCTGGGATGTCCGCCAATCTCCTTTAGAATTCTGCACTTTTATCTTCGTAAGATTGGCTGATCTCCAGTGAATTGTCACAGTGTGATATCTCCTTTTACCTTCCCATTTGCTAAGCCACAAATTGGTATTCACATCTTGAAATTTCCCTTGCCTTGAGTGAGAATTTTATTTCATTCAAGAAAAAATATTTATATTCTTGGTAATTCCATTATTACGCATTTGTTCTCCTTTTGAGTCAATACAATATTGAAGATTTTAATAAGACAATATTTAAAACTTGAGTGAGTGTTTAGCCCTTATGAACGAGCGGATCTCTTTTTCTCCCTAACTAATGTAACCCATCTAATAGGTGTTCCCTTCCACCAAGTTGTTGCTTTTAAAAGTTTGAGATTGAGAGCATATTTGCACTCTAAAATTGTGGTTGTTTTTCCAGAATTTCCTCCTTATAGTCTACTAAAGAACAGAAAATTTGTATTGTTAAAGAGAAATAAGTATCAGAAATGCAGTGCAAAATGAATAATTAGGGCTCTGGAGAAATAGTTTACTTTGAGTAATCTAATTGTAGTAGGGGCAAAGAGTCATCATTAGACATTTATCCTGAATTTTCTCTTAGATTTTTTTTTCTTTTGAGGCCACACAAAATTTGTTTCCTGAGTAAATACTGAGAAAGTGCCCCATTTAAATTTTTTAAATTCAAAAGGGAGATTATATTTTGATAAAGGGTAGTTTATATTTACTTGTCTCATCAATATAAACTTACCAGTGAGTATCTTTTTTTCAGTATTATATACTGATTGACTCACGAATCCTCAATTGACTCTTAAATGTAACATAGGGAGGCATCTTTGAAAGGTTATGGCACGGCTGAAACCAGTTTGGCTCAATGGATAGAGCATCAGCCTGCAGACTGAAAGGTCCCAGGTTCAATTCCGGTCAAGCGCATGTACCTTGGTTGCGGGCACATCCCTAGTTGGTGTGTGTGTGTGTGTGTGTGTGTGCGCGCAAGAGGCAGCTGATTGATGATTCTCTTTCATTGATGTTTCCAACTCTCTATCCCTCTCTCTTCTCTGTAAAAAATCAATAAAATATATTTTTAAAAGGTTATGACACATATTTCATTATTATATTCTTTGAGCATAAACCACTTTCAAAGATATAAAAAGCCACCTCTTGTTCAAATGGTTGTTGAACATTTCTGATTTAGAGTTGCCTGGAGTGAAATTCTAAACCTTTCAGGAAACTTTGAAAGAATAAGCTTGCTTATTGACTTTATGTAGAACAATCAATGAGATACAATCTCAGAAATGGAATGCACAAAATAAAAAATTAAAAAAAACAATAAAAGTGTGACAAAGAAAGGATGTTGGAAACCACAGAAAAGAACTAGGTCATTCCAAGGTAATAAAAGCAAAGAAAATCTGTCCAACTCATTCCTTAAATGAGTTAGCTTTACAATCTGTCTGGATAGCATATATAAATGTTGAAAACTAATATGACACTGATGAAACCACAAAATGGAGAAGTGTCTGTGTGAAATTCATGTCTTTAGAATTATGAAGGTAAAGGCTTTAGATTGTGTGGGAATGGAGACAGAGCTGGGGTAGGGGTGAAGAGTTCAGGGAGACACAAAAATTGTCTTTGAGTACTTGAAGATTTGAAGATCTATTAAATGGAAGAATAAATAATTATTCCTCTACAATGCATATACTATGCTCTTATTAGGAGGTACATTCTAATTAATACACTGATTTAAAAAAAATAATTTGATATGTTCAAGAGAAGAGAAGAATTGTTTATTAAGACAGAAATTTTATTTTTCTTTTTAATTACTAAACACATATCATGGGGATGGCATAAATAATAAGAGTATTAAAATTTAAGCTACTTCATTAAGAAGTTTTTAAAGATCTTAAAAGTTTTTTCCAAACTCCAGGATTTTGCAATTTAAAAAAAAATTCTTTATTATTGAAAGTATTACATATTTTCTTTTCCCCTCCTCCCTCCCCATTGACTTTGTCCAGCCCCCTCCCTTCTTGCCACTCCCCTCCTCCCAACCCAGGCCTTCAGCACAGGCACCCATATCTGTGCCATAGGTTATGCATATATGCATACAAGGTTGATTATCTTCCACCCACTCACCTTCCCCCGCCTTCACTCTGAGATTCTGCACTCTGTCCCCCACTCCATTTATCAGTTACTTAGATTCCACATATGAGTGCAATCATTGATACTTGCCTTTTTCTGACTGACTTATTTCACTTAGCAGTATATTCTCTAGCTCACCCCATGCTATCTCAAAGAGTAAGAGATTCTTCTTTTTTTACTGCTGCAGAGTATTCCATGGTATAAATGTACAATAACTTTTTTATCTACTTATCTTCTGATGGGCACTTGGGCTATTTCCAGATCTTAGCTATTGTAAATTATGTTACTATGAACATAGGGGTGCGCATATTCTTTCTGATTGGTACTTTGTGTTTCTTAGGGTATATTCCTAGAAGTGGGATCACAAGGTCTAGGATTTTGCATTTCTATAATCATATTTTCCCCAAGGCTATTTTGTTTGGAATAATCTTATCATGTACAACAAAGCTGAGAATTTTTAATAGTTTTATTTCACTATTAAAATGTTTTAATGTTTTATTTCACTATTAAAATTTTTTAATGTTTTTAGTAGGAAGCATTATCTAAATCCCTATTAAGGCACAACAGTAGTTTTCATATGGTTCTAAGGTATATTACTTTATTTTGAGACTAAAAATATATGGAAATCAATTATCTTCTTAACCTGGCCAATATAATGAGTAGTGTTGTGACTATACATGTTTTTCCCATAATGTATTAAAGTTGATGTAATTGTTTTTCTAACACAATATAAACTTTTAACAAGCTCAGGAAAGTTGTTGAATTTATTCTTGAAGCCAAACATTGCTGCAGAAAATATGAAAATATTTAGGCTTATAAAATCTGATACAATATAACTTTTTTCACATTGTTTCAAAGAAAAAGTTTATTCAGCAACTTGAAGGAACTGCAATAAAACCAAAGAGCAATGTCTAAACAGCCAAACCAGGTGTTTGAAAAACTATTCTGAAATATCTGTGTTTCACTCCAGGGGAAACCTTTAGGACTAAGTCAGAGCCAACTTGGCCTTACTTTGTGCATACAGTTAAACAGCCCAAATATCTGGTTTCTCTATTAAGTAGCAAAATGAATAACAAAAGAGAATTGAGAATATGGAAATACTATTTTCAATTTTTAAAAATAATGTAAAATTCAACATGGCAGTCTGTGATTACTCACTATGCTTCCATATATCCAGATATTCCTTTGGGAGGCTCATGGATATCTATAGAATGCTTTATTAATTAAAACATAATTATGGTGCCAAATTATCATAAATTCTTTAAAATTCCATTGGCTATATTCTATTTAATATCATAAAGTTTTACACTGTCAATATGGAAATTTACTTTAAAAATAATTGAATATTAATAACGACACATATATATGGGTATATAAGTTGACTCCAACTTAAATTTAAGCAACAGTGGGCTAGCATTTGTAAAAATAAAATCTTTGTCAGAAATGAACACAGTAGAAATTGAGTGCCTTATCCATATATATATATTAGAATTTTGTTAATTTATATAAACAGATTATATAAATTATAATTTATATAATTTACACTGCACATCTATCTGCTAGTATCCACACTGCATACACTACCCATCTACTAGAAGTGGTTTTTCATGAGTGTAGTATTCTATATATGCAGTGGGAAGAAATATTGATCAGATCCCTTTTCTTAAATGAATGATGTAAGAATTCAGCAAGGCCAAAAGTGGGATGTCTTTGGTGCAGAGCTCAATCCTGACTGACATCTTCCCTTTGGACTTGCATCCTCCCACTTCACAGAGTGTCTTATCGCCTGACCTCATTACAAGGTCAGCCAGTCCTACTGCCAGGACACCATTGTGCTCATCTCAAAATGTGTCTGTCATGCAATGTGCTGGTTCAAGTGTCTGAGCAGAATGCACTGCCCAGGTGCCAGAGCAGCTATACGAACTAGCTACTTGTTTCTTTTTTTCTTTCTTTCTTTCTTTCTTTCTTTCTTTCTTTCTTTCTTTCTTTCTTTCTTTCTTTCTTTCTTTCTTTCTTTCTTTCTTCCTTCCTTCCTTCCTTCCTTCCTTCCTTCCTTCCTTTCTTTCTTTCTTTCTTTCTTTCTTTCTTTCTTTCTTTCTTTCTTTCTTTTTTTTTTCTCATTGCTAATAATACTATGTGCTTGGCATATATGTGCTTACATTGCAATATAACAAATGGTAGAAAAGTTGTGAGGAATAGGACATTTAGCTTCATCTACCTTAACTGACAGGTGTGACCAATATTTACCCCCAAAAATGTAGAATCTGCCTCATGATCATGTGGGTTTATGTCAGTTGGCAACACAAATATATGTGATACACTTGTGATAGAATCCAAATAATTCTGTACATAAATAAGATCCCATTACCTCAACATGTACATGATGGCCACCTCCTTCTTTGATATACTGGATAAATATGTCCAGTGTATCCACACAGCATACACTACCCACCTGCTAGCGACCCAGTAATCACCTCAGTTATCAGATCCACTGTTGTAGCATCACATGCTGTGTCCCAGTACCCCTTATTTACTTAATTAAGCTGACTTTTATGTCACCATATTGCTATAATTGCACTGCTTCTTATTTATTCTTGTTAATTTTCTACTTTGCCTAATTTATAAATTTTATCAAAGCTATGTATATATAGTCGAAACCGGTTTGGCTCAGTGGTAGAGCGTTGGTCTGCGGACTGAAAGTCCCCGGGTTCAATTCCGGTGAAGGGCATGTACATTGGTTGCGGGCACATCCCCGGAAGGGGGTGTGCAAGAGGCAGCTGGTTGATATTTCTCTCTCATCAACGTTTCTAGCTCTCTATCTCTCTCCCTTCCTCTCTGTAAAATATGAATAAAATATATATTTTTTAAAAGCTATGTATATATAGAACAAAACATAGTATACACTATATGGTTTAGCACTACTCATGGTTTCAGGCATCCACTGGGAGTCTTGGAACATATCCCCAAGGATATGGCGAGACTACTGTACCTGTAGGAATAAGTGGGGTATTTTTGTATATGAAATTGTTGTCACAAGTAGAAAAAACAAAAACTTCTTGACACTTGGCAAATAGTATGCCATAGATTATCAATTCTAAGATGCATTTCTTTTTCTCACTTTAACCAAGTCTAAAATCAGAATCAATCTTTTTTTCTTCTCTCAAACACTCTCAGCCAAGCGGCAGTCATCACGTGGTTGGCATCACTTGGTGCCTCTGGTGAGATTAGGCAAGCCCCAGCAGCAGCCCTCACAGAATGGTGCTGCTGGATAAGGAGAACGCTTCAAACGCAACGGTGGAGTGCTCCTTCAGTAGATGCTGTGTCATCAACACTCTTGACGGCCCAGAAAACAACATTATGTGGAAAAACACAGAGTTTAATAATGCTCAACTGAAAATTATTCAGAAAAGTTGGATTCTGAATTAGAAGTTGTTTTAAAAAGCTATAACCTCGAAAATAAATACATTCTTTACAATTTACTAGAGGACCAATGCACAAAATTTGTGTAAGAGTAGGCCTTCCTTCCCCCAGCTGCTGGTACTGGCTTGCCTCCAGAACCCAGGACCCAGGCTTCCCTCACAGCCCTGGCTTGGTCTAAGTTGTCCAGAAGGATGTCCAGTCTAATTAGCATATCATGCTTTCATTAGTATCTATACTAATAAAAGGGTAATATGCAAATGGTCGGGATGCCATCACATGTAATGACCAATCAGCAGGCTGTGTGCACAGCAGGAGCAGGTGGGCGGAGACTTGCAGTGTCAGGGACTTGCATCACACCATCACAATCCATCACTAGGAGTCCTGGGGCCTGGTGGAGGCCTCCGAGTGGCCTGGCCAGAGGTGGGGCCCTAAGGTGGGGCCTGGTGGAGAACTCCATGTGGCAGGGCCTGGGGTCCCTCAGTTCCATGCGGCAAGGCCTGGGGGTCCGATAGCTTCCATGCGGCACAGAAGTGGGACCCCTGGCTCTGGCCTATCTTTTTGGGACAATCCATAAAACAGCCCAGGATGGATAGGTGGGGCCTACCTTTTTGGGTCAATGGATCATGGGGCTCCCTCACTGTGACAGGCCACAGACCAAGCTGGAGGACTATCTCCCCGAGTACACAAATTTTGTGCACCAGGCATTAGTAAATTATATGTCTTCTTTTATAAATCAGCAACTTTAACTTTTTTCTCTCATAAGGAATTATTAAAAATAAAAATTCTATGATAACTTAATGGAATTGAACCAAAGCATTTTGATAATATTTTTATTTTATTTATGCACATGAGTACATTTTAAAAGTATCTATGGATTAGTTTGTAAGAGTTATTTAAATAAGCATAGCATTTGTAAATATAAGAAGCATTGATTAGTTTAGTAGTTGAATTGACAGATTTTGACCACCTTAATAAGGATATACAAAATAATGACATATATGAAGACTCATATTAACTATTTTCAACTATGTTAATTCTCTAGTAGATGCTAGAACTTGAAAATATCCTAGTGAATCAAATTTCTCAGAAGAATTCATTCTTTTACTAAATAGTTTGCATTTTCTACCAGCTAGACATGTGCATTAAAACTGACAATTTCCAGTTTGATACTTTGTATAAACTATTTGCTATTCAATGCATTATTTTTAGTGTGTTAATCAATACTTGATAGTGATGATGATGAAAACAATACAATTGACATAAGGAAGCATTAAAGAATTTTTGCCTCATGAATCTGCAATTTTCTGGTATAGCTTTGACTAAAAATCTGACATATGAGTTTCCATTCTAAAATCTGTGATGTGATTTTTGTCCACAATTAAACATTTACTGACTGAAGTTATTGCCAGATTTTTTATTTTGTCATCCTACCTCATCACCAACTGTTGGTTGCTATAGTTCAGTAAATTGGATTTTCAGTAGTAGAAAAACTATGATATCAAAATATATACACCCTTTTTTATTTATTACATATATTTTCTCTTTTTTAAATCAGCAACTTTAGCTTTTTTTCTTTTCACAGGGAGTTATTAAAAATGAAAATCCTACCATATACTTCAGTGCATTATGACTATAAAGCCCATATTCATTATGA
This sequence comes from Vespertilio murinus, assembly GCA_963924515.1. Taxonomy (NCBI): domain Eukaryota; kingdom Metazoa; phylum Chordata; class Mammalia; order Chiroptera; family Vespertilionidae; genus Vespertilio; species Vespertilio murinus. The sequence goes on from OZ004709.1 coordinate 100,774,528, forward strand.
TTATAAAACCTTCTTGGGAAGGTAATGAATTAATAACAGTGCCTTCATAATCCAACTTTTTTAGTCTTCTTCACTTTTCTAATAAAAATGCAGAGAGAACATTTTGAAGCTCAAGTTTTCTCTAAAGAAAGTAGGACTTTACAGAATATCCCTTCACCCGATTGTTGGTGAAATATAAAGGAAGAAAGGTATTTATTTTGAGAGTCATAAGCATTAAAATACTTATAAAGATTAGATTTTTTTTTCTGTCTAGATGCTACTGTCTCCTCATAAGAAATGTCTGATTTAAGCCAATCTCAGCAATAGGAACATGATTAATTTGAAAATTATTAAATTATCCTGACTTCCTTCTCTTTTTTTTTTTTGCATTTCCCCCATTAATGTCAGATAGCTTAACTTTAGTTTTTATGATTAAAAGTAGCACAAATGTATCATAATATAACTGAAGATGTCCTCTAAAATTTGCATCGTCCTTATTATTTCATTCTTATGGATACACCCACCGAACAAAAGTTTAAGGGGAAGTGCTTGGCACATGTGTTATTACCTTTAAACTATGCAAGTAATTTTGCCAGATTGCTAGCCAGTAAGTTCCATTTTGAAACAAAGAGTCATCCAGATTTTCTGCTGACATCAGCTAAAACTATTAACACTGGCTCATATGCCACATTTTTAAATTGGAGTTGGAATCTGAGGTTTGTTTAACTGTTGAGAGAACTGAGGAAGAGTAATACACAGAGAGAAAAAGGGAGACTATTTTGAAGTAAAATAAAATAAAAACTACATAGGTAGATAGAATCTTCCCTCCAATAAGAAAACTTTAGAAGAAGTACAAATATAGGATACATTTTTTAAATATAAGTGTTAAATGAAAGGACCAAGTTAAGTTCAATGTAGATGGCATAAATCTTGGGAGAATCATATGTCCTTGTTAGGAACTGGGAGTGTTTCAAATACAAACAGGGACAACTTCATGAGAAGCATTGGTATGAATGTGTAGGCACATTATTTATAGAAAAAAAAACCCAGCATTGGGGACAGACCAAGGAGGATTAAAGAATGCTCACTAAATGTGATCTCAGGCTACTAACTGGAAGAATACTTTCCTCATCTTCAAAGTGGGGAAATGACATTATGTTAGAAGTTGGTTGCATTAGTGCTCCTCACGTGGAAGGTGCTATAAAAGTGAAAACTACCTTTTTAGTAACAAAAGAAGGTAATAGTCCAAATGATATTCTGTAAAAAACTGTACTTTTTGGGGTCACATAAAGATATTTGGCAATGTCTATTTATGGGAAAAGAGATTGGAAATATGAAGGAGAGAATGGGAAAAAGCAATAGAGGGAAGGATGATGAGCTGGCTGAAGATCCCATTAGAAAGAATTAACAAGACGGAACAGGGGACCTATAAAAGTTTCCCAAATGAACTAGGCATGGCAATCTGCACCAGAATCACTTGAGATGATCATTAAAACTCAGAGACCCCTGAATTAGAATTTTTCGTGGAAGACCAAGGATTTGTATTTTCAGAAACCTCCACATGTGATTCTTACACACGTTACTAAGGTTAAAAATATTATAATTGGGAAACCGATTTTCAGGAGTATTTGGTATAATTATATGAAACCGGTTTGGCTCAGTGGATAGAGCGTCGGCCTGTGGATTGAAAGGTCCCAGGTTCGATTCTGGTCAAGGGCATGTACAATGGTTGTGGGAACATCTTCAGTAGGGGGTGTGCAAGAGGCAGCTGATGGGTGTTTCTCTCTCATTGATGTTTCTAGCTCTCTATAACCTCTCCCTTCCTCCCTGTAAAAAATCAATAAAATATATTTTTTAAAAACTATCCTCCTGTATCACTCCATGAGCAAAACACACACACACACACACACACACACACACACACACACACACACAGAGAGATGTATATCCAGCAGCTACAAACCCTAGGTTGAGTTTGTGAAATTCCATCCCAATGCTTCATAGGCAAATCCAGTTGCTCACATGTCAGAGCAAGCTTTTACCCTCATTTTTAGGGTTGTGGGAAAACTCCATTATTAAAGAGTTAGTCCAAAAATATTAAGTGTCCATCAGATGTAAGCTCTGAAGGAGCATCACTGAAAATTATAAAGTGGATTCTTAGTTCAAACAACTCTAATTATATTTGGAAATAATAGGAAGGATGAAGGAAGGATAATAATGTTCACGGTAGAAAGTAAGGCCTATGGAAAGAGCCTCTAATATTTATCTGTGCCTCCTATATTCCAAATACTGTTCTCTGTGTTTTGAAAACATTGTCTCATTTTCTCCTTTCAGTTCTATGGATGGAGATTCTCAAACTCATTTACCCAAAGTCAGTAGGTGATGAATTAGAGTTATATATAGGTGTGACATATAATAACTTCTGTTTCTTCACTGTGCCACACAAGCTCTTTTAGAATTCATTGTTATGACTGGGATTGCTAAGTTGTACTACAAATCTTGCATCACAATAATATATATTACACCATTCAAACACTAGCATCTCAAGCATGCAGAAAATATCTATGAAGCATATCATGGAAAAAATAACAATGGTAAGCTATAAATCTCTAGACTCTTATTGTACATGAAAAGCCTCCCATTATATAAGGAAATTCAAAATACTAAACCATAGGGGCATCAGAGGTACAGTATTTTTACAGATACACTTTTCCCAACTTACTATCTCTAGACATCTTATCTGACCCAGGTCCTTCCCTGTAGGTTCTAGAACCCTTAGCTTTCTTTTTCTTAAAGAATTGATAGGATAGTTTCTAGTTTTGTTGCTCCAGTTACCTTCCCTGGCTGAACTCATTCTCATGAAAATGGATACTCTAAATGGTATCTTGACTCTCAATGATTGTCTTTTTCTTCTTTGCACTTAGTTCTGTCAACAAATGGTTACATTGTCAACTGTATTTTTGTCATCCTCATCTGTCCCTCACTAGCACAGAATTTTCCTACACAGTAGAGGCATTGCCCAGCCTTAGGTTTTTCCTTCTTCTGAAACTTTGTAATACTGCTGATAGGTTTTAGAAGGTGTTCTGATATACAGGTCAACAGACTGAGAAGCAAGAGACAGAGGTTTTAGTATACTTTCCATCACTCCTTCATTGTTGAGTCCTTGGCAGATCATTTATCTTTCCTGAGCCTCAGTTTCCTCATCTTTAAAACAATGTGTTTTGACTAAGTGACCTTCACATCTAAGATCCCATTATTATGTGATGACTCTTCAAAAATACACTGAGAGCAGCTTGCATTTTTCTTGCCTTTGTTCTGTTCACAGTTAAACAAAGTGTACATACAATTTACTGCCGAGATAACCCATCACAGGGCATCCATTTTTATAAAAGCAACAGTTTGTGAATGCAAACTTTACCTGCAAAATAATGCTTGCTTGGTTTTTCTGATTTCAAAAATGACATATTACCATTGCATAGAAATTGGAAAACACAGAGTATATAAAGGGAAAGATCAAAAATCACACACTTCCTCAAAGCCGTGATATCACTACTTTCATTGCAATGTTCTTGTTTACTTCTTTGTTTTTCAATAAAATTGAGGCGATATTTTTCTTGTTTACTGCTTTTTCTGAAAATATTTTATTTCTGATAACATTCCATAATATCACCGTACTATAATAATGCAATGATTTCCTATACTTGTGCATTAGTTTCTTTTAATATCACATTATTTTGAACAATAGTATATAAATATCTACATGAATCTGTATATATATATATATATATATATATATATATATATATATATGATCTCATCAGCATGAATTCTTAGAATTTCAGCTACATATATTATCTGGTCAAATATTATAAATGTGTAGTAAGCCTTTAGATACAGCTATCAAATTGCTCTCTAGTAAAGCAATACACATTTTCACTTCTACAGGAGACTTGAGAATACCACTTACTGTTCTCTTCAACAACATACTTTATCATTGCATCCTTGCCAGTTCAATAGGTAAAATCTTTTCTCATTATATTTTTGCTTTATATGTATGCCATTATTTCTGAGATTGTGTTGAAATTATATTTACTGCTTCAGTTGTCCCACATGACCTTCTTCCTTCCCAAGCACCTTTCCTATTATTCCATTCCAGCCACATGGATATGGCTGTTCTTAGATTCGGCTAAGTTTGTTTCTAGCTCAGAGACCTTGACCATCCTGTTGGTTTTCTGTACCTAAAATGTATCCTTGTCTCCAAATCTTTGCAAGGCTCACTTTCTTTCCATTCTATTCAGTTCAAATATTACCTCATCAGAAAAACTTTCCATATGCCCCTTATCTCCAAATTGCCTCTCTCCGAGTTATAGCTACTTCCTCTACTTTCCTAAAACATTTGTTTACCAACTGAGATTGTTGCTTATTTATTTATGTAATTACCTCCTGTTTATTTATATTTTTGCTGTTGTCTTCTCAGTAGATTAGAAACTTTCTGAGAAGAGGCTTAATGACTATCTTAAGCATTCTGGTATTAATCCCCACCACTTAAAACCCTATCTAGCATATACTAGTATATATATATATATATATATATATATATATATATATATATATATATATATGATTTTTTAGAGAGGAAGAGAGAAGGATAGATAGTTTGAAACATCAATGAGAGAGAATTATCGATCAGCTGCCTCTTGCACTCCCCCTACTGGGGATGTGCCCACAACCAAGGTACATGCCCTTGACCAGAATTGAACCTGGGAACTTTCAGTCCGCAGGCCTACACTCTATTCACTGAGCCAAACTGGTTTCGGCCATACTAGTTTTTTAACAAATATTTGGGCAATGAATTGTCTGAATTTGACATTTATTCATCTGTCTTAGATGGAAGGCTTATAAACAATATTAATTTGTTTCTTACAATTCTGGAGGCTGAGAGACCAGGATCAAGGCACTGATAGACTGTCTGAGGACCCCTTTATTGATTCATATACAGCCATTTTCTCATTGTGTCTGCATGTGGCAGGAGGGATGAGTGACCAATCTGGGGTTTCTTCAACAAAGGCACTACTCCCTTCGATGAGGTCCTTGTAATCACCTTCCAAAGGCCCCGCATCTTAATGCCATCATTTGGGTGGTGATCTTATCCAGCATCTAGAAGAGTTCCTGAATCTGGAGAAGAGCTGTGTGTAATTATTAAAGAGTCTAGAGATGAAATATAAATTTGGAAGGCATTTGGGGGAGCCAGAGGATACTTAGCTAAAGAAACCAAGTTCTCCTGAGTCTCTGGACCCCTTGCTTTTTACCAACACAGTTTTCCTAAGGCAAAGTAGATATACATATCACAGGTAACTTTGGTATACAGTAGGCATTGTTAGGTTGGGGGAACTACCTTCATCTGTTCTTGCATTTGGCCAGCAGGAGGCAATAACATGTAGATTGAAATGCCCTCAGCTGTCTGGCAGCAAGCAATCATCTGTTCAAATCTTTAGTTTGGGGGAAATACCCTTAACCATTTCCAGCAGCAGATAATATGTATTCAGTCTTGCTGATTCTCCAAGTTCCATCAACCTTTTGATGAAACTTCTTACATTTATGGCATGCTGGGATTAGCTTTGGCACAGTGGGTCTTATAAAGTCAACAAATGAGATCATATATTTTAGAGGGGACAGAAATGTAGACTCCATTGACCATCTTTCTATTTTAATGTTTCTCCTTTTATTAAGACATTACAATTGATTAAGAGCATTACCCTTATAAACCCTTTGTCTGATGTACACACTACCCATATTATAAGTTGGTTGTTTTTGGGTAGATGTATAGAACAATTAAACATTTTTTGGGGGGAAATTTCAGGAAGTTATATTGTTATACTTTCTTTTTATGATTTTCTTCTATAATATTATTATCAGAAAGTCTTTCTGCAGCCCAATAATTAATTAAAATAAACATATTATTTTTATTGCTGTATTCTCAAATTCTGTAATGTATTTTGAGACATATTATTTGTTTTATTTCTCTTCTTTAAAGTGAATGCAATAAAATCCATAAACAATTTTAATAAACTTCTTACTGACACGGAATTTCTTGCTATGAACATATCTCTGAGCAAATCAGGGAAAAGTACTGCAGCTGGAATATTTTTTTTTAAGGTTAACATGTCTGCTACAGATTTCAGACATGTTTCTTTCTCATCGTAATCCCTGGAATGATTCTGATATGTATGCAAGGACAGTAGTCACCTTCAAATTCTTACTTGAAAAGTTATCTTTTAAAATGTGGCTGCTACTCCTGGGAAAGTGTTTAAAATATCATGCTTTCTATTTAAATGTGATCAAGTATGTGTTACTACTTTTGCATATATTATCTCATTTCCTCCAGGAATAATGAGTTAAGATATTAATTCCATTTTACTGACAGTGTAAAAAGTTAAATAACATTCCTAAGGCCATACAGCTAGTCAGTGGCAGAACTGTGGTATATTTGATATCAAAGCCAATGATAAAAATTATAATTGAAATGATTGAAGGGATACTATAAGCCAGTATTGAACCAAATCTATTGCACAGCTTGTTTTGTTGAATAGTCACAGAAACTTAGTATAGCTCTTTGATATTTATGACAATTAAGATTTAGAGACTTGCTCAAGTTCACAAAACTACATTGCTATATTGTTTCTAATAATACTGCTTCAAAATGCCCTACTCTATGGGTAAAAGTAATTTTAGTTAAAGATCTGTATAAAGTAGAGTAGGTTAACTCTTGTAGCATTCAGACCCCAAAATTTATAATGGCTCAAACTCAATTAGGGTGCTTCTACAAAAAACTCAATATATCCATTCCTTAAAAATAATAAAAAATATATATATATATATTCTATAAAATTGAACATTAAAAATAACAGGGCTTCTGAGAAAAATAGTGTTGGGGAAGTTGCTTGAAAACCTCTGAAGCTTTGTAACCAGAACACGAAAATATAGGGGGGAAATGCTAGTGTGTCTTAAAAGCCCTGTTTCCAATTACAGGTGTTCTTTGATTTATGATGGAGTTACATTCTGATAAATTAAAGTAAGAAAAAATATCGTAAGTTGAAAATGCATTTGGTATACCTAACCTATCAAACATCTAGCTGAGCCTAGCCTACCTTAAATGTGCTCACAACACAATAGCCCCAAAATGCTCCCAACAGGGCACACTGTAGAATATTGGTTGTTTACCTTCATGATTACATGTTTGACTGGGAGCTGCAGTTCACTGCTACTCCCCAGCATCCTGAGAGAGTATCATACTCCATACGGCTACCTTGGGGAAAGATAAAAATTTAAACTTCAAAGTATGGTTTCTACTGAATGCATATCACTTTCTCACTTTCATACTATGAAAAGTCATAAGTCAAATCACATAAGTCAGGGACTATCTGTACCTGACATCACAAAAAGGCAAAACTGTGAATACAGCAAAAATATCAGTAATTGCCAGAGGTTTAGGAAGGAAGAGAAATGAATGGGTGATATAGAAGGATTTTTAGGGCCATAGAATCAACTCAAGAATGAATCATTGTGTAAACTATGGACTTTGGATGATAATGATTTGTAATTGCAGGTTCATTAATGGTAACTAATGTACCAAATTGCTGGAGATGGCAATAGTGGGGGGAACTGGGGAGGGTATTAAATGGTATATGGGAACTTTCTGCACTTTCCACTCACTTTTGCTGCGATTTTAAAACTGTTCTAAAAAATTAGATGTCTAAAACAAGACATGCTAAATTCTTAATAAGTAAAAAAAAAATACTTGGAAGCTACATTTTAAAACAGGAAAACAAAGTTGATAGAAGAGTATAAGGAATAATTGAACTTCAGAATTATGGAGAAAAAGACCAGAGAAGACCTTCCAAAGTGTTTGGTGCAGAAAAAAATGATCAAAACTAAAACAAACATGGAGTGAATGGGAAGTTACAATTCTGAATTGCTCTGTGACTCACATTTTTTATTTTAAAGAATTTTCTTCTTACCAGAAATATAGAATTGGGTACTTTATTAAGTAAATATGGAACATACAGAAGGGATGAAAAAAATAAAAACCACACACATACAATAAAATAAGGGCCTTACAAAGACAATGAAGTCAATGCTATGAACTGTAGTGCATTGGTTTGTCAATCCGCTGTACATAAAGTTAAAAATAAAGAAGGTAAAAATTAGGTAATTCTTGGATTTGCTCTTGGCATCTTAAAGATTATGCCTCCACTATGCAGTCTAACAGTGTCTCAAACATAAAAATCTATGGTATTCTAACAAACAAACAAAAATAATGATTTTTCCACCCATTCCTGATAATGGCATCCCATTGAAAGCAAAAAAAGCTAGTTTGAATATGCTAAGAGAAAAAAAAAGTAGTTCTTTATATTTATGATTTTTCCAACTACAAAATTTATTTACTTTTCCACATTTGCTAAAAGGAGAAAAGTAACTGTAAATGAGGAATAATAGAAAGAAACATTCAGGCCCACAAAACTGTATCTTGAGTATTAGAATCCTAGCCTTTTGCTGCATATCTGTGGGCATATTCTTTTCTTCAAAACACTTCATTATGCTAAGATTGCTCCATCTCAAAAGAAATGTCCTAATGCTCAGATCAATACAGTTATAGTTGAATATGAATACAAAATACAAAGGGAATGAAATATACTTAATTATTCAAAATAGAATTTTCTTGTTACCAGAAGTCTGCTCCCCACAGTCTACAAAAGATAAAACAACCATAAAACATACTAACATAATTCAATATGGCCCTTCAGGATTAATATACATTTGAATACAGCAGAGCATTACCTAATTTCTTTTAGCAAGTTTAAGTGGGGAATCAGCAAGCCCATTGTGGGCAATCATGCAGAAATATCCACAGATACACTCAGCCATTAGAAATATCACCCCAGAAAATGAAAATGAAGCACTGTCTGGCCTAGATAATTGGATCACTTAATATGCCAGAGACTTAAGCATTCAACACAGATGAATATAAATTATTTATGTCCAGCTCAGTTAGAGTCTCTGAACTCCAAGCTTTATCTTCAAAATTGTAGGTTCTTAGTGGGAAAAATAGTATGTACCAGCTTCAAAGCTATGCACCTCATTAGTGCTTTGTAATAAATGCCTGTGTCTTCACTTTTGAGAAACTACAGACGTATTATCTAGAGGTAATTATTTGGTCTTCCAGAAGTTACTATTAAGTTGGTAGGCACGAAGCTTGACAACTGTGGCAAAAGTTCATTGATTTTAGAGAAGTTTATTCTTCTATATCAAATTGAAGAGAAAACACACACACACAAATGCCTCTTTTTGGTCAATGATGTTATTAGGTATTATACTTTGGATAAATTCAAAATCTCTTATACTATTATTTTTATTGGCTTTTGTGTTGTCAGTCCTCAGTGGAGGATATTTTTCCATTTATTCTTTGGTTTTTAGATTAATAGAAGAAGGAGAGAGAGAAAAGAAGAAAGAGAGAGAGATTGCTTGTCTCCAGCACAGGCCAAACCTGCAACCCAGGCATATGCCCTTGACTGGGAATTGAACCGGCAACCTTTTGGCAGACAATCTAATCACTGAGCAACACCAGCCAAGGCATAATACATTATATTATTAATAATTTAAGCTCATAAAATAGACATATGCTTATCAAAAAGTGCACTAAGAAATATTTTGGGAATCACTTTCTTGTGATTTTATTATATTGTTTAAGTTCCTTTAAAACCAGGGAGAAATTGGTCTGGATAGATCCTGGTCTGCAGAATGAAAAACTGTCCCTAAAAACCCCTGGGATTCTCTGGGAAGTGTATGAAATGCTTCTTGTCATTAAGGTCCCAATAAACAAACATTACAGCTATTGGCTCTCAGTCAGTGTATTTCTTAACAGAATCAGTTTCTTAACAAGGAACTGTATTTTCAGAAATTTCCGCACCACATTCTACATTAATGAACTAAGAAAAGTTCTGTGTGGCCAATGTTGGGGAAAGTGACTCACTGATAATTATTGTCAGGTTGAAGAAGGAAGCTGATAACTCTAAAAGTGCCTAATTTAAGAAGAGGCACACAATTTATGTGATAATTGTATAAATAGAAATGCCTGCCTTGGAGCAAATCCCAAGTAACCGTTCTCTCAAAAATAGCTTTATAAAAAATGATGTTTTCTTGAAATGCAAAACTTGCACTTCAGTTTTCTTGCTCGTGTTGATATTATTCTTTTGTACTAATAATGTACTTTTTCAGATTAGGTGCTTCTTTTAACTTATTCTTCAGCTCAGCATATTAACAGCAGACAGCATCTACCATAGGAAATAGTATGCAAATGCTGACCTTACATTTCAAATATGAACTGAATGTGTGACTGGATTGGCTCACATCATTTCTGTTAACATTTTAGGGCATCGTGTTTCTATATGATTAACTCTATAGATGGCATAGTCATGATTTTTCAGTAGCAAATAAATTGCTAATCATGACACCTTAATAAATGGTAAAGTGCCTCTCCCACTTATTTCCTTCACAAGATATTTCTTCTTTTGAAAATATGATGCACTTTTATTTTAAAACAATTAAAATCCTTTGTTTGTTTTGTACTTTTGTTCATAAATAGAAAAGATAACTTTAGGGCACTGTCCACACACCTCAGTTCTCAAAGGTAACGGAATTATTCATGTGCTAGTTAATTTTTTTTCATTTGTAACAAACACTCATTCAAATTCTCTCATGAAACAGGAAATTTATGGTAAGACATCTAGAGAGCCACACACCTGTCCAGGGTTGAGAGTTAAGTGTATGGTCAGGAATCCCGAGGATGTGAGGGACAGTGGCTGCTCATCTCTTAAGGCTGGAGACCTCCAGCATCCTTCTTCTGCCTGTATTCAGACCCCTTAGGATTTGTCTCCCCAGCATCTCCTTCTTAAATTCTTCTCTTGAATAGCTTTCTGAAACTTGGACTCTTCTAATTGCTTCCATAGACTCAGTTATATAAACTTTTTATCACTGAATACAGAGCTTATTTTATGATCACGTAGTTCAAATTGCTGAGGACAGTCTGAGGGGTGTATCTTGTCTGTTGGCCTGAATCACTTACTAGGGACTATGTATATGTGACCCATTTGGTAGTTCCTATATTTCTCCAGTCAGCTGTAGTAGAAACACTCAGGGTAGGGGTGGTGCTGAGTAGGGTAGGGAGTTGAAGTAGGAGTGGTGAGGATATTTGGCCAACTGTTTGTTCACATGTGACAGGAGGTTAGAATTATTTCAGAAAGATAATATCAAAGCAGTAAGGAGTGACATTGTTAACTTAAAGTTTTTAAATGTATACATAAAAATTCACCTATGGCAATATTGCTATTTCTTTTCATTTTATTTTAGAATAGAAAAAAATTAAATTCGTGTTATAGTTGGCTAACTCATTGATAGCACAGGCTAATCCATATTCATAAATAAACTAGAGGCCCAGTGCACAAAATTTGTGCATGGGGGTGTGTGTCCCTCAGCCCAGCCTGTCTCTCCAATCTGGGTCCCCTAGAGGGGTGTCTGACTGCCCATTTAGGCCCATAGGATCAGGTATAAATGGGCAGTCAGACACCCCTCTCACAATCCAAGACTTCAGGCTCCCAACTGCTCGCCTGCCTGCCTTCCTGATTGCCCCTGACTGCTTCTGCCTGCCAGCCTGATCACCCCCTAAACACTCCCCTGCCAGACTGATTGATGACTAACTGCTCCCCTTCCAGCCTGTTTGCCTCTAACTGCCCTCCCCTATAGGCCTGGTCACCCTTAACTGCCTTTCCCTGAAGGAAGACACCTGGTCATGCCCAACTTCCCTCCTCTGCTGCCCTGGTCACCCCTAACTGCCCTCCACTGCAGGCTTGATCGCCCTCCAACTGCCCTCCCTTGCAGGCCTGGTCCCTCCCAATTGCCCTCTCCTGCTGACCATCTTGTCATGGCCATCTTGTGTCCACATGAGGGCAGCCATCTTTGAACACATGGGGACAGCAATCTTGTGTGTTGGAATGGTGGTCAATTTGCATGTTACTATTTTATTAGATAGGATAGAGGCCTGGTGCATGGGTAAGGGCCAGCTGGTTTGCCCTGAAGGGTGTTCTGGATCAGGATGGAGGTTCACTTGGGGCATGGGGCACCCTGGACGAAGGGCCTGTGGTGGTTTGCAGGCTAGCCATACCCCAATAAATCCAGGGGGCCCTAGTATATGGGATTACTATGGAGGCATCTGTTCCTTCAACACCCAGCCCAGTGACTGTTGTTAATCCTCAGCTGAGGGTACTTCTTCAATTTCCTTTATAGAGAGAATGGAAGGGAGGGGGAGAGACACAGACAAAAACATTGATGTGAGAGAGATATCAACTGATTGCCTCCTGCACATGTCCCAAAGAGGGCCCAGAATTGAACCTGCAACCAAGGTATGTGCCTTTGACTGAAATATTCTTGACCCCTCACTCAGCAGGCTTGACACTCTAAACAGTGAAGGCAAATAGTCCAGGGCCTAATGCTCTTATACAGATACAATCTATAAATGGATAACCAGTTGTCCTAAAAACATTAGAAGGGTTGAATAATATAATTATGCCTATGACTTGTTGTGAACTCATTTATTGTAGCATGTAATCCTGTTGTTGAACAAAAGGGATTTAAAATAAATCCCAAAGCTTATACAATTTCACAATATTTTGTGAGAAAAAGAGCATCTAACAGAAAACGAGAAGATGTCTGGCACTTACTGCTCTCAAAGAGAAAAGTGTTCCTTACTATGTTAGTGGGACCAGGTAACTGCTAAAACACAATCCATTGCTTGGTTATCATGGATTTAATCTTGTCTCCACTGTAACCTAGAGTATTCAAATATGTGGTTTCATTTTTGAAACCACATATTTGAATATATATACCGTATTTGCCGGCGTATAAGACAATTTTTTGGCACTGAAAAATACGTATTTGCCGGCTCATAAGAGACTGGGCGTATAAGACGACCCCCTAACATTTCCACTAAAAAATACAGAGTTTGTTATATACTCGCCGTATAAGACTACCCCCCACTTGGAGGCATATTTTTCAAGGCCAAAAAGTCGTCTTATACGCCGGCAAATACGGTGTGTGTGTGTGTATATATATATATATATATATATATATATATATATATATATACTGGTCAAAATTATTTATAATATAATTATGAGAACACTTTTCAGCTGTAATTATATCTAGCTAATACCAGAAACTTTGGCAACCTGTTCTAATTCTATTTTATGCTATATTTTATTGAGGTAACCATCATTTGTTATTTTTAAAGTGGCATATAGGACTAAATGGGCACTAATTCATTCTTTATACTTTAGCTGATTTGTTCAAGATATCACTCCCATAAATGATAAAACCCAGAGTGCTCGGTGTGAGGAACTGATCACTGCTAATGTAGTATGTGCTACTGTGGAGGGTCATCACTGGTTGGCCATGGACAGCCCCTAGATAGATGGATGTAAGGGGAACTTCTGGGCTCTTTAGTGAAGACTTAGATGAAAAGAAATCTCCCCAGTCTCAGCAGAGCAAAAAATATAAGACCCTTGACTTGAACATTCATCTGGTAGAGACAATCTTGCTAAGTTGTAGAATTTTGATCTTTCATGTCTTAAAAAATTTATAAACACTATGAAGAGTTGGTTTAAATATCCTCAATATTGCCATTTTAATTGGAAAATACAGAGTGGCCCAAAAAAATGTATATACATTTTAACAGCTGAATTTTGAAAATGGAATGTATTTCATTAAACACTACTTTCATAATAATTCAAAGTGTGTGTATACATTTTTTGGAATATATATATATATATATATATATATATATATATATATATATATAATCTTTATTTTCATTTTTTAATTTAAATTTTTTATTGTTGAAAGTATGTCTCCTTTTTCCCCTATTGATCTCTCGCCAGCTGCTCCTGCCCCCCCAGCACATGCCCCCACTCCCTACTTACCTGTGTCCATTGGTTATGCTTATCTGCATGCATACAAGTCCTTTGGTAGATCACTTACCTGCCCCTCAACCTTCCCCTGCCTTCCCTCTGAGGTTGGATGGTCTGTACAATGCTTTTGTGTCTATGGATCTACTTTTTTGTAAAATATATATTTTTATTGATTTTTTACAGTAAGGAAGAGAGAGGGATAGAGAGTTAGAAACATCAATTAGAGAGTCATCGATCAGCTGCCTCTTGCACACTCCCCACTGGGGATGTGCCCTTGCACGGAATCGAACCTGGTACCTTTCAGTCCACAGGCCGATGCTCTCTCCACTGAGCCAAACCGGTTTTGGCTGGATCTACTTTTGTTCATTAGTTTATGTTGTTCATTATAATCCACATATAAGTGAGATAATTTGATATTTGTATTTCTCCAACTGACTTATTTTGCTTAGCATAATGCTCTCCAGGTTCATCCATGTTGTCGCAAATAAGAGTTATTTCTTTTTCACAGCAGTATTGTATTCCATTGTGTAGATGTACCACTGTTTTTTTTAGTTCACTCATCTGCTGATGGGCACTTAGTATGTTTCCAATTCTTAGCTATTGTAAATTGTGCTGCTATGAGCATAGGGATGCATATATTCTTTCTGATTGGTGTATCTGATTTTTTGGGATTTTCTAGAAGTGGGATGACTGGGTCAAATGGAAGTTCCATTTTTAATTATTTGAGGAAACTCCATACTGTTTTCCACAGTGGTTGCACTGGTCTGCATTCTCCACATCATTGCCAGCACTTGTTTGTTGATGTTAGCCATTCTGACAGGTGTAAGATGGTACCTCATTGTCGTTTTGATTTGCATCTCTTGGATGATTAGTGACTTTGTGCATTTTTTTTCATATGTCTATTGGCCTTCTGAATGTCCAATTTTGAAAAATATCTATTTGGGTCCTTTGACCATTTTTTTTCATTGGATTCTTTATCTTTTGTTAAGGGGACACTGTATATTTTTTAACCATAATGCTTTATTCTGGTGCCATGTGACTTGGGGATTTATAGAGGATGTAGCCCATCATTCCATGTGACTTCACCATGATGGTTATCCACTCTGTGTAGGCTACTATAGGCACTGAGCTTGGGCTGCTCCTCTGTAAGATACAGCGGGGCAACAAAGACCACATTCTTTTACTCCCAGTAGAGTCTCCATACTTTCCTTTGCATGATCTATTAGCCTCTCTGGGAGTAAACCTCAAACTGGTCCAAACTGTCACCTTTATCCTAATTGATTCTGGACCCAAACTGGTCTGATTTAATACAGTTACTTAAGGTTTATTCTTTTAACAGAGGTATGAAATGAATTCCTGGAAATATTCCCCTTCTTCTCCTGCTTTCAGCAATTCTATTTGCCAGAGGCAAATCTATTTTTGTTTTGCTCTAGTATACATTTTCTGCTTTAGATGAATTGCTAAATGAACACTTTCCCCCTAACCACCCCCCCAAAAAAAAGCACATTTTTCTTAAAGGCAGAAATAATTTGTTTTTATAAGATATAAGCAGGGAACCTATGAGCTGAGAAAAAATTCTAGCTAGATGCTTTATTTAGTTTAGGCTGGCGATTTTTAAGTAGTATCATTTTTACTCAAAAATGTGGATGGCAGTGTGGTGGTAGGGTAATATTGTCATTGGCTTTAACACTGACACAGTACTGAGATACAGTATATTTAGCCACTTTATATTATTGCTTTTATTTCTATGTGGCCTGAGTCTCCTCTAATACCCTGTTTCTCCAAAAATAAGACAGTGTCTTATATTAATTTTTGCTCCCAAAGATGTGCTAGGTCTTATTTTCAGGAGATGTCTTATTTTTCCATGAAGAAGAATACAGTACACATTTATTGTTAAATTAAAATAAAGGACATTTATTACCTGGTAGTACGGTAGTTGTCAACACAAACCAGACAAACTGAATCCTACAGTATCAAGAATTTACTCATTTTTTCAATGACAATCATGTCATCATCTTCTGGAACATCATCATAACAATCCAATTCCTGAATTTCCTGGTGAATTTATTGTGACTCCATTTCTTTTAGAATCAGTGGACCAAATCTCTCATGTTTAGCAATAGCACTGTCTTTAAATGAGTACTTCTTGTCAAGGTAGCCTGCTCACAGTGCATTTGCAATGCAGCTGTCAGTGATTTTCTCCCATGAATTCTTCACCCAAGTCACAACTTGTTGCAGTTTAGGTTTCACAAAGTTTCCACGCTAATTTCTCTCCCTTCACACAGCAGTGACATCAGGACTCTGCTTAAGGTCACTGGTTGCTAGTTGGGGCGGCCCTAGAGACCAGTTTATGGTAAATTATTTTTCATTCTGAGACAGAGCCTGGGGCCTTATTTTCGGGTGGGGAATGCCTTATATTTCACTCCGAAGGAAACCTGTAAGTAGGTCTTATTTTTGGAGAATGTCTTATTTTCGGGGAAACACAGTAACAAAGAAGCAATCAAGTAAAAACAAAAAAACAAAACAAACAAACAAACAAACAAAGGAAAACAACACAAAAAACTCCTTCTCTATTGGTAATTTTAAAGGCAGCCAGTTAATTTTTCTCTGATCTGTATTCACCATCCAACAATCCGGCATATATAGTGCACTTGTTTGGAAAAGACTGAAGAATTCACGAGCCACAGGTTGATAACGGCTAACAGGGTCGCCTAAGACCATCAGAAAACACAGATATTTACATTTTGATTCATTAACAGTAGCAAAATTACAGTTATAAAGTAGCAATGAAAATAATTTTATGGTTGGGGTCACCACAACACAAGGAACTATATTAAAGGGTGGCAGCATTAGAAAGGTTGAGAACCATTGCTTTAGATGATTCTTATACTTATTATAATATAAGATCTATTGACATAATTTATAGATCCTTACTCTATTTTTTCCTACCTTACTCCCTCCCAGTTTGACTCCACTTCCAAATGTACCCAGCTCTAAGAAACTATTTTATTGTATTAAAAGCTCCCTTTCCTATACATGCATTCAACACTTTGTCCTTTTGCTTCATCCTCTTATAAAATGTAAATCAATGTTACCAGCCTGGTCTTGCTGATACATGTGATCTCATGGATCTTGTTGCAGGAGTTTCCAGGTGGGAGGCTAGAACTCATTAATGAATTGTGGTGGGGCAACCCACTTGCATTCTCAGAAATCCTTTTGTTCATCTTTAATCTATTATGCTCCATTTTCCATATATTTTTAATGCAAAAGCATTTCCATTGTCTTTAGGCCTTCTCTTCTCTGCCTCCTTCTCTTTCCCTAAAAGTGCTATGCTTGGTTGTAACCCTAAAACTTATCTCTTCTGAACTACTCAACTCTGTCCTTCATTCCTGGCTTGCAGCTACTTACATTTCATATTCACTTTAAATATCCCCTCTTTGTGAAATCTTTCTTTACCTCCTAAGATAGACTTTGCCACTCAGTCTTTTGAGATAATGTTAATATTTCTATCATAGCACTGCATTTAATATTTCAACCCAGGACACTTTAGAAAGTGAAAGAATGCTAGCAAAAATTACATTATCCAATAGTTTTAAATTGGGACTGTCCTAAAAAAATTATGATGTCTAGTTCATCTATTTATAACTCATATTTATATTTAAATGACTGTCTTCTCCTAATAAGGTACTCATCGAAAGTGCAATATTTATCATTTTACCCCAATGTTTTTATAGTCCCTGGCACCTAGTCCCTGGTTGGTTGAGTGAGAGAATGAATGAAAGTTGAATCTATAAATTACATAAAAATGAAAAATACAGGAACCCAGGTACCCTGTGAATCAGACTGGTGCAGTTTTGTCAATTTTTACCCATCTATTTCATTGCTTGTGCTCTGGCACATGACTCATTCTATTCATTCTTTATCATTTTGTTTTTGTTATTCTCTGCTAAGCTGGAGATCAGGAATTGAAAAATATGTACCGTATTTGCCAGCGTATAAGACTATTTTTTGGCCCTGAAAAATATGCCTCCAAGTGGGGGGTAGTCTTATACGGCGAGTATAAAACAAACTCTGTATTTTGAGTGGAAATGTTAGGGGGTCGTCTTATACGCCGGCAAATACGGTAGTCAGAGATAGCTTTTAAATGTCAAATAAAAATGTTCCTTTCCTGAGGGTCTTCATAACATTGAGTATTTTCTCACTTTTGTTCTCCTCCACCAAAAATTTAGATGACTAAAGATATTTTCCCAAAAGTTGGTATGAAACTTACTTTTACTTTGCTTGCTTTGAAGCAAAATTGTCTAAAAATATGCTGTTGATCTTGGTTTCCTATTGCCTTGACAATTATGTCAAGCTCAGTTAATAATTGTGAAATAACATAATGTTGTTCTTTTTCTTTCCTTTTTCATGCTACCATACCCTCATCCATTTGAAAATTTTGCATGTTTTGAACACTGAAAGTATTAAGTGCTAGGAATTCAGAGATTAACAAAATATAAGTCATAAATCACAACAAGCTTTACACAAGCACTTACCATAAAACACTGCTTTACTCTAAGTTAGTGCTTTATGCTTCACATTTTTCCATCACCTCTTCCTCCCCCACCCTCATTAGAACATATCCATCAGTGGGAACCTTTGTCAAAAATGTTTATGGGAACTGACATATAACTCATGGTAATAATTAATATATATATATTAGTGTAGATAAAGGCTAACAAACTCTTTAAAAAAGACTATAAATACAGTAGTCTCCCCTTATTTATGGGGGGGTATATCCCAAGACCCCCAGTGGATGTTTAAAACTGTGGACAGAACCAAACTCTATAGAACAAGTCTTTGACTAATGTCATTTTGTTCAACTTTGTTTTTTTATAATGTTGATGAGATGCCCTAGGAATTTAGCTCTTGTTTATATCAATTAGTATAAGTTAAATTTGATTTTATTATATATCTTTTCATTGAAGTTCAAAGAACCTATCAATGATAGTAAGCAAGGACTTACTTTATATGCCTTCTCATATGCATATATACCAATAATAAATTTTAATTTATAAATATTTCACAGTAATATATTAATAAAAATAAAATATAACAAATACAACAATATAGTATAGTATAAGTTATATGACTACGGTCCCTTTCTTTCTCTCTAATAGCCAATCTAATAGGCCAAAAAGGTATTAATGACTAACATGGATAGTATGTTATTATACTGGACCAATTGATGATTCACATATCAGGCTGGTCATAGTTGGATGGTATAACACTTTATCACACTATTTGGAATGGTGCACAACTATATTTATTTATAGAATTTTCCATTTAATATTTTTGGACCATGATTGATCATGGGTAACTGAAACTCCAAAAACCAAAGCCATAGGAACTGCTGTATATTGGATGCCTGGATATGAGAGGGAGCCAAGAGCAAGGCATCAGGAAATGATTCCAAAAAAGCACAAGGAAAATGTTGGGGATGATGTATTCATTCATTATTATGACCACAGTGTTTGTTTCATAGGCATATACATAAATGAAAATGTATCAAATTGTATAGTTTAAGTATGTAAAGATTATTGTTTGCTAATTTTATACATCAATAAAACTGTTTAAAATATTGTAGTGTAAATAAATGTGTTTATTTCTCTCTCAAATGTTTGTTTTGTGTACGGTCATAGAAGTTCTACTGCTCAGATCCTTCAGGGACCTAGATTCCTACCACCATCTTATTTCTTTACCTCCCTAGGGTATTGTATTCATCTTCACAGTCAATATTGGTTTTCTGTTATACCTTCTGACATACTTCATAAGAAGGAGAGTCACACTCCAGAGACAAAGAGTTATCTTAAATCAATAAAAGATGAAAGTACTTATTCCTTCTACTCATATTAATTTTCCCAAATTTAATTATAAAACCACACTTAACTTTATGGGAAGCTAAGAAATATTGACCTGAACCAGACAGTTTGTGTCCAACTAAAACTATAATAGAAAGGTTAGAAAGAGGTTTGGCAAGACAACTAGCCATCTGCACAGAAACTTTATTTATTGGAAGTATACTTTTAGCTATGCCCTGTGCTCATTACTTTATTGTATTAGCTAAGTTGTTCTCTTCTATGGAAAAAAAAATAATTATTGGCCTTACTAGAAAGTGAGTAGAATTCATAGAGGCATATGGATTTTATACGGTGTAATTCCATGGTCATCCATCAAATAGACTATTAAATGAATGCTGCCCTGGAGTTATGTAACACATGGTCTTCACAGCTGAATCCTGTGACCCTGACCAGGACTTAGGAAAGTTTATGAGCCTTCCCAAGTTCCTTGCACAGCTGGTAAGTGGCAGAGCTTGGCTTTGAATGCAGCATGGCTGGCTTGAGATCTGTGCCCTTACTTGACACACAAAACTGTGTGCTGACGTGTTCAACAGTGACTGTGCCTTAAGGAATTACCCAGCTCAGCTAATCAATTTTCATTCTAATTGGACCTTTGCTCACAGATTAGATCACTGGTTGGCAATATTTCTTTTCTGTAAAGCTTCAGATAGTAAATTTTTTCAGCCCATATGGTCTCTGTCCAAATACTCATCTCTACTGTTACAGGTGAAAGCATGCGTAGACAATATATAAATGAATGAGAGTGGATGTGTTACAGTCAAAGCTTATTTTCAAAAATAGACAATGGGCTAAATTTGACTCACAGGAAGTATTTTATGTTTCCCAGAACAGACAGAAATTTTAGGCCAATGCAGAATGCATTTGGGCAGACTGATATTATGGGCATTCCCTGTGTACAATGAGAATGACTTTTATCCACATGTGCTGCCATATAGATTCACTGCTCACCTAGAGGGAAACAGCTAGCATTATAGCTGGTACCCAGAGCCATTCCATGTTGTACCCAAGGAGCTTAGCCTTAAAATTTTAAACATAATTTATATATTAGAAACATTAGCAGGCAAAACTTATAAAATCTTTTTATTTAAATATCAATCATTGTATGAAAGTAAAGTTCCTAAGGGATTGAGATAGTGTGAATAGCTTTTCTATTATTATCTGCACCATTCACCCCAGCACACCCTACATTCTATGTCAGCAATTTTCAATTTTTGTCATCTCATGGGATGCACAAACTAATTACTAAAATTCTGTGGCACACCAAAAATATATTATAGTTTTGCTGATCCAATAAAATTGGTATAATTTTTATTGATTTACAAAATCCCCTCCCTTTTTGCTCCAAACTCACTTAAAAAAATTAAATTTGTATGTAAGGATTTCTAGAACCAAGAATTAGTAACCAATCAGCCGAAACCGATTTGGCTCAGTGGATAGAGCGTCGGCCTGCAGACTGAAGGGTCCCAGGTTCGATTCCATTCAAGGGCATGTATCTTGGGTTGCTGGCACATCCCCAGTGGGGGGTGTGCAAGAGGCAGCTGATCGATGATTCTCTCTCATCGTTGTTTCTAACTCTCTATCCCTCTCTCTTCCTCTCTGTAAAAAATCAATAAAATATATTTTTAAAAAGAATTAACCAATCAGAGGCAACCTTATTATATGATGTGACCAATAAGATACAATTCTATTACATGACCTGCATGTTTATGCTTCAAGACAGGGCATTCACCTGGATGGCTATTGCTTTACTGGCTGTTGTCATTTTTATTTTATTTTAAATTTGACAGTCTAAGGGAAAGGAGGTCAGTGCCCCTGACTGTCAAGTATTGAATGTTTTAAAATGTATTGTTGCATACCAGGCACATAGCTATTTAAGTCTTCAACAGACCACACCTCTCATGTTTCCTACAACCCATACCTGTTACCATTGCCTAAAATTAAAAGACAGCTTCTCTCTGCTTAGTCAATCTCCAATAGTTTTTTTTTTATTTCTTTATTGATTAAGGTATAACATATGTGTCCTTATCCCCCATTGCCCCTTTATCCCCCAATTCATGCCCTCCCCACCCCCTGTTGTCTGTGTCTGTTGATTAGGCTTGTATGCATGTATACAAGTCCTTTGGTTGATCTCTTTCCCTTACCCCCACCCTCCCCTACCTTCCCTCTGAGGTTTGACAATCTGTTTAATGTTTCTCTGTCTTTGGATCTGTTTTTGTTCATCAGTTTATGTTGTCCAATAGTCTTAAGTACTGGAGCAAAGAGAACCTTTTAGTTAAGGTTTCTATAACTGACCTTTCTTTGAGCTTTAAAAGTACATTATTTTCCCTTATCTTTGCTCCAATGGAATTTCTTACTCTCTCACTGAATTAGTCATGCATTTTTCTGTCCCTTGAAGAAGAGTGAACATACTGATAAGTAGAACTGTGAGTGTTTATTTTACTGTTTCTCATCTGTAGGATTGTGCCTGGCATATAGTAAAAACATAGACCATATTGCTGAATCAATGAGTGAATGGTTTGTTTTAGCAATGTGCTGTGTCATCTTAGTGACATAGACCAGTGATCATTGACAAATGCTTATTGAATAACTTCATTAATCTTACAATTGCTAGATGTGTTGCTATCTTTATTCAAATGAGTTAACATGACTCAAGTATTAACAAAAGAGGTAGTGAGTGCCGCACCCTCTTTCTGTTTGCAAAGTAAAATTATATGTAAGGGGTAACTTTTGAAAGTTGTATCATTCTCTCAACTAATTCTGATCCTGTTACTTCACTGTTTAAACCACATGGATGGTTGCTCATTCTCTCTCAGAATGAGAGACACACTCTCTAGCTCAGTGGTTCTCAATACTGGCTATACGTTCACTTCATCTGGGAAGCTATGACATGTGCCCATGCTTGTGCCCCAACCCAGGCCAATTCATGAATATATATCTCTGGAAGGGAGACCCCAGTATCAGAATATTTTTACTCTCTCCAGGTGATTCCAATGTGCACCCAGGTTTAAAAAAACAGTGAGCAGGACCCGTAGTTATGGTTATCACTCTTAGTTATTTCCCACAGTAAAAACTTTGAATTTTGACTTCACTGTAATGAAAAGCAACATGATCTATGTTACTTCTTACAAGTACTAATGGCTGTTGTGAAGCACGTGGGTGGTAGGGGCGAAAGGGGAAGATAAGTGGACTAGTTAGGAGGCCATTGATACAGTAAATTATAATTGAAACATTCAGTGATTCTAGAGAAAAAAAAATTCTGTTTAATTCTTAGTTATCCATATAACTAAGTTAATGATAAGAAAAACAGTTTAGAGTATTCCAGTAAATTGCAATTTTATTGTGCATATGCGTCACATTTACTGTGCCACAAATTCCTTCAAATTATTTCAGGGCCTGATGCACACTAAGCATGAAAGCTTTATGTGATTATCTCTGATCTGAAAACATCTCTCATGTGGAATCTGAGACAGCCACTGCCTTATCAACTTTTGTGGTGCATTTTAAGGCATGTAAATTTTAATATGATTTTAAATTATCACTTTCATTTGAAATTTCCATACTAAATATGCACACAAATTAAAGTTTACCATGAAAGTAAATGACTAATGAGCAGAGGGGCAAAATAAAATGTTGCTGAATTAAGAAGAAGCATTTTATTACACTTTTGTTTTGGTGCTGTTGTGTAACTTTTGCATATTGATGTTGGCAGATGGTCTTCCCATAGAACAATAGACATGCTTCCTCTCCCAACAAAGCTCACAGGTTATGTTTTAAAGCTGTTCTTCAGAGAGAGAAGAAGGGAGAGGGAGAAAAAGAGAAACATCAATGTGAGAGTGAAACATTGATTTGCTGCCTCCCACATGCCCTCTACTGGAGTCTGAAATCTGGGTATGTATCATGAACCAGAAATGGAACAGGCAAAGTTTTGGTGCATGGGATGCTACCCAATCAACTGAGCCTCACCGGCCAAGGCTGGTCTTTCCTAACCTAAAAGCCTGTCAAAGTATGTCAGGAAGCTGCTGCTTCTCCTCAGCACATTGAAAGGAGGCTTCCTATAACTGAAACATCTCCATGGGACACGTGAATGTCCCATGTATTCAATCACTAAGCAAATAGGTATCGAGCACCTACTTTATCTGCTCTACTTGCCCCGTCTTAGACAAAATTTGCATAATTTTTACCCTAACAAAAACCAGAATCTAGAGAATTTACAGCCTGGGAAATTCATGCCCTTAACAAACATTTGTTGAGCCTTTATAATGCCAGGGCATGCTTGTAAGCATTTAGAAACTTAAAATTGAATCTAGCACACACATATGCAGTTCTCAGAAAACAAATGATAAGGGAGGAAAACAACTATCTGAATCAGTGGTTCATAAGTGAAAATTGCTATTTATTATAAGGCATGAACATACCAAGAGCTATGAAAGTACAGAGGAGGACAGGACGTGGTATCATCATATATCATACCAAAAGGAGCTCTAAGGATTGGGGTGGAGCAGAGTCCAGAAGAACAGAATCCCAGGGACTGCAGCCAGCAGCCTCTCCCTATGAATTCTCAGTCTTCCTGCGACACGGCATCCGGGGCCAGTGTGCAAAAGACGAGCGTTTGGGGACCAATTTTGCTGTGCCATTCCTTCAGCTGCCATTCCCCTGGGTATCATGCAGTAAGATTGCTCTATAGGACATACCAATTTAAAACAGTCCGGCCTACCAGTTCTAATCAATTTCAGAAGGAGCTTAAAGCACTTTAGAAACATAGTCAAGGGAAGAACATTTGTTTAAAAAATGTGATATTTGTCATCAGCAAAATATTTTAGTGTCTGAGGTCAGTCTGGCAGCAGAATAATTATGAAGACATCAGCATTTCCATAACTAAGAGGAAATCGGAGTTAGAGAGGAAAATAGTGGCCCATTACCGCACCACAATTTTATTTAACTGAGCCAATAACTACTTATGAGTGCAGTGAGGTGACATTAAATTCATGTGAAATCTGAGGCCAATGAAAAATTAAGACCTAGTGAAAATGTTTTCTAAATCCTAGAAAATAATATTCTATACCCCAAAATTGTTTTTTAAATTTAAATTCTTTATTTTTAAAGTTTAACATGTTTCCTTTTCCCCTCATTGACCTCTCCCTAGCAACTCCCAGCCCCCAACACATGCCTCCTCACACCCCTACTTGGTTTTTATTGATCTTTTGCCTTTTTGTGTGTGTGTCTCTATGTCATTTATTTCCACTCTGATCATTAGTATTTCCTTCCCTTTGTTCACTCTGGGTTTTTCTTGTTATTCTGTTTCAGATTCTTTAAGTTGTAGATTTAGATAATTTATTGCCAGTTTTTCTTGTTTTATGAGATATGCCTATAATGCTATGAACTTCCCCTCTCAGGATTTCTTTCACTGTGTCCCATAAATTTTTTATTGTTGTTTTTTAATTGTTATTTCCAGATGCTTTTTATTTCTTCTTTGATCTCTTTGGTAACCCAATTATTGTTTAATTGCATGCTATTCAGACTCAAAGCGTTTAACTTTTTGTGATAATTTTTACTGTAGTTGATTTTGATTTCTTTTTTAAAAAAATATCTTATTGATTTTTTTACAGAGAGAAAGGGAGAGGGATGAGAGTTAGAAAAGAAACATCAATGAGAGAGAATCATTGATCAGCTCTGCCTCTTGCACATGCCCTACTGGGGATGTGCCTGCAACCAAGGTACCCTTGGGACGCTTCAATCCACAAGCCACAGCTCTATCCACTGAGCCAAACCATTTTCGGCTGGTTTATAATTTTATGCCATTGTGGTCTGAGGAGATGCTTGATATGCTTTCAATTTTCTTGAATTTGGAGAGACTTTGCCTGTGACTCAATATGTGGTCTATCTTTGAAAATGTCCCATGTGCATTTGAGAAGAATATATATTCTGTAGTTTGTGGTGAAATATTTTGAAGATTTCAGTGATGTCCATCTGATCTAGTGAGTAATTTAGGATTGCTATTTCTTTGATGATTTTTTTGTTTAGAGGATTTATCCAATGATGTCAGTGGGATATTAAAGTCCTCTACTATGATTGCATTTCTGTCAATCTCTCCCTTGATATCTTCAGGAAGATATATATTTGGGTGGTCCTTCCTTGAGTGCATATATGTTTACCAGAGTTATATCCTCTTGTTGAATTATTCCCTTTAGTATTTGATGTGGCCTTCCTTACCTTTTCTTATGGCCTTTACTTTCAGGTTTAATTTGTCAGATATAAGTATTACAACCCCAGCTTTTTTTCATTGCCATTTTCCTGGAAGATATTTTTCCATCCCTTCATTTTCAGTCCTTGTGAGCCTCTTGTTCTGAGGTTGGTCTCTTATAGAAAGCATATGGGTTAGTCATATTTTCTTATCGATTCAGCCACTTGATGTGTTTTGATTGGAGCATTGAGTTCTGTTCATGGGTACTTGTTTGTAGCCATTTTTATTTTTTTGTGCCTGTATTCTTTCTTCCCTTTTTTATTTATTCTTTTTACAACAGCCCCTTTAGCATTTCTTGCATAGCTAGCCTAGCAGTGATAAACTCCCTTAGCTTTTTATGCCTGGGAAGATCCTGATTTCCCCTTCAATTTTGAATGATAGCCTTGCTGGACAGAGTAGTCTTAGATTTAGTCCCTTGCTTTGCATCATTTTGTTCCTTTCTGGCCTGAAGTATTTCTGTTGAGAAATTATTTGATAATCTAATGGGAAATCCTTTGTAGGTAACTTTCTGTCTCTCTCTTGAAGCCTTTAAGATTCTCTCTTTGTCATGAATATTTGCCATCATAATTATGACATACCTTGGTGTGGGTCTTTTTAGGTTCATCTTGCTTGGGACTCTGTGCCTGAGTGACTTTCTCTTCCCCAGTTCAGGGAAGTTTTCTCACATTATTTCCTCAAATACGTTTTCTAACCTTTCCTCCTCTTTTTGTCATTCTGGCACCCCTATTATACACATGTTGCTTGATTTCATGTTGTCCCAAAGCTCTCTTTGGCTCTCCTCCTGCTTTCTAATTTTTTTCTACTATTTCAGTTCAGATTTAGCGTTTTTTAATGCCTTGTCTTCTAACTCGCTAATAGGGTGAACTGCGGTTGAGGTGATGGTTTCTCCTCAGTGATTGTAGC
This sequence comes from Vespertilio murinus, assembly GCA_963924515.1. Taxonomy (NCBI): domain Eukaryota; kingdom Metazoa; phylum Chordata; class Mammalia; order Chiroptera; family Vespertilionidae; genus Vespertilio; species Vespertilio murinus. The sequence continues at coordinate 100,801,569 of OZ004709.1, forward strand.
CTCAACTGCTTCCTGCACATTGACAGCAATAGCTGCCCACACATCTGCTCACGTGGTGGCGGCAGCAGCTCCTCCTTGGGTGGTTGTGGTGGTCAAGGTCATGGCCACTCCCTTGGTTGCTGTGAGTTTGCTAATGTGGTCGGTCGCAGTGGCGGTTTTTCCTCAGGCAGTGTTGGCAGCGGTTGCTCTTTGGGAGTCCGTGATGGCAGCTGCTCCCGAGGTTGCTGGTATGGTCTTGTTGGCATGGCAACTGCTCCTCCAGAGGTCGCAGAGATGGCTGTCCATGCAGCTGCTCCCATACCAGCTCATAGTGGGCTGCTTGCAGCTGTTCGCCTGGTTGACCTTGGGGCTGCTCCTTGGGTGGTGGTTGCCAGGGCTGCCCACAGGCTACTGGGGAGGTTGCTCATGCTGTTGGAACAGCGGATGCTACTCAGTCTTTCTTGGCTGGGGCTGCTCCTCCGGTGGTCGCTGCAGCAGCTGCTGACATGGTCTCAGTCCCTGGGCTAAAGCTTCAGGAGGCAGCAGGGGAGTATGTTCCAGAACTCAAAGGAGCCCACAGCTGGGGAGGCTGGAGTTCCGGTGCTTGTGGTTCTGCAGCCCAGGCAGCAGGTCCCTGGTTGGGGTGGCTCTATGGTCCTAGGTGGTGTTTGAGGGCACCCTGGGTGTCAGTGTGGCTAGGTTCCCAGTCATAGCAGCTCTGCCTCCACCAGCCCTCAAAGGTCCAGAGTAAATTTTTATTACTGTCACACACACACACACACACACACACACACACACACCACACCACACGTCCGCACACTCCCCTTTGGCTCCCTCCCTCCCTCACATTCTCTGCCTCACTGCCATCTCCCGGCCACCATCTTCACAGGATTTTTTTTTTTTTTTTTTTAGAATGTGGTTCTTTGCAGTTTCAGGACAGGACTAGGTGAGTGAATTGGAAAAGGGAAAACATCAGCAAGATCTGAAGTATTTTCTAAGTAACTCCTGTGAACAACTGGGATCAATCCCACTGGGGACTCATAGAAGACACTAGAATACACATCAGTTACCCAACAAAGGGGTAAACAAGTCGGATTATTTATTTCAACTCCTCAATCTGCCATTGATTTGATGGCTGCTTGCAGGGACATCAATTTTCTGGTGCTTCCAGCTTGCTTTGCCTGCAGGCCAAGGATGCTCCCTCAGGCAGGAAAATAAAAACAGCCGTAAGTAATTGCAGTAAGACAAATTAATCATTTAGAGATTATTTTTGAGGGATTATGAACAGAGATATCATAGCATCTGCAATGGAAACACATAGCTTAAATGTATTTGTCCGATGAGGTACAATGCAAAAACGTGGGGGTAGAGCTGTATAGATCTGGGTTTGAATCTTCATCCATTTGCTCATCAGCTATGTCACCTTACATTTTCTTGTAGCCTCAGTGCCTTCATTTATAAACAAAGGCAATGCCTGCATTAAAGGGCAGTATAAAGGATAAAGGGGACTATTGATAGAGATGTTAACACAGAGGTAGTTACTTATTAGTGCCGAATGACTAGAAATGTATGTGTATTCATTTACTCAGTAAAAACTTGTTAAGTGTGCACTATGTGCAGGCTTATGGTAGATACTAGAGACAAGGGGTAAATAAGACAAATGTAAAACTTCATGTGTTCCACCAGCATAGACACATAAGAATAAACATGCAAATATTCGACCTGCTATTATTTTTAAGACCCATTTCTGTGCCCTGTGATAACAGGCAAAATAACCTCCGAGCCTCTTATATTTCTCTTCACTTTTTAGGGTACTTGTCCCTTTGGCAGATTCTCCCCAAACCTCTTCTGGGACTTGATACTGCTTCTTGTTGTTCAAGCCCATCCCAAATGTCCACCCGCCACCCCATTAAATCATATGCATGTAATGAGTTTTATTTTGTAGGAAGGTACTTTTAGTTTATCATATCAAAAAAGTGTAAAGAAACTCATTATTACCAATAGATGGTATGGCTTAATACATCCATTATCTTCCCTACAGACTTTTCTGTCTTCAGAATTTCAAGTTAATAGAAGGTGTTATTTTTCTTTTTATCAGAAAAGTCCTTTATAGTTATTGCATACTCTGTGTGAAGGAATGAGGAATAACATTTTATATATTGCTATTGGGTGGACATTGTATCTCATTTAGTCCTCATAACCAGCCTATGGAATGGATATTAGTATTAAGTATAAATATTATATGTATTAAAAAAGGTGGCCATGAACTGTGAAAATAAGAATTCAAAATCAGGCTTAACTCTAAATATGTGCATTTACTAATGCACAATATCTACACAACAACACCTGAGAAGAGCTTCTGCTTTAACTTAATCATTCAGATAAGATGAAGTTTTATTATCTTGAAGTTCATCCACTTGTAGTACTAATAGGTGAGAAAGTGAGAGAAAGAATGTGAGACAATTTCATCCTAAAACTGTGCCTTTGTTGTACTAGTTTTGTGATCATATTTCTTTTGCTACTTGATCCTTAGTTTTCTATAAAATTGAGGGTGCATTATCTGCCTCATTTAGCTTTTTTAATGACTAAATTTTTATTACATTTATGTTACTTAGAAATGTCCTAGCTTGGTTAAAAATGAAGTAAAACAAACATTTAATAGGACTTTGCTAACTTCCTATTTCCCTGTCAATTATTTTCTGGACTCCTCACATGGTGATTTTCAGTTAAAGCTGCCACTTTCTGTTGGTTTGGGCAAAGCTATCTGTGGCCTCAAACTCTCAGACAAACTCTCTAGATCAGTTAATATTTCTGGAGTAATTCCGTAGAATATAGCAGTCACTTTATGAATGAGAAGTAGGAACAACTCGCATCTCCAAGTGGGCTCAGTTAGGAAAGGTCCAGCCTAAGGATGCCGTGGCCCCAAAATGTCCCACAATCTATGCACCTTCCATCGCCCCTACTCCCACTCATTTTTCCAAAATCAGACCTCATTTCTTTTACCTCACACAGTCAAAGGTGGCAGAGCCAACAGCCAAAGTCTAGTGTGACTCACAGAACCAGAGCTCTTAAACATGCAACTTGTTTAACAATTGAAATAGCCTCTCAGGTGAAATGCAGTGTGAACTTCTATAGAAAACCAAGATAGAACCCTCAACCTGACCCATATGGCACATGATTGCAGGAGCACCGGCTCATGATTTGCCTCCAGCAATGTCACGTGGAATCTCAACACAGGGGCTCCCTTTAATCCCTGTAAGTCCCAGTTTCTGTTAGCCAGTGCTGCAGCTCCAACTCAAACCACTTCTTTTGTTGTGTTCCTATTCTTCCAAGCAATATTTCTTCCTGAAACTATTCAAATTAAAATGACAATTCTCCTCTCTATTTTCACTGTCTTTATGACCATTCCCTTCTTCTACATTTGTAACTTTAGTCTTTTATAAAAAAATATATTTTATTGATTTTTTACAGAGAAGAAGGAATAGAGTTAGAAACATCGATGAGAGAGAGTCATCGATCAGCTGCCTCTTGCACATCCCCTACTGGGGATGTGCCAGCAACCAAGGTACATGCCCTTGACCGGAATTGAACCCCAGGACCCTTCAGTCCACAGCCTGATGCTCTATCCACTGAGCCAAACCAGTTTCGGCTAGTCTTTTTTTTTTTTTTTTTTTTTTTTTTATTTCACCGTTCCCTATTTTTTGGATCACACTTCCCAAGATTCTTAGATTCATGAAAGAGCAAAGCCTAGGACTGTTTTCTTCTCCAGAAAACAGAATTAACGACAAGACTCAGACACCAGCAACCATTTCTATTTACGCAGAAAATCTTACAAAATCTAGAGGAATTTTTACTGGGTGGAGGGAATCTTAGAAGTATAGATCAATTCCTGGGCACACTGGGCAGCTGTCACAGAGTCACATACCAAATCAAGGCTACATTTTCGTCACCTTAAGTTAATTCTCTGGGCTTTACTTCTAAAATTCAACTTGGATATTTTGCTCTTTGATCTTATATGGTTTCCTCTCTTGGATCTTTATATAAATCCCCAAGGTCTATGGAACCAGGGGAGTCAATGGAGAATAAAAAGGGACATCTGTAATACTTTCAATAATAAAGACACGTTAAAAAAACTTATTTGGACTGAATGCTTGCATTTTTTAAATTAAAATTATTGAGGTGACATTGGTTAATAGGGTCATACATGTTTGAAATGAACATTCCATGGTACATGATCTGTATATTACATTGTGTGCCTACTATCCAAAGTCAAAGCATTTTCTATCATGTATTTGGCCCCTTTACCCTTTACTAACTGCCACCCATCCCTTCTCTCTGGTAACCACCAAATTGTTTATGAGAAATGACAATACATCTGAATGTATTTTTGATTCACATCTTCTCAAATATATGGCCTCTCTTGGATCTTAATCACTACCATGGCTATAGTAGTAAGTATTGTTATTGTTGTTGGGATTGCTATGTATAGCTCTGTACCATGGACTGTCCTAATTGTTCAGTCCACAAAACTCTTTTGTGCTTACATCACCACTTCTCACTCAGCAACACATCTGGCTCTTCACTCATTTTTGCTTCTGATTTCTCAATATAAGCCACTGAATTTGGCTACCAGCTGTTAGGTTCTCCTTGTGTATTCTCATTTTCACTTAGCTCTTAGATCAGGTGACTTGGATTTTTAGAATTTTCATCATTCACTGTATCATCAGGTAATAGGTACTCTAACCCCCTCTTCCCAATTTGATGTGGGTATATTCTTTGCTTAATCCAATCAACCCATTACAATATGCTGTTGAATAATAATTTTTATTTTCTAAAGGATGATCTTTGGTACAGATAAGGGCTTACAGTTGTTTTCAGTTTCTCTCTAGAAGTGGAGGGAATCATATCAACTTCTAGCCTCTGATCTTTCCCCAGCTTACAATCACGGGGCTAATATCCAGCTGAACCTAATTCCCCCAACCCCTTAGGGAAGACTGTGATGATTGCCAGACAGAAAGCATTGTCTTTGAGGCTATGGAAAGGCAGGAGAACATCAAGGTCAGGGAGACATATTCCCAATCCTATAGAAACTTTCAATCTAATAAGGGCGTAAGGAGACAGAAGTTCTTGGAATGCTAGGTGGGATAAATAGCTAGGTGCTCCTCTGTCCCCACTGATTAAGTGACCCTTTTATGGTAAGTTGATAAGAACAATAGTTAACACAGAAGGTATGTAATATAGTAGAATTGAATTCAGGTGAGCTGACATCCTATGCCCAGCTCTTAACCTCTGCATATATTCTAATGCATCTGCGTAATATTTAATGGTCAGAAGGAAAGAAAAATTTCTTCTAGGGACACATCCATGAAAACACAGATACAGAAATCAGAGTGTGTTCAGTATGAGAGAAATAAATAATGTAACATTTGAAAGAGTAAGAGATAAAATTAGAAAAATATTTGGGATTGATTATTGAGATAGTTGAATGGTTTGGTAAGAAGTTTGAGAATAATATGATCCTCAATTGACTCAGAAAAAATGTTATTGAGAATCTACTAAGTATGAGGCATTAAGAATTTATTAGTGGTTTAATCTTCAACATTTATAGGGAACTCATACAACATAACAAAAGGAAGATAAACAATCCAATCAAAAAAGTGGGCAACGAACCTAAAATGATACTTTTTGAAAGAGGAAGGCCAAGAGACATATGAAAACATGCTCAAAGTCACTAATCATCTGAGAGATGCAAACCAAGAGGACAATGAAGTACACACCTGTCAGAATGGTTATCATCAACAACAAAGGACAAGTGCAGGTGAGGATGAAGAGGAAAAAAAGCCCTCATGTAATGCTGATGGGTATGCAGAATGTTGCAACCACTGTGGAGAACAGTATGAAGTTTCCTCAAAAAACTAAATATGGAACTCCCATTTGATCCAGTGATCCCTCTTCTAGGAACATATTCCAAGGAAACAGAAACACCAATCAGAAAGGATATATGCACCCCTATGTTCATAGCAGCGCAATTTACCATAGCTAAAATTTAAAAGCAGCTTGAGTGCCCATCAGCAGATGAGTGGATTAAAAAACAGTGGGCATCTACACAATGTAATACTACACTGCTGTAAAAGAGAAGGAACTCTTACCATTTTCAACAGCATGGATGGACTTGGAGAGCATTATGCTAAGCGAAATGAGCCAGTTGGAGAAAGATAAATATCACATGATCTCACTACTTATGGAAAATAATGAACAACATAAGATGATGAACAAAAACAGAGACAGAGAAGCATTGATCAGACCATCAAAACTCAGAGGGAAAATAGGGGAGGGTAAGAGTAAGGGGGAGAGATCAACCAAAGGACATATATACATGCATGTAAGCCTAACCCCATGGTCGGCAAACTGGAGCTCATGAGCCACATGGTGCTCTTTGGCCCCTTGAGTGTGGCTCTTCCACAAAATACCATGTCCTGGGCTACTCTATTTTGAAGAAGTGTTGTTAGAAGAAGTTTAAGATTAAAAAAAATTTGGCTCTCAAAAGAAATTTCAATCATTGTACTGTTGATATTTGGCTCTGTTGACTAATGAGCTTGCCGACCACTGGCCTAACCAATGGACACAGAGTCAGGGGTGTGCAGGCATGATTGGAGATGGGTAGAGGGGAATGGTGGGATAAGGACACATATGTAATCCCTTAATCAATAAAGAAAAATTTTAAAAAAGAAGAATTAGTGAATAAAACAGTGTTGAGTGAGCTGGAAAAAATATGAGAGTAATTTTATTTCTATTGACAGAAAGAGAAACCAAATTTGAGCAAATTAATGAGACTAAGTGGTGATGTGGCATATTATCCTACCTAATAAAAGAGTAATATGCAAATTAACCATCACTCTGCTACACCCACCAGCCACGCCCATCAGCTAATCAGAGTGAGTATGCAAATAAACCCAAAGAAGATGGCTACAGCCTCATAGAAAAGGAGGAGGCTTGGGTTTCCCAGAAAATCGAGGAAGCCAAGTTTTTTGCCTGCTCTAGCCAGCCTAAGCCTCCACTCAAGGCTACAAAGTTTTAATTATAGAAGGCAAACAAATCCAAACAGCCACGAAGCTGGAAAGAGTGGGAGGCTAGGCTTGCCCCTGACAATGGAAGAACCAAAGCTTTCTGAACACCCTGGCTGTCCCAGGCCTCCACTCCAGGCTACAAAGATTTAGTTATAGAAGATACATAAATTCCAACAGAAATGGTTGCTGGCCACAGAGCGAGCAGGAGGCTTGGCTCCACTCCAAGTTACAAAGTTTCAATTGTAGAAGGTGAATAAACCCCAGATACCAGGGCCTCGGTTTAGGTCACCAAGGGGTATGGCTGGCCTGAAAAACACCACAGGCCCCTCACTCAGGCCACCCCATGCCCCAAGGGAGCCCCCACCCTGATCTGGGACACTCTTTAGGTCAAACCAGCTGGCCCCCACCCATGCATCAGGCCTCTATTCTATCTAATAAAAGAGTAATATGCAGATTGACCATCACTCCAACACACAATATGGCTGCCCCCATGTGGTCAAAGATCCTGCCCCCATGTGGATACAAGATGGCCACCACAAGATGGCCAGTAGGGGAGGGCAATTGGGAGGCACCTGGCCTACAAGGAAGGGCAGTTGGAGGCGATCAACCCTGTAGGGGAGGGCAGTTAGGGGTGACCAGGCCAGCAGAGGAGGGAAGTTGGGCGCAAACAGGCTGGCAGGGGAGCTGTTAGACATCAATCAGGCTGGCATGGGAGTGGTTAGGGGTGATCAGGCTGGCAGGCAGAAGTGGTTAGGGGAAATCAGGAAGGCAGGCATGAGAACAGTTGGGAGCCAGCAGTCCTGGATTATGAGAGGAATGTCCAACTGCCCTTTTAGATCCCAGTGGGATTGGGCCTAAATGGGAAATTGGACATCCCTCTAGGGGTTCCAGATTCGAGAGGGTACAGGCTGAGTTGAGGGACACCACTCGCCCCCGTGCACAAATTTCATACACCGGGCCTCTAGTTCTCTTAATGAACAGATAACGATGGACATTATAAAGATAGGATGACAGCCTGATGAGGCTGAAATGATGGAATTTGGGGGAGGGTGGAGCTATTTTAGACTGAGAAGTAAGAGGAATGGGAAAATAAATCAAATAAATAAGAATGGGAATAATTCAAGGGACACTTTTATAGGACACAGTGGTACATAGATGTAAGACTGTACAGATGTAAACTGAACAGATAGAGGGTTGGATGAAGTAGAGCTAAGCATGGGATGGGTGAATGAAGTGCTGAGACTTATTCTGCCCCTAGTTTCACAACTACAAGTACATATGAAGAACTCACAGTTTCATAAATACCGCAATGGCAGCAAGATAATTTTTTAAAAATGACCTGAGAGCATGTGGAATATCCAAGGTGAAATGGCAACTTTAATATTTTCAAAAAAAGCTGCATGCAAGAAAAAGTTGCCTGAAAGCAAACAAGAGTGCAATGTGTTATGTTTGAAAGTCAATGATGTGCAATAAGAGATTGCTTTGATTTTCCTGCTTGTGAATAAGGGGTGTAGGCTTTATGCATTCGAGTTATGAAGTTTTACATCAATGCAATATGGTTTGAATACGAATAAACTTTCTGTGAATTACCCTGGGGTTTTCACTACTCAGCACTATTGACCAGATGAAAACCACTATCAGAGTCATCAACCTTTTAAAACCATCTCCTTTGCATTAAATACCACATCTTCTTCCTTTCCCAGTTTTCCTTAGTCTCTTCTTCCTTCCTGGCTTCTTTCTGCTGCTGATATTCTTCACACATTTTAGCAATGCTGTGATCACTATTGTGGAAATTATAATTTCTTAACTGGCTAACAACTACAAGATTATAGTAAGACATTTATATAGCTCCACTTCTTGCTAATGTATATAGTATCTCTGAAGCAATATTCATAAACCATCAAAATAATAATGTAATAATTTAATGAAGAACAATTCATACATTAATGTACAGAAGTTTATACAAATTGTATCAAAACCAATCCCACTATGACTCCAATCCCAGTAAATTGCTGTTTTCATCCAAGAATGGTCTATAACACATGCTCTGGACTCTGGAGGAAGCATCCAGAATTTCTCAAGGATTAATGTCATTTAGCTTTTTTCTAGCTTGGGTGTGGATTGATTACTAACTAGCCATCTGGTTGACATGGAGAGACAGGATTTTCTTTTATGTAGAAAACTGATGGACTCAGTTTCATATAAAAAATTTATTGTAAAATAAAGTTAAACTTTACTAACTAAAATGTAATAAAGAAAACTATTTAATTACATTATTGGGGTTGCAATGTAAAAAAATACAGAAAATCATTATGCTATAAGGTGCAAGGTTACACTGCTTATATTAAGAGGAATCATAAATCATATATATATATATATATATATATATATATATATATATAACAAATATAAGTATTTTGGTGTTCTGAAAGGCTGGCATCTATGAATTTCAGGAAGCCTGTAATTTTCTAGCAATTTCATTAGAAGAGCTTAATTTACAGAATCATTTTCCTGATTAAAGTATAAAATTTAAGCATATATAGTTGATACTTCACTTTTAGGTCAGGCAGAGGACTCCAAATTCTTGCCCTTTCATTAATGTGTATAGTATATATTGTAGTCTTTTTTCAGTAATAAAAAAAGTAGGAAGATGTTTGGCATTGTAATTCCCCCAATGTGAGGTTACTTAGAGCTAATGTTTCTGCTGGTAAATGAGTGAAACTCAAAATATCATGTCCCTTCTTGTAATTTATTTAAAAATGCTCCCTTGGAAGATTGTTTTTAGAAAGCACTGATATGAACAGACTATTTTATGTATGAAAAAGCTATAGAGAAATCATATTTTTTCCAATACTATGAGCAATTTTTTTTTTCTGAAATGTGATCTCACTTGTTCTTTTTGATAAGTGTTATTGTTTTTTGCCTAGAATTTAAGCAATAATGCTTACTGAAATACTCTTAGTGTTCTGGGAACATATTTTGTTCTTAAGACAAAGCTATAGCATTCAGATTATATATGTCCTATTCTTAAGAGCCAATATATCATAAGCCAGCAAAGGAGGACAGGGAAAAGAGCAATTAGCATGTAACATGTAAGAGTCAGGAGGTAAAATGTTAAGTGAACTTTCTTGTTTTTCTCCTACATTGAAATTTGTGGCTAAGAGAAGTTAGGTTAGTTAGGAATAGGGGGCCAGCATAGCTTTTTAACCTTTCCTTCCATTTCACATTTTCTTTTTATAGCACTTGCACATGTAATACCTTTATAATATAACCATACATTTTACTCTTCTATTTGGAAAATAGATTTTGGACATCAAGAACTAGGTTCCAAGAAATAATTAGCTTACTGAGTTATTATGATATGGACCAGAAATGTTTGCGTGAGTTCAGCAGCATGAGTAAACAATTAATCAATTTTACTATCTTACAATTTCATTCCTAAAATTGTTTTTGTTTTTGTTTTAGTAAAGTCTTTCTCTTAAAAATGACCTCCAGTAAATGAACATTACTTAAAGTCTTGTTGAGCTATTTATTTTTATTTGAAATATATTGCATGTCACTCTTGAATCAGTCATTTGTGGCTTTGACAAGTGCTGGAAAATGTATTTAGATGTGAAAATAACCAAGTACAGTTTATTTTAAACATCAATTTTTAGTATATATATACATATATATATATATATATATATATATATATATAGAGAGAGAGAGAGAGAGAGAGAGAGAGAGAGAGAGAGAGAGAGGGAGAGAGAGAGAGAGATCAATGTGAGAGAGAAACATCAAATAGCTACCCTCCCTTACTTGCCTTGACTTAAAATTAAACCTTCAACCTGAGTATCTGCCCTGACTAGGAATTTAACCAGTGACATTTCATTGCACAGGGGACAACGTTCCAACCAAGCAAGTTACACTGGACATGGCTATTTCCTGATATTTTAACAAATCTCCATTTATCATGTGCCTGACACTGTAAAGTCACAGTTACCTGTGATAACAAGGTCCTATATAATAAAAGGCTAATATGCAAATCGACTGAACAGTAAGGACCAGTTGCTATGACATGCACTGATCACCAGAGGGCAGATGCTCAACACAGGAGTTGCCCCCTGGTGGTCAATGCACTCCCACAGGGGGGAGTGCTGCTCAGCCAGAAGCTCAGAGCTGGGCTCACAGCTGGCAGGCACAGCAGCAGTGGTGGGAGATTCTACTGCCTCCTCTGCAGCACTAAGGATGTCCAACTGCCAGCATAGGCCCACTCCCCTGGGGGCTCCCAGACTGTGAGAGGATACAGGCTGGGCTAAGGGACCCTTTGAGTGCATTAATTTCAGACACTGGGCCTCTAGTATAACTATAAAACATGAAGCTGATTTTCACATACATATTATAGAATTTCTTTATATTGCCAACTTGCATAAACCTTCTGATATAACTTAGAGTTATATTTCTCAAAATATTTCTCATGGAAATGTGTTTGTGTTCCAACATATAATATATAAGAGATTTATTTTTTTTATTATGTAGAAAAGCTTATATTTTACTGCTCAGCGAAGACTTCACATAGGAGGGAGAAGATCCACTTTTGAAATTTAATTATCCTTTTATATACTTATGCATTGCATTCTTCGGTTAGAAGTATATGGCCAAAGTTGTCAAGTTTTCCTGTTTAAATTTAAGTGACTAATATATTTTCATCAAAGCCAATTTATGATTAAAAATGCTCTTTTATGTTTGCTTTTAGAACTGTATTGGTTCCTATTAGTACCCACTAAGAGCTGTTTCACTCTCATGCAGACATTCATCTCTAGTACCATAGTTCATACTTAGGTCAAACATTCTACAACATGCTGGCTTGATTTTGAGCACTAGCATATTTCTAGTCTTCTGGATTTATATTATATTTGGCCCAAGATATGGCAAATATTATAAGCTAAGGATTATTAACTGTACCTTTTTACTTCTGAACTTCTGACTCCTCATTTATGGAAAGTAATCCCTTTTACTTCATTGAGTTTCTGCGAAATTGGTCAATATAATATGCCTAAAATATGCACTGTAAGTAAAAAAAGTTCTATATTATTGTACTATTTCCTACAGCTGCTATGACAAATTACCACAAATTTAGTGGCTTAAAACAGCACAGATTAATTCTCTTTTAGTTCTGGAGGTCAGAAGTCCAAAATCAGTTCTTTTTTATTTTTCAAAAAAAATCTTTATTGTTGAGAGAATTACATATGTCCTCTTTATTCCCCTATTGAGCTCTTCCCGCCCACCCCTGCACCCCACCCTAGGCCTTCACCACCCTACTGTCTGTGTCCATGGGTTATACATATATGCATACAAGATGTTTGGTTGATCTCTTCCCATCCACCCACCCTTACCTTCCCCAAAATCAGTTTCAATGAGCTAAATAAAGTCAAGGTGTTCAGAATTGATTTCTTCCAGAACCTCCAGGGGGATAATACATTCCTTTTTATTTTCTACCCTGTTTCCCCTAAAAAAGACAGTGTCTTATATTAATTTTTGCTTCCAAAGGTGTGCTAGATCTTATTTTCAGGGGATGTCTTATTTTTCCATGAAGAAGAATACGGTACACATTTATTGTTAAATGAAAATAAAGGAAATTTATTACCTGTATACGGTATGGTAGTACGGTAGTTGTCAACACAAACCAGACAAACTGTGAATCCTACAGTATCAAGAATTTACTCATTTATTCAATGACAATAATGTCATCATTTTCTGGAACATCATCATAACAATCCAATTCCTGAATTTCCTGAGGAATTTCTTGTGACTCCATTTCTTTCAGAATCAGTGAACCAAATCTCTCATGTTTAGCAATAGCACTGTCTTTAAATGAGTACTTCTTGTCAAGGTAGCCTGCTCACAGTGCATTTGCAATGCAACTGTCAGTGATTTTCTCCCATGAATTCTTCACCCAAGTCACAACTTCTTGCAGGTTAGGTTTCACAAAGTTTCCACCCGATTTCTCTCCATTCACACAGCAGTGACCTCAGGACTCCACTGACGTCACTGGTTGCTAGACACCAGTTGGGGCAGCCCTAGCGACCAGTTTTCGGTAAATTAATTTTCATTCTGAGAGAGAGCCTGGGGGCCTTATTTTTTTTTTGGGGGGGGAGATGCCTTATATTTCACTCTGAAGGAAACCTGTAAGTAGGTCTTATTTTTGGAGGATGTCTTATTTTTGTGGAAACATGGTAGCACCTGGAGGTCACCTGCCTTCTTTAGCCTGTGACCCATTTTTGTCCCTTGCTACTTTTCTCAGGCCTCCTAGTGCATCTTCTTTAGTGAAATCATTTTATGCCTTCCTCTTATAAAGGAACTAGTAATTGCATTCAGGATCAACATAAATAAGCCTTGATACTATCCACAGCTCAAGATCCTTAACTTAATCACATTTGCAAACTCCCTTTTCCCATATAAATAGTGTGAAGTTTATCCAGGGATTAGGACACCCCTATCTTTGGGGTGTCCTATTATTCAGTCTTTATAGAAGCCTTTCTTTCTTTTTAAAAAAATATATTTTATTGATTTTTTACAGAGAGGAAGGAAGAGGGATAGAGAGTTAGAAACATCAATGAGAGAGAAACATCGATTAGTTGCCTCCTGCACACCCCTTACTAGGGATGTGCCTGCAACCCAGGTACATGCCCTTGACTAGAATTGAACCTGGGACCCTTCAGTCCGCAGGCCAATGCTCTATCCACTGAGCCAAACCAGTCAGAGCAAAGCCTCTCTTTCTTATTCTTACAAACTTCTCTGGGCTCACTTCAGAGTAGCACAAGAAAGGCCCATCTCTGAAAAGTGTCCCAGAATAATATCTATATCTATATCTGTCTATCTATCTATCTATCTATCTATCTATCTATCTATCTTTCTTTCTTTCTATCATCTATCTATCTATCTATCTATCTATCTACACACACACACACACACACACACACACACACACACACACACATACACACACACACAAGATGTCTTGAGCATGTTCTGTCCTGTATTCAAAAATTAGGAATATCTATTGTCCAAAACCCCATGTTAAGCTCATTAGATGATATTCAATACATTTATATAGTATTCCAATACATATTTGATATCAGTATCACAAGACATGTGAGTGACAGAAAAGCAAGGGAATATAGTGGGGTGGCCTAGATTTTCCCACCTAAAACAGAATATCTTTAAGAGTAAAAGGTAAAGTGTTAATAATAATAGTGGTATAATAAACTTAAACCAGCACCATGTTGGACTAATTAGAACATATAGCTGCTCTACCTAAAGGCTTTACTCATTGTGGATCTGTGGCAAGAAGGAATGCATTTAAAGAAACCACTTTAGCTGAAACGGGTTTGCTTCAGTGGATAGAGCATTGGCCTATGACCTGAAAGGTCCCAGGTTCAATTCCAGTCAAAGGCATGTACCTTGGTTGTGGGCACATTCCCAAGAGGGAGTGTGCAGGAGGCAGCTGATGATGTTTCTAACTCTCTATCTCTCTCTCTTCCTCTCTGTAAAAAATAAATAAAATATTTTTTAAAAGAAACTACCTTAATGTGTCATTTTGGTTATTTAACATAGTTAGCAAAATTTCTTGCATTGGATTCTGAAGGCACTAACTATAAACACACACACACACACACACACACACACACACATACATACACACACACACATATTAGTTGGACATCCTCAAAATTAAAAACTTCTGTTCTTCAAAAGGCACTGTTAAAAAATGAAAAGGTTAAAAACAAGCTGGAAGAAAATACTTGCAACACATATACCTGACAATGGGCCTTAGCATTTAAAACAAACTCTTGCAATTTATTAATAGCCCTGCTGTTTGGGAAACCAGACTGGTATAAACATCAGGTTGCCAGTCAACCCCATTGATCTCTGTATAAGGATCTCTGACCTACCAAGACTAGAGTAATATTTTGGGCCACTTATGGAGGAGTAGGTCTGGGTTAGGGGGAAAAAACAACAACAACAACACCCATCTTATTCTCTGAAAGCAAAGTAGCACCAATCCTACCTAAAGACCAGGCCTGTGGAGACAGACAAAGGCAGAAGACCTGTGGATCATTTGGAGCTTTAAGCAGGATGCTAAAATCAAAAGACAGTGCCTGACAATGGCCAACACCTAAGTACCTAAAAGGAAGCAGAATTAGCAGACAGAACAGCAGTGTGAAGCCCTAAACCAGCTTCCCTGCGGCATTAAAACTCAGCCGAAGCAAACAGCACTTCACTTTTTTATTTCTTATTTTTAAAAATTTATTATGATTATTTTAAATATGTTTTTATTGAGTTTTTAGAGAGGAAGGGAGAGGGATAGAGAGATAGAAACATTGATGTGAGAGAAACATAATTGATCAGTTGCCTCCTGCATATACCCCACAGAGGATCCAAGAAGCAGAGTCCCAAATAATATGAATACAAACAGCCTGACACCAAGACACATGGTAAATAAATTGGCAAACATTAACGACAAAGAATGAATCTTAAGGGCTGCAAGAGAGAGACAGAAGTTACCTACAAGTGATCTCCCATTAGACTATCAACAGAAACACGTCAGGCCAGAAGTGAATTGAATTAAGAATACAGAGTGATGTGAAATAAGGTACTGAATCCAATAATACACTATTTAGCAGGTTACCATTCTAAATTGAAGGGAAAACCAGGAACTTCACAGACAAAAAAAAAAATGGCTAAGGGAGTTCATTACCACCAAGCTAGCAATACAAAAAATGCTAAAAGAACTATTGTAAAAAGAATAAAAAGAAAGGGAAGAAGGAACACAGGCATAAAAAAATAAAAATGAGCCAAAACTGGTTTGGCTCAGTGGATAGGGCGTCTGCCTGGGGACTGAAGGGCCCGGGGGTTCGATTCCAATCAAGGGCATATACCTTTATTGCAGGCATATCCCCAGTAGGGGGTGTGCAAGAGGCAGCTGATCGATATTCTCTCTCATCGATGTTTCTGACTCTCTGTTCCTCTCTGTAAAAAATCAATAAAATATATTTTAAAAAATAAAAATAAAATTAAAATTAAAAAAATGAAACCAAACAAGCACCTATCGATAATAACCTTAAAGGTAAATAGATTAAATTATCCAATCAAAAGACATAGGATAGCTGAATGGGTACAAAAACATGACCCATATATATGTTGTCTACAGGAGTCCCATCTTAGGACAAGGACTCACACAGATTGAAAGTGAAGGGATGGGAAAAAAAATCATGCAAATGGATTTTTTTTAAAAGTTGGGGGTAGCAATACTTATATCTGACAAAATGGACCTCAAAGTAAAATCCATAACAACATATAAAGAAAGCAACTTCATAATACTTCAGAGATTGAGACTAAAGAGGCTATAACTCTTGTAAACATATATATATATACCCAATATAAGCATCAAAATATATACATTTTTAATAGAGGCCTAATGCATGAAATTTGTGCATGGAAAGGTGTGTATGTCCCTCAGCCCAACCTGCAACCTCTCCAATCTGGGATCCCTTGAGGGCAGTCGGACATCCCTCTCACAATCCAGAAATGCTGGCTGCCCACTGCTCCACCTGCCTGCTAGCCTGATCACCCCCTAACCACTCCCATGCCAGCGTGATTGATGCCTAACTGCTCCCCTGCCAGCCGAATTGCCCCTAACTGCCCTCCCTTGCTGGTTTGGTCCCTCCCAACTGCCCTCCCCTGAAAGCATGGTTGCCCCCATCTATCCTACTCTGCAGGCCTGGTCACCACCAATTGCCAGCCCCTGCAGGCCTGGTTGCCCCATTCACTGCCCTTCCCTGCAAGGGCTGGGTCCCATGCCAATTGCTCTCTCCTGTAGGTCGGTTGCCGCCACTACCCTCCTCTGCTGGCCAGGTCACCCTAACTGTCCTTCTTTGCAGGCATGGTCCCTCCCAATTGCCTTCCCCTGCTGGCCATCTTGTGTCAGCCATCTTGTGTCCACATGGGGGTGGCCATCTTGTGTGTTGGAGTGATGGTCAATTTGCATATTACCTCTTTTTAATATATATATATATATATATATATATATATATATATACACACACACACACACACACACACACACACACACACACACATATATACATATATATTATATATAACATAACTTCTAGAATATATATATATATATATATATATATATATATAACTTCTAGAATACATCATGGGAGATATCAACAGCAAACAATCACATAGAAGGGGACTATAAGACCCCATTGACATCACTGGATAAATCTTCTAGACAGAAAATCAACAAGGGAACAGCAATTCTAAATGACACTCTAGAACAATTAGAACTAATTGTTATCTTCAGAATATTCCATCCTAAAGCTAAGGAATATACATTGGACATTTTTAAAGATAGTCTACATGTTAGCACATAGGCTGAGTCTAAACAAACTCAAGAAGACTGAAATCATATCAAACATCTCAAACCACAATGAAATGGAATTAGAAATCAGCTACAATAAAAATGCTCCCAAACAATAAAATACATTTAAGCTGCCAAAACCAGTTTGGCTCAGTGGTAGAGCATCGGTCTGCGAACTGAAAGGTCCCGGGTTCGATTCCAGTCAAGGGCATGTACCTTGGTTGTGGGCACATCCCCAGTAAGGGGTGTGCAGGAGGCAGCTGACTGATGTTTCTCTCTCATCGACATTTCTAGCTCTCTATCTCTTTCCCTTCCTCTCTGTAAAATATCAATAAAATATATATATTTTTAAATACATTTAAGCTAAATTGCATGCAATTAAACAATGAATGGGTTACCAAATATATCAAAGGAGAAATAACAAACAACCTGGAAACAAATGATAGAGAACACAAAGCAATCCAAAACCTATGGTACACAGTGAAAGCCATCCTGAGAGGGAAGGTCATAGCTCTACAGGTCTGCCTCAAAAGACAAGAAAAAATGGTAATAAGTTATCTAAAACTTAGGGAAATAGAAAGAGAACAACAAAAACAGAACAAGTAGAAGGAAGAAAATAAAGATCAGAACAGAAATAAATGACATAGAAATGATAAAAAATACATAAGATCAGCAAAACCAAGAGTTGGTTCTTCAGAAGGATAAACAAAATGTATGGACCTGTAGCCATGCCCACCAGGAAGCATAAAGAGAGGAACCAAATAAACAAATCAGAAATGGAATAAGTGGAGTAACAACTGACTCCACAGAAATACAAAGCTTTGTGATAAAGTACTGTGAAGGACTTCATTTCAAGAAATGGACAACCTGGATGAAATGATCATATTCCTTGAAAAATACAACCTTCAAAAACTCAATCAGGAATTATTAGAAAACTTGAATAGGCCCATAACTACTGATAAAGTTGAGTCAGTAATAATAAAAAAAAAATTCCCTGCAAACAAAAGCTCTGCTTGAGATGGATTCACAGGGGAGTTTTACCAAATATTCAAAGAACTAGCATCTCTATTCCTCAAAAGATTCCAAAAAATTCAGGAGGAAAGAATACTTCCAAACTCTTTCTATGAGGCCACAATAATCCTAATTCTAAAATTAGATAAAGACACGAAAAGAAAGAGAACTACAGGCCAATATCCTTGATGAACAGAGACACTAAAATCCTCAACAAGATTTTAGCAAACCTGATCCAGCAATACATTAAAAAGATCATACATCACGACCAAGTGGGATTTATTCTGGGGATGCTAGTCTGGTACAATATTTGCAAATCAATAAATGTGATCTAAATATATAAAAGCCTAATATGCAAATTGTCCCCACAGGAGTTAGACTGGGAGACCAATCACTTCCTATGATGTGCACTGACCACCAAGGGGCATCACAGAACAAAGGAAGGCCCATCTGGCAGCTAGGGAAGGGATACTTTAACCAGCCTCTGGAAGGCCTTGATTGGTCCTTTTCGCAGGTGAGGCCTACGAACCCTATCCATGCATGTATTTCATGCACTAGGCATCTAGTATAGCATATAAGCAGATTAAAAGGCAAAAATTATACTGGTATGATCATATCAATTGATGTAGAAAAAGCATTTGCCAAAATCCAATACCCTTTCTTGATAAAAACTCAGCAAAGTGGGAGTAAAGGGATTTTACAGAGGGAACAAACCTCAACATAATAAAGGCCATATATGACAAACCTACAACCAACATCATACTCAATGGGAAAAAACTAAAATAATTTCCCCTAAAAGCAGGATAAGATAGGGATACACTCTTTCATCACTCTTGTTCAACATAGTTCTGAAAGTATTGGCTACAGCAATCAGATAAGAAGAAATAAATGGAATCCAAATTGGAAAGGAGTATGTAAAACTGTCACTATTCTCAGATGATTTAATACTGTACCTAGAAAACCCTAAAGACTCCATAAAAAAGCTACTAGTTTAATAAATGAATTCAGAATTAGAGAAGGTATTTTACCTTTATTGTTTTATATTGTTTAATATAATGTAGAAGTATATATTCTAATAAAATATCAAGTAAATAATCAATTAAAAGTAGAATGCCACTCTCAAATAACAAGATTATATTGTAGTTAATCACATTATATTGGATTTAGGTACATTACAATTGCTTTTATAATAACAAAGGTAGAAACGATAAAAAAATTACCTTTAGAAATTAGGTCAAAAATTAAAGTTTAAACTGTGGAGCTTGGTGCATTGGACCCAATGATTTGGTCTCAGGGGTCTCTCTTTGCCTACCAAATCTCTGCTTGAATCTAGGCATCCAAAATACTTGCAAGTCCTGGAACAAATCCCACAATTACATGCCTTTTTTGCTTTGCTACTCTAGCATGCTATCTGAGGAATTTTTTTTCCTTTGTTTTTAATCTGGATAAGTTCTAAACTTCCTTCAAAATTGAGTCTCAAATTATCAAGGACCAACTGATTGTGTCTCAGGATCCTGATGAAAAGATATCCATTGTTCACAATCCCAAACTAACATGGCACACGTCTATTACAGCATTTACCTTGGCACTTTTATTGTTTATGCAGCTATGCTATTAACAACTATGGTATTGAGAGGAGGGATTATATATTTTAATTTGTATCACAGTACCAATTTTAATAAGTATATTTTTTCAAATATATGGATGAAAATCTACAAATAACAATTTCACATTGGTTCCTCTACCAGTTAACAGGAAGGCATGAGATAATCTTGATTTTCAAAATAACTTTTGAAAGATGTTGTTAGTATAAATATATATAAAGAATGCCAAAAAAAATCATGGAAGAACATAAATTAAAGAATGTGGGTATTTAGTTTGCAAACTCATATTAGCTTCTATAAAGTAGAAATAATAAAAATTACTTTTCAGGATTCTTATGTGTATGAAATAAAGTGTTGAATATTGAAACTCTATGTAAATTATTATGAAATAAGATATTACTCTATTTAGTACTAGTAATATGAATTTAGAAGAAATTAGTCATTTCTTAAGGTTATTTATAAAAAGAATACACATATGTTTATTATTTAACTAGAGGCCTGGTGAATGAAATTCATGCAGTTGCGGGGAAGGGGGCAGGTTCCTCAGCCTGGCCTGAACTCTTTCACAGTCTGGGAGCCCTCAGGGAATGTCCAACTGCCAGCTTAGGCCATCCTTAGTGCTACTGTGGAGGCAGGAGAGGCTGCATCTGACTTAGGGCTTCTGGTTGAGTGGTGCTCCGCCTATGGGAGCACACTGACCACCAGGAGGCACTTCCTGTATTGAGCATCTGGCCCCTGGTGGTCAGTGTGCATCATAGCGACCAGTCATTCTACTGTTTGGTCGATTTGCATATTAGCCTTTTATTATATAGAATGTAGGCCTTTCCCTTTTTGCCTAAATTCTGTATTTTATAATTCTTTTTGCATTTCTAAAATTTAATTCTCTAAGTTGGCATTATTATAGTACCAGATAGTGAAACAGAATTGTTCAGGAAATTGGCAATAATTGTTAGAAAAAGAAGTCTAATTACTATACTCCGTACATTCAACACACTGTTGAAAGCCCTGACAAAACAAATTAGGAGGTTTTCTCATCACCACAGCAACAATTTTCAAATTTGTTTTGCTTTTCTGAAAATATAACCATTCAAACACAGTTAATTTAACTTGAGCAGGATGAAAAATTGATTTTTTTAAGCAATGCAATCATGCTTTAAAAATCAGGTTAAATAATGATAAGCATAGTTTAATTTGTTTACAAATCTTTAGAAAACTTATTGTGGCATTATAACAAACAGGAGTTGACTATAAAATAAGGATAATGGCTGGTGGATATTTTATTACACTTTGTATTATTCATTTGAAATCAAAGATGGTTAGTATAAATTAGTAACATTCTTTACTTATATTATGACCTCAATAAATGCTTGCTAACTACTTCCCACATATTAATGTGACACATTTAGACTGATTCATTCATCTAATTTAAAATAAATATGCTTTTTTGAAGTCTATAAAATTCCATAAAGAAATCCATAAAATTCAAATGAAAATTAGGGATACAGGGCATTATCTTTGAATTAAGAATATTCAGACTGTATTAATCAGCAACTATAAACAAATAGAAAAAAATTAAATATGAAATGAGAATATTTGAGCTCAAAAAATACTTTCATTGAAAATTTTTGTGTCCTTGCACTTCAATCTGAAATTATATGAGAAAAGGAACAATATTGACCATATTTACGATAAGATGATTTAATTTATCTACATTCACCAAGAATCCCTTGATTTTTTATAATCAATAGAGGCCCAATGCATGAAATTCATGCAAGAGCCTTGGCCCACCAGGTCCTGGTCTGCCACACCCACAGCCAGGATGCTTTGCTGCCTCTGCCTCTGCCTCAACCCATGCCCTCTGTGGCTTTGTCCAGAAGGAAGGAAGTCCAAAAGGATATCTAATATAATTAACAAATTATGCTTTTATTATAAATTCCTATGTTTTAAAAGGTTTGCCTATACTAAATCTACCTCCTGAACTTTGTACTCACTGTTCCTTCTGCCTGGAACTTACTTTCCTCCACTTTTCACATGATTTGTTCATTCTCTTCCTTCAATTTTTTTTAATTTGTTTTATTTATTTATTTATTTATTTATTTATTTATTTATTTGAGAGAGGAAGAGAGAGTGAGAGTGAAAGATCCATGGGAGAAACATGATCAAGATGCCTGCTGCACAACCCCTACTGGGGATTGAACCTGCAACCCCAGCATGCATCCTGACCGAAATGGAACCGGTATGATGTTCAAACAACTGAGCCACACAGGCCAGGGCTCTTCCTTCAGTTTTTTATTTAAATGTTTTCTCCCTCAGAGGCCTGTCCTGATTACACTATCCCAAATCCCGACCCTTCTCCCACCCTAGGCACTCTCTCTTTCATTAACTTGTTAAATTTCTTCATCATGCTTACCATATATAGAAGGTCACACATTAGGGAAGAGGGCAGAAATTAAGAGAGTCATAAAATGAATGGATGAATGAATAAATTTTATGAATATGATGCCTTATAATCGTAGTCTACAAATACACATATTCTGTTATCCTTTATCTTTTGAAAGAAACAAATCAAACAAGTAATATTTATAGAGCATCTTCTATGAATTCAAGATGGTTATAAAATTATGTGGAATTAAAAATGTATGTCTTTTATGTCCTGCTTATGAGACACAGGAAATTATAGCAAACAATAGAAAATTGAATAAAACTTCACTCTAGTTTACATTGAAGAGAGAGTTTATGGAAAGAGGTATGCTGAGGGACAGTTCAAACACTGAAGGCTTGATGGAGAGTTTTAGGCATCCTTCACACCTTAAAGCACAAATGCACTTTGCCTTCTTCTATATGAGCACACAGAAATTTGAAGAGAATTAGGATTATCACCCTACTTTAAAATATATTCTTATTTTAATAGGCCAAATTCCTCTATGTAAGGGGAAAATCATGAGAGATAGTGTTTGGGATACATAATTCTCAGCCACTATGGGCCCTTCAGTCAGCATTTAAACCCTCCATAATTTCTTCCCAATGATGGTGCTTTATTCATCCTGGGTTCATGGAGAACTAGCGGTATGCAAATGACACATTTTGATTCACTATTCAATTCAGGTCTAGGCTTAATCATAAAAACGATGGTTATTACATGGTCCTTATATTCCCAATAGGTCACTTTGCATGTGACTAGCAAAAGGTTAGAGATTTCGGTTTCTTTTAACATTTTAGTCAGTATGAAGCCTTTTATAAGGCATTTTATCAAGACAACACAGAACAACACATACATTAATTATTAGTTTTAAATCATGGAAAATGCTTAATGAAAATAATACAATGATCACACATATACTTCCTTTTACTTTTATTGAAAGGAATTTCTGTTTCAGTAAACAACTGTAAAACATCCTACAAGAATTATTAAATGCTAGGCATAGATTTTTGAAACAAATTATGTGTTTAAAATTCTTTAAACTTTGTAAATTTTATATATTCATACTAAATCAGAGTGGCCTCCAACTGAACCAAATTATTCACTCTTTGAAGTCAGTTGATTATTTACTGAGAACTATAATGTTCTGAACAAGGCACAGAAACAAATTAGACAATCTGGTTGATGATCAAATACTTCATTTACTGAAAAATATATTCCTTCTGATAGTTCTACGGATTTCATATTTGATGCGCTTCAGTGTTTATAATACTCTTTTGTTATGCATTGGTAGGCAGCAGTGGTGTTTCTCTTATTCAGGGGCCTGAAACACTAATGGATTCATTTGAAACAAATGACTAACATGAAAAATTAGGCTATAATAAGAAAAAATGTAAATTCAAGTTTTTTTTTCTTCACATCTCAGCCTTGTGAACTGTTTTTTGTAATGCAGTATAATAAAATATTATGAATATTAGGGTCAGATCAGAAATCATATCCTCTGTCACTCACTTCCTGTATGACCATCATTAAGTAACTTCACTTTTCTGAGTTTCAATTTCATTATTTAGAGAAGAAAGTAATGTTTGAAAAGAATAATACCTAGTATTGAGGTTGTTTTGAGGTTGGAAGAGTTTGGCATAAATGAGGCACTCAGAAATGTTAACTAGCACTTCTTGCCTACAAGCTGAACACCATGATTGTCTCATCTAACCAAAATGATACATTGCAAAGAATTTGGGACAGGGAGAATTTTGGTCTATACTCTGTTACTAATTTGGTCTTCAATGTCAGACAAGTATATTCTGGATTCCAGTTACTTAATCTGTCAATAACACCCCACGCCTCTCATTCACCCTTCATTGTACTGCTTCATCATTAAAACATTTTTAGAAAAAGAAACTGAAGCTCAGAGGTAAAAGAATCTTTCTCATTAGATGTGCATCCAATGTGTTATCAGAGTTCAAATGAAGAAGAGAGAAAGTCTTTTATGTGGAAGGAGCCACTGAAGCTGGAACACTAATATTTTAGAATTCTCATATATTTTCTTCTAAGAAATGGAAAAGTTATTTGAAACCAGGCTTCCTATTCACTTTTATTCATAAATATTTTGTTTTATTTAATTATTATCCTGGAACTCTCCATGATATGTTACCTTAAATGTAATCAAGAATAAAGATTAAAACCCCAATAACTTTTGTCAGTTCAGATAACTTATATGGCTAAAGGAGGCTGAGTGTAAACCAGAAAGTGAATGGAGGATGGGAAGGAAATATGACTATGTGTAGAATGTATAGTTTTGATCTACTGTTATTCAAAGTTAAATGTATTTAAAAATTAGTATAGCCCTAGTTTGATTCAGTGGATAGAGCATTGGCCTGTGGACTGAATGGTCCCAGGTTTGGTTCCAGCCAATGGCACATGCCTAGATTGCAGGCTCCATCCCTAGTAGGGAGTGTGCAGGAGGCAGCTGATCAGTGATTCTCTCTCATCGTTGATATTTCTCTATCTATCTATCTCTCTTTTCCTCTCTAAAATCAATAAAATATATTCCAAAAATTATTATAGGGATCATGCAAACACTATCTACTGAAAGGTCCAAAGCGTGTACAACTCCAAAGAAATCTTTACATAGCCATCTTTAAAGTAGCCATTTTACCACATTAAAATCAATTTTTGCTCCTCTGAAATTTCAGTGATTTGTGGGTTTCTACTGAATAACATGCTTCTGTGATAAACTCCGCAGTAGAGAAAGGAAATTAGATGGAGCATTTGGGATGTGGTGGGAGCACAACCACATGAAGATTTATGAGACCCGAGTTTAGTCTGGATGCTCCCCTCTACTGATGATTTTCTCTCCTCATTCATGTCATGTTACCAGTCAGTGGTGGAGAACACAACCACTTATAGCTTCATCTGACTCCATGCTCATGTTCTTTTTCAAAGGGCAAGGCTAGAACCCTGCCTCCTTGTTGGGCAGGGCAGAGCTATCCTCCATTTTGTGGCCGGACCCAACCAATCAGGGTCACATCACCCCCTGTATAAAACCCATTGAGATGTTACATTCTCTCTCTTGTCTGCCATGCGGTCAGCATGAGTGGGACGGAGCCCGTGTTAGCATGGAAGAGACTCTCTTGCTAATTGCATGGGATTTGGTTCCCTAGTGATCTTTGGGGATCACGGAATCTCGGCATAGCACTTTTCACTAAATACATATGAGGTAATTTATGGAAAATTCTTTTTAGATCTAGGAAAGCTAAACATACACAGATGACAAATTTGAAAATACCACAAAGTTCAAGACAGGAGAAGCTAAAAAGGCCCTAATAGCTCAGAGAAAGACAGGTGCCTATAGATTGCAAAAATCAAGAAGAGCTTAAAGGAGCCAAATGCCTTAGAGACAGGATTAAAGGATTTAAAAGGTGGAATTTGGATAGAATTAAAGGCAACTAAACAAATGGACTAAAGAAGTAATGTCATTACCATGTTTAGAGAACAGGAAAAAAAAGCACAATTCATGTATACTTATAGTATGTATCAGGATCAGAAGATAAAGCCATGTGGGTGGAGTGGAATCACAACAAAGGCTGAGAAGTTTATAAGAAGGAATGAAACTTGGCAGGATCTGTTTTCTAAGAAATGCAATCAAATCATGTTACTGTGTTAGGGATTGAGAGAGAGGCTTAGCTGTGAGATATGATTGCCCTGTGAAGTCAAAAGGTGAAAAGAAAAAAAAAGTTTATATGAATAAATATATATTTTTTTGGATTAAACATTGTAATTCATCAGCATATAATGAATTTGTATGTTGTTATACTGGTATCACAACTGTTAAAATATAAAGTTTGCATTATCATTTAGATTGTATAATTCTTTGAAATCAAAATTCCAGAACAAAATTCAAGAAAAAAAGAGGGTGTGTGTGTGTGTGTGTGTGTGTGTGTGTGTGGTGTTAGTGGCAGTGGGACTGGAAAACTCTGCTAGATATATGGGAGGCAAAATGCGTGAATCTTAGGACAGAGCAAGTGATACTTGTAAGATTCTGAGCAGCATAATTAAGAATATAATTCAACAGAAAAGTTAAAAGAACATCTAGGTTGGAGGAGGAGACTGAGAGAAGGAAGTTGAGACCTGATTGTTATTCACTGACTTTGAAATACCATTGTGGAGACTCTTGCAAGGAGCTAGGAATGTTTGCCTGGGGTGGGAGAGGGGTCAGTATAAAGGAATTAACTGAAGTCAGCACAATCTTTGAAATTATCAAAGGAAAAAATGTAAAAAGAGGAGGTGGGTGATCATTAAACTTTGGGAATACATATGTTTAGGGATTTAGAGGCAGCAGTGGACTTTGTGAGAATGGTGAGATCAGTAAATGTGGAATGGAAAGACAGGGTAGTGTGGGGATAATGAAGTTGAGGGAGGAGAGGGATTTATGTCAAGGCTTGGGACCAGCTGTCCCATTTGGTGACATTTGAAAATGCAGCTTTAGTAAATGTGGAGGTGAAAACCAGATTGCAGGTGATTAAGTTTTTATTGAATGTTGGGAAATCAAGGCTCAAAGAAGAGCCTAGGCTTCCGAGAATTCTGAGATTGAAATGGAGGGAGAACTAGTAATTAGAGTTTTTGCACTGGAACTGGACTTTTTGTCCGAAGAATGAATCCATGGACAGAAAGTGGTGCAGCAAAGGTGATTTATTGAACAAGTACAGACTCCCTTGTGGAGAGAGGGAGAGTCCCACAGAATTGACTCTCATGTGGGGACGGGGAAAGGGTCCCACTGAGTTTTTTTCCCTGTGGCTTATAAAGACTTCAGATCCTGGTGCCTGGGCATCCCTTCTGATTGGTCACTATTCCCTTGGACTGGTTACTATAGTAACTCCTGGGCTCAAAGGTGTACTTCATGTGGCCTGTGAGGTTCTCCCCACTCCTTCCTTACAGTTTGCCCATTCCCCCAGGGCTTTCTTCTTCTCTTTCTGGACAAAGGGCTTCCTTCTCTTTATTTTGTAAATGTGACCTTTCCTGGCTACTTCCAGTTCCCTTGTCTTATGGAAATATACCTGTTGCTGCCTCCCTGTCTTATGGAAATGTAACTGCACCTGGCTTCCTTGTGCTATGGAGATGTACCTTCTCCAGGTCTGTGGCTCTGTGTTTTTTCCCATGGGCCCCAATTCTAAAAAATCCCTAACCTGCCTATGTTCCCCCCAAATTCCTGCTTCACTAGGGAAAGCTTGCATAGTCTGTAATATTGTTAACAGAAAAAACAAAACAAAAAACATTGAAAACTGTAAAGAATTTTTGTGAGTTTATTTGAGCCAAACTGTCTACATATGCTGGGAAGCAGAACCTCAATGGATTGAGATAATGCTCCGAAGACTGGCGGTTTACCTTTCTCTATTTATACATTGCCATCAAAGTGTAAGGTCCCAAGACCCCCGGTGAGTCCGACGGAGTGGGCGATGACCCCAAGTCAAACGCCGAGACCGAAACTTGATGCAAAAAGAATGAGGATTTATTACAAGCGCAGCGCAGGGGCTCTCAGGCAGACAGCAACCCGAGGGAAGTGCTGGCTGACTGGAGCGCCGAGCAACTGCAGAACATGAGTTTATAAAGGCAAAAATCACACATGGGAGGGGTTACACATGGAGGGAGAGGAAGGGAACAAAGAAATTCCAAGAAGGGGAGCTGGGCTCATTAATTACATGTTTGTTTTATGACAGGGTCTATGCTTACTCAACAGTCCCATCTGGTAATCTTGTAAGCCCCTTTGCCCCCCCCCCCCTTCCCATTCCTCTGGGTAAGTCCTCAGGGTAGGGAGTTTCTGGGGACTGATTTCATTCATGCCTAATCTTCAACCTTAAAGAACTGACTTCATTCCTGTCTAATCTTTAACCATAAAGGTCACATCCTGGAACAGGCAGTGGGGGAGGCCACTTCCTCAATCTTGGGGCCCTTACAAAAGGAGGGACATAGGAGGGGTACATGAAATTCATTGGTGATGGAGTAAGGAGGCGGGAGAAAAGCAAAGCAGTGGGAAACCCCTGGGATTGGATAAAAAGTAAAATGATGAACTAGTACTTAGGTGAGTGCAGGAACAACTAACATGATAAAGAAGGAATTTGAGGCATCTGTCCTGGCACCCACCACAGTTGGTTGTGCCCCAGGGAAGTTAAAAGTTACTTCCAGAAAAAGGGAAGTTACAAGGTGCCCAGATATCTCATAGACATGTTATCTTAGAGGAAAAAGGCAAATGGGCTCAGTAAAGATCAAAGTTGATCTTTGGGAAAATATCGGCTTAGAAAATGACTGCCCACTATAACCTACTTGTAGTAAGATATTTAATTTTCAAACCATCCTTTGTGGTTACTTTAGGTCTCTGAGTTTGCAAGACTGACACGCAGGCCTTCCCTGAGCTTGTCAGCTTTGCATGTGGCTCTTTTCTTTCATAATATCAAGGGAAGATGCTTTTAAGATATGGAGTATTCAGAGACAGAAAGATATTTGGTAATGAATATTTTGATGTGTGAAAGGACTGATATAAGAACTTAACGGAGGAATTCTGTGGGACATTCTATGGCAAAAGAAGGAAGCTCTATCTACAAAGTCAGTTTCTGAACAGAGTAGTTGTAGTCAACATTGGCAATTTTATTTTAAAACTAGAGGCCTGGTGTACCAAATTCATGCATGGGGTGGGGGAGGGGAGGTTGTCCCTCAACCCAACCTGCACCCTCTCCAATCTGAGACCCCTCAGGGGATGTTCCACTGCTGGGTCTAAACAGGCAGTTGGACGTCCCTCTCACAATCCTGGACTGCTGGCTCCCAACTGCTTGCCTGCCTGCCTGATTGGCCCTAACTACCTCTGCCTGCCACCATGATCACCCTCTAACCACTCCCCTGCTAGCCTGATTGATACCTAATTGCTCTCCCACCAGTCCTATCATCCCCAATTGCCCTACCCTGACAGCCCAGTCACCCCCAAATGCCCTCTCCAGCATATTCCCTCTTTATTAGATAGGGTTTTTTTCTTTAATATATTGGACAGCCCTAACTGGTTTGGATCAGTGGATGGAGCAATGACCTGCAGTCTCAAGGGTCCCAGGTTCGATTTCAGACAAGGTCATGTACCTTGGTTGGGGGCACATACCCAGTGGGGACTGTGCAGAAGGCAGCTGATTGATGTTTCTCTCTTATAGATGTTTCTAGCTCTCTATCCCTTTCCCTTCCTCTCTGTAAAACATCAATAATATATTAGAAACATTTAAGATTCCTCCATATCTGCCTGGCTGATGTGACTCATTGGCTGAGAACCCAGGCGGGGCCAGGAAGGGATCTCTGTGTAGGTTCGAGCGCCTCTGCCAGCCTGAGAACCCAGGCTGCGGGTGTGGACCCAAACTGCAGCTAGGTGTTGGAACATTCCCAAGTGGCTGCTGGTGGGGCAGAACGTTCCCAGCTGCTTGGTGCCTGCACTCATGGGCTGTGAGTGGCCAGGGGGCATTCTGGGATCTATGGTCCTACAGGCTAGGGCAACCTGGATCTGGAGGATATTCCTGTTGCCTAGGAAACCCAAGTTTCACTCCTCTTCTCTGTGGCCATAGCCATCTTGGTGGGGTTTATTTGCATACTGGCTCTGATTGTCTGGTGGGCATGACTGGTGGCATGACTTGTGAATGTAGCGGAGTGATAATTAATTTGCATATTACTCTTTTATTAGGTAGTATGGTTTGCTTGTTTGTTGAATATTCTCTGTTTCTTTATCTCACGTTCCTTTGTTCCTTTAACTTTTTAAAATAAAGAACACACATATAACCACACAGAAAAATAGAGACAGAGACAACCAAAGAGAGAAGATTCTAATATTATAAAATATCCAGTAAATGCAAATGATCCATCTATATCCTTCAAACAAGCAGAGTCTGTGTTGTTCAGCTAGCTCTGTGGTTGGCAAACTGTGGCTCATAAGCCACAAATGGTTCTTTGGCCCCTTGAGTGTGGCTCTTCCACAAAATACCACGACCTGGGCAAGTATATTTTGAAGAAGTGGCATTAGAAGAAGTTTAAGTTTTAAAAAATTGGCTCTGAAAAGAAATGTCAGTCGTTGTACTGTTGATATTTGGCTCTGTGGACTAATGAGTTTGACAACCACGGAGCTAGCTGACACATGGGACACCTTATGAGCTAGTGTCTCAGTCCCCAAAACTTCGCAAGCAGAAAGCATATTTTATAAAACTGAGGTCAAACAACAGCATGGTTAACCTAGCAGGAGGGTTAGGTAGAAATCACTTTTTAAAAAATGCCTCCATGGCAAACTGTTAAATGTATGTTGAAAATGATTGAAAAATGCAATATCTGTGGATGTGGCTCTGAGTGTTTTACTCAACATAGTTTGTCATCATCAACCACATTCAAACATTTTGTGGAGTGCTTGGTGTGTCTCTGGAATTATGACTGTCAGCACACATTTATATTGATCAGGACATATTTTAATTATAAGTAGCAGACCTAAAATTACAGTCAATTCTTTATAGTTTCCTCCAGGTCAGTAGAGTGGCACTAATATTTAGTAATTAAAGGCTGAGTAAACTTGCATTGTTAGAAATCTTTTGGTTTTATGGAGGTTTCTTTTATACTTAGTAAAGTCTATTTGGGTTAAATGTTATACTGTAAATCAGAAGATGCATTAATCAATAAGCCAAATATATTTGGAGTCCTATTTTGTTAGTGTTAGTGGGCCCAGAGGAAAATCTTGCTTCTCAAATTCTGGGGCCCAATATGGTGCAAGTCTCCCAAATTTATACATTTTTTGGTCTTTGTTTTCCAAATTTGGAATGAGACTTCTGGGCCTTCTGAGAAAAACTCTTGTGTGCTGGGACAGGCCGTGAAACCACATCTCAAGGCCTGACCTGACACCAGCTCTGACAACTCTGTCTGGGGCATAGTTTATTGCCTCTCTGTAAGGGGGAGTAGTCTTTTCCCCCCTATTATTTTAGCATGCAAATGTTGACAGAGCCAGAATAGATTTTACCCAAGATAGAGGTTACTATGCTTCATAGGCATTTTCTCTACTAAAAAGTGGCATAATTTTCTCTTGGTACATAATTCCAATTCCTCCAATTGGGTATCTTTTATAAAGGCAATAGAATATTAGTCCCTAGCAGTGTTTCCCAAAGTGTGGTATGTGTACTCCCAGGGATACAGGAAGAGTTTGGTGGGGGTACGCACTGCACCATGTTTAGTTGCGCCTAATTCTACATTCTCATGCGTCAAGTCAAGACAGTCTTGTGAGGTGTGAGATGGTCTGGTGTGCAAATAAATGCTATTTATAATATGATTTTTATTTATATTTTATTATGAATAATTTTATTTTTCATTTATTATTATTTTGTATATGTACAAAAAATAAATATTTTATTGTTATTAAAATACATCCATTTTTTTGACGAGGGTTACTCAGCATTACAAAAATTATAGAAGTACACATATGTCAAATGTTTGGGAAACACTGGGTTAGAGGAAGATGGTGGTCTATAATCCACAGAGAATTCCAGTGTTTATTTTATGACTGTTTGTTTGTTTGTTTGTTTGTTTGTTTTTAGGAAATCATTCTGCAGACAGGAAACCTGCCATGCACCAATGTCAACTTGAGTTTTTCTTTCCATTTGGGAGTTTTTGGGTGATGTTTCTTAGATAAGAAAATTGGATGGGAGCCAAGGAGAAAGGCTCCTTATCAGATCTGAAGGGCCAGATGTAGGAGGAGTGGGGACAGCCTGTGGACAAGGCGGCCAGCTTTTCTCTTGTATGTGCATTGTTGGTCATACGGGCATCACGTCTGAGATGTGTCTTCTTGCCCCATTGTGTCATAGGTATCATTATTTGCTCACCTTCATTTATTTGTTTATTTTGGAGTTGTCAAGTGCATTTTGTTTATGAAGACTTTATTGAATCTTCTTTGGCTTATTTTAGAAGACTCAAGAGACTTTATTTTATTTATTTTTTGCCTTTTGTCAGAAGCTTTATTCTGCAATTCCTTTTCTTGAACTATATTTGAACTTTTCAAAAGCTGCCACTAATCTAGTAGAATTTAAAAGTAAAATGTAAAGGATCCAAAATTGTTTAAGATTAGATTCAGCTGTATGTCATGGAGATCAGACCATGGAACTACATAAAATAAGGCTTATTGTTTCTCCTGTAACAAGAAGTGCAGCCATGCATGATCTAGGATGTGCATTGGGGATACAACGTCTGCAATCCTCAGACTCCTTCGCCCTTCTCTGTGATTCTAGCATGTGGATTGACCCTCACGATCACCTTATAGCACCAAAATGGCACAGCTACTTTCCATCTTATTTCTGCCACTCATTCTGGAGGAGCAATAAAGAAATCACAAGAAATAAGGAATGGTCTTATATCGGTAAAACTGTCTTTTCCCAGAAATTCTTCCCACCTATCTCACTAGAGAGGCTGAGGATTCATGATTTATGATGAACATAATGCCATTCCAATCAAAACCAGAGTTCTTTTCATAAGGAAAGGATCTGTATTATAAAACAATATGGCCAGTATATTTTATATGAACATCTCTCCAAAAAAAGCGTTCTGTTTAAGGTTTACAGTTATTAGATAAAGTGATGTTTCATAAGAGTACAGGAAGAAATAAATAAAAATAAATAAGAGGGTCTGATTATATTACATTAGGTTATACAATATTTTATTGGCCAACCAATTAGATTTAACCCATCAAAAGTATATGATCACATAGTGATATTTTTATTAGCCATATTTGTGGCATATTACTTTTTTGGCATATTACTTTTTAATAACATGTTTTGGTTTCTAGCTTGAGGGACTTTCCAGCTTAAACTTCATTCTTTTGTTCTTGCATGGAATTTCCTCTGATTTTTTACTCATTTCCTTGAGTTTTCAGTAGTGGCATTCAAATTGTAGAAGCCCGATTATCTGACTTAACTGGGTCTGTTGTTCAAAAGAATTCTTTAAAAATGTTTTTCCTTTTTATTGATTTTATTAGTGTGGTACTGGTTAACAAATTTATACAGGTTTCAGATGAGCAATTCTATAATCATAAACATTATGCATGATTTCCATAATTTTTAAAAATTGTTTATTGTATCCATAATAATAGAAGTGTAACATGCTGATTAGACCAGATGTCCTTCCAGATCACCTTCTGGATGAAGCCGGGCTGCGATGGAAGCTCAGGTCCCTGGTGCCTGGCCAGAGGGAAACCCGGGTTCAGGTGACAGAGGGAAGCTAGTGTCAGCAGTCAGGGGAAGGAAGACCTACTCTTGCATGAATTTTAGTTCACCAGGCCTCTACTTTATATGTAACTATAAATGTACACTTCAGTTGTCTTTAATACTCTTATAATATTATGCAACATAACCACTATCCATTTCCTGAACTTTTTCTAGAAATATTTTCATTATTCCAAATAGAAAATCTGTACCTTTTACAAAATAATTCCACACTACCTATCTCCTCAATTAGCATGAAGTTTTCAAAGTTCATCCATGTTGTAGCACGTATCAGAATATTATTCCTTTTAAAGTTCAATAATATTCCATTGTATGTACACACCACATTTTGTCTATTCATTCCTGTTGATGGACATTTTCAATGTTTCTGCCTTTTAAGTATCTTGCAAGTATCTTATTAAGCCCTTCCTTCAATTATTTTGGGTATATACCTAAAAGATGAATTAGCAGATTGTAATTCTCTGATTAACTTTTTTAAATTGAGTTTTTACAGAGAGAAAGGAAGAAGGATAGTTATAAACATAGATGAGAGAGAAACATTGATCAGCTGCCTTCTGCATACGCCCCATCGGGGATGTGCCTGCAACCAAGGTACATGCCCTTGACTGGAATCGAACCTGGGACCCTTCAGTCCATAGGCCAATGCTCTATCCACTGAGTCAAACCAGTTAGGGCTAAACTTCTTAATCTTGATAACTATTTGAAATGAGTTCTGGTTGCTACTTCTAAGACATCAGAACATATTTTCTCACAAAATGTAAATGCCAAACCATACTTGCTGATGCAGTTTATACATTTGGTTGTGTGCTGATAGTAATTTGCTATGAGGTATTCTAGCCACTCTCAGTTTCTGTGATGACCTCACTGCCAGCCAGTAAAAGTCAGATAGCAGCTAGTCCCAGTCTGCACACTAGAATTGGAGTACTGTTTTACAGAATATTTAAATAATTTAAATTCCTGATTATAGTAACAAGTAAAACTGGACTAACTCGATGAGGAAACAAGCAATTTTCAACTTGTGAATGTAGGAGGAATCTCAGATTCTGTCTCTTGATGGAAGAAGAGGCAATGTGGAACTACTTTCATTTACCAGAATACACACTCCAGAGACAATTATTTATATTTCTTCTGGAGGCAAAATAGATGTAACCTTCACAAGATTTTCATCTTATTGTTGAGTCAGACTCAAAATCTAAGGTCTCATCATCTAAAGTCCAGTGTGGATGAGGGTTCTATGGTTCATATGAACTAAAGGGAAGTAAATTGTCTTCCATATACCCAAGGTAGACATGATGTCACAGGAACAGAATAACTATAATTACTCTTCCCATGTAAGAAGTGGAGAATGAAAGGTACATATAAGTCCTCTTCTATAACAATTATAAAAATCTAACAGGACATGTTAATAGGGCTTTACTGACCTGGGGGGTAGGAAGCCTTGCGTTACTTGGACCCACTCTGCTCCCCACAGTAGTCCCCTACCACTGTTCTCCTCAGCTCTTCTTAGTTCTAACCTCTGAGCTGCCCTTTCTTTTCCATGGGGAATCAGGTCCTTGAAGCCAAAATAACAATGAGAATGTAAATCACTGGGAACTTACAAAGAAAAGCATGAGGGCAGCAGGCCTGACCTGTTCGCTAGGTCACAATTTACCCTTCACAGTAACCAGTGAGATATCTTCTAAATCAAAAACACTTTGTAATGTAGGTTCAATAAGATCCTGGGTTAAATACAATGATATCTATATGGTATCAAGCAAAATCACTTTGAAACTGTCAAAAGTATTAGTATTAATTCTTCATTGATTGCTCTTTACACAATACTAGAGGTCTGATGCACAAAATTCGTGCAAGGGGCTCAGCCTTCTCAGCCCAGCTTCATCTGGAAGTTGTCTGGACGGTTGTTTATTCTGCTGTTTGGTCTAATTAGCATATGAGCTCTTTATTATATAGGATTATGCTGAATTATTTATTAAAAATCAGTGTGACATATTTCTTTTCTCACTCTAATTAATTTCGATTTGTTTAAACTATCTATTCCCTCATTGTATACTGCAGAACTGATTTAGTGAAAAATCAATTACCTACCTTTGGTGAGGTGGCAGCTTTGTCTCTCTCTCTTTAGTGCTGTAAGTCACTATGCTATCCTTTTCTCTCAGTGAAATATCTGTGAGAAAATGTCATGTTTAACAAACATACATTGTATGAAGGATTTTAGTCAGAAGTTAAGCCACTGCTTATTTTAAGAGATCATAACTATGAGATTGTGACGTTTTATATCTAATCTAATACCGGCCTATCTATATATAGCAACAGGCATGGGAGAATACGCAGGGTTTTTTGTTGTTGTTGTTTTTTTACAGTTCTTTTGGGGCAGGGTAAAAAGAAAATAATAACTCAGATTTTCATAGTCTCAGATTCTGGAGATAAAGGTTATTGTATCTAGCTAGTTTATGGCGAGGGTTCCCCAATGACTTGTCCGTTACTTCTCAACACACCACTGCCTTCTCTTGCCCACCAGAAAAAGAGTAGGTTTCAGTATGTTTTGCATTTTTACTAGCTCCCCAATAATTAGTGAATTAAAAGCAAAACTGGTTTTATCTTCAAAGGCAGCTCAGCACTCAGTTAAATTAGATGTAATTTAGTATCTAGTTCCTATTGACATAAAGATGTTAAGCTGTTGTATTGGTAGATTGTATGAAGCCTGTGCCCGGTCAGGACTGCTTGGTCAGGACTATTACATACAGTTTCAGTCTCTTATTCTCAATTAAGAGAAGAATCTGCCGTCAAATGCTATCTAAAAGTAGCTTAGGTTTTAGGGGGTAGCCGATACTGAGAGTGTGCACACTGCAGCCTAACAAGTTGCCCTGCTGAAAGACATGCTCATTACCTGTGCAGAAATAGGTCTCACTCAATTAATAGAGAAGCTGAAAAAAAGTGAAGTGCTGGTTCCCATCAGAAAACTGACGCTCGCAAATATTAATTCACACCTATTACCTCGAGTGAATTGACCGGTAGACAGATCCAGGTGTGCCTCTGTTCCCTGCTTGAAGCAATTTAAATGGATTGCACTGCCCTTAAGCAGTTGGGGTTAAATTGACCCATTGAAAACCATTTTAGCTTTCTTTTTTTTTCTCTTTTCAATTTGTGAAATCTGCGCATTTTTGAAAATAAAATAGAGTACTTTTTCCCACAAGATTTTAAAATATGAGAATTGAAGGGTATTTATGCAGTCATTTTGTTGAAAGGAAATGAAATTCAATAATTACAATGATGTCTCCATGGGATCTGATTTGATTACTTCAGAGTTTTAAAATTTGGGGCAATAAATTAATTTGCATTTATCTTCAGGATAGTCTGCCCTAATGCAGTAAAATCTAGGTAACAAATATGCTAGCTAAGGTTATTTATTTCTTGCTTTGTTATTAGAGGACTGTTTCATTATTACTGTAAAACACGATGATATTTGATCATATCTGTGTGGAATGGAGTAAAAGATAACATGGCATTAGAATAGGAAGAGAAATAAGAGATTCAGGGAAGGACCAAGAATTGAGAAAAGAAATAATCAAAATAAATGTCAAAAAATGAAGTGATTTACTATATTGTTACTGATAAAAGTTCTATTTTATTTCTGACCCTATGCTAATTACTTGCTTAATTAAAAATACCATATTGATCATATAATATTAGTACTCTCTTGAGTATCCTATGGTAAATGAGGATGGATGTGTAACTTTTAATATCTGACATCACATTGGTTAAAAGTATTTTAGAAGCTGGCATATTCAATTAAACTGGTCATATTTATAAAGGAAGATGATTGCTATAACTATGCTTGGTAATATATAACTTTATATATATATCATATAGTTGTATGTATAAATATATACAGGTACATATATGTTATTATAACTTGTTATAACTATTGAGCTATTTGCCTCAAATTAATAAAAAGTTTTATTGAAGTATAATTTACACACATTAAAATGCACACATATTTCCAGTTCAACAAATATTAATTAATAAATGTATAAACCTGTGTACAGATTACCAAAATAAAATATAAAATATTTCTATGACCCCTTAAGATTCTGTGTTCCTTTATTAGTCTATTTCAATTATCCATTCCTTGACACAGTTATAATATGCTTTTGTAAGTACAGAATAGAATTGCTCACATGATTTGAATATTTACTTATTGTATTGGAATTCATTCATTTTATTTTTTTAATACATATTTTTTCATTTCAGAGAGGAAGGAGAGGGAGAGAGAGATAGAAACATCAATAATTAGTGAGAATCAAGGATCAAGCCTGCAACCCAGGCATATGCCATGACCTGTGACTTCTTGGTTCATAGATCAACACTCAACCACTGAGCCACGATGGCTGGACACAGAATTTATTCACTCTAATTGCTGTGTAGAATCCATCATATGGATATAATTTATTTACCCATTCACCTATTGATGGGTATTTGGGTTCTTTCCAATTTTCACTATAATGGATAAAGTTTCTATAAATACACACATAGAAGTCTCCATATAATCATATGTTTTCATTCCTAAGAATAAAATGACTGGGTTATAGTGGTCAGTGTATTTTTACATTTATCATAAAATGCTAAGGATTTTTCAAAAGTGGTTGTGCAGTATTACAATCCTAGTGTAGGAGATTTTTAGTAGCTCTGCATTCTCATTACCCCTTTAGTATTGCCAGTCTTTTTCATATTAACCATTAACCATTAAGTGGTATTTCATTGTGGCTT
Source organism: Vespertilio murinus (assembly GCA_963924515.1). Lineage (NCBI taxonomy): Eukaryota > Metazoa > Chordata > Mammalia > Chiroptera > Vespertilionidae > Vespertilio > Vespertilio murinus. Next base: position 100,840,100 of record OZ004709.1, read on the forward strand.
TAACATAAGTTCTCTGATGACTAATGATGTTAAACATCTTTGCATGTTCAATTTGGGAAAATTTTATCTTATTTTGTGAAGTATCTGTTGTATCTTTTGTCAATATTTTAATTGGGGTTCTTGTTTTCTTACTGATATGCATTACAAATATATTTTCCCAATATGATACTTGACTTTTCATTTTCTTAAAGGTGTTTTCAAAAAGAAAAAAAAAAATTAATAAAGTTCTTTTCACCTACTTAATTTTTTTTTCTATGTCCTTTTCTACCTTTTTTTCCCCCACTTATGGTTCCTACCTTGATGTCACATCTAAGAAATCTCTGCCTATCCCAATATAAAAAATGTCATTTTGATTTTATTATAAAAGCTTTTATATCTAAAAGGCGTAGCTTTTACTGTAGGTCTGGGATGCATTTCAGTGTAGTGTTTGTAGTGGACATGAGGCCAGCGTTGCGATTCATTTTTCTTTCTATTCCTATTTAGTTTGTGTTCCACATTTTGTTTAAAAAAACTATTCATTCTCCATTGAATCACATTGACAGCTTTTTTGAAAATGAATTGACCTTGGAATGTGATTATTGTGATTTTGTTGCACTAATTTAAAGGCCTATTCTTAAGCCAATATCACAGTGTTGTGATTAGTAAATCTTGAAATCTGTCAGTGTGTATTTTGTAACATTTTTTACCTTAGTCAAAATTGTTTCTCTATTCTAGGTTCTTTGCATGTTTATATACATTATAGAATCAGCTTATTAATTTTTATGAAAATATATCTAGATGAATCTGTTTAGAATTGGCATGGTAACTACATATATTCTTCCATCCCATGAATATAATATACCTATTGATTTACTTATTTTAAATCATTTGTCAGTCATTGTTTTTAGTTTTATTGTGCATCTTATACCTCTTTTGCCACATTTATCCCTTCAATGATATTTATATATTTTTATCTATAGTACACACTGTGATCTTGATAAATATACTTATTTTAATAACTTTATTATTTGGGGGTAAATTTATTAGAATTTTTATATGTTCAGCAAATGGAGACAACATTATTTCCTCCTTTCCAACCTTCAGATTGTTATTTCTTTCTCTTGGCCATTGCCCTGACTAAGATATACTGCAAAATTTTGAATAGAAGTGGTGGGAGCCAAAGACATTTTCACTTGTTCCCACTCTTAGGGAGGAAATATAGGGGGGCTTGGCAAAGTAGGTTTACAGTTGTGAATATGTGAAGCAGAGTTAATTCTTCTATTATTTATTAATTATTATATCATTTATTTGTATTACAAATGTAAACTTACTTTTGCCCATCCCCGTATTCAGGCTTTTGCCATTATGATATTAACTGAAGAATTTTCATAGATGTTTTTTATCAGCTTGAGAAGGTTTATTTCCATTTCTTAATTTGATGTAAATTTTATCATCAAATGTTTCAAATTTATCAATTGAATTTTTTGTAAAATGCTCACCAATTCAGATGATCATATTTTTATCCTTTATTCAGCTAATAAGTACATATTTTTTTAATGTTAAGGTGCTTTTCATTACTGGAATAAATGTTATTTGTTCATAGAACATTTAAATGGATATATTATCCTTTCAAATATTGTTGGCTCTAATTTACTAACATTTTCAAAAAGATCTTGTGTTTATGTTTGTGGAAGTTATAAATTGGTAGTTTTATTTGCTTGTAATGTCTTTGTTTGGTTTTGGTATCAAGATAATGCTTGCCTCATAAAAGGATTTGGCCCAGTGGTATGGCTCAGTGGTTGAACATCAACCCATGAACCAAGAGGTCACTGGTTTGATTCTTGGTCAGGGCACATGATCAGGTTGTGGGCTTGAACCCCTGTGTGGGATATGCAGGAGGCAGCCAATTGATGATATTTCTCTCTCATCAATGTTTCTACCTCTCTATCCCTCTCTCTTCCTCTCTCTCTAAAAATCAATAAATCATATTTTTTTAAAAAATGACTTGGAAAGTTTTCTTAGTAAGTATTTAATATCAGTAGCATTTATATTATCTTTAGAAGCAAAGGTGAAGTTTCTGGTTCAGAATCAAACTATTTTCACTTACAACAGAGGATTAGGCCTACATGTTCCAAAAGGGAATTTTTGCACTACAAGAGAGGAACTCTGAAATTTTGGACCTGGGAGTTTATATACACTACACACTTTCCAGTTGCTTATCTGCTCCTCCTAAGAAAACTAGAGAAACCTAATCTCCATGAGGAAAACAAGTCTCTGGGAAATGAATAAGAATAGTTTACAATCTTTGGAATGTCAATGATAGTTCAGAAACTGGGTCTCATTCTTCCCTGGTACAGTGACACTTAACTTTTAGGTTTAATATCCTTAGACTGTGAAGAGAGAATGTTTCAGGGAACACAAAAAAAATGTCTCTCTTTACATTTTTTTGTCAATTTCCATAGTTCAGGGGGCTGGGACCCTTCACTAACAAACTCAGGATAGACTGTCTTCCAAATTCTCCGGCTCCATTTTTTGAAAGAATTTTAGTATGATTTTTTTCCCCTTATACATGGGGTACAAGTTGTCATTGAAGCTGAAGGCTTGGTATTTTATTTGTACAATGTTTTAAGTGAAATATTTCTGTTTCAAGTCATTAGATATATGCTTTCTTATATTTTTCTCATTTACATGGCATAGAGTTTACCTGTTTAATGTGTGCAATTTAATGGTTTTTACCAAATTTATATAGTATTCAACCGACACCACAATATAATTTTGTAACATTTTCATTGTATTTCAAAAAATCTTGTACTTTTTAGCAAGTCACTCCTCATTTCTTTCTTCTACATCTAGCCTTAGGTTCCCACTAAACTATTTACTCTATGTCTAGATTTGTCTACATTGGACATTTCATTTAAATATGATATATTTGGTATTTTGTTACTGTTTTTATTTAGCATAATGTTTTTAAAATTCATCCATGTCAGAGCATGCATCAGAATGCAAAATACTTTTAAATCATATAACACATTTCATTTATACATTCCTCTGTTGGACAATGGGTTGCTTCAACTTTTTTGGCTATATATATATATATATATATATATATATATATAGTCTAAGTGATTGTTCAACAATTAGACTGACTGGTAGATATGATGCACAATTACTACCAGGAGGCAGACGCTCAACACAGGAGCAGCCGAGCTGCGGTGACTTGGCAGCTGCAGTTCTCTGGTGACAACCCCTGGAATCAGAGAGGAGGAGCCTGATTCCAGGGTATGTCATTCAAGAACTGCCCTCCCGCAATTCAGGACTCCTCAGGGATGTTGGAGAGGTACTTTAGGTCGGATCCCCACATGCCAGGCCAAGGGACCCCACCTGCCAGAAGGACCCTGCTCGCTCTGCAAATGCTGCCCAAGTGCAGCCAGCCTGGGGGCGGGCCTCAGGAGGTTGGCTCCAGGACCTGTCTGGCCCATCTTGCCCAGTCTCACCCTGTCAGCCACCTTCTAAGTAATTACCCTTCAATATGCATGAATCTGTGCACTGGGGCACTAGTTGTAACTAATGCTGCTGTGACATTCATATACTCATTTTTATGAAAATATATTTTAATTTCTCATAAGTAGATATGTAGGTGTGACATTGCTGTGTAATTATTAAAAATTTTTGTTTAACTTTTTGAAGAACTGCCAAACAGTTTTCTAAAGCGATAGCATCATTTCACATTTCCAAGAACAATGTATAGGGCCCCATTTTCTTCATATATTTACCAATTCATGCTATTGACTGTCTTTTTTTATTATTATATTCACGATAGTGGGTATGAAGTGATAATTTATTGTGGTTTGGTTTGCACAGTCAGCCTAGGTAATGAAAGTATTCTACATCACAAAATAATATTTATGCCTGGCTGGCATCACTCAATGGTTGAGTTTTGACCTATAAACCAGGAGGTCACAGTTTGATTTTAGGTCAGGGCACATGCCCAGGTTGTGGGCTCGATCCCCAGTATGGGACATGCAAGAGAGTTTCTATCTCTCCCTCTCCCTTCCTCTCTAAAATTAAATATATATATTTAATTTTATTTTAAATAATATTATTTTAAATATATATATATATATATATATACATATATATATATATTTAAAATAATATTTATAATATAAGGTTTTACATTTAGGTCTTTAATCTATCTGAAATTAATTTGTGGTGTATGGTGTGAAGTATGGCTTAAGATTCTTTTTTTTCCTCTCATATGTACAACTAATTGTTCCAGAACAATTTATTCAAAATAATTTCCTGCCTCATTTTACTATTTTGAAACCTTGTTGAAAATAAATGAAGTTCATGTATTGTGTATGTCTTTTTAATCCTTTGTTCTTTTAAATTTATATATTTGTCTATTTTTATGCTTATGGCAATACTACATTTGTTTGATTAATGTAGCACAATAGTAAATCTTGGAATAACATAGTGTATGACTTTTTTTGTGTGTGTTTCTTTTCAAGATTGCTTTAGCTGCTCTAGGCCCTTTGCTTTTTCCACATGAAAAATTACTTGTATTTATCCATTAGAGAGAATTTATCTTGTAATTAATTTTTTAAATTTATTTTATTGATTTTTACAGAGAGAAAGGGGGAGAGAGAGATGGAGTTAGAAACATCAATGAGAGAGAAACATCAATCATCTGCCTCCTGCACACCCCCTACTGGGGATATGCCTGCAACCAGGTTTCCTTTGACCTGAATGGAACCTTGGACCCTTGAGTCCACAGGCTGATGCTCTATCCAATGAATCAAACCTGTTAGGGATTGAAATGATTTTTTTTTATCCACAACTGAGGATATGTTTATTGACGAGAGAGAGAGAGAGAGAGAGAGAGAGAGAGAGAGAGAGAGAGAGAGAGAGAGACTCTCATATGTATCCCAACTGGGGATCAAACCAAACTTTTGGTGTACAGAATGCCATTTCAACCAACTGAGCCACATGGCCAGAGTTATTGAAATAATATTTGAGTATTGTAATCCAATACAGTATACTCATCTGTTGGCATTTTAGGATTCCTGTATTTAATTATTGATTAGTCAAGTAGCGGTTAATAAATCTAAATTTCCTTGTTTTTTTCCCCCCTCAATTGTTTTTGTATTTTTATTTGATTAATTTCCACTACTATCTCTTTACTTTCCGTCATTCTGCCTACTTTGCTTTTATTTTTTTAATTTGCTCTTCTTTTTCTGTATCTTAAGGCAGAAGTTTAGGTCATCATACTAAACCATTATTCTTTTTCTAATAAAAATATTGTATTAGTTTTCTAGTGCTGCCATAGAAAATTACCACAAACTGGGCAGTTTAAACAACATAAATTTTTGTTTCTCAGTTAGTTTCAGAGTCTAGAAGTCTGAGATCAAAGTGTTGGAAAAATTGGTTCTTTTTGAGAGAATCTCTTCCAGGTATCTCAGTGTCTGGTGGCTTGTTGGCAATCTTTGGCATTTCTTGGCTTGTACACACATTATACCAATCTCCACTGTTGTCTTCATATAGCATTCTTCCTGTGTATGTACTTATGCCCCAAATTCCATTTTTTATAAGGACATCCTCACTGAAGGATATTTTTTCCCCATTGATTTTTAGAGAGAATAAAAGGGAAGGATGGAGAGGGTGATAAATGGGGAAAGAGAGAGAGAGATTGGTTGCCTCAACTGGGGCCAGGGATTGATCCTGCAACCCAGGTACATGCACTTTACCTGGAATCAGGCCCTCAACCCTTCATGTACAGGCTGACACTCTAACCACTGAGCATAATGGCCACAGTATTTGAAATATGTTCTAATTTCTAGTGTTATGTCTTCACTAACCCATGGATTTAAAAATTTAGATGTTAAATTTGTAAATTATTTTAATTTTCTTTATTTAGGTCTAATTAGCACATGATACTGTGCAGATGTTGAATGTGTAAAATTTGATTGTTAAGTTTTAAATATGTACACATGGGTAAATCTTTACTAAACTAAAGATAATGAAAATATCTATCAATCCCCTTTGTAGTGCCTTCCTCTCCTCTAATCAGCATGCTAACAGTGACCTACTTTCTGAAACTACAAATTAGTTTGTATTTCCTAGAATTTTATATGAACTTTACCATCCAGAATGCATGGTGTTGCCTCTTGTCCAGCTTCTCTCCTTCACCATAATTACTTTGAGATTCATCTATATGACAGCGTGGATAACAGCAAATTCTATTTTATTATTGACTGGTTGCTCCACTCACCTGTGGATATAAATTCAGATTGCTTCTAGTTTTGGGTTATTAAAAATAAAGATGCCATTTTTGCATAAATGTTATATGGGCATATACCTTTATATATCTTGTATAAATATCTTGAAGCAGAATGACTAGAACATATGGTACATCACAACTATATGCTAGGTGTATATTGAAATTTACAGAACAGACCAAACTGGTTTCCATAATGTTTGTGCAACTGATATTCCAACTAGTGGTGTTGGTATGAGAATTACAATTACTTCACGTCTTGCCAGCATATGGTATGATCAGACCACCAGAATGATAGTTGTAGTGGCCACTTTTTGGCTTTAATCTGTATTTTCCTAATGACTAATCATGATTTTTGTTGCTTATTTGAAATCTATATGTATTCTTTGATCAAGTGACTTACTTATCTCTTGCCCATTTTTAATAAGTTGCTTGTTTTTTAATTATTAAGATTTCAGTGATCTTTATATATTCCGGATACACATTTTTATCAGATGTTTGCAAATAATTTATCTCAGTCTATGACTTGTTTATTCATTTATTTAGTGGTCTTTGAAGAGCATAAATTTTCAATTTTAATGTTACAACATATTTTTTTTCTCTCATGTCATGATTTTTTTGTTGTGGCTAAGAAATCTTTGTTTAACCTTAGGTCACAGATTTAGGAGTAAAAAAGAGAATATTGGATCTTGGCATATCTTCATTTTGTTTGGTTCCTTTTTTACCCTTTGGGGGTTGTTTCTTTGGCTCCTCATTTTTACTCTCTCTTTCTGGCCCTGGGCACCCTGCTTGGAGTTTGAAGACCCCATCAGAACAATGATCTGGAAATCATTAGCTCAGAGGCTTGGTATGCTTTGAGTCTCATACCTTTATTGTCTCTTCTCTGAGTTGTATCTCCTTCTCCCATGGATCTGGCTTTTAAGTTGTCTGCTTCAGATGCTTGGGGTGGTGGGAGCGTGTGCATGGTTCCTCTAGTGTGTGATTTCCTGTGAGGACCCAGAACCCTCTGGCATGCAATTTGTGGCAACTGTGGCACCTTACGTCCTTCTGGCAGTGCACTTGCAGTGCGGTCCTGTGGCCCCTGGCTGGGCTCACTGACTTCCTCCTGGTCACCCCACCAGTGCTCCCCTGTAGCCCGGAGTAAGGTGTGTGCTGGGTTGTGCTGGGTACCCCCTGCAAGACTGTCCCAGGGACCTGGGAGAAGCAGGTAGGGGTTGCTCTGGATAGCACAGTCAGAGCTACCCTGTGGCCTGAGTGGGTCATTCGCCGGGTTACTCCATGTTGCCCTAGCAGCAAGACCTTGGCTCCCAGGTGAAGTTGTGCGGGTTGCATAGACCTCGCTTTCTTGTAGCCCAGAGTGAAACATGTTCTGGGTGCTCCAGTTTGCTCATCCTCGGTGTGGAGTGGACACAGGTTGCCCTGGGTCTCTCATTCCTCACTCTCCTGTCACCTAGAGTGAGGTGCATATTGGGTTACTCTCGGTCACACCGATGAGTACAGATGTACAGGGCTGTACAGATGGCCGGGTTGGATGAGCACAGGTTGCTCTTGATCATACAAGTTGCTCTGGGTCTCACAGTCCCCACTCTCTTGTGGTCTGGAGTGGGGCATGCTCTGGATTGCTCCAGATGGCCTCAGCAGCAAGTCCCAGCGCTCAGTGTGGAGCGGGTACCAGGTGGCTCCGGGTCAGGCTAGCAACAGGGTTACGGGTTCCTGGGTGGGATTATAAAACAAGGTTCCCCTGGTTTATAATCACTGTGGGTCTTAGAGCCAGCTTCTAGGACTCTTAAGTCCTGGCGAGCTGGTGAGGAGGCCTGGTGTGAGAACTCACTTTGGCGGTGCATGCTCCCTGAAGACACTTGGTAGCCTGCCAGGAGCTACTGCTTTACTCACTGCCTGGGCATGATGGTTGTTCCATGTGTGCTATGGCTGGCAAGTGGTGCTCTTTAGGCATCCTCTGCCCTTCCTTATTTTTAAAATATATTTTATTGATTTTCTACAGAAAGGAAGGGAGAGGGATAAAAAGCCAAAAATATCGATGAGAGAGAAACATTGACCAGCTGCCTCCTGCACACCCCCTATGGGGCATGTGCCCGCAACAAATGTACATGCCCTTGACCGGAATCGAACCTAGGACCTTTCAGTCCACAGACCAATGCTGAGCCAAACCGGTTTCGGCTGCCCTTCCTTATTAAAAATTATCACCTCAACTGTGTCTAATTTGCTAATTCAGGGTGGATATTCTCCAATTTAGTTTCTTTTCTGGCCTGGCTCTAGGAGGAGGTGCACAATACTGCTGCCTATTTGCCCACCATTTTCTATTCCTTGATTTGTACCACAGCTCTTTTAAACATTCATTGACTAATAGGCTGCTTCCACATCTAGGCTATTTTAGGTAGTGCTGCAATGAACATAGGGGTGCATGTATTCCCTTGACTCAGTGTTTTGGGTTTCTTTGGATATATTCCCAGATGTTGAATCACTGGGTTATAAGGAAGTTCATTTTTATTTTTTTTGAGTGAACTCCATACTGTTTCCACAATGGTTGCAACCAATATTGTATAAGGGGTCTATTTTTTCCCACATCCTCACCAATACTTTTGTTTGTTGATTTATTGATGATAGCCATACTAAAAGTATGAGGTGATGTCATTTTAATATTCATTTTTCTGATGATTAGTGACATTGAACATGTTTTAATATATTATTGGCCATTTGTATGTTTTCTTTAGAGAAGTGTCTCTTCAAGCCCTGTACCCATTTTTAAATTGGATTGTTTGGGGTTTTTTGGTGTTGAGTTTTATAAGTTCTTTATAAATTTTATTATTTAGCTAAAAATTTAAGGTATGGTGATTCTGTAACTTGTTTGCTGCATAGTTCTCATTTCTCTGGTGCTCAGCCCCATAAATTCCAGTCTCTATAGAAGCACTCAACTCTGATTTCTATCTACTAAACACCATGAGACCATTATATTATGTTTGAATTGCACTCCCTGACACTTCAGTCTAGAAAGTGGCTCTAGGCAATAATCAGAAACAATCATGGATTCGAATTTTTTTCTCCTTTCTTTTCAGCTTTGCCATTTTGCATTCTGTGCTGAAAAACACGTGAAATCCTTTACATCATAATCTTGGTCCAGTTTTATAGTTGTTTACTATAAATTCATGCACAATTAGAGGGAATTAATTAGAGAAAATATTTTAATATTGCTATTTTCCCTTTAAAATAGAAATGTCAGAGATGAAAAAAAAATAGTAAAATGTATATGAAAATCTTCCTCCTGACAGAGTCTGAGGTGCACCATGGGAACCAGAGTCAAGAATCTGCCACCCACATGCGTCTCATTACGGGAACTCGTCTTCTGCTGTGGGCATAGCCATCTTGTGTTACAGAATCCCTGCCTCTGCTGTGGGCACAGCCATCTTTGTCATGATGGTCAATTTGCATATTTCATCTTTATTAGATAGGATGGTTGGGTGATAGCTCATCATGGCTAACAGAAGTCCAAAAGCAAGTTTTAAAACAAATTATTCCGTTTCTGTGTTGAGTCAGGACTCATTTTGCACTTCATGTCCCTTCTATTTCTTTTTTTTTTTTACCACCTTCTTTCAACCTTAATATAGTACCTTTATGGGCCTGATTTTTTCTCCATGTATCTTTTTTTAATTAAATTTTATTGGGGTGACATTGGTCAACATAAACATATAGGTTTCATGTGTGGATTTCTAAGTTACAAAATCTGTATACAGCACCATGTGTCCACCATCCAAAGTCAAGTTTTCTCCTGTCACCTCATATTAGGATTCTCTTCTCCCCCAACTCTTCCCTCCTCCTCCCCCCCGCCCCCCCAAGCAGTCCAATAATGTTAAGAATTAACTAATAATAAAACAAATATATAGGATTTGCACGGAGGTGAAAAACAGAGAGGAGAAATGGGATGGAGTTACTATTAGTCTTAGGATTGTCTTGGTGTGGTGGTAAGAAATTGTAAACTACAAACTTGCTGGAACATTTAATGCTCTTATTTTTTTTTAATTATGGATGTGCATGGAGTTAATGACAGATCACTTTGCCTGGGATGATGTGGGTTTAATTTAACTGGTATTTAATGAGTTTGCACTTAGTATGCAATATCCATCTTGATGTTGCACGATTTCTGTTTTAAGAGTCAGGATACACTTTCTAAGTTCATTTCTCCATTCCCTAAAGCCCAGATGCCAGCAGAGCTTTTTTTCATTTCTTCCACATATAAAAATTACCACCTGTACTCTCTCTAGATATTGCATAGTGGAATTTAATTTCAAAGCTAAGAAATAAATGAAGTATAACCAAATTCAGAATCTCAAGAAAATGTCATTGTGATTAATAATATTAATTTTATGAAAGCAATTCAGAATTATATTCCCAGTGCCAGATATTAATTGAATGAATGAATAAATTCAATTTTAAAAAGGTTGTGAGACAAGAGACAGGAATTGGCAATATGCATAAATTTTTATTCTTATAGATATAAGTAAGTAAAACATAATATAGATATCTGAAATCTGCAATGTAAGAATCTATATAAAATTAATATACATTAAAGATAGCTTTTTATATAAGAGATTTGAATCACTGAACATTATTTATTTCTTGATTACAAATCTATTGGTGCAGTGCAGACAGCAAGGAATATGGTTATTAGTCTGGTAGTTCTATTATTGTTGTGATACCTTTGGGAAATAATGATTTCTTTAGTCTCAGTTTCTTCATCTGAAAAATGTGAAAATTATTATAGATTGAAGGAATATAGCTAAATGATTACTGTATATCCTAAGCATATTGTAGCTGCTTCTAAAATATTACTCAGGATCCCCATCCTTTTCCTCATTGCAATCAATATATAAGTACATTAAGGCAATACTATACTTGCTGATTATAATTATTTTTTATTGCTGTGTGTAAATGCAGATCTCCTCTATGCAGAAAGCTAAGCTTTTGAGACAAAATAGAGGATAAAGGGATGAAGAAAAAGCCAAGAGAGAAAAGTTGCAGTGCCATAGAGATAGGTAAAGTTTAATCCAAAATTTTAGTCATATCTCATGTCCAAATTTTGGCTGAGGGGAAATAAAAAAAGCACTGTAGAGATATAGATATAATTAGTATTTTTTGTGTATGTGGTATTCATTCATTCGATTTACTCAACCATCATTTGGCAATAATTTACCAAGTTTCAGACTCTAGCAAAATACAAACAATACAGAGTAATTGGAAAGAAATAGTTTTTGCCCTCATAAATTTTAGGGTCTAGCAGGAGAGATGTACATAATTCATGAAGAATTTTTCATGCAAAAGAGGAGCTGTGGCAAAGGGGACAAATAATAGGTGAGGACATCTGGGAAATCTGTGAGAAGGAAATATTTCAGTAGACACCTGGAATTAGTAGAGTTTTTAGGTCACAGGGTTGACTTAGAAGCAACATGGGATAGCATTCTAGGAGGATTAATCATCTCTGCAAAGATCTGGAGAAAGGAGAAATCATGGTTTGCCCAGGAACTAAAACAGAGCTAGTATGAATGGAACTCTTTGTCCACAAAAGAGAGGGTGGGCCAGGAGACCTAAGGGGAAGCTGAAAGAAGTCCAGGACTAAATAATATAGGGTGTAACCTGTATGTTCAATACTTTGAATTTTATGAGCAATACTATGAGACCGCTGAAAGCTTTGAATCAGGGCAATGCAACTGATGTGTTTGAAGAAAGCAAAATTCTGCTACTTTGAAGCTGCCTTTTTGAGATATTGATTTTAAGCTGTTTATGAAGAAACAATGTTATCAGTGGAATGGAATTCCTGAGGCCACCGTGGGAGGATGGGTTGCAAGGATAACTTTAATTAAGTTAATTAATATTTTTTAATTATAAAATTAAGATGTTCCATCTCCATCCATTTTGCCATAGAAGGAGTCCAATCTTGTCTACAACAGAATTAAGGCAACTGCCCATAGTTTCTGCTTTATATTAAAGTACAGTACAGAATATGGCTAGTTTAGCTTGTATTCCCAGCTGAAGTCCATTGTGTGTAGGGTTTGCACAGCCATGGGCCAGGAAGCTGCTAAGGCCACATGACTATGGAGAGAGAACAGGCGAGCCGAGGGACCTGTTAGCTAGATAACCCCTGTGTACACCTGTATACACTTGTTTCTGAATCACCTAGCAAGGGTTTTCCTGCTAAGTGTGTTCCACTTTCCTCAACTACCTGTAACTCACCCATTCTCATTTCTGAAGCCTAAGACCTGGTTTCCTATTTCTCCTTTGTCCAAAAATGTTTTATATACCCAAATGTTATCTCACTGTCTCTGGAATTTTCATGAACAGGTATTAAACTTTTATTTTCTCCTGTTAATCTGTGTCTGTTAATTTGGTTATTAGCCCAGCCTGGATGAATTTAGAAGGAGGGAGGAAAAGTATTAGTATGCTTTTAGCCCGTACATGTTGTAAGACAATCTTTATCTGCTTTAATGAGATACGTATGTTTGAAGAGAAAAGGTTTATCCAGAAAAAGCTAGAAAACTGGTTGATTCATGCAAGGCATATGTGTTCACGATTTGCATTAGGGTGGTGGTGGCAGAGCTAAATAATGGACAAATTAGGGAAGTAGTTAAAATTTAGCATCAACAGAGTTTTGGCCAGCAGGCTAATCCTTCTTTGAAAGCTCTCCCAACCACCTATCAACCCCCTTCCTCACCTGGAGAAGTTCTGTATATTCTTTAAGTTTACCATCAAGTGCTGCTGCCTGCATCTTGATGACTTTTCTCCCACAGGAAGAGTTAGTGGATTACTATTATAGAACCTGGCAAATGCAACCTTTAAGACAGCGAACTTCAATCTTAGATTAATGTCATCTGGGGAACTTTTAAACACTACTAATACTTGCCTCCCACTCTAGACCAACTCTATAAAAGTTGGGACAGAGCAAGATTCCTGCTTAAAAGCTCTCCAGGTGGTTCTAACCTGTATTTAGGGATGGGAACCAGCACTTAAAGGCATTTGCCTTACTGGCATTTTTAGTTGTGCTTTTCTTTAGGGTGTAATCTCATTGTGGCCTAGGAGTGTTAACTCATCTTTACATCCTGAGGGCTTAGCATAGCAATGATACATAGTAATTTACACCTAGGTACTTAAATAAATTAAAATATTTAAATTGAATTATTTTTGCAAAAATAAGGCTTCTCTGCCCATGAAAATAACTGGAAATAATCAGAGGAGATTCATGAAAAGTCTACACTAGCAATGCTTTACTAACGTGTAAGCATAATTTGAAATCATAATGTATAACCACCATGATGTATACTCAAAACTAATGAAATATTGAATATCAACTGTAATTTAACATTTTTAAAAATCATATTGAAAGTAAAGTTATCTAAAGTGTGCAACTATTGCCAAAATGTGAACAGTGTTGCCCATGGCAATGTGTCTGACTTGGATTCTGCCCAAGATTTTTTTTTTTATTTCTGAACTACAGAAAAGGAAAACCTTTTTTTTGTTATATATTTCTCAATAAATGTATATTGCTCTAAAGTATTTTGACCCAAATGTCCAGTCAAACCCAGGCATTCTCTAGTATTGTGGGAGTAGAAACGTATAGACTAATTTCTTTTACCTACACCCACTTTATCCAGGTTTGGAGGACAAGCACAGCCTGATCTCTCTGAAAAGACAGATCACATTACTGGTTTGAGGATGACACTGCTCTTTGTTGATTACCACAACGCATGGGAATGCATTTCACTGGCTTGTAATATACATATACTTCGGGTTTTTGTTTATTTTTTGTTGATCCTCATCCAAGGATTTTTTTCCATTGATTTGTAGAGAGAGGGAAGGAGGGGGAGACACATAGAGAAACAGAAGTGACAGAGACACATCAGTTGGTAGCCTCACCAGGGCAGAGGATTGATCCTGCAACCAAAGTATGTGCTGTTGACCAGAATCGAACCCGAGAACCTTCAGTCTGCAGGCTGGCCTGACACTACTCACTAATCCCAACTGGCCAGGGCACATGTTCAGTTTTTAGAGAAGCCATTTGATGTGTAACTTAACAGGAAGCAAAATAAGTTTACAAGAAGGACTGGAGAAAGCCTGGAGAGATACTTTCCATCCTGACTATAAGACTATCCTGTCATCCCATCCACCAAAGTTTGCCTGTTCAATTCCTGGTCAGGGCACATACCTGTACAGTGGGCTGGATCCCAGGTAGGAGACATGCAGGAGGCAAAGATTGATGTTTTGCTCTCACATAGATGCTTCACTCTCACTCTTCCTTCCTCTCTCACTAAAAATAAACAAACTATTATTAAAATGATTAATAAATAAATAAATAAATAAATAAACTTTGTCCACAGAAAGTGTCTGAATACCTGGTGTTGAACTGAATTAGTGCTGTCGCTTATACTCATGTTAATACAATATGACTTCTTAGAAAATGATAGTTTCATTAAGGAGGTAAAAGGACCCAGGCAGAGACCTTAGATATGCTGGTCTCTCTGTCAAAGGGCAGATTTTAGGTAGAGGCCCCTACAGTGAGGGCTAAATGTTGATAATGTTGACTGTACCCAGTGGAAAATGAAGCCTCAGGCCCATGGGTTAGGGAGAACTTAAAGGTGCAGTCCAAAATGGTGTTAGAGTGAGGTAGGGGGATATTATGGAGCTGAGATCAAATACAAAGCAAAGAATCTGAGACAGAGAATGGGCAAGAGGCTGAGAGTGAAACTCCAAGGCAAAACCAAATGTGTTTTCCATGTTTTCTGTTTATTTGTTTCACAGATCTTCTAAGTCTCATATGTGATCTTGCTAACTCTTTTTAATATTGCTTAGATCCAAATTTCTGGTCTACTTCTGTAGGACTTAATAGCATGGAATTTGTGCATTAATCTCATTCTTGATTTTTGTATTAGTTTTCTATTACCATGTAACAAATTACCACAAACTCAGTGGTTTAAAACCACATACATTTACTATCTTACAATTTATGTGGCTCAGGAGTCTGGGCATGCTAGTGCTCTGCTAGGTTCCCTGCTCAGAATGTCACAAACTACACTGTAATTGAGCTGCCAACTGGGCTGCATTCTCATCTGGAGGCTGTCTGGGGAAGAACCCATTTCAAGCTCAATTCAGGTAGAATTTATTTTCTTGTGGTTGTAGGACTGAGATCTTCAGTTTCCACAGGCCACGTTCAGTTCCTTTGCCACATGGTCCTTCAGGTAAGCAGTTTCACATGATTGTTTGATATTTCAAGCCAGTAGAAGTATCTCTGCTACGTCCAAACTTTTTTTTTTTTTATCTCTCTTAAGGGTTCAGCTGATTAGGCCAGGCCTTTCCAGGATAATCTCCCCAAGTTAAATTCAACTGACTAGAAACTTTGATTACATATGAAAAATCCCTTTGATATTGGACAGAGTGTCTTGGGGGAATGGGGTCCTCTTCTCCAAAATTTTATGAGATTTGCATGGTAGAATGAGTTATTTTTATTTGCATGGAATTAAATCCCTGAATTTCCAAAGTCCCATGTCCCTTCTTATTCCAGTCATAGTAGAAGTGTAGCTTGGGTTTTAGTAAAGATAGAAGCCAAGCCAGTGTCCAGAGTTTCTGCTCCATGTTGAGCCAGGTCCAGTTCAGCATCAGGCTATTTATAATCCATTAGTCCATTGTGTGTGGACCCAACTTTACTGGGTATGAGTCTATCTCCCCCTTTTCCAGTCCCCTTCCCCAAGTGTTTTGCAGGGAACATGATTATAATGTCAGGCTTCCCCTTTGTTATATATATATATATATATATATATATATATATATATATATATATGAAAGCCAAGTGACCAGGATGACTGGAATGATCAGAATGACTAGAAGGACTAGTTGCTATGATGCACACTGTGGCCACATGGGTGGGGCTGGCCATCCAACTTCCTGGGATTGGCTGGACCCCACCTGTGCATGAATTTGTGTCCCTGGCCTCCTTTAGTTATTATAATTAGCTAACTAATTAGCCATCACCTTTACAGAAGTAGTTAGGTGTTTCAACACATGGGAGAAATGTCTATGCAAGGGCCCAAGAATCTCGGGGCCATCATAGAATTCTTTCTATCATATATCCATTTATGTTCATACCCCTAATTTAACTTTAACTTATTTTCTTGTCTAAAATATATTTATCTTTTTAAAGACATCAATTCTATTTTTGGAACATGACAGGTAATAAATACATTGTAGTAATGCATTCTTTATATAAAAATATACTGGCTTTCAACTTCAGAAAGACCTAAATCTATGCAGTTTTAGGAAGGCTAAAAGGAAAACAATGCAAATTTTAGTGTCAAGAACCTTAATATTTCATTGAAAGATAAGAAATTTATGCACAGTTATGTGAACATATGGCAGTACAAAAATAGAGGTATATGCAAAGTATTGGAGGAGTTAATTTCTTTTTGAAGAAAAGTCTTCATGTAAGAGGTAGCATTAAATTAGTCTTCAAGTGATGAGTAGGAGGTAGATAGATGCAGAATATAGGAAAAAAATAACTTTTAGGTACAAACACAAGTAAATCCATATAATGTAAGGCAAGATTTTGATTTTGACTTGAGTTTCTGTGGGTCTGAGTGGTAGAAGTAAAAGGGAGGTAAGTTTAAATGAGGATCTGCCTGAAATATAGTCTTAAGAACTTTATTATAATAATAATTATTATCATTTCTTTGAATAAGAAATTGAGTCATTAAAAATTTCCAGAAAAAAAAAAACAGCACAATTGCAGGTGAAAAATAGTATAGATTGGGAGTGGGAGAGTCTAGAAGCATTATGTTTGAGTTTTAGGCATCCCTACTAACTGGAAACCAGGTGTTCTGGTTACTATTGTTGCATAATAAGTCAACCCAAAACTTAGTGACTCAACAGTTATTTCAGTGCCTTTAATAGTTTATGTGAATCAGGACTTAGAGAAAGGCTTGGCTGTGTGTTTCTGACTTGGGACACTCATCAGATTACATTCAGAGGGTGGCAGGAGCTAGAATGCAGGGAGATAGGGCAGCTGTATGACTCCTCCAGTTTAATGAAGCACACATACTCAGGTTTGTATGTTCTGGACCTAAAGCAGTTTATAGGACAAAATTATTAATTAATTGTGTTTAAAACTGCCACTTTGGAATATTCAGATGAAAACATGTAGAAAGATTTAAAAAGAAAAGAAAAGAAAAAGGTATACTATTCAAGGGAGATCTTAGGATTAGAGACCTAGTTTTGGGACACGTAGAATCAGTGCCGCTGAGCTGTCACATGAAAGACAGCTCTTTTGTCCGGGCTCTCATTTGTGTAAGGTTTGAGCCAGGCTATCTGCATGAACTCCATGCAATTTATAGTTGTTTTTTGTCTGTGTTAAAGATCCATTCCGTTTACTTTTCTTCTTTCCTAGCAGTATTAGGACGATTCTAGAAAACACTACTTTGGTACATAATGAGAGGCCCAATCCAGATCCAAGGCCAGCTCCTCTACTAAAATAACCACCCTTTGACACCATGGAGATGACCATCATATTGTTTTTACTATAAAAAGTAGATTTTGGTAAAGAGCAAGCTTTCTCTAGAATTCTGACCCTGTTCAATATTAGCTATGTGATATTGACCTAGTTATTTAATATTTATGAAGCTCTCTCTCATCTCTAAAACTGGGAAAGTAACCTGGTAGAAATTATGAGATTGTGAATATACAATGTGAGACTGTGCTTGTATGTAAAAGTTAATAAATAGAACTGCAGTTTTCTGGCTCTGTCTGTTTAATATGATGGCCTGAGAAATAAGGGCACAGACCATTTGGGGCCATTGTAAAAATGGTTCTAGTCAACTATAAGTTCATTTTTGAATTGTATTTCTTCACCTGGAGTAATACAAAGATACTTCCCATATTTTACATTGAATATTTGATTTCATGTCTGTGTGTAGCTACCCCAAGTGAAATATTGAATGACTTTTGAGTTTAAAAAAAGGACATTATGTTGCATAAATGAGACATATAATATAATTTGTAAACTAGAACTTTAAAACAAACTTAAAAATTTAGAAATTGGAAAAAGAAAACAGAAGCCACCAGATGCAAATTGTCCACAGTTTGAATTCAGGCACATCAGCTTCTCTTGGTTTCCTTAGTTGTGAATAATGCTTCCTCATTTCTAGATAACATTGTATTATTGGTTATTGTGTATTTCTTCTCTACAGTCATCATATTTTCAAGATTTCCTTGTGTTTTATCATTTTGACAGGTCAAGTCTCAATAATTATTAAAACAAAACAAAAGATAACAGCAATGGAGATGTAAGACTATGTGCTCAGAAGTCAGAAAATCTGGATTTAAATCCATGTTCCACCATTGGGCAACTGACCTGACCTTAACAATTTTCTGAGGCCACCTGGATCTGCTACCTCATCTGTAAATGAAATTATATATATGGTTTAAATACTGCCTATGCCTGTGGTTAATAGTAAGCTAATCATTGTAGTTCCTTTTCTTATTACCTAGCACAGGTTAAACACTGTGAATGTCTATGGTGTTGTTGCCATCCTCCTGATCCCAATGCCCTCATAGAGTTAGTGTAATCTATAATAATAAAAGAGTAATATGCTAATTAGACCAGACATCCTTCTGGATGACATACTGGACGAAACTGGGGCTTCGAGGGAAGCCCAGGTGCTGGGTGCCTGCTGGTTGCTGGAGGGAAATCTGGGTCGCGGGTGCCAGAGGGAAGCCCCTGCTGTAGCCTGGGGAAGGAAGGCCCACTCTTGTATGAATTTCATGAATCAGGCCTTTAGTTTGGAAATAAAAGTTTATTCATATTCCTCTTCAATAGCATATTCCTATCTTCCCAGGCCACTTCACACACTTGGTTTCTAAGTTTTGGTGATACAGAAGCTTACTGAGAATGCTTATTTTAATATTTCTAAAGCATTTAATAGTGGAGTAAATACTCACTACATGCAAATTATTATTTGTGTTTTTATTAGTATTAATATCAACAGGCTTTGCTTCCTCTTGTCTTCCTCTGTTGTAAGCATTTCTCTCTTCTCAGAACAGCCACTGTTAAAATTATACTGGTTTCAATTCTGATAGGCTCCCTCACAGAAAAAGTGCTTTTATGTTTTCTTTAAAAAAATAAAAGTAGAGGGAATATGATCTCTTAAGAAATGATCTCCTGCAGATTTTTGGCTTTACTTCTCTTTTTTATTTTTTTTAATTCTATTGAGAAATAATTGACAAATAACTGTGTTAATTTAAATTGTATAATATGATGATTTGATACTTGTATATTGTGAATTGATTACCACAATAAGGTTCATTAACATCTGTCACCTCACATCATCACTTTTGTTGCCTTTATGCCTGCTGTATCTCTCCTTCCTTCATTTGCCTGATTTACTGAATTACTAAGGATCCCTCAGGACTTGACTGGGGTGTGAGTGCCTATCTAGAAGTCTTCCTTCTCTCTCTCCCAATGGCTGAGAGGTGACCCTCTCAGTCACCTCTATTATCCGGTGTTAAACTGTCAAGTACACATAGAATCATATTGTTTTCCTTCCTGGACTTCAAGCTAACTGAAGGAAAAGCACTGAGTTTTTATCATCTTTACATCAACTGCCTCGAGAACAATGTCTGACAGTGTTTTCTATACTATTGTTTGTAGAACAAACTAGGTAATATTTTGGAATTATGATGGATGAATAAGTGAATTGTTTGTAAGTTGAAAAGAAGCCCAAAGGGGTTCAATATAGAGCAGAAACGAAGAGAAAGGAAATTCTTCCATTTTAAAAGTTTCCATTCACCTTTTACTCTGAATTTTTCTGGGCCTGACAGTCCCATGGTGACCCCCAGGAATCCCAAGCAAATTAAATTTCCATTAAGCCACACACAGTGTTTGTGAAGATTTTGCCTGCTTTCTCAGAACTTAGAAGTGGTAAAAGGTATTTGTTCTCAATAGCAGCAAATACTCTTTCCAGTGTAATAATCTCACTTTGTGGTTTGCCACTTGGGATTTTATGCTGTTATGTGAACTCTTCATTATCTGTTTTCTGATTTAAAGGCTCATAAGGACACCTATTTGTTGGGAAACATTAAATTGAATAGAATATAATTGTTTTCTCATTCTGCCAGGTTCTCTCTGTGATTTTAAAATAGGACTATAATATTAACCTAGGATAGAGAAAGGAAGCAATTATTCTTGTAGTCCAGATTGAGAAAGTATAGCAGAAAACAAAGCCAGCTATGCATTATGAATGAACTCAAATTCCACCAAAGAGATCCAAATAAGCAATTAGAAGGAAAATTTTCATATGGAGACTTTTGCAGCTGCCACTTTCTAATGGAGATAATGCAGTCCTATGAAGGCCTGTAAGACTGAGTAGCAGTTGGGAAGCCAAAGTGCCTCTCTACTTTTTCCCTGATAAAGCATTTTCTAAAGAATATTTTCTCCTCGTTCTCTTCATTTCCCTTCTTTTTCTTTCTACTTATCCTTTAAAGATATACATCCTGAGCAAATCTTATTCATGGAGTCTTAGAAATTATTTCCAATGACTATCCCCTCATCTATTTCATGCAAAGATTGCTTCTGGCAACAGCTGCATAGGGAGGCCTTTGGTAGTCTTACCAAATCTGTCTTTGGTGGACTAGAACTTCTGGGAGGTTAAAAAAACAAGCAAACCACAATGTGATATTTTTTGTTGTTGTTGAAAATTTGAAGTTTCAGTTAACAAAGTGATGATGTAGTGAAGGAAGACTTTTGTTTTTGTGGTAGCTCGCTTACAGTTGTGTTAAAAATACACAGGAAAAGAAAATGACAATGGATCTCTCCTGACAGAAGAATAAAGTATTTCTTTCTCCTTGGGAAAGCTAGGTCAGAGCCTGGCACACGTGGCTGTGAGAGTGTGCCTGCTGCAGAATAAGCTCATCCTTTATTGATGGTAAATTTTGAGCTGCCTCTTACGACTGAAGAACTTCCTGCCTATTAGCTTGTTACTTGTCCTAGATAGATTCTTGCTGCTGTTTTCTTTTCAGAGAGAAACATTTATCTTGCACTAAGGAAAAACCATAGTTATAGTTATGTCTGACATTTAACCTGTAAATCAATTATTTTGTGAACATCATTGTGTAGAATCTGATATTGCTTGTACATGTGTCATTTTAATTTTTGAATTGTTGTTAATCTTATTATTGACAGAAATATGTTCATATATTCATTTCTTGATAGAAGAGGGGGGTAGATTTGAAATAGGGTAACTAAATAGATACAATAATTTTGTATGTATGATGCTTAAGATACGGATACAATTTTAATATGCAATATATACTGTTACTTTATTGTTTAAAATAATCTAAAATTGATTTTAAATATATGTATTAATTTTTTGTATTAATAAAGTGTTAGTAATGCATTAATAATAAATTACATTAGATTTCCAGTTTCAAAGAGGATATATAGATATAATTTTAATATGCAACTTATTTTGTTACTCTATTGTGTTCAACAATCTAAAATTAATTTTAAATATATGAAATAATAAATTTTTATTAATAATAATGTATTATAAATCATAAATTGCATTATATTTTTATTTTTAAAAGATAAAATAATTATGATTTATTATTAAAAGTAATCAGTATAATATCCTATATAATAAAAGGGTAATATGAAAATTGTCCCCTCAACTGGGAGTCCAACCAGGGGGTGGGGCCGGCCTGCTAACCACCTAAGGCCTCTCCCCCAGGACAGCCACTACCCCAACTGGCCACACACATCCTAATCAGGGGTGTGGCTGGCCAGCCAACCTCTTACATCCCTTCCACTCGGCTGACTTGGCCTGACTGGCCCTTACCTGGGCTGGACCCCACCAGTGAATGAATTTGTACACTGGGCCTCTAGTATTAGAAATAATTTAAGTTTTACTGCAAACACTTGGATACTAATCCAGCCCTTTCAAGTGACTTTTTTCTTTCTTTCTGAGCCTTGTTTTTCTTAATGTAAACTGGAAATCTATCATGCCTCAGTCTGTATCATAGAGGTGTGGTATGAACCGAATTAAAATTGTGGCAAAAGCATATGTGCATGAGGTTATTATTTCAAATACTAAAAATAAAGTAGATAACTGATTTAAAGAATAACAGTTATATTTTCAGGACACAATGTTAAGCAAAAGCTGCAACAAGATTAGATCCTAAAATGAGGTCTGAGATCACCTGATATCCTAGAGTTGTGAATCAATGGCTGGGCCATTTTATTATAATATGCCTTAGAGAAAAAAATTTTTGTTTGTTTTTATGACAGACACTGTGATTATTATAATCCCTTTTCTCAATAGTTCATGACATAGGTGTTTCTAGGAAATCATTCATTTCTATAAAATAATAAGAAATATGTATGAATATAAGAATGTCCACTCATCTGCTAATGGACACTTGGGCTGTCAGTACATTTACACAACGGAATACTATGAAGCTCTAACAAAGAAAGAACTCTTACCATTTGCAACAGTGTAGATGGACCTGAAGAGTATTATGTAGGTGAAATAAGCCTGTCAGAGAAAGTTAGGTATCACATGGTCTCACTCATATGTGGAGTCTAATGATCAAAATAAACTGTTGAACAAAATAGATTCGGAGACATAGAAGCATGGGACAGACTGATGAATATCAGAGGGAAGGCAGAGGTGGGTGGTGAGGAGGGAGTGACTAACCTGGGAACTTATATGCATGTATGTACACACACAATAGAGTGGTGAAGGCCTGGGAGGGGCAAGTGCTGGGTGGAGGCGGACAATGGGAAACAAACAGACAGACAGACCAAGGGGACACCTGTAATAAGTTTAACAATAAGGGAAAAAATGTTTAAGAAGATAATACTATAACAACAATAGTAGAATAGTAACTAGTTTAAAGCCAAACATCTTAATGGTTTAGTCTCTGCTGGATACTGCAGTACAATAAATATCAGTGTGGCAAATTTGAACAATTAAAAAGCATCTAAAAGCTTTATTAAAAGTCCCTGCAGAATGTCAGAGGGGATCCAATTGGTAAACCTTAGTGAAAGTTCTAACAATCTTTCACTGTCTATCGCTTTTGCAATTTCCCACAAACCTCATAATCTCCCTCTACTCACAAACTTGCAAAGCTCTGTCTCTTACATAAAGCACAGAGTTTGCTTTGCTTTTTGGTTGTTTTTTAGTCTCCAACTCTCAAGGTTTTGTGTTTGTTTGTTTTTCCCCAAATACAGTGGAAATTCAATATTATTTTACATTACTTTCAGGTGAACAGAATAGTGGTTAGACATGCATATGATTTACAAAATGATTCCCCCGATAAGGCTAGTACCCATTTAGAATTGTACATAGTTATCACACTATTATCCTCTATGGCATATGCTGTATGTTACACCCCCATGATAATTTTGTAACTACCAATTTTACTTCTTTTTTTTTCTTTTATTATTTTATTATTATTATCATTATTATTTTCCTTTATTGATTAATGTATTACATATGTATCCTTACCCCCCCTTTGTCCCCCAACATCCCCCCACACTCTTGCCCTCACCCCCCTGGTGTCTGTGTCCATTGGTTAGGCTTATATGCATGCATACAAGTCTTTTGGTTGATCTCTCCACCTTACCCCCACACTCCCCTACCTTCCCTTTGAAGTTTGAAGGTCTGAACTATGTTTCTCTGTCTCTTGGTCTGTTTTTGTTCATCTGTTTATGTTGTTCATTATATTCCATAAATGAGTGATATCATGTGACATTTATCTTTCTCCAGCTGACTTATTTAGCTTAGCATAATGCTCTCCAGGTCCATCCATGCTATTGCAAATGGTAAGAATTCCTTCTTTTTTATAGCAGCTTAGTATTCCATTGTGTAGTTGTACTGTAGTTTTTAACCCACTCATCTGCTGATCGGCACTTAGGCCTAAAGTATCTGGCACCAGGGAGAGAGCTGGTGGGGTAGCTTTCTTCCATACAGAAGTGCTGGCAGTGGTCATTGTTCCTTTGCTGAGCCCTCCTAACATAGAACTTGCAGGGGCCATCATATTTGAGTCTCCATTAACCTAGATACTACTGTTGCCCAGCCCTGGTGATTCCCTGATACCCTACTCAACTTTTATGCCCACCCACGCTGTTTTCAGTGGCTTGGCTCCTTCAGAATTTTCTAAAGTCTCTCAAATAAGCAGCATTTGGAAGGTGAATTTTGGCTCATTATGGATGGCCCTGGGGAGAACACAGGTGACTGCTGTCCTTAGCTCACCCCTCCTGAGAGGTCCCAGAGTCCATGCACCTAGTAGAAAATTCAGGCCACATTGAAGCATCACCCAACCACCTATATAAGCAATATACTCAATGGTAGGGTTCATCTGGCACCAGAGCCCCCTTGAAGTAAGTCCAGCTTTGTGGAGTGGACTCCTGCACAGCTGATTCTTCATTGTCATCATAGTCAGTCCTAACAGCCAAAGGACTTCAGGGTAATTTTCTCCCATTGATGTACCAATAGCAATCAAGGCCCAACTACAACAGGAGGGTTTACAAAGTTCACATGGTGGGAGGGGGCGCATCACCCAGTTCAGATGAATAGGGAGACTGTGCCACTGGACCCTACAAAACATCTATATTAGGCCACTCCATCACTTGTCAATTCTTCACAAATGTCTTATTTCCTTGTCTAAGAGACATATAACCTGCCTGCTTTGGTTACTTTTTTAGTCACTTATTTTTTAAATATGTTTTTATTAATTTTTATGGAGAAAGGAAGCAAGGGAGATAGAGACATTGATGAGAAACATAATCCATTGGATATCTGCTGTGATTGAGGCCCTAACCCGGGCATGTGCCCTGACTGGTAATCAGACCAGTGACCTCTTGGTACTTGGGTTGATACTCAATCTATGAGCCATATCAGCTAGGCAGGCTTTTATTTTTTAACATCCCATACATATGATATTAGTATTTCTCCTGTTAATCTGCTTTATGTCAATTTCATTATCAGATCGACCAAAGAATCTAGAAGTAAAGAAAGAAAAGGTTTTTCTCCTCGTGAGGGGAATGTATATATGTGTATTTGTGTTATGTGTCTCTGCGTGTGTGTGTTTTAAACCATGTAACTCTGACTTCCAAGCCTAGATTACATAAATTTTACTTCAAAGGTTGAGAAAAGAGATTTAGGACAGATTGTAATAAATTAATTGCCTTCTAGTTCACTTTTAAACTATGGAATATTTAAATAATTTTGTTCCTAATGAGATGTAATTTAAAAGTGAGAATTTAATAAAAATTGCTTTTGATATGAATGCTTTATTTTCTTAAACTATTACAGATTATGAGATCCAATGCTACACCTTACCTCTTGGGCCTAAATAGTGAGCACATATTAGACTCATAATTAATTAATTAATAAGTTGCCTGAATTAATAGTAGAGAAGTATAAATGGAAGGCTCAAATGTTCAATAGTTTGCCAATGATGGATGAAGGTTTCAAAAGAGTGCGGACAATATTCCTTAAACAATTAAGGTTTACAACTAATTGAAAACATAAATTTGAGTGCTTGCATATAATTGAAATTAAGCCAATAAAATTAGGGCAATTCATGTTCTTCTTGATCCCAATAATTGCATCTTCTTCATGACAATATACATTTTGGATTCTAAATTAAATATAAATATAAAGGTTTATAATTTAATTTTTATAGAAGAGTCACTATAATCTAGATTATTATTTTCTTGGAAAATGACACTCACTGAACTAGCATCCTCTGGAATCAGAGTCTGGAGTCTAGAGACACTTGACCTGCATTTGAATTCCAATGCTGTCAATTACTATATGACCTTGGGTTGGGTAAATCTCCTACACTCTCATTGCCTCAGTTTCCACTCCATAAGAGAAAATAATAATAGTACTTGTCTCTTAGGGTAGTTGTGAGAATGAATGGATTGATTAATGGATAAGTGAATTAATACATGCACATGCTAAGTGTATAGAATTGAGTCTGGCAGACATTAAAGATTCAAAAATGTTATTTGTAAAGATGATAATTATACTCATATCCTTTTGCTCCTGTAATTTTTTTTCACAAAGTGAGAAGTTTAAACAAAAATTGTATTATGTATATGTTACTATAATACCTTATAGTATTTTTTCATCTATCTGCATGCTAGAAGTTGGATGTAGGTCTTACTAGGCCAAAATTAATGGGTCATCAGACATTGTTTCTTTCTGTTGGCTCTGGAGGAGTATTATTTGTTTGCTCTTTTGGGTTATTGGTTTTCACTTCCTTGTGATAGGAGGATTTCGGTCTCTGTATTCTTGTTGTCTCTGAACAAAAGGCCATTTCCAGTTTCTAAAAGCTGCTTCATTTCTTTTCATTTCTTGGCTCATTGTTCCCTTTCTCCATCTTCAAAGTCAATAAAGGCAGATCATGCCCTTGTCAAGTGGCATCCCTCTGATCCTCCTTTAATGTTTGTATATTTCAGCCAGAAGGCTGAAATATATTAATAATTCATAGAATTACATTGGGCCCACCTGTGAATCCAGGAATATCTTCTCGTATCAGAGTTCTTACCCATCACCACATCTGCAACATTACATTGGTCATTTAAGGTAACATATTCACTGGTTCTGGTGGCATGGAAACCTTCCTAGGGCAGAGGGGCCATTCTTCTGCTTACTACAGTGATGTTGACCTGCAGTTGATGGCAAGAAGGAAGAGTCAGAAATAACTATATTTGTCAGGTGATCTGTGGAGTTATTTATTTATTTTTGTATGTATTTCAAAGCGGAAAGCAAGAAGTGACCATTTACCCTAGAACCTCTGTCTAATACTAGGCCAGAACATTATTTTTTGTGAGATAATAAATAACAACAAAAAAGGGGTCCATAGAAGAGCTGATACCCTGTTTCCCCTAAAATAAGACAGTGTCTTATATTAATTTTTGCTCCCAAAGATGCGCTAGGTCTTATTTTCAGGGGATGTATTATGTTTCCATGAAGTAGGTCTTATTTTTGGAAGATGTCGTATTTTCGGGGAAACATGGTAGTTGTCATATAAGAATGGTCAATAAAGCAATTCAATCTAATTATTTAATGAAATATTATTTGCTACTCTTAATATGCCAATGTGCATTGTGCCTTTCCAAAAGGGCTCGGCAGTATTTCCAAATCTTGTTCAGCTATGAATATGTTATTTTTAATTATTTCCCTAAGGCTTTGTATTAACCTTGGAAAGTAATGGTCTAGTAACTTGGCATTCTTGCAACATATTTGGCAAGCTGTGTGGACAAAGCCTATTATTGCTTAGGAAGTAGAATTGCAAGGAGAGTTTCCTCTGGCCCTTATCAGTAACATCCTCTTGAGAATTTATTTTTCTTTCAAAAGATAGAAGACATTTTCTATGATTCAGTGTATTTAGAAGTATTTGTATGACTGGACATAGCCACAGCCTCTCCCATTGGCTAAATAATAACAATGTCCAAGATGTCTAACAGTTATTTGTGATCAATATGTGCCAGGCACTATGCTAAGGAGTTCGTAAATATTATTACATTCAATCCTCATGACAACACTTAGGTGGTAGATAAAATAATTACAAAGAAATTTAGATGAGTAGAGTTAATGCAGTAAACATGGGGTTTGGAAATTAAACCTCGGGTATTACTTCATAGCATGTCCTCTTATTTACTATCCTCTATTGCCACTATAAGTGAGGTTATGGATGTAAACCAAAAGGCTACAATAAGTGTAAAGGCAGTTTTTTTTATTTTGAAATGAAAAATCTAAGGGTAAGGTGCATATCTAGATGCATGCTAGATATGCCATCATTGCTTCTCTACACATGTCCTTTTCCATGAGAATCTCATTCCTCAAAGCTGACTTTCTTGTACAGTTTTTTTTGTCTCCCGCTGACCTCCACAGAAATAATTAAACCAATTATACAAATCTTGGCCCCAACATGACTTATGAACTTGTTTGAGCCAACCAGATTCTCTCTTGAGACTCTGAATCAAGGCCCTTAGGAACTGAGTTACATTAAGGGATCACAGGTAGAGGATCCAGTGTGAGGACTCATGCAGAGTAGAGCTGAGTGCCTCCTGGAACTGGCTTTAGAAGTAGATTTCGTTTCTAAAACTGAAAGGACTAGAAAAACCAAATAATCTTGAGATCAGCTGGAGGAAAAAAACATATTTCCAGAGAGTTGGATATATGTCTAGTTAGATATATCTTTTCAAGAATCTAATCATGGTTCTAAAGATTTGTTTAAACATATTTTATTACATAAGAATAGAATGCAACTTAAACACAACACTTTCTTCTCTGGGGATATGCGGCCTAAGCTGGAGAATGCTGACACTACCTTGTCTTCCTTTTCTTCTTCATACAGATTTTACAGGTTTCAACATAAACCATCCGAGAAATTCATTTAATCATCTCTCTTTTTGAAGTTTCCTTAAAATGTAGTTAGTGCTGTGAAGAACTAATTCTTACTGATGTAATACATGATCTTATTCTGATAAGTAGGTGTAAATATAAAAAATTGTTAGAGGGTGGAGCTGGGGAGGTAGCATTCAAATAAAGAAAAAAATGCTGAAATCAAGTGAGGATAAGAGAAAGCAGCCCTTGCCTTCTTTATCATGAGAATGGTTTTCATTTCTCCAAATGGTGGCTCTCGTATATTCACTCAACCCGTGCAGTCCACAGCCTCAGGCCGAGCAAGGCAATAAGTTTCTCTGTTATTAAACAAGGATTCCAACTTAGATGAAATCTGATCATTCCCTGGGTCTGTGATGACCAATGTTCTCTCTAAAGTGTAGTTAAATCTTCAGAAAAACAAACATAAAATCCAAAACAAAAACCTTGTTATAAATTGTCACTATTGTGGGCAGCTGAGGAACAAACAAGCAGAACAGTTATGAACGTGTACAGTGTGTGAAGCAGAGAGGCCGGTGGAGCCTACAGATACTTAAGTTGTGTTGCCCTTTGCGACTTTCCAGCAGGAATGGTCTAGGTGGACCCTTGCCACCTACACTAATTGCTGCTGAACAGTGAGGGAAGCTCAGAGATGCTTTAACAATGCATCTAAATCTCTGGGCACATCGTTTGCCCATAAGTCAAATCTATCCTGCAGTCCATATCTTTAAGCCTCTGTAGACTGTTTACTGCTGTCTGTCTGAGCAAATGGATAAGGGGATACAAATGTGATTTGCTGTTTTAAGGCATGCAGACCTGTGTACATGTGTCCATACACATGCACACACACACATGCATACACATCATGGCACCATATGGTGCTGCCTATTGACCTTTGAAACATCCAGCTACTAAAATGCTATGTGCTTATTTTAAGCTTAAGACTCAGCTGCTTGACTTCTAATGAGAACTATTATCATACTCAAAGGTCTGTTTTAACTTCTGGTTTGATTCTGAGCCCAGTTTTACATGTTTGCTGCCACCTGAGTGTCATAATTAATCTGAAAACTTTCTCTGCAGAAGGTATTCTGCTTGTACCCAGAGGTATATTGCTTTTACCCAGAGTGGCAATAAAATGTGGCTCTGATTTTACTCTTCCTGCCATCCTTTTGAAGCACATGCATTTAGCTAGATGAATTACAACTTTAGATTCGTGTCAGACTAGGAGATGACCACAGCACAGCTGTGATGTGTTGGCTCTTAGACAGTCATAAAAGACTTATTGAATCCTAGAGGTTGTAGGCAGCAACTTTACTGGATAAGGTAGTTGGACCAAAGGAATATGATATGATGATAATTTTCAGCTATGACTAGGTCAGCATGACAATGTGGCAGCTGTGAGAGAACCATATATTATATCTTCATAAAATCCTTGGCCTTTCTTTATATAAATTCTTGATATGTCATCAAAAACATCCATTTATTACTGCTGTCATCTGGCCAAGCTTGTAGAATTAGGAAAACAATTTCTGTTATTCTGGACTGCATGAACATTCTTGAATTCTCTGTTGAGTATGCTTTCCTTGAGCAACCAGTTTCTGTAGATATTGTAGTTAATTAGAAACTTAGATTAGTCTGGTTTTGGCCTTCCTTGCTGCTCTGCCTAAGAATTTGCAGGTAAAACACAAAGAAAATGTGAGTCCAGGCAATTTCATATGCTTGAAGGAAACTTCAAATGAGCCACATTTGAAGCCTGAGGGCTATAAAACAGAAAGGAAATTTACTCTTGTGTTATATGGCCACTCTACATCATCCAATTCAGTTTTCCTAGTCTGCCTCATCCTTTCCTCTTGCTGCCTGCTTTCTCTCTGACCACTCCTCCCTTAGAAAAGAGATGCAGAGAGCAATAGAAAAAATCCACCTTAGCACTAAGATCAGTCATGACAAGGGAAATCTGAGTCAAAAAAGAAAGAGAGTCTCATGCCATTCATTGATTATAAATTATTCCAAATCTTGAATTCAGTTACTCAGCAAATATTTACATGGCATTTAATAAGAATTGGGAATAACAAAAGAGTTAAACCCTGACTTATTGCTACTAGTAAGTGTGCAGAGCTTATATTTGCAAGGACTCTGACAGGTGCTCTGTGACTGCGATATAGACTAGCACTGCTCTGGCTCTGGCTGGACTTACACTGAGAGAGGCACTGGGATAGGAAGCATAGGAAGTGTTTGGAGCCATAAGAAGGTATTTGTCATCTTGGAGAGAAAAAGGGTGACTAGACCATTAGCATGCTTACTAAGTAGCACTAAAGGCCACTTGGTGTTCATCCAGTCTCATGCAGGACTCACATTTGAAGTGAAAGCAATCACATAATTATGTGTTTTTCTGCAATGTTTCTGTTGCCTTGGAACAAATATAGATTAGATAGAAAATTGGGTTTAGCCAGGGATTGGACTTTAGCCAAAGTTAACATAACAACATAGAGAAAAACAAGAGCTGGAATCTAAGTTGTGTAAACACAGAAATAAGGACAAGAAAAAGATAAGGGATAATAACAGAATAGTTGCATCTACGTATTTAGATCTTTGAAAAAAGGTGTGTGGGAGTGTGTATGTCAAAAATAGCTGGTGTACACCTGCCAGTGTGGTTCAATGGTTGAGCTTTGATCTATGAACTTGGAGGTCACAGTTCAATTCCTGGTCAGGGCACATGCCCCCTTGCAGGCTCAATCCCCAGTGGGGAGGCAGCCAAGCAATGATTTTGTCTCATCATTGATGTTTCTCTCTTTCTCTCTGAAATCAATAAAAAAATATATTTTTTTAAATGATGCAGTTTTCAAACATTAAAAAAGAAAAAAAACTTGCTGCTGTAGTGATACTCAGAGGAAAAAGCAGGAGAGTTGAAAGATAGTATTTTGAGTAAGAATCATGAAACTGGGAGAATAATTACATATAATACCAAAACCATAGCCAGGGACTAGGCCACAAAGCCAGGGTGCCCAATCTCTATAAAATTCTCTTCCCCGAGGAAGGATATATCCAGACCAGTATTCCTTTATCTGATAGTAATATGGAAGACGATATAAGTGGGGAATAACAAGAAGCAGAGGGAAGTGTTTAAAGACCATTCTGATACCAAGATGGCTTTTGGACCAATTGTTAATTAATTTGCACTATTTTATACCTATCTCATCATCTTACACCTGCAGGCTGGATGTTCACTCTAATCACTAGACTGGCACATTCCTCTGGCAGCAGACGGATTTATCCCATTACCCCAACGAAGGCTATTGGAAAGTTGTGTAAATGAAGCCATATAGTTAATGCCCATAGGAAAATGATACTGAAAGGAGGTTTGAAAGCCACCCTTTAATTCAGTAAAATAATTGTATTTTTAAATGGTTGTTCTGTGATATAAATTATAATTTAGTTTTAAAGTTAGTGTTAAAGTATAATGTTAGAAAATCATAACATTAGAAGAAAACTTAGATAATTTATCTTCTAATTTCTCACTTTATAGAGATAAAAGCTATCTGATCTCAAGTGCCTAGGAGATTCAGATATTGATTTTGAGGTGAAGTTGTTTGGTGGAAAGGACTCCCCAGTTCTTTGTTACTGGCTCTCTGAATCTTAAAAAAAAAATAAACACAATCTTTTTCGTAATCCAAACGTATTCCCATCCAGCATGTAAATTTAAATGATAAAAAAATCTGCCCCTGGCTGGTTTGGCTCAGTGGCTAGAATGTTAGGCCCAAGGACTAAAGGGTCCCAGATTTGATTCTGGTTGAGAGCACATACCTCAGGTGCAGGCTAGATCCTTGGACCTGGTTGGGATGCATGTGAGAAGCAACAAACCATGTCCCTCTCACATTGATGTTTCTCCCTCTGTGTCTCTCCCTGCCCCTTCCACTCACTCCAAAAATCAATGGAATATATCCTCGGGTAAGGATTAACAAACAAAAAAAATCTCTATTTTCTCTGAAGGAATCTAAGATATCACTGAATAGTAATCACATTTAGGTCATTGAAGATTCATGAGCAATAATGTTCCTCCCTTGCTCTGGGATGTTGGAAGAGGCTTCCCGTGTGTGTGTGTGTGTGTGTGTGTGTGTGTGTGTGTGTGTGTGTTTAAAATTGCATTTTGGCTTCTTTATGGAACAGTGGGCATAAAATAAAATAGAAAGCAAGAACTTTACCAGATGTGATCTGGCTCTCCGTGACAATAGTAAATATGGCTAGCTTCAGTATGAAGGTTCCAAGAACTGGAATAAAACTGAGTTTTGCTGCCCTACTCTTCAGAGTAGTTGTGAAGAATTATAAAGAAAAACCCCAGTCAAGAAAGTGTTACAGTCTTCTTTAGCCCTTGATTCCACAAGAGTAAACTGATGTAGTAGAAAGAACTGAAAAGGAGAAACAGGGTTATTGAGATAATTCATGACCTAGTTATCAGGAGAACCTTAGGTCCCTGATTCCCAATATCTGGAATAAATGATAGTAAAGATAATAGTGCTTCCAAACCGTGTAGTATCCAATTAATGGTGTGGGTTTAATTATATTTCATTTTAAGAAGGAAAAATCAGGAATTTCTTTCATCTCAGATCAGAGTTAGGTAGTTATTCTTTTTACCAAAAAGAACAGAAAATAATTACTCGTCACTAAATATAATGAATATGAAAAAAAATGAGATAACAC
This sequence comes from Vespertilio murinus, assembly GCA_963924515.1. Taxonomy (NCBI): domain Eukaryota; kingdom Metazoa; phylum Chordata; class Mammalia; order Chiroptera; family Vespertilionidae; genus Vespertilio; species Vespertilio murinus. The sequence continues at coordinate 100,873,496 of OZ004709.1, forward strand.
CATGAAGCTACATTTTTGAGATCTGACTATATAAAAGAAAATCATTTCTAGGGTAAGGAGTAGCTAGCAGCAATTAATCTGTAGGATGTTTTGGGAGGAACAAATCTTAGGGCAGACATCAATGAATAAGCAAAGTTAAAAGGAGTTTTGATTCTTTGTGGAGGCTGAGAATTATATGGAAATACGTCTTTGAACTTTGGCTGATGGAAACGACCAATCCCAGTGCAGTTAACTTGGTCAAAAGTAGTTCAGAAGAAAAGATGAACAGAACTTGAACAATATTGCTGTCCTGACTATGATTGTTGCTATTCCTAAAGTCTACAGATCGGTAAGCACTTATAAAGAATCAAACAGAACCTGAATATTTTGTATGTGTTAGTCATTTAAATGCAAGAAATTATACATTTAAAACAGAGAGAGACAGCTTTATTCAGCTTTGGGATCAAAGCCATCAATGATAATACTTGATATACAAGAAGCACTCAATAAATGCTCTTGAGCCAAACTAAAGTGTGATCCACTCTAGATTAAGGTTTGATTTATGCTGCTGAAGGGCTATAAATAATTCTTTCCTGAGAATGAAAGTATAGTGTTACTAGAATATTAATATCTAGGATGATAGTTATTCAGGATAGATCAGCCCATTCTCTCACTGAAAACATGGCCATAGGTATTTGAAACTTGATCTCTTAAACTTATAGCAAATCATATTCATCTATTTTAGTTTTAAGCTCCTCAGTTATCTCCCCAAATTTAAACTGGTTCCAAGAGTTCTATGTTATCCCCGCCTCTCTTATTTGTTACCTCTATGACCAAATGGGGATAAAAAGCAAAATGAAAAATTCTTTGTAATACGCAAGACTTGAAGTAGAGTACTTAGAAGATACTACTTCTATAGTGGAGCAAAATTAGCCCTGGATTAAGGCTTTTTTGTTTATTTGTTTGTTTGTTTAGCTCAGTGTTTCCCAAAGTGTGGTATGCGTAACCCCAGGGGTACGGGAAGAGTTTGGTGGGGGTACATGTTGCCCCAGAGTTTGGTGGGGATATGCACTGCACCGTGCTTAGCTGCGCCAAATTCTACGTTCTCATGAGTCAAGTCAAGACAGTCTTGCGAGGCGTAAGATGGTCCAGTGTACAAATAAATGTTATTTATACTATAACTTTTATTTATATTTTATTATGAATAATTTTATTTTTCATTTATTATTATTTTGTGTATATACCAAAAAATATATTTTTATTGTTATTAAAATATATCCATTTTTTTGACGAGAGGTACTCAGTGTTACAAAAATTATAGAAGGGATACACATATGTCAAAAGTTTGGGAAATACTGGTTTAGCTGAATAATTCTTAAAAGAAAGCCTTGATATATAAATAACTGCATTCCATAAAAAATCTTAAGAATATTTAAAAGAATATGAAGCCCTAGCTGGTTTGGCTTGGTGGACAGAGTATTGGCCTGCAGTCTGAAGGGTCCCAGGTTGGATTCTGGTCAAGGGCACATGCCTGGGTTGTGGGCCTGATCCCCAGGAGGGGCGTGCAGGAAGCAGTAGATCAATGATTCTCTCTCATCATTGATGTTTCTATCTCTCTCCACCTCTCCCTTCTTTTCTAAAGTGAGTAAAAATATTTTTAAAAGAATAATAAAAATATCCAGCATCCACAAAGTATAATTTGCAATACCTAGAATTCAATAAAAAATACCAGGGATACAAAGAGAGAGAGAGGAAAATATATTAATAATGAAGAAATCAAGAAATGAAAGACTCACCTCATGCCTGTGAGAATGGCCATCATAAAAAAAGACAGAGGTAACAAATACTGGCAAGAATATGAAGAAAATGAAACTTTAGAGCACTGGTGGTGGAATTACAAACTGATGCAATCGCTATGGATAACAGTATGGAAATTTCTCAAAAAAGAAAAACTGCTATATGATCTAATCTTTGACATCTGAGTTTATAACTGAAGGGCACAACAACAGTATGTTGAAGAGATATTTGAATCCATATCTATGTTCATAGCTGCCTTACTTACAATAATCAAGACATAAACACAACCTAAGTGCCCCTTTACAGATCTACAGAGGAATGAATAAGAAGGTGCAATATATATATATATATATATATATATATATATATATATATATATATATATATGTAACACTGCTCAGCCATACAAAAGAAGGAAACACTGCCATTTGTGACACTGATGGACTTTGAAGGCATTATGCTAAGTAAGAGTGAGACAAAAACAAATAATGTACGATATCATTTAAATGTGTAATCTAAAAACAAAAACAAGCAAACAAACCTATATAAAAAGGGATTAGATTTGTTATTACCCAAAGCTGGCGGGAGGGAAGCGGGGTGGTGTGAGAGGATTTGGGGGAAGGTGGTCAGAAGGCACAAACTTCCAGTTACAAGTTAAGTCCTATGAATGTAATGTACAATAAATGTACAATATGATGACCGTAATTGATTCTGCAGTAGATATATTTGAAAGTTTAGAGAGTAAATCCTAAGAGTTCTCATCAGAGGATATTTTTCTTCTTTATTTTTATATCTATATGAGATGATGAATGTTAACTAAATATTGTGGTACTCATTTCAAAATATATCTATATCACATCATTTTGCTGCATGCCTTAGACTTATACGATGCTATATGTCAATTATATCTTAATAAAACTGGGAAAAAGAACCATTAAAAACAAAAAGAAATGACAGAGATAATGGAATTAGTTGACAAGGATAGTAAAACAATGATAACTATATTCCATGTTCTCAAGAAGGTAGAAGAAGTCATAAGTTATTGAGAGCTAGAAAGGGTTTTTTAAAATAAAAAAAAGCAAAAATACTGAAAAATAAAGAAAGTAGAATTCCACATTGAGCTGCAGAGAAACCTCCAGTGGCCTAACGTACATGATTGGGGTCACTGTGCTGGAAGGCCAGAAGCAGTGCTTGATAAAATAGTAGCTGAAAATTTTATAAGTTTGACTCACCAGATATTCTCACAGATCCAAGAAGTACAAAGAAACTCAAGCACAAGAAAAATAAAACACATCTTACATTACTCAATACCAGGGAAACAAAAATACCTTAAAATTGGCTACAAGCAAAAGACACACTGTATAACATTCAGAGGGAAGAATATAAGAATGACAGCAGATACTCCTCCCCAGTCCTTTACACATGTTGGACACGCATGTACCAGCAGGCGGCATGTGGAAAATTCTTTAATCATCAGATGGGTGAAATATAGGTGGAGAATGAACAATACAAACCAGAAGCCCAAGGAACAATGTTATCAAAGGGGGGGGGGGCAAAAACAAACAAATAAAAAACATAAAACTGCCAAAACTGATTTGGCTCAGTGGTAGAGCATTGGTCTGCGGACTGAAAGGTCCCGGGTTCTATTCCGGCCAAGGGCATGTACATTGGTTGCAGGCACATCCCTGGTAAGGGGTGTGCAAGAGGCAGCTGGTCAATATTTCTCTTTCATCGACGTTTCTAGCTCTCTACCTCTCTCCCTTCCTCTCTGTAAAATATCAATAAAATACATTTTTAAAAAACCCATAAAACCTCTCAACCTAGATTATTTACCCACTAAACATATCCTTTATAATAAAAGGATAATATCCAAATTGATCCTAACAGCTGAACAACCGGAAATGAACAGTCGCTATAATGTGCACTGACTACCAGGGGTAGACACTCAACCCAAGAGCTGCCCCCTGGTGGTCAGAGCATTTCCACAGGGGGAGCACTGGGCTGACAGCGGCTAGTGCAGTGGAAGTGGCAAGAGCCTTTCCTGCCTCCAAGGCAGCGCTAAGTATATTGGACTGCCAACTTAGCCCCAATCGCCCAGGGAGCAGGCCTAAACTGGCAGGTGGACATTTCCCAAAGGGTCCCAGACTGTGAGAGGATGCAGGCCAGGCTGAGGGAGCCCCCTGAGTGCATGAGTTTTCATGCACTGGGCCTCTAGTATTTTAAATAAAGGTAAAGACTTTTTCAAGACATACAACATTGAAAGAATTCATCACTGGTTGACCTGCACTAGGAGGAATATTAATAGAGGTCCTTCCAGCAAAGAGGAAAAAAACAAAACACAAAACTATTAGAGAGATGATATCCTGAGCATTAGAAATGGTGTGTCAGTAATTTATAATTGGTTTTGCATTGTAGAAATAGGTCCACTTTGATATCACATCTGGATTAATGACAGAAAGCACAGGGTCAGATTTTATATCTTGATATAAATTTGTCCATGGCACTTGGTTCTAGAAGTTTATTGGAAGTAAAAGAGAAAGAGTCAAAAAATATATGTGTCAAAATTTGGCTATGGAAATTATTCCAGCCATCAGATGTGTAAAATATAAGTGAGTGCTGAATTTTACTGATAACCATATCAAAATAAATGTTCTGCTTTTAGTCTTATGCTTTACATAACAGTTTTTACAATTATAAATGTAACATACATTTTATATGGGGCATATTTTTTAAAATATTATTTTATTTTTATTAGTTTATGGGTGCGACTTTGGTTAATATTAGGTGTACCAGTTAATAATGCAGATTTTTTTCAATAGATGGAGTTACACATATGTTGCTATATATGCGGTTTGATAAGTATGCTGTTTTGTTATATTGACAGCAAGCTTCAAAATTTCATATGTCAAATTTGCTGAAGGTGTGAACATCAGAGACATTTGTACTCTTAAAAATGTCAAATTTGATGCCAAAAAAGGAGCATTTGCGGGAAGTTTTAATTCATTACTTTATTTTGAAGAAAGGTGCTGCTGAATACTTTAGGAAGCTTATGGTGAACATACTCCATCTCAAGATATTTGTGAACACTAGTTTAAATGCTTTAAAAATGATGATTTCAATGTGAAACAAAGAATGTCCAGGTAAACCAAAAAAGTTTGAAGACCAACAATTACAAGCATTAATGGATGAAGATGTGTGTCAAACTAAAAAACAAAAACAAAAACAAACAAAAACAACTTGCAAAAAGATTAAACGTTGTTCAGCATACAATTTCCAATAGTTTACAAGCAATGGGAAAGATTTTAAAGGAAGGAAAATGGATGCCACCTCACCTGAACGAAAGACAAATGGAAAACTGAAAACTCATCAGTAAAACGTTGCTTCAATGGCATGAAAGTCTTTTTTTGCATAGGATTGTGACTGGTGAAGAAAAGTGGATTTATTCTGAGAATCTCCAATGTATAAAATCATGGATTGATCCAGGTCAACCATCAACATTGACTGCAAAGTCAAATTGCTTTGGAAAGAAGACAATGCTCTGCATTTGGTGGGATCAGGAAGGTCTGGTGTATTATGAGCTTTTAAAACCAGGTGAAACTATTAATACTGATAGCTACCAATAACAAATAATCAATTTGAACAACACTTTGGTCATTATATGACACACCATCACACACTTCAAAACCAGTTAAAGACACATTAAAAGATCTTGCCTGGGAAGTATTAACTCATCACCCCTAATCACCAGACCTTGCTCCTTCAGATTACCACTTGTTCCAATTGATGGCACATGCACTTTCTGAGCAGCACTTCAAAACATATGAAGAAGTGAAAAATTGGGTCTCTAAATAATTTGCCTCAAAATAAGAAAAATTCTATTGGGATGGTGTCCACAAATTACTTGAAAGATGGGGGAAATGTGTAGCTTGCAATGGACATTACTTTGAATAAAGCACTTTTGATGTTTCTCTTAAAATTATCGTGGTTTTTTTTTAATTACAAAATCCACATCATTAACTGGTACACCTAGTAAAATTACATAGGTTTCAGGTTTCAATTCTATAATACATTGTCTGAATATTGCACTGTGTATTCACCACCCCAACTCAAGTTTCCTTCCCCTCGCCATTTATTCTCCTACTGGCTCAGCCAGCACCCCTTTCCCTCTGGTAATCACCTCCTGTTGTCAGGAAAATTATTGTAATTGTGTTTGTAGGGCACATATGTACAGCAAACCTATAAATATCCAGTATACTTTTGTGTGAAGCTGCTAATTTTGAGTATCCCAACATATAAAATTGGATTTTAGTTTCTCTGACACTTTTTTCCCCCTGATGAAATATGATGCTCTCAGAAGAAAAAAAATAATTAAAAATAGGTATAAAAATCACCATCAATGCAATTAAATTATCTGAAGAAACAAGAGTTCCTCTCTTCATGTTTGGAATTTGGTTTATAGTGCTGTTTATTTATTGGCATTCATTTTCTTTGTAGAAAAATCTAGAGATTGCAAAGAAGCTTCTAGAATAACATATTAGTCTATTGGAATTATTCAACAGAGTGTTCCGGAAAAAAATCTTTATGGCTACACTATAGATTTTAAACTATTATCATATTCATTCAGTGCTATATGAATAAGTGATTGGCACACACAACAGCGTTTCCTGTCTAGTTTCCAAACTGAGTTTCATGATTTTTATATATAAGGTGTTTTATTTTGATTAGGTTTTGAACAAAACCTGTTATTTACAGTGTAGTATTCTGAGCACATTCATATCCTGGTGTTAAGTCTTCTTACTCTGGGCTTTTTCACACTTAAAAATGAAGTTGCAATGGATGCCTTAAGTAAAGTTGTACTGCTGAAGCTTGACTGAGCAAAGGATCCTGAGCAGCTGCTTGAACTTGCACTTTTTCCAAGGGCAAATTCTTCTAAGTTATTGTATTGATTTAATTTGCATTCAAATTGCTCAGAACTTTGGTGGTGTATTTTCACTTGAATGCTTTGCTATCAAGTGGAGAATGAATAGATGACATGTACGAATTCAAGTGTGGGTCTGAATTTTAAAACATTTACTAATTTGAGTGTAACCATATCAATAGCAAAACAAAAGGGAAAAAAACTATGAGAGCAAATGATGGTTTTTCTTATTATATCTTAAACAAAAACAGAAAATTATATTGATTGTGAATTTTCCTTACAAATTTACTATTATTCAGCATAAAATTTCATACATACTTTTGTTAATTTTATTCTACTAAGTTTATATATTTTTAAATTGTAATAAAGTTATGATTTCACTCAGAAGTAGTTGGTTTTGATGCACAGTAATCACCAGATACAATAACTATATTTGAATGTTCATCTTATAATCTTTTTAAAAATGTGTGATATGTTTGTCATTCTAACCATCTGACTGACTAAAATACAAATAATAAAAACCTTTAATATGTTTCTTGGCACTGGCAACAGTTAATAATAATTTTAATAGTAATATTTGCACTGTCATCTGTCACCACATTGTGCTGAATCCTATACATGTGCCAATTGCTTCTGACTTTCCTGGGATAAGTTGTGTTTCCTAAAACAGATAGATTCAGATTTCATATAGATTCAGGGGTTATATCCTGTAATTACTCAAGGTAATTTACCAATAGTAGTGCGTGTGTTCATAAGTAAAATAGATAATAAGTCTTTTTAGGAACTTGTTTCATTTCACTACCGTTGAAGCAATATACTGGATGAAAATGTCTCTATTTTAGGTATGACAGATGGGAATAAGCACAGTGCTAACTATTTAACAGGTGCTCAAATATCTTATAAATGAATAAAAGGAGAAAACTTGAATAAATGAAGTAAGTCGAAACACACAGTGGCAATATACTGGGTCTCTGACCCTGTGGTAGAAATTCAAAAATCAACCTTATTTTTTGTTTGTTTGTTTTATTTTCAAAGAGATTAGGATTAAAGTAAAAATGAGGCTATTAAATCATTAATAGTTAAATGAAATAAAGTCACAACAAAAAGTATTGTTTATTTGGGAGCTACAGTGTGCTTGGAATTACACATTTAGTTCTCAGAAACCTCTTTGTGGTAGCCATTTTGCTGAATTGTGGAAGGTTTAAGTAATTTTTCCCTAGATCACATTATATTTGTTTAAAACCTGGAATCACAGTCAGGTCTGTCACACTCCTAGAACATTGTTTCTCTTCTTCCACAACACCTGAACCACTAGTTATGACCTAATTTGTTATTTATAATTAATAGACTCTTAAATACATGCTGCTGGTGAGTTGATCCATTTCCTGATTCTTTTGACTACTTCCTAATTGGATGTCAATATTAGCCATTATCTTCTCTGAGACTAGAAAGGGAACACAGATTAATCAGTTACTTAGAGGAAACATGAGACATCCTAGAAGTTTCTATAAATGACTGGATTCAAAGAATGCAGGAGGACAGTATTGGCTAAAAGCCTAAGAGAATTATAAGTGTCATATAACTTAGTGGGGCATTTTTCATTAGAGATGCTTTACAAATTACACTCTATCTATAATTATTTAAAAAAAATCAGTGGAGGGACAGTTAATTTAATTTTGTTATATGAATTCCCTTTTTTTTAGTTCTTTCTTATTTTTTTCTTCCCTTTAATTTATTTATTGTCTAAAGTTTTACACATGTCTCCTTTTACCCACTTGACCCCCCGACCCCATGCATTTCTTAAAACTATCAGATCTGTAACATTAATTATATTTCTGAAATAGTGCTAAAATCCTTAAGGAACATAGTTAATTGAAACAAGTAGCTTCCTTTTCTAACAACTATATATAAAAATAGCACATGATAATTACAGACCCTGGATACAATTCATTAAACTGAACGAAGCCTTGTGAAGAGATGAGAAGTAGTAAAAGAAACTCTAGAAAGGCATTATTAGTAACAAACATAAAATGTACCATTTAATCACCACTTTCAAGTGTATAGTTCAGAGGCATTAGGTGCATTTACATTATCATTCCATCTCTAACACTATTGCATCTTTCAAACTGAAATTCTATACTCATAAGCAATAACTCTTCATTTTCTCCTGGAAACCACTATTATATTGTCTCTGATTCATTACTTTTTAATATTTGTCATTTGCTAATATATTAATTTTAGCTATAAATTTTCCTATAAGTATGTTGTACTATTAAGTATGGTTTTTAGATTCCAAAATGTGAGGATTTTTAAACTGTCTCACAATGTTAATTTTTAAATATAATATAAGTGTATATATTGTGTTATGTTATGTTATGTTATGTTATGTTATGTTATGTTATGTTATGTTATGTTATATTAATTACTAGAGGCCAAGTAAATGAAATTCATGCACTGGGTGGGAAGTTCCTCAGCCCAGCCTGCTCCCTCTTGCAGTCTGGGAGACCTTGGGGGGTGTCTAACTGATGGCTTAGGCCCACTCCCCATGGTGGTAGGGAGTGGGCCTAAGTCATCAGTTGAACATCCTTAGCGCTCCCGCCATTGCTGCTTTGCTCACCAGCCATGAGCCTGGCTTCTGGCTGAGCAGTACTCCCCCTGTAGGAGCGCACTGACCACCAAAGGGCAGCTCCTTCTTTGAGCATCTGTCCCCTGGTGGTCAGTGTGCATCATAGTGACTGGTCATTCTACAGTTTGGTCGATTTGCATATTATCCTTCTATTATATAAGATATTAATTATATTATGTTACTTATATTGTATTACATTACATTCTATCTAATAAAAGAGTAATATGCAGATTGACAGTCACTCCAACACACAAGATGGCTGCCCTATGTGGACACAAGATGTCCACCACAAGATGGCCAGCAGGGGAGGACAGTTGGGAGGGAGCAGGCCTGCGAAAGGGCAGTTGGGGCAATCAAGCCTGCAGAGAAGAGCAGTTAGGGGTGACCAGGCCAGCAGAGGAGGGAAGTTGGGGGCAAATAGACTGGCAGGGAACAGTTAGGCATTGATCAGGCTGGCAGGGGAGTGGTTAGGGGGTGATCAGGCTGGCAGGCAGAAGCGGTTAGGGGCAATCAGGAAGGCAGGCAGGCAAGCAGTTGGGAGCCATCAGTCCTGGATTGTGAGAGGGATGTCTGAGGGATCCTACCAGGATCAGGCCTGAACAGGAAATAGGACATCCCTCAAGGGGTCCCAGATTGGAGAGAGTTCAGGCTGGGCTGAGGGACATCTCACCCCCCCTGCACTGGGCCTCTAGTTTATTATATTATATGAATTATATTATATTATAATATTATATATCTATAATAATGAAATAATAATATGCTAATTAGACCAAACAGCCCATCAATCTTCAGGACATCCTTTCAGATGTCCTTCTGGATGACCTTCTGGACAAAGCTGGGGCTGCGAGGGCTGAGCCCCTTGTGCAAATTGTGTGCAACGGGCCCCTAGTATTTATTTATGTGGTGTGAAGGAGGGTAAGGTAGACCATAGTGAAAGTACTGGGTGGGTTAAGTATCCATGTGAGTTATCAATTTTCTGGAAAGGAGAGAGATTCATTTAGGTGTGATTACGAATAATTGGAGCTTGTCCATGCAACTAGTTTAATTTTAAGAAAAACATTTATCTTGAAGTATATAAAAGAAGTGACTTAATAAGTTTTCATGTATAAGCACTACTCCGGAGATTTTATTTGCTTTCTGTTTGCATGTGTGAATAATATTTGTCAAGAATAAAGCTACTTAGATGATTGGAGGGGTGGTGCTGGTGGTAGTGGGAATGGGATCTAAAGCTTCAGGATGAACAAACAGGTCAATTGGGAACCTTCTCAGTTGGGACAAGTGAGTTTTCACTGTCATTGTATTTCCTTAATACAAAACACCCTTTGTTACTTCTTACTTAGACTAATTGCTCTCAAAACTGGATTGATTTTCTGAAGAATACCTCTGATCAAAGAAGTCCTTTCTTAAGCAACTTCAATGTTTTCCATTGTATATTGAACAAAGGTAATGAGTTGTATTAGATTAATTGAACTTCTAGACATTTAACATGTTATTAACCTTCATCAGAACTCTATAAAGTAAATATTTTGTATGGAGGAGAAATTGGAGCTTCAATGAAAGCAAGGACTTGACAGGGTTGTATCTGCCTATCAGCAGAAAACTCTGTGAAGGCAGTCACTTGTGTATCTTTCTCACACTGTTTCTCTACCATCCATCAAATTTCAACACATATTTGTTGTATGAATGAACTATACAGTACTGCATTTGTATTGGTTCCATTGGCCATACTCTGTTTCATGAATTTTATATATCTACTTAGCAATTATTTACTTACTACCTATTTTGTATATATAAGATTAAATAAGCATAATTGGAAAAATACTTGACTATTTTTTCCTAAAGGGCTTATGAGAGCTGACCCCACTAATGGTTTATTTAAGCTATACAGATGCAATTTGTTCACCAATATTTTTATTTAGATCAAGGAGTTTCAAGTTATGTTACCTGCAATTGATTTTGTATTTTGGTACATTTAAATTAATATGGGGACTTAAAATATATATAAGGCAATTGGAATTCAGAATCCTTTCAAATTTCATAGTTTTCTTATTATTTAATAGTTGTTTTGCTTAAAAAAATAGCCAAATGACAATTACAGTAGCAATTCAGATTTATCAAATCTTGACAAAATATTTAACTTAGTTCATAAAAACTTTACCTACCTTTCTCTTTGTATTCATTTAATCATTTTGCATTACAAGAGAATACAAATACATAAATTAGTATAAACAGTTGTACATATGGGAAAAAACACAAGTGATATTTGCTAAGTATACAAGCAATCTAGAGAATGCAAAAATAAGTGGATATATCAAAGCAGTGCTTCTTGTATTTCAACAAGCTTAGGAGGTGCTCAGGAATATTGTTAAAATGCACATTCTTATTTGTAGGTCTAAAGTAGTAGCTGGAGATTTTGCATTTTTAACAAGTTTTCTGGTGTTGTTGGTCCTTGGACAATTTTAACAGTCTATTAACTTTGACTTTTATTATTATTTCTAATATTGCTATCTTTATATTTCTTGGATTCTAAGTTTCAGGAAGGAATTTAATTTACACACAGAACTGTAGAGACTGCTCTGAGCCTAATGTCATTCAACCAATATTTTGTGTTTGGTGGTGTTAACGAAAAAAAACCATTGAAACCTGTAAAGGAATTTTTGTGAGTTTATTTGAGCCAAACTGTTGACAATTGCCGGGAAGCAGAACCTCAACGGATTGAGATAATGCTCCGAAGAATGGCGGGTTACATTTCTGTATTTATACATAGAAATCAAAGGAGGGACATAGGTGGGTTACATGAAATTCATTGGTGATGGAGTAAGGAGGCGGGAGAAAGCAAGCTGGTGGGAAAGCCCTGGGATTGGATAAAAAGTAAAATGATGGACTCTTACTTAGGTGAGTGCAGGAACAATTAACATGATAACGAAGGAATTTGAGGCATCTGTCCTGGCGCCCAACACATTTGGTTATACCCCAGGGGCTCCAGAGAAAAGGGAAGTTACAAGTTACTCAGACATCTCACAGATAGGTTATCTTAGAGGCTGGAAGGCAGATGGGCTCAGTAAAGATCAAAGCTAATCTTTGTCTGGGAAACATTGGCCTAGAAAATGACTGCCCACTATAACCTGTTGGAAGTAAGATATTTAATTTTCAAAACATCCTTTGTGGTTACTTCAGGTCTCTGAGTCTGCAAGACTGCCACGCAGGCCTTCCCTGAGCTCATCAGGTCAGCAAGTGGCTGTTTTCGTTCATAGTGGTTTCTAGCAGATCAGTGTTGTCAGTCCTACATTGTAAGTCTTATAGGAGGGAAGCCACATCTATTTACCTTGCTCAGTAAATCCACATCTCTCGAATAAATATTTCTTAATTTTGCTGCTGATTCAGCTGTCATGTTTTCTCTAATCTACTTATGGATATTCCTGCATGCTCTCTCATTTTGAACACACTTTAATTCAAAATGAAAGAAAGACCATTATTGGTTCAATTAGTTTGGCCTAACAGAACCTCTGAGCTTAATGTTTGGATTAATACCAACACTCTTGCCATTTCATTCTTTCTTTGGCTCCTTCTGCTTTGTATGTTTTTGAGAAAATGATTCCCTTTGGACTTTTGGCTGAAGCACTTACCACTTGCAATTCATTATTTCCTTAATATTTGTTCACTGCAGAGCATCTGTCTCCACATGAATGGCATTGGTAGAAGATATACATATCTGTAATAGCAAGAGAAATATGATGCCTAATTATAAGCTTAGGAAAATTAAAATATAGGTGAATGATTTTAAGGTTTTTAAAACATTCCATGGATATATCTTATTCATACTGCTACTTGGTGTGTTGCTTATGACAGGGCTCTGTGAAACAACATGTCATGGAAGGCAGGTCTCCTGTGAAGATGTTTTAATCTAACAATGCATGCCTGCATCATGTGGTCTGACAATAAATGTTATTAACAACTGGAAAATTGAATGTCTTTAAAGACTGGCATTCTTTGTAAGCAGAAATAAGCAAAAATAGCTATAGAGATATCATATATATATATATATATATATATATATATATATATATAACACCTTGTTAAATTTTGTTTGCACCTTGTATATTAAAAAAAAAGTCCAACTTCCATTAACTCCTCAAGTAGGTCACCAATTAAATGCTCACAAGTTTTAGAAAGAGAGGAAGGAAGAGGGATAAAAAGAGAGAAGCACTGATCTACTTCCTCCTACACACTCCTTGGGAATTGAGCCCACACAGCAACCTTTCAGTGCACAGGACAATGCCAAACCAAGTGAGCCATAATGTCCAGGGCCCTGTGACTCCCCCCAACTTCCCAATCCCCTATACAATCTTTCTTATCTAGCATGCCCACCTTATCCTACCTGAATATTTAAATCTCATTCATAAGTTAGGGACACAGTTCAAATCTCACCTACTCTAAACATCTCTCCTGTTACAGAAAACCAAAGAAGAACAAAACAATACTTAGAGAGAGGGTTACATTTATTACGAGCAGGTCCAGAGGGGAATGTCTCTCAAATTCTGGGCCCCAACATGCAAGAATTTTTCCTATTTATACATTTTTACCTTCTTTGTCTCCCAAAATATGGGATGTTTATGGCCCTTTTTGCAAGTTCTTAAAGAGTCCATATGTGCTGAGGCCTTGAGACCTCAACCAGAGGCGTGGCCTGGCACCAGCACTGATAACCTTGTCTGGGAAGGTTTAATTACCTTTTTGAAGTGGGAGTAGTCATAGCAAACAAGAATTTACAGAAGCCAAATAGCAGGATTAAAATTTCAAACAGCAGTTTTTATATAAGATGATGCATCACTCTCATTTTGGACTATCCCAATCCATAAGTTTGAATTTACCCTACTATTTAGTTCATCTTTAATTGTTGTAGGGGTGTTAGTTTTATTTCTCTGATGAGATTATAAACACTTGTAAGTCATAATTATATCCTATATATCTTTTGCAGATCTACAGAGTTTACCAAAGAGTTAGCTACACAACCCATATCAAATAAATACTAACTAAAAATGCTTAATTAATTTCATTTTAGCCTTTGCACTCCATAATGGTATATCAGACAAATCAGGTATTTGTTTCCCAAGATCAATGAATTTTTATTATTTTACCCTTAAGTAGATCAAGTATATTTTCTTTACTTTCTAAAATTTAAAAGCAACATTTACAATATTCTTCTTATATTGCTACATAAAAAAACTAATTGGATGAAACTGCAGAACATTATGCTAAATGAAATAAGCCAGTCAGAGAAAGATAAATATCATATAATCTTACTAATTTGTGGAATATAATGAACAGCATAAAATGATGAACAAAAATAGAACCAGAGACATATAAGCATCAAACAGACTGTCCAAAATATGAAGTAAGGTGGGGAGTGAGACAGTAAGAGATCAAACAAAGGACTTGTATGCATGGATATGAGCATAACCAGTGGGCTCAAACAGTAGGGGGTGAGGGAGTGGGAGTGGCTGGGATGAGGTCAATGGGGGGAAAATGAAGCTCATGTAATACTTTAAACAATAAAGAACTTAGGACTCACACCAAGATGGCGGCAGAGGTAAATGCCTAACTGCAGCCTCACTCAACAATTTCAAAAAATACAACCAAAATATAAAGTGGACATTATCCAGAACTACAGGAAAGTTGACTGACTGGAATTTCTACAACTAGAAGGAAAGAGAAAACCAGAAGGAAAACCAGAGGAGCTGTAAAAGCCTAAGGTACAGAGACACGGTGGGCACCTGGGGAGAGGACAGAGCAGGAGAGGAGGGGCCGCTGAGTGCCTGGCTGGCGTTCCCTAGCGGGAAGGAGATAAAAGCTCTGGACTGTGCTGAACCCCAACTCCTACTGCACTGAACCCCGGTTCTGGGCAAGACCATGGGGTCCCAGGCTCATACAGAGGGAATTTGGGCTAAAAGGCAGAAGCTAAGGGGTGCGGCAAAAGGCAGAACACTGGAGTTGCGCACATTGCACACAGAGGACTGTCTGTTCACTGAGCTGCTGTATTGCCCTAGCCGGAAGGAGACAAAAGCTCAGGAATGTGCTGAGCCCCAGCTCTGACTCCACTGAACCCCAGTCCTGGGCGAGACCCTCGGGCCCCAGCCTCATACTGAGGGAATCTGGGCTGTATGGCAGAAGCTCAGGGGAGCAGCTAAAGGTAGAGGCCCTGAGTCACGCACATCGTGCACACAGGACAGAGGGTTAATTGGGCCACGGGATTGCCCTAGCGGGAAGGAGACATAAGCTCCAGACTGCTTTTAACTCCACTTCCAACTGCACTGAACCCCAGTTGCGGGCTCCTTGGGGGAGAGACTAGATTGTCTGGTAGCGGGCTAAACTCTAGGGCACCTTTCTCTCAGAGGTGCTTGAAGCAGAGTACCAAAGGACACTGAGGTACAATGAGACTCAGGAACCTCAGAGGGCGGGGCTAACAGGAAGCCAAGGCTGTAGGCTCCACCCTGAAACTCCGCCCCATCCAAGCTGAACACAGAAGCTTTTGCAGGTTTCCAAGTCTAGTGTCTCTGGCATAGACATAGCTGATCCTCCCAACCTACAAACTCAGGGAAGCAGCGAAAATGAGATGAGGAAACAGATCACAAACGAAAGAAATGGAGGACAAAAAGCGACTGGATATAGAGTTCAAAACCACGCTTATAAGGTTGTTCAAGAATCTTCTAGAAAAGGCCAATAAAATAAATGAGACCTATGAAAATATGAAAAGGGATCAACTAGAAATAATAAAGGGTCAATAAGAAATAAAGAATACATTCTCTGAAATTAAAAAAAAAATATTATAGAGAGTCCTAAAAACAGAATGGAAGATTGCAAGAATGAAGTCAAAGATTTGGAACACAAAGAGCCAGAGGACACTCCTCCACAGAAGCGAGAAGACAAGAGAATCCAGAAAGTTGAAGATAGTGTAAGAAACCTCTGGGATAACTTCAAGCAAACCAACATCAGAATTATGGACATCCCAGAAGATGACAGAGAGCAAGATACTGAAAACATATTAAAAGAAATAGTGACAGAAAACTTCCCCCACCTGGGGAAAGAAATAGATTTACAAGTCCAGGAAGCACATAGAACCCCAAACAAAAGGAATCCAAAGAAGACCACACCAAGACACAGCATAATTAAAATTCTAAGAAAAAAAGACAAAGAGAGAACATTAAAAGCAGCAAGACAAAAGCATGTAGTTACCTATAAAGGAGCACCCATATGACTGTCAGCTGATTTCTCAACAGAAACCATGCAGGCCAGACCAAAATGGCAAGAAATATTCAAGATGATGAATAACAAGAACCTACAGCCCAAAATACTCTACCCAAACAAAGCTATCACTCAGAATCGAAGGCCAGATAAAGAGCTTCACAAATCAATTTAAGCTAAAGGAGTTGATCACCGCCAAGCCATAATTATATGAATTGCTAAAAGGGGTTCTTTAGGAAGAGGAAGAAAATAAAGATAAAAATTATGATCAACAAATATGTAACCATCAACAAGTGAATCTAAAAACCAAGGGAAGTAAAAATCATGAGGAACAATATCAACTGGTAAATATAATAGAATCAGAGGTTTGGAAGGGGAGTGGACTGATGATTCTTGGGGAAATGGGGAGGGAGGGGCAGGAAGATACTAAACATAAACTGCACCTATGGATGAGGACGATGGTGGATGGGAAAAGGGCAGAGGGTGGGATGGAAACTTGGTGGAGGGGAGCAATGGAAGAGGGGAAAAAATGAGGAACATTTATAATAATATGAACAATAAAGATTTATTAAAAAAACAATAAAGAATTTAATTTAAAAATAATTTTAAGCTTAAAAAAATAAATTAATTAATTAATCAGACAGCCTCATTTACATGTTGCAACCAACTAAAAGTTGAAAGGTTTATTTCTGAAAGGACCATAACCTAATATTTCTGCCCAATAAGAATTTGTTTACGCATATATATATATATATATATATATATATATATATCACATTTCCAAATAACCCATTGATTGAAAACATCAAAAAATCATTTGAAATATAAAATTTAAAAAACTGGAACAAATCTTGACTAATTTATTATTAAGGGATCTATTGTAGGAAATTAATTAGAAAGAAATGAACACTGAACAGAGTGCTATGGGACAACAGAAGACTGAACAGAGTGCTATGGGACAACAGAAGAAACTTGGACTGGACATCCTTCAAATTAAAGACCCTCTATGTTGACCTCCATTTTAGATGAGTTATGGGTACATATCTCTATCTGGAAGAACTCATCTGTTAATCCTCTCATACCCAAAGTGAACAAATTCAGGTCACAGCTGTACTCAGAGAATGTCATTTTAATAAGTTTCATTGAGTAAGCAGTATCTTCATTGTACATCATTTTCTCAAGATTGTAAATTAATTTATTAGCTTATTAATTGATTTTGCTTTATTTCAAAATTAATTTGTAGAGGTAAAATAAAATAAAAAAAAAAACTATTTAATTTTGGTTCTGCTACAAATAAATGCCTTTGGGGAATTCAGTCAATTTTTCCTGGACTCACTTTTCACATATTAACATAATGGAATGAAGTGAAATGACTCATGAAATCTCTTCTTGCATTTCTTTATGAAATGTTCTGATTTCTTTAATATGCTTAGCAAGAATCAATCATGAGAAAACTACTGCTGTGAGTAAAGTATCAGGTAAAGAAGGAGGCTATATAAATGTAAAGTAAAAAAAAATATATAAATACAAAACAATAGTTATCCCTGAAACTCTGTATTTTATAACCAGTAGTGACATTGGTAAGAAGGTGATTCACAGAAGCACAACTAAGGCAATGAAAATTACTTAGAAGAAGCAGAGAGGACTAAAAATGGTGGTGGAGTTACTAGGAACTGGAAGCTCACAGACATGCTCCCAGGACCAAACTGGAAGTACAACTAAAATACAGAAGAACCACCATGAAAAATTAACTGCGGACGAGCTGGAGAGAACCCTGATAACCAAGGCCAGAAAGTGTAGACCATATAGAGATTGGTAGGAAGAGTGGAGATGTGAAAGAGCTGGCCAGGCTCCCATGGACAGCAGCTGAAGTTCTGGAGAGATAATTCAGCTGTGGAGGGTTCCCACTGAGAACTCTGGGATCTAATTTCCAAGCTGGGCCCTGAGGAGAGAGCACCAGAACTGAGAAAGGTGCCCACATAACATCTGGCTGCAAAAAGCAGCTGGGTTGCTTTTCCTCAGGGATAGAGGGATAGAGGGATAGAAATGCAGGCACCCTCTTAGAGGGCCAATGCACAAAATTCCCTGGTCAGCCATTCACTTTTTGCTCCAGAAAAGGGAGGGCAGAGTGGACTGGAGTTGTATAAACATAAGCAGGATTGGGGGACCCAGGGATAGAGCTCAGAAGGCAGACACCCAGGAATCCTGTCCTGAGTAATTCCCTCACACTCTGGAGGTCATTTTTCCATGCTAAACCTGTGCTATCCTGCCATTTTTGCCTGTGGGAAAGACAGGTGACCCATTTTATTGGAAAATCCCCTGATCCACGCTGTAGAGTTTCTGAGGCCCATTAAGAGATTCAGAATAACAACTAGCCTCCAAGCATAAACTATTGTCTCACCCCATTGGAAAACCTCTCACCCCACCTCTGGATTGTTGATTGAAGACACTCCAGACTGAATCCAATCCGTCTGCAGGCAGAGGTTGTTCTCTGGATACTTTGACTCTTTCCTTGACCTAATTAGTCAGAAACAGCAGTTTGGGTCCCTGCCACAGATACCATCTCAGATTGTTCAGTGGGGAAAAAGCCAACAGGACCCTAAGTACCTACAGCTCAGATATGAAGGATAAGTTCCATGGAGGAAGGAAGTTTAGCCCAGGAACAGAATCAATCAAGGCGTGAGACTCAAGGCAGATCCAGCCTCTGGGCTAAGGAGTCCCTGGCCATTGGACAGATGGCATGACAACATTGGGGCTGAAGCTCCGTGGGGCAGCAAGTCAGAGGGGATCTCACTCCCACACATGGGACATCAACTATCAAGTCCCAATTATAACAGGAGAGCACAAATAATGCACACAAGGGGGAATCCTAGAGCATCTAGCTCAAGTGAACTAAGAGATCATACCGCTGGACCCCTCAAGACCTGTTCTACATAAGACCATCCCATAAAGACTGGGAGGCATAGAAGTTCTATCTAATACATAGAAGAAAATATCATGGGGATACGAATAAACCACCCCAAAATGAGAGAAAAGAAGGAATCTCCAGAAAAAGAATTAATGATGTGGAAACAAGTAACCTACCAGAAATAAGAGTTCAAAGGAATGGCTATAAAGATGCTTAAGGAACTTAGTACAAATTACAACAGCATGATAAGGGAAATAGAGGCCATTAATAAGAACCAGACATAAATGAAGAATGATATATCTGACATGAACACACTGGAAGGGATTAAAGCAGATGACTGAATCAGTGATTTGGAAGACATGGTAGAAATAACCAATTAAAGCATCAAGTAGAAAAAAATAATTAAAAAGCAGCAAGAGCCCTATTTGGTTTGGCTCGATAGATAGAGCATCAGCTTGAAGACTGAAGGGTCCCAGGTTTGATTCCAATCAAGTGCATATGTCTAGGTTATGTGCTTGATTCCCAGTAGGGGGTGTACAGGAGGCAGCCAATCAGTGATTCTCTCTCATCATTGATGTTTCTATCTCTCTCTCTCCCTTTGTCTCTGAAATTAATAAAAATATAAAAATAATTAAAAAATTAAAAAAGGGGGCAAGATAACTTAAGGGAGCTCTGGGACAACATGAAACAACAACATTTATATTGCAGGAATACCAGAAGAACAGAAGATGAGCAAGAAAAAGAGAACCTGTTTAAAGAGAAAATGACAGAAAACTTCCCCAACCTGGTGAAGGAAAATGTCACACAAGACCAGGAGGCACAGAGATTCCCAATCAAGATGAACCAAAGAGACCCATACCTAGACACATCATAATTAGAATGACCAAGAAGGAATCTTAAAAGCAGCAAGAGAAAGAGAGAGAAAATCTAAGGGATTCCCATTAGAATTTCAACTGACTTCTCAAGAGAAATATTTCAGGCCAGAAGCAAGTAGCAATAAGCACTTAGAGTGATGAAAAGTAAGGTCCTAAATCCAAGACTGCTACATCCAACAAGTCTATCATTTAAAATTAAAGGTGAAATAAAAGTTTTCCAGAAAAAAAAAGAGGTAAAAGGAGTACATTATCACCAAACCTCCAAAATGTTAAGGGGACTGCTTCAAGAAGAAAAGAAGAGAGAATCATAGGCACAAAGAAAATAAAAATGGCAATAAATGAATACCTATCGATAATAACCTTAAATATAAATGGACTAAATGTTCAAAAGACATAGGTGACTGAGTGGACAATAAAACATGACTTTTGTACTGGTATATGCTGTCTATGGGAGACCCACCTCAGGACAAAAGATACACATAGAATGAGAGTGAAGAGATGGAAAAATATATTCCACGCAAATGGAAAGGAAAAATAAGCTGAAGTAGCAATACTCATATCAGACAGAATAGACTTCAAAACAAAGGTCATAACAAGAGATAAAGAAGGCCACTTCATAATAAAGGGAATGATTCAACAAGAAAATGTAACCTTTGTAAACATATATGCACCCAATGTAGGAGCACCAAAGTACATTAAAAAACTCTTGGTGGAATCTAAGGGAGAGTTTGACAGCAATACAGTGACAGTCAGGGACTGCAAAACTGCACTGACATCACTGGATAGATCTTCCAGACATAAACTAACAAGGAAAAAGGGTCCTTAAATGGCATACTAGGTCAGATTAATCTAACTGGTATTTGCAGGACATTCTACCCCAAAGCAACAGAATAGACATCCTTTTCAAGTGTACATGGAACATTCTCAAATATAGGCCATATGTTAGTGCAGAAAACTATAGGACTGTCCTTAGAAAACTATAGGACTTTGAAAAAAGAAATAGAAAAAGAAATAAAGAAATGGAAGCATACATCATGTTCATGAATTGGAAGAATTAACATAATTAAACTGTCTATACTACCCAAAGATATCTACAGTTCAATGTAATCTTTATGAAAATACCAATGGCATATGTCAGAAAATTAGAACAAATACTTCAAAAATTTATATGGAACCATAAAAGACCCTGAATAGCTGCAGCAATCTTGAAGTAGGAGCGATCACAATACTGGATTTGAAACTATTCTACAAAGTTATTATAAGAAGAACAGTCTGATAGTGGCACAAGAATAGACATATAGACCAATGGATAATAACAGAGCATCCAGAAATTGACCCAAGCCATTATGGTCAATTCATATTTGACAAAGGGGCCAAAAGCCTACAATGCATTAATGACAGTCTCTTCAACAAATGGTGCTGGGAAAACTGGACAGACACATACAAAAAGATGAAACTAGACCACCAATTTATACCATACACAAGAATAAATTCAAGATGGATAAAAGATTTAATGTGAGGCATGAAATGATTAAAAAAAATCTTAGAAGAAACATAGGCAGTAAAATTTCAGACATCACATGCTACAATATATTTATGGGTAGATCTTCTAGGGCAAAGAAAACTAAGAAGCAAATGAACAAATGGGACTATATCAAAATACAAAGCTTCAGCACAGCAAAAGAAACCACCATTAAATTGAAAAGGAGAACATATTTGCCAATGAAACATCTGATAAAGGGTTAATAACCAAAATATATGTAAGTACTCATACAACTAAACAAAATGAAGAAAAGCAATTAAATTAAAAAATGGGCAAAAGACCTGTATAGACATTTCTCTAAAGAGGGCATACAAATGGCCAAGAGATCTATGAAAAATTTTTCAAAGTCACTAACCATCAAAGAAATGCAAATTAAAACCTCACACCTGCCAGAATGGCTATCATCAAAATATCTACAAACAAGTGCTGGTGAGCATGTGGAAAAAGGGATCACTACGTTTTTTGCTGGTGGAAATGCAGATTGGTGCAGCCACTATGGAAAACAGTATAGAGTTTCTTTAAAAATTAAAAAAAAAAATAGGACTTCTGTTTGACCCAGCAATCCTACTTCTGGGGAAAAAAATCCCCCAAACTCCAAAACACCAATCATAAAGAATATATGCATCCCTATGCTCATAGCAGCATTATTTACGATAGCTAAGGTTTGGAAATAGCCCAAGTATCCATCAGTAGATGAGTGGATAAAAAAGCTGTGGAACATTTACACTATGGAATATTATACACCTGTAAAAAGAAGGATCTCTTTCCCTTTACGACAGCATGGATAGACCTGGAAAATATTAAGCTAAGAGAAATAAGCCAAACTTAGAAAGACAATGTCACATGATCTCACTTATTTGTGGAATATAATAAACAAAATGAATTGACCAACAAAATAAGACCCAGAGCAGGGAGGCATGGAACAGACTGACATGTCTCAATGTGGGGCTGGGAGGGACAAGAAGAGCTAAACCAAAGAACTTGTATACTTATATGCATATCCCATGGACACCAGCAATTGGGTAGTAAAGACCTGTGGGGAAGGTAGGGAAGGGAGAGGGAGGAACTGGGGAGATGGGAGATAACTGTAATACTATCAACAATAAAAAATATATTTAAAAAAAGAAGCAGAGCTGAGTAAACACAGCAAGAGTAAGCAATGACAAAGTGGTGGCAAGGTATTTAAAAGTCAAAGCTATAAGGAAAGAATGAGTTTATGGTATCTAAAAGTGGTGATTATAGAAAGATATAATGAATAAAAATTTAGAAGAAAAATATAGACAAAATATGATTAAATCTCCAAACTCCTAAATTCTGAAGAGCTCAGAATTGTGTAGATTGCCTCAGAGTTTTATAGGCTGAGACCATTGGAGAACATGTAAATTTCCACAAATTAATTTGTTCCCAAGTAGGGCTCTCCTTGCTAATATGCTTCCATACCTCTATCAGGGCTTCAGTAGATACCCAATGAGCACCCAAAGCTGTCAGCCTAGTGTTGTAGTCAAGTTCTACCTGACATTAATAGTCTCAGAAAGATGTCTTTCCCTCCTGTGCTCTCACAATGAACTAGCTGCTCTGATTATTTAATTTGATTGATACCCCACCACCATTCCTTGCAAAATCCTACCCACAAAACACAACTTTAGATTTCAGCTTCCATTGGGGCCAAGTAACATTGGAGCCACTTCAGATGGGAATGGGAAGGTGGGGAGGATGAAAGGAAGCAGACGCATTAATTATCTTTGTCTTGATACATAATATAATAGTAATCCTAGTGAATAAATCAGCATGCAAACAGAAATATCCTCCTCAGACTTCAGGGATGACAACCATTACAGCCTGGTCTATTCTATGAGCTTGGATAAACCTGGCTGAAGAACTTTAGACTAATACATTTATTGGATGACTTTATGAGAAGAACTCTTCTGATAGTAGGGACATTTTACATGTTATCAAGTTTTAAGTGTGCTATCATGTTACTTGCTGTCCTATCTCTATGTTATTCATTTCAAAGAACCAGAGTGTGTACAATATTATCAAAGGCAATTTACTTAAGTCCTTGAGTTTAACATATATGCCAAAAATATTTAATTCAGCCAATTCAGCAAAAAAAGAGTCAATTAATGAAATTTGGTTAGATTAATATTTAGCAAGATTGGATTAAATAGGACATCCTTGGTGAAAGCTTTTCTACTTTATTTAATTGTTTTGGCATCCTTTAAGATTCATTTAGATAATATAATTCAATTATTTCATTTCATTTTTAAAGAAATAACTGAACAAATATTAGTCGCTAATTCAATATTCATATTTCCTCATATTCTTGTACAGATCTTTTGGGAGATTAGTCATACTTGAAGGATCGGCTCCTTTTATTTTTTTTTAAATATATTTTATTGATTTTTTACAGAGAGGAAGGGAGAGGGATAGAGAGCTAGAAATGTCGATGAGAGAGAAACATCGACCAGCTGCCTCTTGCACACCCCCTAACGGGAATGTGCCCGCAACCAATGTACATGCCCTTGACCGGAATCGAACCTGGGACCTTTCAGTCTGCAGACCAACACTCTACCACTGAGCCAAACCGGTTTCAGCGGATCGGCTCCTTTTAAAAACCACTTTAAGATAAAAGAAAAATACAGAAATAAAATGTGTGATGAAACCAATCCATCAGAAAATATACCTCTGCCAACCACATTAGAAGCTCCTTTCCTCTTCATCCTGGTTTTAACCTTCCTTCTTTCCACACATAACCAGTATCCTGAATTCTACAATAATCAGTGTGTGTGTGTGTGTGTGTGTGTGTGTGTGTGTGTGTGTGTGCATGTGCCTATGTGTGTGTCGGTTAACTCAGGCATGCATTCCTATTCCTAGTCAGTATACTTTAACTTTGGCATTTGAAAATTTCAGTTTTAATGTGTACTTTAGGTCTCCATCTTTTTATTTACCCTTGGATGTTACATCTGTACACGTTTCCAAAGCCTCTGGATTTTGTAGTTTACATATTCACAGTACAGTCCTTATAAGAAGATATAACAGATATCTCTCTCTCATTTGTTTTCTCTCACACACACTGAGGAGAGAACACAGTGAATGAAAGAACACAGGAAAAGATGGCTATTGGTAACTCAAAGGAAGACACCAGCCCTGCTGGCACCTTGATCATGGAGTTTGAGTGTTCAGAACTGTGAGAAAACAAATTTATTTTGGTTAAGCCACTCAATCTGTGGTACTTTTAGCCTGGGAAGACTAAAGCATCTTTATAAAAACAAATCAAACAAAAATTATTTGTAGCACTTGCCAATCTCTTTGCAATAAATGACTAATTTTAAGCTACCAAAGTAAAATCATTGAAAATAGAGTTGCAAAGAAATGTGCACATGTACACATCATTACTACATGCAGCCTCTTTATCTTTGACTCTGCATTTTTCTTTGTCTACATGTTTATTTTATTTTAAAATATGTTTTTTATTGATTTTAAAGAGAAAGGGAGAGGGAGATCAATGGAAAACTCTTACATGCCCCCTACTGGAGATTGAGCCCACAATCTGGACATTTGTCCTGACCAGGAACTGAACCAGTGACCTTTTGGGGCTTGCAAAGATGCTCAACCCACTGACCCACACCAGCCAAAGCAACAAATAACTATATGTTTAACATTTACTCTGACCCTTGCTGCCACTCCCTCTCTAGTAGTTTGTTTGTATTGAGTTCATCCACTAATAGATTTCTTAGGAAGAACATTTAGCAAAAAATGGTTTCTGAATTTTGGCCAGTTAATAACATTATTCTGTACTCTTAATATTAAAGAGTTTTCTGGATATAACATCCTGGAGTCATATTTTTTGTCTGCCCCCAAGTACCCATGCAACTTCCATTTTTTTCTGGCATAGAAGTGGTGCTAATGAGAAGTCTGATGATTAACTCATTTCCTTTAGAAACACATGCCTTCACCCCCAGAATATTTTTTTATCTTTAAATTCAAAATAAATTACTAGAACATATTTCAGTTTTGTTTTTATTTTCTGATCAAATATTTTCAGATAGTTGGCATAATATTTTAACATATAGTTTTAAATCTTCATTTTTGTATTTAAAAATATTTTGTATTTAATTATAGTGTTTAGTACTTGTTTATTTTCTTTAGGTTTCTTCTTCAGAAAATTTTGTTTTCTATATGTTGAATCTTTTTTGTCTACCTTTTTTGTCAGTATTTGTACCTTTCTTTCAAATGCTTATCATTTCATTTTTTTAATTTTATTTTGTTTCCTCTTCATTTATTTTCTTAAGGCATTATCTGATGTGTTAATTCTTGTTTTCCTTTTATGTTACTTTTTATTGCCACTTAAAGTGGCCTTTTTCTTCTTTTCTATCTATCTTTTTTTTGTCTTCTGCCATTTTCTATATGAGTTTATAAATTGTAATTTAGTTTATTTGGAAATAATAGTTACACTTTTGGTCTGATTTTTTAGCTTTTTTGGGGACTAGGTGTGCTTACTGAGAAGAGTCCTTTGTTATCTAGTGTCCTTTATTTTTATGATAATATGTAGTGGATTTAGCCTTCATATGTTTCTGTTGTTCATTTTGATGTTATATTACTTTTGCTGAACTTCAGAAAAGGGTGTGGTTCAGGTAAGCTTTTATAACTTCACAGAACTTCTGTTGTTCTGTATAGTGTTCAGAAATACAGAGAATTCTGAAATTTGTTTAACTTTCTACTCCCTCCCCCTTATCCTGGACATTTTCTTTTCTCCATTTCAATGATCCTGATTTCCAGTATGCTTTCCTTAGTGTTAGGTCTTAACCTGGAAAGAAGGCAAAGAAGAAGAAGAAGAAGAAGAAGAAGAAGAAGAAGAAGAAGAAGAAGAAGAAGAAGAAGAAGAAGAAGAAGTCAGTTTTGATGTTTCATAAAGGCCAGTAGAGTTCTCTTTTCCCATGTTACAGTGACTCCTTGCACTCATTTGCCATTAGAACAGGAAAAGTTCCTCCCATTTCAGTTGCATCTCTCAAATTGACCTGGTTTGCTTTCCAAGGAATACATGTAGTTTATTTGGGTGCATGAAATTTGTGCACGGGGGAGGGGGGGTCTCCTCAACCAGGCCTGCACCCTCTCCAATTGGAGACCCCTTAGGAGGTGTCCAACTGCCCTGCAGGATCGGGCCTATACTGGCAGTCAGACATCTCTCTCACAATCTGGGACCGCTGGCTTACCTGCCTGCATTCCTGATGCCCCTAACTGCTCTCCCCTGTTGGTTTGATACCCCTACATAGTCTCCTTTGCCAGCCTGATCGCCTCTAACTGCTCTCCTCTGCTGGCCTAATCGTCCCTAACTGCTCTCCCCTGCCAGCCTGCTTGCCTTGAACAACTCTGCCTGCCTGTCTGGTCACCCTAACTGCTTCTGTCTAGAACCCGGCCACTGTGGCTTTGTCCAGAAGGATGTCGCAAAGATGTCCGGTCTACCTGGTCTAATTAGCATATTACCCTTTTATTAGTATAGATTCTCCTACTTCAGGTTCCTCAGCCCCCTTGGTTGGTTTCCTGTTTTCTTTCATACCTACTCTAATAATATGCAAGTATTATAGCTGAGAACATGCTTAAATTTTGAGACCTTTCCCCCTAGTTTTGTGAGTTTTGTGAGAATTTCTCTTTATGGAATTTTGATTTGGCCACCTAACTTCTCTGTTTAATTATGTGCAAATTTGAAGAAATTCAAAAGTTACGTTGCCATCACTATCACCTTCCCACAACCCATCAGTATTGGTTCTTTAACTTAAATAGCCTTACAACTCTGATGCTTATTTTTTAGTGCTGTGGTCATAAACAGCTGTTTGTGAATTGTGGGTTTACCTCTTTTCCCACATCTACAGAGAATATTGCCAACTTCGGTTAAGAACTCCCAACATCAACTACTAGTAAATGGAAATGTGGTGCATAGGATAGTAGATAGAGAATGGCTTAAAATTGGGGAAGACATTTCTCAACTTCAGATTCATAGGTATTTAAATCTAACTTGTATTTCCAGGAAATTGTTGCTAAAATAATCAGACATATAACAAAGATGTTCAAAATTTTCAGCACAGTTTTTAGCATACATGAAAATTAGAAACAACCTGTATGTCCATTAATAGATTAGTGAAAATATTGTATGCAAAAACAAAATTAGTGATCCATCTTACAAAATCTTAAAAATCTTTAAAAGCTCTATAATTATTTTTTTTTAGATTTCTTATAGCAGAATTATTTTTATGGGCATTATGCATATAAGTACATATATATGCATACATAAAAAAACATCATTGAGCCCTAACCAGTTTGGCTTAGTGGATAGAGCATCAGCCTGAGGACTGAAGGGTCCCAGGTTCAATTATGGTTAATAGCATGTACCTTAGTTGTAGTCACATCCCCAATAAGGAGTGTGCAGGAGGCAGCTGATTGATGTTTCTCTCTCATGGATGCTATTAATTCTCTATCCCTCTCCCTCCTCTCTGTAAAAAAAAAAAATCAGTAAAATATATTTTTTAAAAAGACATCAGTGATTTGTGGTGATATAATTTTTACTGTTTAAAAAACATTTTGGCAATATTTTTATTGCTTTGTTTTTGTACATGAGTTCATTACTTTCACAACCAGGAGAAAGATAGGTGGGGAACCTAAAAAAGATGTTTGTTGCTTTTCATCAGTTCTACTATAAAACATAGTTATCATTATTATATGGCACTTTATATATTCAAATTTTCCTACTTGCTAAAATTTATTTGTACACCCAAAATTGATACTTAAGGCACTTTCACAGTAACTCACAGACATGGGCAGGATGGTGCAAATTTTTTAGTTTCTCACAGAGTATGTTCCTGAGGGTTGGAGAAGGTAATTTGCCTTGTTTCAGTTCTCAAGCTGTAATCAATGTCCATTTTGTGGTCTATTTAGTGCCATGTTTTTTTTTCTCATTTTGTACTTTTTATTGGTAACTTTTCTGTTTGTTTCTGAACATAGTGCTTAAATGATGTCTGGTGTCCCTAGGAGAAGAAGTTTGCTGGGACTGACCAGCAAACCCTGATTAACAGATGAATGGATTACTCTGACACGTTTCTGTGATGGAGAGGGCTAAAGGACTGCCTGGCTAAAGGAACCAGACAGCCCTGTTTGCCTGCCTCCTTAGGATTTTAGAATAGCAACAGCTTGACCTAAAATTAAGCTCTAGATACAATCAGCAGGGTAAGTATCCTTGAGAAAGCATATGCTTCTCTAAGGTCAGGTCTAAAGACTAAACATAGAGATTCCAGTAAAATACCCAAAGCTCGGACTTGTTTGGAAAAGTCAAGGCAGGGCTTGCTGACTTGGGCAAGTTCCTCCTAGAGGCCCCCAACCTTTCAGAGAATCCTCCTTACAGACTTTCCAACCAAGCCCTGTGCTTCCCCACAGAAGGCTATGATATGCCTAATGGAGGAAAGAACTGTGCAGATAAGCTTCATTCAAGCATGAGTTCTTAAATGATTGGCCATGAATTCAATGTTAATGAATTAACAACATATATTAAACTAGAGGTGCAGTGCATAAAATTCATGCACTTGGTGGGGGGGGGGGATCCCTCATCCTGGCCTGCACCCTCTTACAGTCCAGGAGCTCTTGGGGAATGTCTGACTGATAGCTTAGCACTGCTGCAGAAGTGGGAGAAGCTTACGCCACTGCCGCTGTGCTCACCAGCCTTGAGCCCAGCTTCTGGCTGAGCAGCTCCCCCTGTGGGACCACACTGATTACCAAGGGGAAGTTTCTGAATCTAGCGTCTGCTCCCTAGAGGTCAGAACACATCATAGCAACCAGTGATTCTGCCAATTTGCATATTAGCATTTTATTATATAGGATAAGTTATCTTTAAACAACAACAAAAAACACACACACATTAAACACATTTCTGTATTGATCATTCAACAAAAATGTTGTGATAAGAAGTTTGCAGGAATCTAAGCAAGCCTTTCCCCTAGGAGTAAGAGTTCCACATTTGCTAATTCAATAGTAACAGTAACTTTATAGAACATAACTACTATAAATAATGAGAATTTAGTATACTGGCTTGGCAACTTCTAGTTTCTTAGAATCTATGAAACTATTTCCATATCTGTCCAGTGGCTACAGTGGTATTTATCTCATAGAATTGCTCTAAGTAATAAATGTTATTGTATATGGAAAGTCCATGTTATATGGTTGACACTGAGCTCATCTTAGACTTGACCCAATCCCTTCCTGAAGTCCCTGCTCTGTCATTTTATGCAGATGATTTTTCAACTCTACATACTCATATTCTAAGTAATTGCTGCCAAAAACATATCTATCTTTGTTGGAACATCTGAAGCCTCACACATTTACACAACTTCCCAAAGTTTGTAATGCCAGGGTGCATGAAAAGTATAGGATTTATTTATTTTTAATTCAATAAAAAGTGATGTAAAATGCATGATGGATTTAGAAAAATATATTCCTGAGAGCAGTTTCTTAAGGA
Source organism: Vespertilio murinus (assembly GCA_963924515.1). NCBI lineage: Eukaryota > Metazoa > Chordata > Mammalia > Chiroptera > Vespertilionidae > Vespertilio > Vespertilio murinus. The sequence goes on from OZ004709.1 coordinate 100,903,881, forward strand.
ATTTTTTGTTGTTGATAATGTTTTCTTCTGCTTAAAATTCTTCCACATTTTCAGTCTTTGCATTTGCCGAGAATTACTTTGCGGGCAGTTCTGAACCCTCAATTTCAATGGGAGCCATTCTGACTGATGAGTAACAGATGTGTCTCTGAGTGCAGATAAGGGGAAATAATGACTCATTTCCCAGCAATCCCTAAAGATGAGACTAGAACTAAAGCTAAAACAAAGAGCATTTCTTTAAGAAACAATTAATTATAGATCAACATCTGGCTGAATTCTTAGTATCAGCTGATTTCAGGAATTCTCATGACTATGAGATTAGGATGAAAAATTATGGGGGCTAGTTTAGTAAGTGCCATAAGAGGATATGATTGGATAGTATTCCATCCCACTTACGAAATGATTAGTGCTTTATATGTTATTTTTAATTGTTTTTCATAAAGTGACATTGGCCATTGGGTAAAATTGTTATGGGTGGAAATGGGCAATGAAACTGGGGTATCCCTTTCCCCACTGGGGTTCTTATAATATCTTGAGAAAAAGAATTTTCTAAGGGTCACAACGGAGAATGAGTGATTTTTATTTGTGTGGAATTATATCCCTGGGTTTATAAATCTCAGTTTCCATTAAACCAGTTCTAGAACATTAGGAACAAGGGATACAGGAGAGATGGAGGCAAAGCCAGTGTCCAAAGTTTTTGTTCGATGGTGCCACTGAGTCCTATGTGACATAAGGCTAGTTATAGTTCATTAGTCCATTGTGTGGGGTCCAGGACTGCGGAAACACAGGAATGTAAGAGTCCCACAGGCCAGGAACACAAATCGAGAGCAAGAGAGAAAATTCCTTTATTTAGGAACTTAAGTATCTTAGATTTTGTGCCTTGTGCCTGGCCAATGACCTGTTCCCAGGTGTGACCGATGGGCAAGTACCTTTCTTGCATCACCCAGACTTTACTGGCCATGCATCTATTTCCCCCCTGTGCAGTTTCTTTTCTCCTTTCTTATAACAAATAACCAGATTATTTACAATGGTATCAAAATGGCCACACATATATAGTCATATTTTCTTCCAGATCTAGGAATTTCCCTGAACTATCACATATTAAGTTATATATTTTCATATGGAAAAAATAGGAGTAGGAAATTTATTTATAGAGGGAGTAATTTATAAACAATACATTTGAACTTAATACTAAACCACTGTTTGGGATTATAAAGATTCCTTTATATATTTATAATTTGCCAGCTATTACATTGATCAGATGCTGAACAAAAATGCCTTTCTTCCTTCACCTTACTTTCAAATATAAACATACAATGGCAAAACATAGTCTGTAAAACTTTTATAATTTACATATTGTGAAAGGAATGAGTTTTATCTTTGATTAGACAAAATCTTAACTCTGTTGAGGCAATTAACTTAGTTTCTCCAGATTTTGAAAATACAAGTTTAAATTTGCATATAAAGAAAAATAATGGCTTGGTGGATGTGAATGATCAATGGCAAACAATGGGTCTTAACATGTGATGTGTATGTATATATCTCTATATGAATGTATATGTGTATGTGAAGGAAAGAACTAACTTCTAGAGTAAGGAGAGAGGTGAGATCGTAATCATAGCAGTAATCAAAGTGGGTGATATGGTCAAATGCATCATGAAACTGTGAAGTTGAACAGAAGGATCTGATAATGAAAAGTTATATAGAGAATGTATCTTTATGAACCCTTATTACTTTTACAGTGAAGTGGTACCACCTGCTTGTGCCACATGGGAATCTAGTCAGGGCCACAGCAGAACATTTATGTGTTTTTGTTGTTGTTGTTTAAGATTAAAGATATTTAAAACTGCTATTGGACTGTAGTCCTTCAAGCTATTTGAGGTAAATCTATCAAGTTACTCTAAGATTATAATTTAGCTACATATGTATGAATAACTTTTTATTGGAGTTCAGTGAGACAATCAGTGTTCAATGGCCACTAAAGTCAGACTTTCAAAAGTCACTGGTGCAAGTGTTGTTTGATTGGATGGAAGTACGCATGGCAAAAACTGAGGTGTCAGGGTGTTTAACTGTGGCCTAGGGCAGAACAAGTACACAGTGCTTTCTTAATGTAGGATCATTCTTCATTTAACACTCAGTCAGAAAGATCTTTAATATATCCATTGTGTTGTAAACTCAGTATCAACTACAGAAGAGATCACATAAAAGAAATAGAAGACAGAGCTGTTACCCAGAAAAGTTTATTGCAATTGCGTGTTACAACAGTTAATGGATGACTTCAGCACACTCAACGAAGCAAGGTCACCCTGGCCCTGAAATTGTAGTGAAATTATATTAAATGTCCATCTAAGATTTAATTCCATTTTTAAAGATTCATTTTAAATTTATGGAAATTTCTGGTTCACCTAGTAACTTTGGCTTAGATTTACAGCTTCTGAAGACTTCTCATTACTTAATTTACAATAGGCTGCTCTGGGTTCACTATGTCCTAGTGTGGCCCATCTATAGACTGTGACTCTTTTCATTACTCTGATTCACTCCCTCCATCCATTATCATTTACAGGAGGTTGTGCTTGGGTTTAAGAAGATCCAGTGACAGTCATGAGTTCACCACAGATCCACAGAGCAGATGAGTTAAAATTAAATATTTGCTCCTTCTAGGTAAAGGCAATCAACTGAACAGTTGCATTTATCCCTCTTAAAATTACACTAAACAAAAATACTGAGATTTAAAAAAAATCTCACAACTGAGAGCAAAGAAGAAATTATATCAATATCTTAAACTTTATTGGACTAGTTTTAGATTTATAAAAATTACCAGGACATTACTGAGGTTGCCATAAGCCCCATACCCAGTCTTCCCTATTACTTAACATCTGACATGGCATAGTGATTCATTATCATTATCTAAAGTACATACTTTGTTTAGATTTCCTTAGTCTTTACCTAATGCCTCTTTTCTGGCCTGGAATTTTCTCCAGGACATCACATTACATCTCTTTTAACTCCTCTTGACTGTGACAGTTTCTTAGACTTTCTTTGTGTTGAATGACTTGAACAATTTAGTGAAATAATAGGTATTTTGTAAAAGCAATTGGTATTTGTCTTAAATTGTTTATTATAAAACTGGGGTTATAGTTTTGGGTTATTGGAAGGAAGATAAAAGAGATAAAGAGTCATTTTCATCATATCATATCAAGGGTGAACGTTATCAAACTGGCTTACATTATTGATGTTGATCTTCATCACTTGGCTAAATACTGTATGTCTGGTTTTTACACTGTAAAGCTACTCTTTTCTCTCTGTTTACACTGTACTTTTTAGAATGGAAAGCTTTCAAAAGAAGAATCACCGGTGTAGCAGACTGGAGCAAGTTAAATCCCAATAAAGCAAAATTGAAGCACAGCCTAAGTTGCATTGCTGAAATTCCCAAAAAATCACGACTTGGTAAAATCAGATATCTCTGGAAACAAGTTTATTGTATGATTGTTAATATATTCTGTTCAAAAGAGGAAACACTCAGATAGTCTACCTCACTTACCATATATAAGTGGGCAATTTCTCTTCCTTTTGAAGCAGATGATCATAATTTGGGTTTTGCTTGTTTTTATTTATCTTTTTCTCTAGATCTGTGGTCGGCAAACTGCAGCTCGTGAGCCACATGTGACTCTTTGGCCCCTTGAGTGTGGCTCTTCCACAAAATACCACAGCCTGGGAGAGTCTATTTTGAAGAAGTGGCATTAGAAGAAGTTTAAGTTTAAAAAATTTGGCTCTCAAAAAAAAAATTTCAATCTTTCTACTGTTGATATTTGGCTCTGTTGACTAATGTGTTTGCCAACCACTGCTCTAGAGTATAATGGAGTAGGACCTGGACATCAGGAAAAGTTGAGTCATAGTAATACGAGGCCAAATATACAATGTAAAAAAAGATAAAGAGAAAGAAAGAGAGAGAGAGAGAGAGAGAGAGAGAGAGAGAGAGAGAGAGAGAGAATTCTACAGTAATTTTCATAGAATTTATTGAAAATCCTATTAATTAGTTAAAATACTGGCAGATATGCTTATAACCTCTGGGCAAGAATTATTAATGCCCTTCTCTCATCAACCAGTTGAAGAGGAATGATCTAAAAATACTGGAGTCCCCATATGATGGCACAGGACTATTTAACTTTCAGTGAAGTTCATAATTCGAAAGACCCACAATTGAACGAAGGGTTTCAATCTCCTACAGGAGAGTATGGAGCAAGGAAGTATAAACCTCCTAAGATGAAAAACAGAAGAACCATAATTAATCAGATAAATAAGAGACACTATTTTAATTATAAAACAAGAACAGGATGTTATTACAAACAACAATGAAGAAATATCAGAGAGCAAAAACAGACTTTTGTATTTAAAAATATATAAACATATTGTAAGAAAAACAAAAACCTCAAATAAAAAGTTTATGAGTATGTTCTCCCACACAGTGAGCTTCCTTTTTATTTTGCTGTGCAGAAGCTTTATATTTTGATGTAGCCATGTAGTCACATTTGTTTATCTTCTCCTTAGCATTCCTTATCCTAGGAGATGTACTAACAAACATATTGCTACAAGAGAGATGTCTGATATTTTATTAGCTATGGCTCCTTCTATGATTTTAAGTCATTTATCTATTTTGAGTTTATTCTTGCATATGGTGTAAGTTGGTAGTCTGGTTTCAATATTGTTTTGCATGTATCTCTCCAATTTTCCCAACACAATTTATTGAAGAGATTGTCCTGACTCCATTGTATGCTCTTGCCTCCTCTGTCAAATGTTAAAAGAGTATAAAGGCTTGGGTTGATTTCTGGGGTTTTTGTTCTGTTCCATTGATCTATATGCCTGTTATTGTGCCAGTACCAGGCTGCTTTTATTACAGTGGCTTTGTAATATAACCTTATATCTGGTATTGTGATCCCTCAAAGTTTGTTCTTTTTTCTCAAGATTGCTGCAGCTACTCGGGAGCTTTTTTGGTTCTGCATACTATTAAATTTTTGGAGAGTTTGTTCTAGATCTGTGAAATATGCTATTGGTATTTTAATTGGGATTGCATTGAATCTATAAATTGTTTCGGGTAGTATAGGCATTTTAATAATGTTAATTCTATCAAATGATGAACATGGTATATTCCTCCACTGGTTCATATGTCCCTCTATTTCTTTTTTCAACTTCCTATAGTTTTCCAAGTATAGGTCGTTTACCTCCTTGGTTAAGTTTATTCCTAAATATCTCAATTGTTTTGTTGCAATTGTAAATTGTATTGTTTGTTTAGTTTCTATTTCTGAAGACTCATTATTGGTGTATAAAAAAGCTATTGATTTTGGGATATTGATTTTGTATTCTGCTACATTGATAAATTCATTTATTAAACTAATAGTGTTTTGGTGGACTCTTCAGTGTTTCCTAGATGCAATATCTTGTCATCTGAGAATAATGACAGTTTTACTTCCTCTTTTCCAATTTGGATGCCTTTTATGTGTTCTTCTTGTCTGATAGCTGTGGCTAAGACTTCCATCTAATAAAAATTAATATTGATAATATATATGAAACTCATACAACTTGACATATGTAATAAGATTTTTTTTTAAGTTTTATGAATAAGATTAAGGAATTTTTCCAAAAACTTGGAAAAAAAGATGGAAAAGGGACAGAAAATATAAGAAAGTTAGAAGCTCATTCCAGAAGGTTGAACATCTGAGTGATAGATATTGCCTGAGAAGGAAATCAAAACACAAAGGAGAAACGCATGAACTTATCAATTCAAGAAAAGTTTCTAGGTTTAAAAGGCCCATCAATGGCTCAATGCTATGCATAAATGTATCTCCAATAAGTGAAATTTCACATCGCATGGAGAAAAGGAAATATATATATATATATTTCCATATATATATATATATATATATATATATATATATATATATATATATTTCCCATACACTCTCACCAGCACCCTAACCTGGGATTGAACCCACAACCTTCAGTATGTGGTCTGTGCCCTGAGCAACCTTTCCATGCACAAGACAATACTCCAACCAACGGAGCCACATCAGCCAGGACAGGAAATATTCTTAAAGTTTTCCAGAAAGAGGAAACAGAAGGTTGCACACAAATCAGAAACAGAATGGATTCAGAGTCAACTATACAGTAGAAACTGGAATATAAATAAGAAATATCTTCAAATTTCTGTAGAAAAATAATTTCTAAAATTGACATTTTACTCAATAAAACTATTAAATATGAATGAAGACAAAAGTAAAGGCAATTTTCATAGTAGCAAAGCCTCCAAACATACATCCTTTCTTAAGGAAGCCATTCAAGGATGTGTTCAATCATTCAATTTTTCTTTATTCACATATCCCGTAAAAAAAACCACCACAAAACAAAACAAAAACAAAAATAGGTACTCAGCAATATCATCAGGGCCAGCTGTTCCTCCCAGCAGCTCAGGGTGTCTGAAATTCACCCAAGGAGACTTCTCTGCTTGTCTCTGGAGCTTGAACAGCAGCCTTAGGAAACTGCTCTCTGTTACCACACAGCTCAGGTATCAGCAACCTGCCATGAGACAGACAGGCTGGCTGCTCCACCAATTCCCTGCATCAGGAAGAAATTCTTGCTGTTGAAGACCAGGGTGGACTCCTACTGACTAAGGTGAGGGTCTGGAGAGTGCCTGTGGGGTTTCCCAAGAGGCAAACAAGCTCAGTGGAACTGCATGGTGTTACGTGATTTCAGGTGCTCGGAGAGAAGGGGAGGGGATGCTGGAGTGGCAGGAGTGGAAGGGCCTGATACACTGAGTGGGGCAGCTCAGAGAACGTGAAGTCAGGAGAATCCGGCCTGAGGCACTCAGCTGCCACCCACTTCCAGAGGAAGCCTGATCTAGAAGGATCTCCAGTCCACAAAGGCCCGCAGGGAAGTACAACTACTCAGCGCCAAAGCTCCCCTCGCGGACTCACAGCACCCCACTCCATGAAATCCATCCCACCTCACCCACCCCAATCAACTCTTTGTGGCAGGCCCTGGCCGAGAGGCCCAGCAGGTCCCTGGAACCTCTCTGGCCTCAATGCTGTGCATAGCAAGCAGCAAAGGGAGCCAGACCCTGGCAGGGAAGTGCTCAGGCTCCTGTGCAAACCTGCCATCTGCAGCTGCACAAAGGGAGGCCTGGGCTGACAGGGTCTTCCCCAGGGAACCCTGGCCCCCAGAAGTGCTGGCCAAGGTGATAGGCCGCAACCCTGACCTGCTCCTCTGTGTGCACAGATGCTAGCTGATACTGAGGTGCCTTGGACTCCCATTGTGGACACTGCTCATCAGACCAGTTTTTTTTTTCCCCCCAGGAACTGTGAGGAATCAAAAGTACATCTCAGAAGAATACCTCCCCCTCTCCCTAGAGCAGGGGTGGGCAACCTTTTTGACTCCAGGGACACAATAGGTTCTTAAACTGGACTGGAGGGCTGGAACAAAAGCAACCTGACCATGCTGGCACTCTCATCTTGGGCTGCTGATGAAGGAGCGGAGGGGAGAGCAAGAGAACCCTCTGCTCTTTTGGCTCTGTGGGTTGGATAGAACAGCTGAACAGGTAGGATCCGGCCCGCGGGGCATAGTTTGCCCACGGCTGCCCTAGAACATCTGACTTGAGCAGAATACTTAACTCTCCTTACCCAGACTCGCTCCATAAGCCTCATCAAATATATTATTTTTAAACTAGAGGCCTGGTGCACGGAATTCATGCATGCGAGGGGAGGGGTGGTATCACTCAGTCTAGCCTGCATTATCTCTAATCTGAAACCCCTTGAGGGATGTCCAATTGCCCATTAAGGGGAATTGGATATCCCTCTCACAATCCAGGACTGCTGGCTCCCAACCGCTCACCTGTCTGTCTGATTGCCCTTAACTGCTCTGCCTGCCAACCTGATCATCCCCTAACCACATGCCTGCCAGCCTGATTGATGCCTAACTGCTCCCCTGATAGCCTGATTGCCCCTAACTGCCCTTTCCTGCCAGCCTGGTCGCTCCAAACTTCCCTCCTCTGCACGCCTGGTCACCCTCAACTGCCCTCCCTTGCAGGTCTAGTCCCTCCCAACTGCCCTCCCCTGCTGGCCTGATTGCCCACAACTGCCATCCCCTGCCAGCCATCTTTTGGCAGCCATCTTGTGTCTACATGTGGGCAGCCATCTTTGATCACATGGGAGCGGCCCTCTTGTGTGTTAGAGTGATGGTGAGTTTGCATATTACTCTTTTATTAGATAGGATTTTGGTATTTTCTGTTTCTTATTTAAGCGGAACTTTGCATCATGTGATAAATAGCATTTAAATTTATGTATCTACTATTTGTATTATTATTTAAAGTACTGTACATGTCTCCTTTTTTCCGACTGAGCCCTCCTTGGCCACTCCCACTACCCAGGACATGCCCCCAAGCCTTAGCTTATGCTTCTATATATGCATACAAGTCCTTTGGTTGACCTCTTACCTACCCCACCCATGACTTCCCTTTGAGGTTTGACAGTCTGTTAGATGCTTTTCTGTCTCTGGATCTGATTTTATTAATCAGTTTATGTTATTCATTATATTCCACAATTGAGTGATATTTACCTTTCTCTGACTGGGTTATTTCCCTTAGCATAATGCTCTCCAGGTCCATCCATGCTTGTTGTAAATGGTAAGAGTTCCTCCTTTTTTATTTTTTATTTTTGTTGTGTGTTTTTTTTTTAACAGCAGCATAGTATTCCATTGTGTAGACACACCAGTCTTTTAATCCACTCATCTGCTGATGGGCACTTAGGCTGTTTCCAAACCTTAGCAATTGTAAATTGTGCTGCTATGAACATAGGGGTGCATATGTTCTTTCTGATTGGTGTTTCTGTGTGCTTGGGATATATTTCTAGAAGTAGGACTACAGGGTCAAATGGGAGTTCCATTTTTTATTTTGGGGGTACATTCCATACTGTTCTCCAAAGTGGCTACACCAGTGCACGAGGGTTCTTTCTTCTCCACATCCTTGCCAGCACTTGTTTGTTGGTTTGTTGATGATAGCTATTCTGACAGGTTTGAGATGGTACTGAATTGTCATTTTGATTTGCATTTTTTTAATGATTAGTGACTTAGAGCATGTTTTCATGTGTCTGTCAGCCTTCTGTATGACCTGTTTTGAAAAGTGTCTTTTTAGGTCTTTGCCTATTTTTAATTGGCTTTTTTATCTTCTTCTTGATAAGTTATATGAGTTCCCTATGAATTTTGGAGATTAAACCTTTATTTGAGATAGCATTGGCAAATATGTTTTTCCATGGAGTGGGCTTTCTTATTGTTTTGTTGTTTTTTAAAAAATATATATTTTATTGATATTTTACAGAGAGGAAGGGAGAGAGATAGAGAGCTAGAAACGTTGATGAGAGAGAAACATCGGCCAGCCACCTCTTGCACACCCCCTACCAGAGATGTGCCCTCAACCAATGTACATGCCCTTGACTGGAATCGAACCTGGGACCCTTCAGTCCGCAGACCGATGCTTTGCCACTGAGCCAAACCGGTTTTGGCTCTTATTGTTTTGTTGATGGTTTCTTTTGCTGTGCAGAAGCTTTTTATTTTGATGTAGTCCCATTTATTTATTTTCTCCTTAGTTTCCATTGTCCTAAGAGTTGTTTTGAAAAAGTTATTGCTTCGACATATGTCTGATATTTTGCTGCCTGTGGATTCTTCTAATATTTGTATGATTTCCCGCCTTACATTTAAGTCATTTATCCATTTTGAGTTTATTTTTGTGTATGGTATAAATTGGTGGTATAGTTTTCTTTTTTGCATACATTTGACCAATTTTCCCAACATCGTTTATTGAAGAAACTGTCTTGAGTTCTTTTTATGCTCTTGCCTCTTTTGTCAAATATTAATTGAGCATAATGGCTTGGGTTGATTTCTGGGCTATCTGTTCTGTTCCATTGGTCTATATGTCTGTTTTTGTGCCAGTATCAAGAAATTTTGAGGACAGTGATTTGTAATATAGCTTAATATCTGGTACTGTGATCCCTCCAAATTTGCTCTTCTTTCTCAGGATTGCTTCAGCTATTCTGGTTCATTTTTTAATTCCATATGAATTTTTGAAGACTGTTCTAGGTCTGTGAAGTATGCCATTGGTATTTTAATGGGGATTTCATTGAATTTATAGATTGCTTTGGGTAATATTGACATTTTAATGATGTTGATTCTACCAATCCATGAACACACTATATTATTCCATTTGTTTATATCTTCCTCTATTTATTTTTTGAATGTACTGTACTTTTCTGAGTCTAGGTATTTTACCTCCTTAGATAAATTTATTCCTAAATATCTTACTTTTTTGATGGAATGGTAAATTGATTTTAAAAAAAAATTTTTCTCTCTGTGTGAGTTCATTATTGGTGTATAAAAAGCCATAGATTTCTGGGTGTGAATTTTGTATCCTGATAAATTGCCAAATTCATTTATTAAGTCTAGTAGCTTTTTGATAGAGTCTTTAGAGTTGTTTTCTATGTACAATATCATGTCATCTGCGAATATGACAGTTTTGATTCTTCTTTTCCAATTTGGATGCCTTGTGTTTCTTCCTCTCATCAGATCACTTTGGCTAGCACTTCCAGTAGTATGTTGAACAAGAGTGTTGAAAGTGGGTATCCTATCTTGTTCCTGTTCTTAGGGGAAATGATTTAAGTTTTTGCCTATTGAATATGAAGTTGGTTGTGGTTAGTCTTATAAGGTGATCCCTCTATTCCCATTTTGTTGAGAGTTTTTATCAAGAAAGGGTATTGGGCCAAAACCGGTTTGGCTCAGTGGATAGAGCGTCAGCCTGCGGAATGAAAGGTCCTGGGTTTGATTCCGGTCAAGGGCATGTACCTCGGTTGTGGGCACATCCCCAGTAGGGGGTGTGCAAGAGGCAGCCGATCGATGATTCTCTCTTATCGATGTTTCTAACTCTCTATCACTCTCTCTTCCTCTCCGTAAAAACAAAACAAAAGAAAACAAAACAAAAAAAACAATAAAAGATATATTTAAAAAAATAAAAACAAGAGAAAGGGTATTGGATTATGTCAAATGCTTTTTCTGCATCAATTGATATCATTATGTGATTTTTATCTCTCAATTTGTTTATGTGATGTATCACATTTATTGATTTGTAGATATTATACCAGCCTTAAACCCTTGTATAAATACCACTTGGTCATGGCGTATGATCTTTCTAATGTACTGCTGGAACAATTTGCCAGAATTGTGTTGAGGATTTTAGCATCTATGTTCATCAGGGATATTGGCCTATAATTTTCTTCCTTTGTAGTGTCTTTATCTGCTTTTGGAATTAGGGTAATGCTGACTTCATGGAAAGAGCTTGGAAGTATTCCTTTCTCTTGAAATTTTGGAATAGTCTGAGGAGGATAGGTTTTAGTTCTTTGAATGTTTGGTAAAACTCCCCTGTAAAACCTTCCAGACCAGGGATTTTACTTCTGCAAGAATCCAAAAACTCATTTATCATATACTGGATAATCCTTAAACCAAGCCTTGGATAACTAAGGTTTGAATGTAGTTAAACATTTCGCCTCCTTTGATCACCTCTACCTTGTACATATCCCCTTTTTATTCCCACTTATTATTTTGGATTGTTGGTTCCACTCTTTCTCATTTTTAAGGTGTATAACATTTGTATCCATTTTAAGTCTTTTGTTTTTCGGTTTTGTTTGAACATACTCTTCTTGATCACTGGATTCAGGTAGAGTCTGCTTTGGCCATTCAATGTTTAAGATAGGGGACTCATCGGTATGAAATTTTATTTATTCATTTATTTGTTTATTTATTTATTTATTTATTTTATTTATTCCTTTATCTTACTAAACTTGGGGAAGGCAATTGGTACTGGTCTAAATGGAAATCATACACAAATGTTTAAAATTACTACTGTGTTTTCATCTTATTTATACCCATAGCATATTGGGCCATTCTAACCAAGTGTGAAATTACATTTTCAATTTTACCTATAAGACAGATGTTGATTTAGATAAGCATTCTTGTTTTTGTACACATTGCTATTGTGAAATTTCAAGCATATTAGAATTAACTTGTGAGCTTCACAAATAAAATAGAGATCAAATGCCCTCAAATAATATTAGACATAGTTCCAGTGTCAAAGCTGATATCTAAATAATTTTATTAAGTGATTACACAATTTATATTTCTAAACAATTTTCTAATATTTTAACCCTATACAGAAGGAAATTTACATCATTTGCTTATCAAAAGTTAAGAGGAATTAACTAGAAATCAAGAAAAGTCTACCTAATTGAGAAATATAAGAATGAAGAAACATAAATTATGACAATATGCTTGAATTCTGCATAAGGAAGAATTTTTTTAAAAGCATAATATGGAAGTCTTTGTAAAACAGTATTAAATATTTCAAATAATAGAGGTTTTTTGCCATTCATATAATAATCTTCAATAAAGTTATTGCCTTCCTTGCTCTTCCTTCTTTGCTATTCTGAGGAGCAAATTCTCCTTTCAAGATCTGAAGCCATAGGTGAAATTAGTGCAGTAGAGGACTACATTTGGTGAAATCTTCATAAATAGTAACTAATTAATGAAGTTCAGAGCAGCTCTTTTTTCTTCCAGTATCAGGTCGTAGCTACACTGAAACACCCACTGGAGAAACTGCAGCTGTTGAGTTGTAACATTATATCCATGCAAGAAAACTAAAATGAATTTAAAAGTAAGTCATTTTATTTCATTAGAATGGAGCCAAACTGATTTGTATGTTACATAGATATTTCTAGAACATAAGAATGCCTGTGTTTTTTTTTTATTAGGATGCATCTGGTTATTAGAACACTTTATTATTTCCCAAAGTGTGTTTTAGCTTTATGTTAAAGAATTATCATTTGACAGTTGTTTGCATTTTGCAGAAGTTGAGAATCTGTAGTGGTGATTCACAAAAGCTGTGTCAAGGGAAAAAAATTGCCACAAGGTATTGAAGATGACTGATAACTACTGTCATTACTTTCATCAGAATTTTAAAATGCTGAACTTCCATATTGCAGCCTTTTAAATTACTTTTTAGAACTACATAACTTATTAAAGTGATTTTTTAGAGTCAGCACAGTATAGAAGATAAGATTAGTATAGTTTTCGGAGCCAGTTGCCTACATTTGAATCCAGACTCTGCCCCTTTTTACATGAGTGACCTTGAGCAGGGCACTTAATCTTTCTGTAATCAGCTTATTTCTAAAACAGTGGATATAATAATATCTGTCCTATCTAATAAATATAATAATATCTATCCTTTTACTAATAAAAGAGTAATATGCAAATTAAGTACCACTCTGCTACACCCACAAGCCAATCAGGAGCCAGTATACAAATTAATCCAACCAAGGTGGCTGCGGCCACAAAGCCAGTAATAGGCTTGGGTTTCCACAGCAATGGCCACCCAAGCCTCCACTCAAGGCTACAAAGTTTCAATTATAGAAGATAAATAAATTCCCCCCAAAATGGCAGTCGCCACAGAGCTGGAGAGAGCAGTAGGCTTGAGTTGCAATGGAGGAAGCCAAGCTTTCTACCTACCTTGTCCTGTGTTGGCCTCTGCTTAAGGCATCTGCCCCCCGGTGGTCAGTGCCTGTCATAGAGACTGTTGACCAATTGACTGTCTGCCCCCTGGTCATCAGTGCACATCATAGCTAGCATTTCAGCAGCCTTAGCATTTCAATGCATACTAGAGGCCCAGTGCATGAAATTCATTCATGGGAATGTGTATGTTCCTCAGCCCAGCCTGCACCCTCTCTAATTTGGTACCACTAGAGGGATGTCTGACTGTCTGTTTAGGCCCAATCCTAGTGGGATAAGGCCTAAATTGGCAGTCGAGCATCCCTCTCACAATCCAGGACTGCTGGTTGCCAACTGCTCACCTGTATGGTTGCCCCTAACCACTTCTGCCTGCTAGCCTGATTGCCCCTAACTGCCCTCCCCTGCCAGCCTGGTGACCCCTAATTGCCCTTTCCTGCTGGCCAGGTTGCCCCTAACTTCCCTCCTCTGTAGGCCTGGTCACCCCTAACTGCCCTCCCCTGTAGGCCTGATTACCCATAACTTCTCTCCCTTGTCAACTATTTTGTGACAACCATCTTTTGTTCATGGGGGCAGCCATATTATGTGTTGGAGTGATGTTCAACTTGCATATTACTTTTTTTATTAGATAGGATTATGCTTTGGTAGTTTGGTTGTTCTGCGGTTTAGTTTATTTGCATATTACCCTTTTATTTTATAAGATAATATTTATCTTCCTTTCCAGTAATCCTTAGTCTGCCTTACCTATAGCCATCTTTCCAATATTTTTATTTATTTATTAAATTTCGGCCTCTGAAGTTACTGAGATTACTCTTACCTATTCTCAATATTATTAATTTAATTTGTTTAAATGTCTATTGCTCCTTCTTTTAAAGTTACTATTAGGTGAGAAATATTATCAACAACTTACTTAGTCATTCACATTTTATCGTATTTTCCTTTCTTGAAATTTTATATTTTTAAATTTATGTTTTTGAGCAATTGTCTAAAAGGAGGATATTGTAAAAAATATATATATTTTCTTGTTTATTGTTCCCCCCCAGCATGTTTCTTAATTTTTCCTTTGTCTGCCATTTAATTTTTATTTATTATTTTTGCTGCCATATATGAATAATTGGCATATTTATTTTCATCTTTCTTGTGATTAATCTGACTGCTCTGATTCATGGATAGATAAAATTTGAACTGTGATCAATTTACCATCTTTCTTTTGAGCTATAGGGAATAGGTCTGTGTTGCTTGGCAGATATTGTTTCATAGTGTCAGGGCATATGTGTGAGACCAAAAAAAGCTCTGGGCTGACTGAATGCCTGCCATGTGCTCTCTTTCCTGAGATCCAGTTAGGTGTCACTCCATGCAGAGCTTCCTGAGGGTGCACCTCTATGAATAGGCCCTGGAAACTGGCAAGTCCTGGCTTCATTCTTTTTACTACTAAGTTACTGTCATAACATATAGGGGCTTTTAGTATTAAGGGCTTTGCCTTACTTATTTAGAATTTTCTGTTTTATCAGTGGCCTATATTTATCTTTGTTCCAAAAGTGTAGTTAAGAGGATAGTAGTTAACAGCTCGGATTCTGGAATCAGATCTCTTGGATTTTAATCTAATCCCCTTCCTACTGTTCTTTGATCAAGTTATTCTTGATTTATGTACCTCAAATTCTCTACCTATAAAATGGGCAAGTAGTTCTTGATTCATATGATTTTTATGGTACTGAGGCAGCTATTTCTTGTGAAGTGCTTAGAATAATGTGTAGTTTAGGGACATTTAATAAATGCTATTGTCTCTTAGTAAAGACATACCTATTTCAATAGGAGAACTTATCTCAATGGTTAACTCAAGACTTACTTGACGGTCTCCACTACTGCAAGCAGAATTAACTTGTCTCTTCTTTGTAGCCCCATCTAATTGAGTATATATTACTATGACAGCATATTTTACATTTTACCACACTTCTAAAATTACCTACTTTCTCTGGCTATGACACTGCATATCGTAGAGAGAAAATATTACACTTATACATCTGTGAATCTTTAACATTTGACACAGCCTGGTAAGCAGTAGGTTATTAATTGGTGCTGTATAGTGATTAAGAGTGAAAACTCTTGAGTCAGACTGCAGTGCTTTAAATATTGATTTGGCGATGTGTTAGCTGTGTGACCACAGACTAATTACTTAGTCCTCCTGTGCTTCAGACTCCCTTTGGGAGAATAATGATTATTACATGTTGACATCATAGGGCTTTTATAAAAAAATAATAAAACATGCATATACAGTGATTAGGACTAGACTTGGCCTAGAATGAGAATTCAATAAATAATAGATTGTAAACCAATTCTGTATTGGTGTAAAATTGAATTGGTGAAAGAGAAATTATATGCAATATGATCTTACACATAAATACCAAAAGTTCAAGTCCTAAGTATCATGGGACTATCAGAAAGAAGATTCCCCTATGACTAATACAGTGTTTCCATATATGCATTACCCATGGATGTATACAATAGGAGGTGGAGGCCCAGAGAAGGGGGTGGAGGTGGCTTAGAAGGGGTCAATGAGGGGAAAAAGAGGGACATATGTAACACTTTCAACAATAAAGATTTTTTTAAATAAAAATGAAAGATTTTCTGCATCTCTTCTTTTGTAAAGGAGCCATTTTTATATTGTTTAAAATTATATTTACAATGGCAGGTAAATTTCCTGGTTATGTTCTCCATCTGCTCTTTGAGCTCCTACTCAAAATTCTAACACTTTATTCGCAGTACATTTGGCTGCCTCTACCTAGCAAGAGGCTCCCCCGATTCAAGACAAACATTTTCCTAGAGACTTTAGTTTTGCCTTTTCATTCGTTACTGACTTCACAGATTGGGCCTTAGCCAGCAAAGAAACCCAATGGCTGTTTCAGTTTTCTGAGCTTTAATTTCATGGTCCACTAGGAAGAAGATTCTCTGATGTTATTCCTAGTAGCCACTGGAGTAGAGTGCAACAAGATGAAAAGAGGAATAGAGGGATTTATGTTGACTTGTAATTTCTAATTGCTGGCACTTTCTGACCAACAATAATAGGCAATTCCTTAGTGGAACAATTTTAATAAAAAACAATATCCTTGATTGTATTCAATTTATCTTAATTCTCGGTATCAATGGGTCAGAGTTGAGAATAATACAATTTAAAAAATCAGTAATATTACAAGCATATATTTTTATCTGAACACACATATAAGTATTTATGCATGCTTTCTTTCTTAACTGAAAGGGCCTAAGGAAGTGAATCATTTTGAAGATGGAAATCATACCATTTATCTCACCATCCTTAGCATCTAGCATAGTACTTGGCATAGAATAGGCACACTCACTAAATGTTTATCAATTGAATGAATGTAAGTTTTCTATAAAACACTACATTTTTTTGTTCTAACATTTATTAAACATAGTTATTCAACCCTCATCATAATATTCCTATTAAACAATTTTGATTTTATTCTCCTTTCATAGAAAGGGAAAAATAGACTATCAATTTAAATAACATCTTGTAGATAATACGGCAGGACACATCAAAAATTAAAATGGTAGTAGAATCCAGGATTTCTTATATTCTTTTAATAACATAGAACAACTTTACATACATATAAAAGAGGCAAGCTTAGTTCAAGCTTTTACATTTGTATGAGTTAATTATGCAAATAAATACATGATAACTATGGAACACACAATGTACTAAAGTGGTGGGAATTAGTATGTGTGTATGTGTGTCCATTTAGACATGCATGTTTGTTTTAGGTGGGTGGGTTTTGGCAAATGAATACTTTTCATTAAACCAGTTGGAGCAGCCAGTTGGCATTAATGAATGATGATAAAGACACAGAAAGCAGGTTGATGCAGCTCTTAAATTCTAAGCTGAAGAGTTCATATTGTAATGGAAAGACTAGATCCAGGATGGGTTTTTTAGCAGTGCATTAACATCATGAATAATGCATCAGAGGAAGGTTCTGATTCCTAGGCACAGCATGGGTCTTTAGGTGAAACTTTTTTTTCCAGCTCCTGTTTGACCTTGTTTAGTTTCTGGTTCATCGAGTTCATAGCACTGTGCTGACTTAGCACAGAGGCCTTTCCTCTATTGCATGTCATTACTTCAAGTATTTTGTAAGCTGTTACATATGTTTGGCCCGATATTTGCTTGAGCTTGCATTTCCAGAACAGTCATAAGCAACCAGCAGCCCCTAAATGACTTTCTAAGGGCCTCGTGAGTTTGCTCACAACCCACTGAGCTGGAAGAATTTCCTGGAGGACTAGCAGCATATTGTAAGCCAGCTTTCTGGATTCTTGTGGCTTGTCATGCATCCCTGAGGAAAATAGACTGCATACAATGTTCACTTAATGTGACCTTACTGCAAGCCTTGTGGGGGTTATAACCCACCATAATTACCATGAACAGGCCACACATTATGCCACAAATCTTACAAACAGAGAGACAAGTAAAGAAACGCAGGGTGTAAACTTAGAGCTCAAGTGTTGTCTCACCAAAACTAAGTTATCAGAGGGTAATTTGAAGCAACCAATAAATTATTGACCAAGCATGATCCCTGTAAATTTTATTTTCTGTGGCTGCAATTAAAGTCCAGTTGTAACTTTCCATGATTTAGTTCTTTCTTGTCTTATCACTTACCATTGTTTAACGCTTTATGTGCCCAGTAACACTGTATAGGGGTTTTCAGGAGTTTTATGTTGTTTCTTGCTTTAATTAAAGCTTTTCTCTCCTGAAAACATCTTTTCTTCCACTCATTCTTTCAGATTCAACCAATTTGAATTCTTCTTCAGGAGTCTTCCATGACAATAAAGGTGAGGTGTGTCCTCTCCTGCCCCAACAGTTGGTTCTCACACCTATTCTTATTGTTGTCAGATTGCTTTCCATGTGTTTTTTCTCCTTTACCAGGTCAGAGTCTGCATTGTGTCTGTATTTCTAACTATTAGTGCCTAAAACAATGATAGGCACAGTATTGGCATTTAATAATTGTTTTCCCGTGTGTGTGTGTGTTGACAAGCAGGAGCTCCTCACCCATATGATGCTCCTTTCTTTTCTTTTTTAATTTCTTTATTGATTACGGTATCACATATTTGTCCTCATCCCCCATCCCCCGTTCCCATCCCAAACCCCTCCCCATGCAAGCCCCCCCCCCCCCCCTGTTGTCTGTGACCACTGGTTAGGCTTATAGGCATGCATACAAGTCCTTTGGTTGATCTCCCCTTTCCCACACCCTCTCCTACCTTCTCTCTGAGGATTGACAGTCTGATCGATGCTTCCCTGTCTCCAGGTCTGGTTTTGTTAATCAGTTTATGTTGTTCATTATTTTGATGCCCCTTTCTTATTATTCTAGTTTCTATATCATCCTCATTGATCAAATCCTCAGATGATTAAATGACATTTATTTTCAGTCTATCTCCCTACTCTAATACATGTTCCAAATGTTCCGCATATATATTTGGGCATCTAATTTTATTCCACTGTTTAAAACTTCTGATGAATACAGGATGATTTTTTATGTTTAACAGTATTTCTTGATATTGAGTAAGTTGATAATGCTAGTTTACCACTGTTCCTATGTCCTAGAATTACTTGTTTTTGTGTATCCTACCCTTCCTAGGCAGAATAAAATCATTGGCTAAAAAGAATCATGGCACATGACTGATTTAGTAGAGTCTAGGTTAATTGCTGGTAGTTCTTATTTCGGTAAGTTCTGAGAAATTCTTTCTACATATACAAAATTCATGGAAAAAATCATATAAATAAAAAGTGCACAGACAGAAGAGTTTTTCGCTAGGACTTTTTTAAAGCCATTTTAAAAGGCTCTCTCTTTTCCATGGAAAGTGTTGAGGCCCAGATTTGTTTACTGAGTTCTCCCAGACTGAGCATTTAGAAATGAAGACAAGCTGAGACAGCAGGTTCCTGTCTCCAGGTTCTATATCCATAGTGATAGCCAGGGTCCCTTTGCATGTACCTTGTGTGCTTGAGCTTAGAGTATGAAAGGAATTCCATTCTTCTAATTGAAAGAGTATGTTTCCTTTGTGTATTGTAACTATTCCTTTGCAGCTCTGAGAATCAGTTGTAAAAAATATATCATTTCTAAGAGCAGAAGTATAAAAGATAAAATACTGTAAAATTTTTTCTAGGTTACCTGAAGAGCAGATGCACACAATTGGAGTAGACTCAATATTTGAGGGTAAAACTTGGGTTTTATAACATTCTTGGATGTCTCACTAAACTTAATTGTATGATGATATATATATATATATATATATATATATATATATATGCATTTATGTATTTATGTTCCTCTTTTTAAGGCCTTTCAGGAAATTGTGGAAATTGTTTATTAAGTAATTTTGGAAGCACATACGTACTTTTAAAGACATGCTTGAAAATATTTGTATTATAATTTTATCACTCATGTGGGAAAATCTTGGAAAAACAATGCCCAAATAATCACACATCAAGCTGTATTAAGGAAAAATTACTAGTTGCTGAATTGTTTGAATTTTATATTATTGTCAGTTAAAAAGAAAACTATCATCTGATATTTATTTCAACTTATTTCTTTTCTTTAATGCCTTTCATAGTTT
The DNA here is from genome assembly GCA_963924515.1 of Vespertilio murinus. NCBI lineage: Eukaryota > Metazoa > Chordata > Mammalia > Chiroptera > Vespertilionidae > Vespertilio > Vespertilio murinus. Next base: position 100,924,080 of record OZ004709.1, read on the forward strand.
TTATTCCCATTTTTTAAGATTAGACAAAAGAAGCATGAAGTAGGTAGTTAGACTGTATTATCTGTTAAGCTTTATCAAGCTTTACAATACCTACAATATCCTATTTGTGTCTTAGCCTAAGGCAAGCATGGTAGCATGGGACTTGGTTCTTTTACTGATAGTATACTACTTATGTCTACAAGCTGTTGTGGGGTTGAACCCTGGGTTCAAAATAAAACCACAGGAGGCTGATGATTGATTAAAAAAACAGGTAAGGACTTATTAAACTGGCCAGGATGGCCGTGAGAGCACCACACTCAGGTAGAGTCCATATGACCTCACTGTTCCAGGTGTAGGCAGTCTTTTTAAAGGTTCAAACCACAGGGATTTTCCCTTGTTCTAAATTCTAAATTCTAAAGGCTAGGAACAGCTCACAGGGTAGTTCCCAGTCACATCCTGCTAGACATTGGAATGTGGTCCTATCTTGCAATAACCAATAATACAGAAGCAGAGCTCAGTAGTTAATCTCTAAAGGTTACTACAGTTTCTACCCCTGAAGCTACCGAGTCAGCGGGAATCAATCTCCTATAGTTCTGGTCCCAGGCAAGGGAAAATTGCCTTGGCCCCCAGGTCTCCACCTGGAAGCTGAGGTAACTACCCTATGTTTAAGCAGGCACAGAAGCCATAATGGCAGGGTTAAAATTCAAACAGCAGTTTTTACCCAAGTATGGTTGCTACCATATTTCACAAGCTTCACATAAGGTCATAAATAATGTTTCATTATGCAAATAAATTGAGTAAAAATATCAGTTTTACATTTCTGCTGCAGTGAGACATGAAATAGCCATTCATACTGCCTTCACACCTGTGCCTTTAATTATAAAAGAGTGCATGATAATATTGGAAGTTAATTTAAAAATTGCTTTTACAGTTTGATGAATGTGGGGGAGGGCATAGTTCAGGACCTAGGCCTTGTGTAATAAAAAATCCCAAGTGTAATGCTTTTTTATCCCCTACCTTCCTTATGATTCCCAAAACTTTCAATCTCACTCTCCTATACTCACAAACTACCCTTTATAATTGCGAATGAGCTAGACTGGGAGACTGTAGTAACTGAACTATGAATATTTTGGGTGGTATTTTCAAGAAGATATTTACACATGGCTTATTTAACTAAAATGCTATTTCCTCAACTATTAAAATAGCAATAAAATGAACTATAGAAAATTAAAACCACTCTATGTTGCTAATTCTTCATTTTATCATATGCTGCCTATTCTATTGAAATGCTTTTAAAACTTCAGTTTGACCTAGTGGGATATGACTGTTTTAGCTATTTCTTCATTATCTCCTCATTTAGCTGCCCGCTTTTATATCTGATACAATTTCATATTGTTCCTATTGATTTACTTTGGAGATCTAAAATAAAATTAATGGAGATTTCTATTGAATGGAAAAAATGCAATCTTGGTAAGAATGAGAAAAGAAGAAATAAAGTCTGTGGTATTCATCCTAAAGCCAATTATAAAGTAAAGAACAAATTTAATAGCACATTTTACAAAATTATTTGGAAAGCTTTAACAATTTAAATATTATTAGGCATTTCCCTGTTCCTATAAGCATGTCCATGGTTCATAGATTTTATACATCCACTCCTGCTGTTTCTGAAAATAACTCTCTACTTCAAAATGTATTCTAATCGCCTATCAAATTGTTTTAATTTAAGAAAAATCACAAAAATAGCACTTGCATTACAAAAGTAACTTTTCTTCTAGGCAGCTTTGTCAGTCATACTGGGTTTTAACAGTTATGTGATATAGACCAAATCGATTTATTGTGACTTTCTCAACTAAATTAATGATATCATTACTGTGTCTCAAGTGGCCCTGCTCCGTGTAGACCATCCAGGTAATCCACCCAAAAGGGACTCGAAACATTCTCTCTGACTTACCCCAATATGCTAACCAAATGCACACTTAGTCTTTTATTGTTAAATATTGTAATAGTTAATGATATGTCAATTAATAGCAATAATCATGATTTATTGAGCAATCATAGTGAGGTAGGCATTGTACCAATCGCTATGTTATGCTTTATTTTATTTAATAATTGGAAAAATTCTCTGAGATGGTTGTGTCCTTCTCCTTTCTCAGTGAGGATACTTAGGCTCAGAGAGGTACAACAACTGGCCAAGGTCATAGGGCAGTGAGCTCCAGAGTTGGGTAGAATTCGGAACTATATATCTTCAAAGTCCAATTCTTTCTGTTAGTAATCAATGAAATCCTTGACTAGGATAATTGGGTCATCTAAAGGCTACATGAATTGTTTCATGACATAATAAAATACAGTTTTCACCCCCAGGGGTGATTTGAAGACATGTGGGTGGCTTTTCAGTTGTGACAACACCTACAGAGGTTGCACCTGGCCTTTGGTGCTACTGGTGGTGGGGAAGTAAAGGGTATGTTCGGCAAGGGTGGTGCTAGACTGCCTATAGTTCTTAGTGCAGTTTCATGCAACAATGGATTTCAATTTAACCTGCTGAGTTTTGAAATTCAGATATGCATAAAGTTGGAAAATATTTTCCCTATTATCTGAGCTTAATGCCTAACTTTCCTCTACATATAAGTGCTCAATTTGTTTTTGTTTTAAAGAATGGTTTTAATCTCCTCTAAAATTTCAGGGATGAATTCTTCATGCAAACTGAAAAAAGAGCATAGATTTTCTGAGGGGCTGGAGTTTTGCCATAGAGTCATTCATAATGCACTTGCAGCATTTACATTGTCAATGAGGCTCATTTATATCATTCTGTATTTGGAGCTGTCACACCCCTGTGATTCTACATATAGGTGCAAGAATCTGGTTCATTTTATCTAGAGTTGTCAGACATGATAATTTGTGCAATGTAATCCATATTATTCTGTTTTTAAAATGTTTTTTTTCCTGTACGTTACTGTAAGAACATAATATTAATTTTCTTTTAAAAATTAAGGGGGTCATGGATTATATTATCTACTAATTTCATTTCAGTACAGGAAAAAAGAGGTTATATAAATTATTTAATATGGCAAAGAGTGTTGAATCTGTTAGCATGAAAAACATACATTTTCTGGTCAGTCCCTCAGAGAAGAGAGAGCTGGAATCAGGTACCACTGGCCTGTGATTGTAGAGCAGGTTTTGGAGTGTTGTGGGCTCTCTAGTCAAAATTGTTATTTTTCTCTCTCCTTCCTAAGAGTGTTTCAGGACCCTTCTGTACTCCAGATGCTTTTAATTATTCAGTTCTTTTCCAATGATGATGCTGTTCTGGAGCCTGAGAAATAAAATTTAAGTACCAGTTCTCACCATTTCCACTTGGGAGGCTGCACAATACCTTCCATTTTTATGAAACTTGTTGTTGTTTTTCATGTAAAAGCTAGAAGTAGATTCTCTCTCTGACAAGATTGTAGTAAACAACTAACGATATCTACATGTACATTTATATTTATATCTATCTAGATCTATATATCCTGACATTTAACTTTTAGTTAATTTTCTTTTATTATTAGTATATTTCTGTTGTGGCTTAACTCTTTATAAGCAGACTTTCACTCTGAAAGCTCTAGTTTGTTCGTTATAAACTAGAGGCTGGTGCACAAAATTCATGCACTTGGGAGGGGGTGTCCCTCAGCCCAGCCTGTGCCCTCTTGCAATTCAGAAGCCCTCAGGGGATGTCTGACTGATGGCAGGCCTAAGCCAGCAGTTGGACATCCTTAGGAAATGTAGGTAGAAGAGGCTCCCGCTACCAATGCTGCACTTGCCAGCCATTGCGCCCAGCTTCTAGTGCACTGATCACCAAGGGGCAGCTCTTGCATTGAGCATCTGCCTCCTGGTGGTCAGTGTGTGTCATAGTGACCGGTCGTTCTGCCATTCAGTTTATTTGCATATTAGGGTTTTATAATATAGGAATAATTACATTTGACAAACATTCCTGAATGCAAGGGAAAGATCTATGTTTTCTTAGTGCTATTCTTACATAGAATTTTAATTATTTCCTGATTTGGCTGTGCAGGTTGTGATCTGCTTTCTTTCTATCGTTATTACTTTTTATTTTCCTTAGGGGAAGGGGCAATTAGTGCTTCTTCTTGTGCATTTCTCTTGATACTCAGGTATAAACTGACATTTGGATTTACTGGACCAGCAGTTTCCCCCTGAAACTGTGATATTTGGGATGAGTAAGGTATTTGTCCTGACAAAGGAGTAGGGTACTCTCTTTTTTAGTTCTTGTTCACAATCAAGAAGGCCATTTCCTTGGGATTTAAATAGGCTCATTGTCTCAAAGGTAACTGGTATTTCAGCCCCAAGAAAACATACCATGGAGGCATTTACTGGGTATGAAAGAAAGCTATAGAAGTGCACGGCAATTTTACTTTTAAACTTTATTTTGTTCCATTTCATGTGAAGTTAATATGCATAAAATGTCAACCTTTCAGCAATAATAATAATGACAACAATAACAATAATAATAAAGATAGTGACCCTTTATTGAGTCTAGGTGTCAGTCAATTTTCTAATCACTTTAAACATATTAATGTTTAAAATAATTAATAAGTGAGTCAATGTCATTGCCCCCAGTCTACAAATCATGAAATGTGCTTGTGGTCACTTGGTTTTTAATCTGCAAAAATGAAATTTGAACCCACGTCTGACTCTGAAACTCAGCTTCTTCAGAGTTGTTTTTGTGTCTCTCTCCCCCCCCCCCCCCGCCCCGTGATATAAAAATTTCATATCTGTAGCTTTGGTCATGTCTCTGTGAATGAACAGATTTTACCAGTCACAGAGTTTGGGAAATAATTTGTTATTTGACCCTTTATTGATGTCTCCTATTGACTTTACACTTTTCAAAAAGAACAATTTTAAGTGAACAAACTTTCAGCTGTCTCAGAAAAATATGCTGATAAAGTGGAACTGTTCCAAAACTGACATAATAGAAAATAAAATAGCAAATTTTGATTGTAAAAGCATAAAATAATTGAATTCAGCTTCAAAAGAATGCAGCAAAGAACTTGTGTACACTAAGATTTTATTACACCACAGTGATCTGCTTTTGAAGACTTTGAAGTTAATACCCCCAAGAAAGTTAAAAATTTGCAGCTTAGAACTAAAAATAAAATTTCTTGAGGCCTCTAATTATCTACTCATTTGAATGTTTGAATTACAAAAGAAAATCATATCTGGCCCTTGTGCGTGTGCATTCCTCAGAACAAACCACAGAAAACTAAGGAATTGTTGAAATTTAAACTGGATCTCTCCATAAACAGGCAGACCTTGATTAGATAAAGCATTACTATCTTCTCAGAGAATGGAGACACATTTGTAAAGACTGGGACTAAAACTTGACATCGCAACTTACTGTCTATGTGGCCAGGGAAAAATTACTTTTTTGGATTCAATAATGGAGCAATGCAATCAGAAGTTTTGCAATTTTAATTTTAGAATTATTTCTTCAGAATGTTTTCATCCTAACACAATTCATCATAGAATAACTTTTATTTATTTATTATTTTAGTTATCACATTTTTTCCTTTCTTTGGGAAATTAGCTCATATGTATTGTAAGATACAAAGCACAACTTTGTATTATCAGTTCTTGCTCAAGAAAATTGAAAATCTGGAAAATACAAAAAAAAATAAATTCTATTTGCAATACTCCAAAATAATTTTCTTTGTATGTTTGCACATGGTTAACTCAATAATATTTTATTACATTTAATAGGCATTAACCATCAACTTAGGAGCAATTACTCAATGTCTCCTATAACTTAGGGCTTATTTTTTAATCAACATAATTACTTACACTGTAGTAACATAGATTTGACACATTCCTTGCAAGTTGTTCACACATTTTCTTTGATTTTATTGGTTCTTCCATCCAAATATGATTAACTTCCTCACACTCTCTTTGAAAACTTTATGTAAGCTGCCTTTACGCTGTGATTTTGTGCTGCCCCCTGGTTCCTGGGAACTCCTGAATGTGCATCTGATCTGGCCTGTCAACGTCCTTCTGGTATCCAGCTCCTGAACTAGCAAAAGGACATAATTGCTTAGGTAAGGCCCGATTCATCCTCCTTAAAACTACTGCAGAACCTATAAAATCTCTGAGATTCTTGACTACGCATTCAGAAATTCCACATATTTTTCTGTTTATGCTACAATCTGTTCATGATTTACCTTATTTTATCTTGCTATGTGCAGGTAACTTCACTCCATTAACATTGTGCCAACTACATTGAACTTTTCCCAGAAAAAAGAGTTTACCTGAGTCCTGAACGCTGCCTTAGGGAAGCTTTTGTTCTGATCAAGCTAGTCACTCCTGTTTGTAGATACATCAAATCTTTCTAGAATTATATTATAGAACCTTATCCCTCTTGGTATCAAAACCAAGGCAAGTTATAAAAAATGAAAAGGAGCAGCTGTGAGATCATAAATGTCAAATTTAATTAAAAAGTTTTTTATTTCCTAGTCCTCCATATACATGATTTGGATTTTGTGCAAATTGAAAGGGTTCCTAATTACTTTACTCAGTAATGTCAGGACAGAATTAGTTTCCACCTGGCAGTGTAGGTGTCAACCCAATTGGATTATTTATCTACTGTATAATAGAGTTCTACAAGCTAAGTGTTTGGTTCACAAATCTGATTTCCATATAGATTTCATAGTTATAGTCTTGTTTACTGAAAACACAGCCTACTTAGGAAGTAAGTCATAGCACAGAGACTTGGTTGTAACTTGTGCAAAGCTCAATTATACAAGTATTTAGTCTGCAGACTGCCAGTGTTGAAAGAGACCAAGTTTATTTATTGTAGATCCCCATGAGGAAAGCATGCACAGAGCTAATAAACCCTAAACCTTGATCTTGAACCCAGATTGCCTAACAATACTGCATCCCAGGTCCAATGTATATTCCTCCAATTTGAGTTGCTTTAATTATATACTTTCATGTAAAGATTCTGGAAGTTATGGTCATATTGCTTGTGTATTAAAAGTAAGCCCCAAAATATCTCTGACTCCATTTTATATCAATGTCATATAGAGTTAGGATAACAATTTGTAGTGACTTGTATTAATGAGACACAATTGCATAGTGAAAAATAAGAGGATGTGAATTGAAAATGATTTAGTGTCCCTGAAATAAATCATTCAAATTTTCTTTACACTACCAAAAGAGGATCATTTGTCTTTAGTTTGTGATAAAATCATGCAATCTGTATCAGTAAAGATATCGCTATGACAAATGTCTGCTATTTTGGTTTTATTATTGATAGGTACTTGTTTGTAGCCATTTCTGTGCTTTATGCCCATGTTTCTTCCTCCCTTTCTATTTCTTCTTTTTATACCATTCCCTTTAGCATTTCTTGCATTTCTGGCTTGGTAGTGATAAACTCCTTTAGTTTTTTGTTTTTGTTTTTGTTTATTTGTGTGTTTTTTCTGTGATACTCCTGATTTCCCCTTCAATTTGATTGATAGTCTTGCTGGGTAAAGTATTCTTGGATTCAGTCCTTCACTTTGCATCACTTTGTATACTTCAATACATTCCCTCTAGCTTCATGTGTTTCTGTTGAGAAATCATTGATAATCTGATGGGGGATCCTTTATAGGTAACTTTTTAAAAATATATATTTTTATTGATATTTTACAGAGAGAAAGGGAGAGAGATAGAGAGCTAGAAATGTCGATGAGAGAGAAAAATCGACCAGCTGCCTCTTGCACACCCCCTACCGGGGATGTGCCCGCAACCATTGTACATGCCCTTGACCGGAATCGAACTCGGGACCTTTCAGTCCGCAGACCGACGCTCTACCACTGAGCCAAACTGGTTTCGGCTATAGGTAACTTTTGGTCTCTCTCTTGCGGCCTTTAAGATTCTCTATTTGTGGTTAACATGTGTCATTGTAATTATGACATGTTTTGGTGTAGGTATTTTGGGATTCATCTTGTTTGAAACTCTCTGTACTTCTGTGACTTTTTTCTTCCCCATATCAGGGAAGTTTTATGATATTATTTCTTCAAATAGATTCTCTAATCCTTGCTGCTCTTCTTCTCTTTTTGGTATCCCTCTTATATGTATGTTACTTCACTTCTTATTGTCCCAAATCTCCTGTATGCTCTCTTCCTCCTTTTTATTTTTTATTTTTTCTCTAGTTGGTATTCAGATTGGACTTATTTCTGTACCTTATATTCTAACTCACTAATTATGTCCTCCACTTCCTATACTCTATTGTTGAAACCTTCCATAGTGTTTTTTATTGTAGCTATGTCACTTTGAGTTTCTTCCTTATTTTTGCATAGGGGTGACCAGGTGGGCAGGAGAGGAAAGTTAGGGGGAAATGTGCTGATAGAAGATGAGTTAGGTGTTAATCAGGCTGGCAGAAGAGTGCTTAGGGGGTGATCAGGCTGGCAGGCAGAAGCAGTTAGGGGCAATCAGGTAGGCAGGCAGGCAAGCAGCTGGGAGCCAGCAGTCCTGGATTGTGAGAGGGATGTCCAACTGCTTGTTTGGGCCCGATCCCAGCAAAGGGTCTCATATTGGAGAGGGTGCAGGCTGGGCTGAGGGACATACACCCCTCCCCCATGCATGAATTTTGTGCACCAGGCCTCTAGTTATAAATACTTTTCATCCTACTTGTGAGAGTTACATTTTTTTCTAGGGAATACTGTAGTAGGTGAGGATCTTAAAAGTTATATAGAACAACCTTTCTACTTCTAAATAAAACTGGGTTGGGGTGGGGAAAACTTTCATTTATCAATAGGACCACATTGCTTTGTAACAACTATCTCACTGTATGTCTTAGTCAAATTGAAATATACAGTTTAAAAAGCTTTGAGAGGCTACCAAATTTTTAAAATCAAATTTAAAAAAGACTTAGTTTTAAAATGGACAAAGATTAATATGTGTTTTGTTCTTTGTTTTTGTTTGTTTGTTTATTTATTTACAAAACGCACTCTTATTGCTCATAATCTCAACAAGGACCCGGACTTATTTATATTTTATAAATTTTGGCTTATTCAAACATATAAATGGACTCAGCAAAATCAAGATTTGATTACATATCATTTATTATATCATAAGGTTTACCAAGGGGGAAAGTCCATATTTATTAAATGCATAAATGTTTATTGAGTGTGAAACAGGCATTGTTAGATGCTTGAATACAGAAATATGTAAGCCCTCATGCAGTTTACCTTCTAGAGAGAGCAACACGTAATGTGTTCTCCTAGCATTTTTTTGCAAGCACATTCTAAAGCACTTACCATAGGATATTGTTAGGAAGTATTTGCGTGTCTATTACACACAATGAATTCTCCTTTTCTTAAGGCAAATTATTGTATTTTTCTTGTTGTTTCCTAGAACCTGGCACCAAAGAGCTTCTTTGTAATGAGCTGCTCTCTTGAAAGATTAAGAAGAGTTTAAAAGTCTGAATGAGGGCTTCTGTTTCTATCTAAAATGGAGTAACATGATGAGTATTGCAAAATTTTTACAAATGTTGGTTATACCAATAATGTGAAATATATGATTTTCTTTACCTATAAATTGAGAGAGTATTTGGTGTGATCGTTTCTAAAGTGCTTTCCAAACTTTAAAGTTGATAGCCCTTTAATGTTAGTTTCATTTGGGGATCATTTTAAGAACACTTATTCATGTAAGTTGCTGTGGTAAGAGCATGGCATGAGATTAAATCCAGCAGTATATATATCCTGTCTTGTGCTGCAGTGTGCAATGCTAATGTTTTCTCTTGCACACTGACAAAAAGGATGTGAAACAAGTAAAAACAAGCAATAGCTGATGATTTATCTTTATTACATGACTATAAATAAACAGGTTTGCAAAATGAGAAGCCCTGGAAATGTAGTATATTGAAAAAATTTTTTCAGGTAAGGAGTTTTTTTCTGTAAATGAATGTAAGAATTGACTGAAAAATGTAGTATTTAGCATTATGACTTAATGTGCTTCCTGTGTTTCTTATTGATTTATTCTAGAAGCAAAACAAATACTAGTCATTACTTAACACAGTCATACAGACTAGCAATCTTTAATTGTAGATTTGCAATGAAAATTGATTTTCAAATGTACAATCTTAGAATAGTATACATATCACTAAATATACAAAATAAATAAGTAAATAAATGGTATTAGATACCTCACTATGAATGAAACAACCAATTATTTTCAAAACCTTATTTACTTATTTATTTATTTTTGCATGTTTATTTATTTATTTATTTGTAGTTGTGTTTGTTTTTTGTTGTTTTTTTCAAAACATTAAATTATTTTCTTTGAATATCTTTATTTAATCAGTTTGTAGATTATGGCTCACAATGAATTTGGGATATTAAAAAAGTCATCTTCTTGATTCTCTTCTTAATGTAATCTGAGTTAATATGGAATTTATATGTTTCCTATTCAATGAACAATCCAATATTGTTTATTGTTCATAGAAATGAACCATAACCAGCCTGGCAGGCATGGCTCAATGGTGGAGCATTGACCTAAGAACCTGGAGATCATGGTTTGATTCACATTGTGCCCACATCGAGGGCTTGATCCCCAGTGGGGTGCATGCAAGAGGCAGCTGATCAAAGATTCTCTTTCTCATCATTGATGTTTCTATCTCTCTCTTCCTCTCCTTTCCTCTCTAAAACCAATAAAAATTATTTTAAAAAATAAATGAACCGTTGAAACCAGTTTGGCTCAGTGGATAGAGCGTCGGTCTGCTGACTGAAAGGTCCCAGCTTCGATTCCAGTCAAGGGCATGTACCTTGGTTGCAGGCACATCCCCAGTAGGAGGTGTGCAGGAGGCAGCTGGTTGGTGTTTCTCTCTCATCGACGTTTCTAACTCTGTATACCTCTCCCTTCCTCTCTGTGGAAAATCAATAAAATATATTTAATAAATAAATAAATAAATAAATAAATAAATAAATAAATAAAATGAACCATAATCATATCCAAGGCAAAAACAATACATTTAGAAACTTCTTGTAGAGAAAATAAATTATTCAATTATTTAACTATCTATGCTAGTTCTGTTCTTCCAAATGTTTGTGTTGCTCTCACTGAAATGAATGATCTGGTACAGATAATTGGCACTTACAGAACCAACAGTCAGAAGGAGTAAAGGAAAAGGCAAACTTTGGATCAAACTGTCTTAGTCACAGTCATGGGCAGCATTGGTAGCCAAGGTCTGGGGTGAGAGCCAAAGGCTAACATTCATCTAGGTAATCACTGAGAGGAATCCTTTGAGGCTCATGGTTGCTCTGGCCAAGAAATGCACAAGTGGAAGAAAGGGGAAATTAAGGGATTTTCCAATTTTACTTTTACTGTTTTTAGGGTCTTGTGTTTTAACAGTTAAACCAGAACAATCAATGTTTAATTTACAGTGTATAAAATCATTTGAAGTCTTCCTCCATTACATAATAAATACATTTAATGCATGTTCATTAAAAATCAACACTATATTTGGTACAATTTAATCTTATTTAGGTAAAATGTTAATCCAAAAGTTCTAAGAAGATAAAGAAATATTTCCTTGGTATCTGAGAAATATTTCCTTGGTATCTTTGATAGAATTTAAAATTTATATTATGGTGAAAGGACTATAGTATTTGTCAGGAAAATGCAAAGTCCCTCAAAATAGGACTCTGGTTTCACAATAATATTCCTTTTCATTAAAACATTTCAGCAACTTCTATATGTATGTATGCAATAGACTCTGGAATTTAATGATGTATAGTGAGTGGCTAGTATTAAATATTTGTAGGTGGGAGTTTCTCATACAAAGGCAACTTCACAGGGAAAATAACACTTCTCTTTACTAGAAATAGAGTTCACTCAGAAATTAAAGGGGTAATGCATGAAAATCAAGCTACTAAGCATTTTAGATATGCAAAATGTTTTAATGAATAGATACATGGGTCAAACAATAGCTCATACTTGAATTTTTGAAGATACTTAGAACTATGTGATATAGAAGTAATGTTTTAATACAACAAAAGTAGTATTTGTGGAAATTTATGTATATATATAAATTTCCACAAATACTATTTTTGTTATATATATATATATATATATATATATATATATATATATATGCAAAAATGGCCATATTACAAAACATAAAGATTGAAATGGTTCAATAAGTTATTTTTAATTTATTGATGACAGTATTACAGATGTCCCCTGGTATTGTTCCCCCCTCACACAGCCTCCACCTCTCCCAGGCCTTCACCACACTATTGTCTGTGTCTTTAGAGGTGACATTCATGCAACATAAAACTAATAATTTTGAAGTAAACAGTTCCTTGGTATTTCAATACATTTACAATCTACTTCCAAATAATTTTCATCCCCATTAAAATAAACCGTGTCCATATTAAGCAGTTACTCTCTTTTCTCCAGTCCACCCAGACCCTGACAATGGTCACCAATCTACTTCTGTCTTCATGGATTTACATATTCTGGATATTTCTTATAAGTATAATCATAAAATATATAAGATTTTCTGCTTTTTAGAGTAAGTCAATTTTTTAATATTATTATCATTTTAAATATATATTTTTATTGTTTTCATAGAGGAAGGAAGAGGGAGAGAGAAAGAAGCATCAATGATGAGAGAAGAATCATGAATTGGCTGGTTCTTGTACACCCCCTACTGGGAATCGAGCCCACAACCCAGGCATGTGCCCTTGACCAGAATTGAACCTGGGACTTTTCAGTTTGCAGGCCAACGCTCTATGCACTGAGCCAAACAGTCCATGGCTAAAATAAGTCATTTTTGTTAGAATATTATAGTATAGAAAGCCTAAAAAGTAGATAGAAAAGAATAAAGCTAAAGACTGTGATCAGTAAAATTAAAATTAATATTTTATAGGAAAAATCAAACTGGTGAAATAAATCAATGTGGAGGAGGAAAGAGAGATAAAGAGAGAGAGAAACAATATTAAGTATAATTACTGATGCAATAAAAATTAAAATGTAAGATTCTCTAAGAGATTTTATTGTTAATAAAGGAGACATATAAGGTGGTCCCCCAAAAATGTATACATAATTTGAATCATTATTAATTCAAATGGGTTAAATCTGAAAAGAAAAAAAAAACATCAATTGAGTTATCAGCTGTGTTTACATTTTAGGGATACCTAGGATACGAAAAGATCCTAGACTCATTAGTATGGAGAAAAATAAAATTAAAAACATTGTGAAAACCAAGTCAACAAGAAAAAATAAGGACATCCTGACTTTCTTGGTATGTTAATTGGGTCTAACCAATTTGGAAACAAAAACGAGATGCAAATCAAAACAACAATGTGGTACCATCTCACACCTGTCAGAATGGCCAACATCAACAAAACAACAAACAACAAATGTTGGCGAGGTTGTGGAGAAAAAGGAACACTCATGCACTGCTGGTGGGATTTCAGGTTGGTGCAACCACTGTGGAAAACAGTATGGAGCTTCCTCAAAAAACTGAAAATGGAACTCCCATTTGACCCAGTAATCCCACTACTGGGAATATACCCCAAGAAACTAGAAACCCCAATCAGAAAGAATATATGCACCCCTATGTTCATAGCAGCACAATTTACAATAGCTAGGATTTGGAAGCAGCCTAGGTGCCCGTCAGCAGATGAATGGATCAGAAAACTATGGTACATCTACACAATAGAATACTATGCTGCCATAAAAAGGAAGGAATTCTCATCATTTGCAGTAACCTGGATGGAATTGGAGAGCATCATGCTGAGTGAAATAAGTCAGTCAATGAAAGAGAAACAATACATGACCTCACTCATTTATGGATATTAAAGAACATTATAAACTAATGAACAGAAAGATAGATATAGTGACAGTAAACAACAAGCAGACTGTCAAATGACAGTGGAGGGTGGGATGGGGGGGAGGGTAGGGAGATCTGGGGGAGATAAGAGATCAACCAAAGGACTGGTATGCTTGCATATAAGAATAACCAATGGACACAAAACTCTGGGAAGGGAGGGCATCTCTGGGGGGTAGGGGGCAATGGTAAGCTATGTACACAGATAATACTTTAATAAATTAAAAAAATAAATAAAAATTAAAAAAAACGTTGGCATTTTACCTAATAAAAAAGTAATATGCAAATTGACCACACCTCTGCTACACCCACCAGCCAAGCCCACCAGCCAATCAGAGCAAGTATGCAAATTAACCCCAACCAAGATGGCTGCAGCCACAGAGAGCAGGTGTGAGGCTTGAGTTTCCCTAGCAATGGAAGAAGCCAAGCTTTCCATCTGCTCTTGCCAGCCTAAGTCTCCATTCAAGGCTACAAAGTTTCAATTATAATGACTGCCACCACAGAGCAAGCAGAAGGCTTGGCTCCACTCCAGGTTACAAAGTTTCCATTGTAGAAAGTCAGCAGTTCTGAATTTTGAGAGGGATGATCAACTGCCTGTTTAGGCCCAATCTCAGTGGGTCTAAAGTTTGGAGAGGGTGAAGCCTGAGCTAAGGGACACCTACTCCCTCCCCCTCCATGCACAAATTTCATGCACTGGGCCTCTGATATAAAATAAAAGAGATGAACAATATTCTAAATATTTTTAAATAAATGTTTTATATATGAATGGTACATAAATATTGCTAGTGACTGTAAATTTATATTTTAAATGGTACCTTAGCTACGTTAGTATTTTAAATTTAACTTCTTTCTATAGTAGTTACATATTTATTATTTTCATTTCATAATGTGGCCCACAAGAAAGTGATTTTAATACAAAGAGAAACATTAGCTCTTCCTCTTTGTTTACAAGCTTTTATTTGCATTATTAGCAATTATTTTTAATTAGTTCTTTGTAAAATTATTATAAACCAAATAGTCCATTTTTGAAGGATTAATTTTATTAAACCTGATAAAAGGATCTATTAATTGACTTAATGGCTTACCATGTATGGCAATATGCTGAAAATGTGTGACAGTGTGAGGATGCCCATTCCATCAGGAATGACCACTCTTCCTAAAACTCCTAGGACATATGTTCATTTGAAATACAAAGAGAAGGTTTCATTAAGAATGTTAAATGTCTTAGGGATAGGAGGAGAAATAACAGGCAAATAGGCAGACATGCTTTCCACCTCATCCCAGGGCCAGACTAGAAAAACAATTAAATCGGAGAACATCTACCTGGAATTAGCAAATTAGGCCCAGCTGAGGAGGTGACTTACAGCAAGGAAGGGCAGAAAATGCCTGGAGACCAGTAGTTGACGGTGGTGAGGGCTTGAGGGGTGGTAGGCCAACTGGCCAAGAGGGAGAGGAGGAACCTGTGTTCCAGGAGTCAGAGGGCAGGGTGGAGCAGGGCTAACTCCTGATCCTCCATTCTGTATATCACTGTGTGTATATCACTAGCCCTCACCCAACCAATCGGGATCAGCCAAAGCAATGACATCACCACCCCTCCCCCAGACCCTTATAAAACCCTTTAATCTGTTGAAGCTAGCTCTCTTCTGCAACACTGCTGTGGGTGTAAGTGGGACAGAGCTCAGACTAGTCCGAATACAGGCTTTTTGCTATTGCATTGGACTTGGCTCCCTAGTGGTCTTTGGGGATCATGAAATCTGGGCATAACAGGAGTATCACTTCCCTCAGAAAAATAGCAACTCAGGCCAGGCTGAGCGCCAGAGTTGCAGCCCTTGTCAACAGGCATAACATCCAACTGTGAAAGCCAAAGACCACAGGGCTGCTGGCTGCCTGGGATTCTGGACCCAAAACCACAGTCACAATAGGTAGCCCTCACAAAAGGCGGAGCCATGAGGAAAAAGAAGTGTGTTGGGAGAGGGGATGATGGGGGGAGAAGGGGAAGCTACAGTTTTGTTGTTTGTCTTTTGTTTTTATTTTCTCAACCCAGAATGCAAGGAGCGAGGGGAAGCAAGGACTTGAGGTGCAGGACAGGCAGGCTAAGGAGGAAACAGGGCAGAGAGACATGGCCAGGAGTCCTGCATTGGGACATTCCTAGGCCTCCAAACCTAGTAAGTGTCCATTTCTTCCCAGAGGAGCTGCCCTCCCAGTAGCCTCAGGACAGGTGATACCACCTGCCACATCCTACATTTTTAGCTTCACAGAGGAAGCACAGGTAGTGACCAAGTAGTTATCAGTCTGAATAGTATCCAGGAGCCCTCAGTGACTGGTTCCATTATTCAGGAACCAGATTGATGAAAACTCCAGGTTGCCAGCCAATCCCATCCATCTCCATGCGAGGATCTCTGTCCAAACAAGGGCAGAGTAATATTTTGGGCCACTCTTAGAGAAGTAGCTCTGGGTCAGGAAAACAAAACACATCTTATTTTCTGAAAGTGAAATAGCACCACTCCACCTAAAACCCTCTCAGAAACAGGCACTTGAGTGATTAAGACTGATGGCTGGCAGGCAGGCAGAGGGTGATTGGCCCCTCCCCCTTGCAGCCAAGGCCTGTGGAGATAGACACTAGGACCTTTGGATCATGTGGAACTTCAAGAAGGGTCTAAAAGACAGTGCCTGACATTAGTTAGCACCTAAATACCTGATAGGAAGCCCAGAATTGGCATATAGAAGAGTGAGGTCCTTACCCAACTCCCCTGGGGCATTAAAATTCAACCAAAGCAAATGACACTTCACTTTTTTATTTTTATCTTTTTAAAATTTTTTATTAGTAGTTTTAATTTTTTTCACATTTTTCTTCCTTTCTTCTCTTTTTCCTCCTATTTTATTCTCTTTTCCATATTAGTTTTTCTCTTTCATTTCTTTTTTCCCTTTTTAAAAATTGATCATCTTTATCTGCTTTATTGATGTTATAATTCTAGTCTTTGTTGGTATATTCATATATATAATTTCCTCTTCCCTTTTCTTTTTATACTTAATTTTTTCTCTCTCTTCTCTTGTTTTACTGATTTTTAAACTTGTTTCACTTCCTAAATTTAGGCCTACCTGCTTTCTCCTCTATTATTCTTTTTTAAATTATTTTTCTTCTTGTCTTCTCATTTCTTTTATCACTCCTCTATTCTAAAACATGGTTCTTTTATGCCTCTAATTTCATAACCTTATTCTCTTTATTTAAGCCCTGGTTTTGAAAAGCATAAATAAGATTGATAAACCTCTAGCCAGGCTCATCAGAAGACAAAAAGAGAGGTCCCAAATAAACAGAATCAGAAATGAAAGAGGTTAAGTAACAACTGAAGATACAGAAATGCAAAGAATTGTAACAAAATATTGTGAACGACTTTATTTCAATAAATGGGACAACCTGGATGAAATGGACATATTCCTAGAAAAATAAAACCTTCCAAAACTCAATCTGGAAGAATCAGAAAACCTGAATAGGCCAATAACTACTTATGAAATTAAAGCAGGTATAAAAACAAACAAACAAACAAACAAATAAAAAAAAACCTCCCAGCAAACAATAGCCCTGCCCCAGATAGGGTCACAGTGGAATTTTGCCAAATATTCAAAGAAGAATTAACACGACTCTTCCTCAACATATTAAAAAATATTCAAGAGAAAAGAACACCTCCAAAGTCTTTATATGATGCCAGCATCTCCCTAATTCCAAAACCAGGTAAATGCATGACAAAGAAAGAGAACTACAGGCCAATATACCTGATGAACATAGACCTAAAATCCTCAACAAATTTTAGCAAACTAGATACAGCAATACATTACAATGATTATGCGTCATGACCAAGGGATATTTATTCTAGGGATTCATAGCTGGTACAACACTTGTAAATCAATAAGTGTGATATAGCACAAAAACAGATTGCAATACAAAAAAAAAAAAAACATGATCATATCAATCAATGTAGAAAAAGCATTCGGCAAAATTCAACATGCTTTTTTTGATTGAAAAAACACAAAACTATCAGCAAAGTGGGAATGGAGGGAACATACCTCAACATAATAAAGGCCATATATTACAAATGTACAATGCACATCATACTCACAAATTAAAACCATATCCCCTAAGAACAGGAAAAAGACAGGGATATCACTCTTGCTCAACATATTGCTGGAATTCCTGGCTATAACAATCAGACAAGAAGAAATAAAAGGCATCCATATCAGAAAGGAGAAAGTAAAACTCTCATTATTCCCAGATGACATAATACTATACATAGAAAACCCTAAAGACTCCATCAAACCACTACTAGATTTAATAAATAAATTCAGCAGTGTAGCAGAATACGAGGTTATCACCCCAAAATCTATAGAATTTGTATATACCAATGGTGAACTCTCAGAAAGAGAAATAAAAAAAAAATCCCATTTACTATTGCAACAAAAAAAATTAAGATATTTAGGAATACACTTAACCAAGGAGGTAAAAATCTGTACCTTGAAAACTATAGGACATTGAATAAAAAGAGAGAGAGAGAGAGAAAGATATAAAGTGGAAGAATATACCTTGTTCATGGATTGGTAGAATCAACATCATTTAAATGTCCATACGACCCAAAGCAATCTATAGACTCAATGCAATTCCCATTAAAATATCAACTGCATATTTTATAGAACTAGAACAAATACTCCAACAATGTATATGTAACTTAAAAAGACCAAATGGTTGCAGCAATCTTGAGAAAGAAGAACAAAATTGGAGGAATCACAATACCAGGTATCAAGTTATACTACAAAGCCATTGTACTCATAAAGTCTGGTACTGACTCAAGAATAGACATATACATCAATGGAACAGAACAGAGAACCCAGAAATCAACCCAAACCACTGTGCTCAATAAATATTTGACAAAATGTCACTAATAATCTCAGAGATGTAAATCAAAACAATGAAATATCACCTCATCCCTGTCAGAATAGCAATCATCAACAAATCAGCCAATCACAAGTGTTGGCAAGGTTGTGGAAAAAAGGGGATCCTACTATACTGCTGGTGGGAACGCAGACTGGTGCAGCCACTGTGGAAAACAGTACAGAGTTTCCTCCAAAAAATTAAAAATGGAACTTCCATTTGACCCAGTCACCCCACTTCTAGGAATACAACTTAAGAAACCTGAAACTCTCACCAGAAGGAATATATGCACCCATATGTTTACAGTAGTGCAATTTACAATAGCTAAGATTTGAAACAACCTAAGTGCCCATCAGCAGATGATTGGCTAAAAAAAATGATAGAGCATTTATACAATGGAGTACTACACAGCTATAACAAAGAAAGAACTTTTACCATTTGCAACAACATGGATGGACCTGGAAAGTATTATGATGAGTGAAATAAGCCAGACAGAGAGAGGTAAATATCACATGATCTCACTCATATGAGGAATCTAATGAACCAAAACACACACACACACACACACACACACACACACACACACACACACAAAAACAACAACACACTGATGATCAAAAAGACCTCAGTCTTAGAATCATGAATACTGTTGAACCTCAGAGGGAAGACAGTGGAGGGTGAGTGGGAAAAGATCAACCAGTGAACTTGTATGTATGTATATGCATAATCTGTGGACACAGACAATGGCGTGGTGAGGGCCTGGGGGTTACAGGAGAGGGAAGCAGGCTAGAGATGTTAATTAGAGAAAAGGCGGATCTATGTAATACTTTTAACAATAAAGAATACTAAACACTGCCTTGGTCAGGTAACTCATTTTGGTGGAGCATTATCCTATATACACCAAAAGGTTGCAGGTTTGATTCCAGATCAGGGCACATACCTAGGTTGTAGGCTCAATCCCCAGATAGAGCACTTAAGTGGGGTAGCCCATCGATGTTTCTTTCTCTCTCACATCAATGTTTCTTTTTAAAAATCAATAATAAAATAAAATAAAAACATATCCTCAGTGAGGTGTTTGTGTTTTTTTTTTGTTGTTGTTGTTTTATTTTGTATTGTTTCAAAGAAGAATACTATGTGCCAGAGAAAATTTTTTAAAAACTTGTGTAAAATAATAGAAGTAAAGTTCTGTTTTGTTTTTGCACCAAATAATCACCTTTCACATATCCATTTGGGGTTCATTAATTTCATATGTGAGGAAGTCTGGCTGACCACCCCCATTCATCTCAGCGGTGGTACTTTCGTTTTGGGAGATCATTTTGTATTCTTTTATAATTTTAATAACCTGCTATATAAAATCTATTTGGTTAAAATACTCATTAACTATTTATTAAACCTACTGTGTTTTACCCAATGCATTGGGATATAAAGAAGCATCAGACATAATAATCCCAGATCTCAAGAAACTTTCCACCAAGTGGGTAAGGCAGGTAAGTAAGAGAATACTGTATGATTATAATGCACTTTGTAAAGCACTATTTTGAAGATATTCTCTCCACAGTACTCTGTGAGGTCTGTAGGGTGATAATATTACCTCTATTATGTAGATAATAGTGAGAGGTTCCAGGAATCTCATAGGGCCACAGCTCCGTGGAGGGACTGTCCTAAACTCAGAGCCTCAGCCTCCTGGTTTCTGGTTCAGTGCTCCTTTCACTGGGTGGTCCCTGGTTTGATTTCAGTCAAAGGCATGTCCTCCCTGGCCCAGGCACTGGTCAGGGCCATGCAGGAGACAACCAATTGATGTGTTTCTTTCACATCAATGTTTCTCTCTGTCTTTCTCCTTCCCACCCCCCCCCCACCAAAAAAATTAAAAAAAATAGAAAAATATCTTTGGGTAAGGATCAGTTATTAAAATAAATAAATAAATAAATAAATAAATAAATAAATAAATAAACAAAAAGTAGCCAATTCTCCTCAAAGAACTAAGTTGAGATATTCAGATATCATTAGAAACCTCTCTTACACCAATGGGGAAAAAATACTTGATAGGCCATGTTATGTCTAAGTTTTTGATGGCACAATGAGTATTATCCATTTTTTCCACATCATTGCACACTAGTCAGGACAATATAATAACACTATCAGACTCACTCAAGTTAGCCAGACTTTTTAAAAATAACTATTAATCACCTGAAATAAATTGCAATAATTAATTAGCAATGAAAGATTATAGTAATGAAATTATAATAAAATTTACAGAGCATGAAAAGCATTTCAAAAACATATTTTATGTTAATTTGAGATGTGGTGATAATTTTCTATTAAAACCTAAAGCCCTCTGTTACTTGAATATACTTTTTTTTTAATGAGTTACTGCTTTTCTGTCTGTATAAGAGATTTTCAGAAGAAAATATTTTATTGGAAGTGTTTTAGTATCAAAATTTTCAAACAATCAATTTCTTCTTCATTTTCTTGCATCATTCATAAATCAACTAACATGTTAAACTTAAGCTACTATGATCTAATGTGAAACAAATCATCTTTGAAATATTTTCCCCCAAAAAATTTCATGAGTTTTTGCTGAAAGAAAGAATAGGTGATAAGGGAAAATCCAAATACCATCTTGCATTAGGTAGATTAGGATTAAAAATATATATATTGGGCCTCTCTGTCTCTTTCCCTGTACTGACTAGAAAGGAACTTAGAAACTTACCTTAAAAGTTGTTCAGACCATGCCAAAACCAGTTTGACTCAGTGGAGAGAGCATTGGCCTGGGGACTGTTCTCTCTCATCGATGTTTCTAACTCTCTATCCCTCTCCCTTCCTCTCTGTAAAATATCAATAAAATATATATTTTTAAAAATCAATAAAATATATATATTTTAAAAATTAATAAAATATATTTTTAAAAAAGTTTTTCAGACCAAATTCGTGCATATTAAAATGCGGCTCTCTCTGCACTGCTCATTAGTAGTTAGCCCATTGCAAGTAAAATTTTCTTATTTGGATGTTATTTATCCTTTCCCAGCCAAAGCATAAAACCCGTGAGTTTCATCAAATGTCCTGTGTACAGACTCTTATCTTGAGACCAACACGAACACATGTCAGGATGCTCGCAGTGTCAGAGCCGAGACACTCTGTTAGATTCTTCACAGTTCACAGTAGGAAAGTTGACCCTGTTGCAAACAAGTGACCTGTTGCAAAATTCCATTTGATGAAAGGAATGGAATTAGAAACCAGGATACTCTTAAATCTAGACATTTTCTCTCCTATTTTATTCTGTTCAATGGTCATTCTTTTATTTGCCACTGAACACATATTTTTAAGAGCCTATGTTTGTGAAAAGAATAGAGTTTGCAAATATTTTTTTTATTCTTCCCTTTCAAGTTTCCACTTCTTTATTTTGATGTCATAAATAGATGTCCCTTCACGTGTTACTCTTTTTAAGCACCGTGCAGAAATATAGGTTCATCCATGAAACTGACATGAATTTGCACACTACATTGTGTACTCCTCTTTATCTTTTGCCCTCCCCTTCACTGATTCTCCATAACCTAAACCCTATATGCTAACAAGCAACCTATTCAAATAATCAATATCCTCTAAGGGAGTTCAATTATCAAAACTTTCCAAAGATCCTTTAGGGAATGAGAGATATGAAACAGAGACAGACATGAAACAGGACTGTGATCAGATTACAAAGCCATGAACAACTCTGTTTATGTTGTATGATTCCAGGTCTAATGTGTGAAAGAATGTTGTAGTCAGTAGCACAAACAGAGATGCCTTCTGCTAGGCCATATATTTAACTCACATCTTTAATCTAACCCCTTCAAAGGTCCAAAATCTCTTAGCAGCTTCATATTCTTTTGAAGTCTTATCACTGATTGTCTATGTTATGCTCCTTACACTTCCATTGAGTATCCATTACCATTTGTCAGCCCTACACCCTGCCATTGACAGGTATGTGGGGACCTGCTTAATTGGGGATGTTATTCTGTAAACAATTAGGCATCAAAGCTCATCTCAAACTTTATAAGTCATGACATAATAAATGAAGTAATAATGAAACCATTATAAACATAACTTTTAAGAGACACTCTTTTAAATCTACTCATCTCTATCTAGACTTTATTCCATGATTGACTTGCTTTTCTAGAAAACTAAGTACCATTCTTTTGTCCAGTAATCTTTTTTTATAGTAATTTAATTCTGATTCTTTCCATTACAGTGCTAATAATATCCAGTTAATAATGTAAAGTTCTTCTAAATTATCAGTATGCAGAAAATGTTCTCTACCATTGTAATTAATGTGCCTGTCATATTCTGAATATCCTGAGATATGTTCAAGGAGTACAAAATATTGAGAACATAAATAAATAAAATATTCATTGTTGCATTTCATTAGAGCTCAGGCAATGAATAGAAAAAGGAAATCTTCATAAATTAGTGTATTGAATTTGGAGGTCATTTATTTTACCAAAGCCTGTCATTTTTCATCTTGAATATTCCATTGATTAAATAATTTACTTATTTTTTAATAAAGACCTTGTAGAAACACAGAGAACTATAGAAACCAGTAAAGGACAAGTGTGTGTGCACATGTATCTCTGTTTATGGATCTTTGTATATGTGGAATGATCTCTATTCTATATGAAACACTATGAATTTGTGGTAGAGATTATGCATGACCATAGAGTTTGGGGATAAGCATGACTTGAGCAACAACCATGAGAGGGTTCCTGCAAAGTGGCTTTTATACTCTGAGCTAGGGGAGTGGGCAGAAGTCTCAGGTTTATGAAGGATTAGAAAAGACTGGCTTAGAGATTATAACCTATGTGCAAGAGGAGACATGTACATGAGTATTCACCTCACTGTTGTTTCAATTATTTAACACTGGAAGCAGCTTAGATGTTCAACAAAACAAAGAAGACATGAAGAGAAAAATTAGTAGATTTGAGTATCATGTACCAAATGGATGAACATAAAAGCATAAAGTTGAAAAAATGCGAATTGCTAAAGAATGTATAAAGTACAGTTCAGTGTACATGACTATAGGCCTAGTGCACAAAATTCGTGCATGGGAGTCTGGCTTGCACCTTATCCAATCTGGGACTACTCAGGGGTGGACATGCCTCTCACAATCTGGGACCACTGGCTCCTAATTGCTTGCTTGCCTGCCTGCCTGATTGCCCTAACAAGTTCTGCTTCCCTGCCTGATAGTCCCTAACTGCTCCCCTGCAGGCCTGTTTGCCCCAAACTTGCCTCTGCCTCAGCCCTGCACCCAGGACCCAAGATTCCCTCCTTTGGCAAGCCACAGCCACCTGGGACCTGGGATTCCCTCCCTCTGGCCAGCCGCAGGCACCCGGGACCTGGGCCAGCTTCAACCGGGCCAGCTGCAGTCACAAGGTACCCTGAGTAGGTGGCGTTGCCTGGATTGCAGCCGCAGGTGCCTGGGACAGTGGGGCAGACAGTTTCTTCTTCTCCTGGGCTGCCCAGGCCTGTTTTGTCAGGATAGATGTCCAGAAGTGGTCCAGAAGACATATGCTCTAATTAGCATATTATCCTTTTATTAGTATAGATAAGAAAACATAAATAACATTGTATAGTAGTTTATAGTGCAAGTAAATAATAATAATTAGAAAAAGACCGGTAGTTACTTCTAGGCAAAGTGGTAGTGAATATAATTTAGGAGAAATTCAGAGAAATTTCACCTGCTTGTTTTTAAAAGATACATGCAAAAAATAAATCAGAAATGGCTTATTCTCACTACTTTCCAGCAGTTATAGTTTAGGCAGTCCTCTTTTATCTTTGAACCTCACCATTCTGTGAATCTCATAGAGTGCCCTTGTGAGGACTAGAATAATACAGTAGATTTATATAATAAATTTCCCATATTTTAGTAAAATTTGTTTATACTTTTCTTCTGCACTTGAGTCAATTCTGGTAACTATATTTCTTATAGGTTTTCAAATATATTTGAATAGATGAATATAATATAGTATTTTAAATCTCCTGTTTCATGGATACTTTTCTTGTCATTTTTAAACGGTTGAATATTTTTCATTTATTTTTAATCAGGTTAGTATTTATTTGTTTAGTTTAATTACTTTTTCAATGAAACAGCTTTGTGTTTCAATTGTTTTACTGAATATTTTGCTTTTTAGCTCATTTTCTGCTTTATTTGGTTTGTTTCTTTGTTCACTAGAAAAGTTTAAGTCATTATTTAGTTCATTTTGTTCTTCTTTTTCATGATTTAGGTATTAAAAATTATGAATCTTATCACCACTTTAATTTTTATAGATTAAAATTTGTGTGTTATCTTTATTATTATTTTCTAGAATGGCTACAAATATCAATTTCCATGCTTCCATGATTCAAGCCAGCACACACAACATACACACACACCATTTTCTAAGAAATATGGTCTCTTTGGGTTTTGCTTATTTCTCTTCTTATATTATGTGTTTATGATTTTTAATTAATGGTACTTACTGAGGTTTGTTCTATATCTCTATTAAATCTTCAATTTTTTAAGATATTAATGTGGGCTTTAATGTGTATACTTTTTCATAAGGATGTATCTAATATGTATTCTACTATATCATATACTTATGTCTTCTATATCTTTTACTCTCTTTTATCCATGTGATGAGTCTTGAAGTGAAGGTGGTATGTTAACCCTAATTAGTGATATCCCTTATATTTTCTTGCAGTTCTTTTAAAGTTGTGTTTTGGCTCATAGATATTATTCAATATTATGTCTTTTTAAAAAATATATATTTTATTGATATTTTTACAGAGAGGAAGAGAGAGAGAGATAGAGAGTTAGAAACATCGATGAGAGAGAATCATCGATCAGCTGCCTCCTGCACACCACCTACTGGGGATGTGCCTGCAACCAAGGTACATGCCCTTGACCGGAATCGAACCTGGGACCCTTCAGTCCACAGGCTGATGCTCTATCCACTGAGCCAAACCCGGTTTGGCAATATTATGTCTTTATTGTTAACTGTGGCTTATAGCATCTTATTTTTCTAGTCATATGTCTTTGTCCTGGGTTCTAATTTGTTATATAACAAAATTATAACATTGTTTTCTTCTTTCCAAAGAGTTCTCTAAATCAGCTTTATTGAGGCATAACTTAAATAAGTACATCTATTTCAAGTTTACATTTTGACATGTTTTGACAAATGTATGTGCTTACCAACCTCCAATACAAGCAAGATATAGAATGTTTTTATCATCTCCCCTCCCAAAATTCCCTGTTCCTCTTGTATTGATCCCAACCCCTATCAACCATCAATATTCTTCTGGTTAATTTTGCCACTTCTAGAATTTAGTATAATTGGGATAATATGCTATGTAGTCTTTTGGGTTTGCTGTTTTTATCCTACCCAATAAAAGTGTAATATGCAAATTAACTGTCACTCCATCACAAGATGGTGGCACCCAGTCCTCTCAGCCCTGTCAGAGTCCCCCAGTCCTCTCGGGGGAAGGGGGTTGGGGGCACTGAGAGCAGGCAGCGTGAGCTGCCTGATAGGATGCTTACTTCATCGCCACGGTGACAAGGCAAACGTTCCACCCCTACCACAGAGGGCCTCTGTGCAGCTGGCCAGGCCAGGGCACAGAACATTTGCATTGTTGTCCCGGCGATGAGGCAAGTGTTCCATGCCCAGCCACGGATGGGCCTCTGGGTCGTGGACAGCCAGCCTCTGGTCAGTGGGTACAAAGCAGCCAAGCCCTGCAGAGAGCTACTGGCTCATGAATCTGTGTGTAGGGCTACTAGTTAAAAATAATTATTTTTGATATTTGTTAGTATTTTTTAACATCTGAGTAGGGTCCCCTGTTATTTCATTAAATATTACTAGAGGACCAATGAAATTTGTGCCCTGGTAGGGTTCCTAGCAGCTGCTGGTTGCCAGCTGCTGGCCAGGGCCTCCTCCCTTCTCCCGAACTTCCCTATCCCCTGATTGAACTCCTGGGCAAACTCCAGTAGAGAAGACAATTTGCATGCTACCTTATAATTACTAGTATATGAAAATAATCTACCTTCTTTATCTATTTATCTGTTGGTGTGCATTGGCTTATTTTCAGGTTTAATTATTATGGCTAAAAGTACAGTGGATATATATATATATATATATATATATATATAATCTTATCTGGGGGGTTTAAAATTTTGTGCAATGAATGACTTCGATAGCAAGTGCATGTTTAACTTTTTAAAAATTGCCAAACATTTTTCTCAAGTGGTTGGTACATTTTATATTTCTTCTAATGTAAAAAAAAAAATTACATGTCGCCAAAACCGGTTTGGCTCAGTGGTTAGAGAGTCGGACTGTGGAAATGAAGGGTCCTGGGTTCGATTCCGGTCAGGGGCATGTGCCTTGGTTGTGGGCATATTCCCAGTGGGGAGTGTGGAAGAGGCAGTTGATCGATGACTCTCTCTCATCGATGTTTCTAACACTCTATCTCTCTCCCTTCCTCTCTGTAAAAAAAAAAATCAATAAAATATATTTTAAAAAAAGAAAATTACCATGTCCACAGTAATATTTGTTATTGTCAAGCCTTTAAATTTCAGCCCTTCAAATAGGTATATATAGTATCAGATTGTGATCTTAATTTTTATTTTCCCAACAGCCAATGATGCTGAGCAGCATTTTATGAGTTTACTGACCATTAATACATCTCCTTTAATGAAAGATTTGTCGAAGTCTTTGCTCATGGTTGTATTGGGTTTCTCATCTTCTTATGATTAATTTATTCATATTTAAATTAAATATTTTTCATACTTTAAGAGTATTTCCTCATCATCTCTGAATTACCATTTCATTGTTATCACAGTATCTTATGAAGAACAGAAGTTTCAGACTTTGTCAAAGCCACAAATATGACACACTTTGTTTCTGGGCATAAATTCTACTCTTGTTTCTTACAAAATCATAAACGTGCCACACTTTCCCTTATTACCGGCAAAACCTAATGACTCTCTGCTATGCTGCTGTCTTGAGCCTATTCTTTTGCTTTGGATTTTAGTGTTTCAAGTTACAAGTTAAGTTAATTACCATAGTAAACTCTTTCCTAATTATACTATAGGTATAAGGTAAGGGTGATTTAAATTTTTGAATTGCTCTTATTGTATAAACTCACACAGAGAAGTGAAGAAAATGGAATTTTGGTTGCCTCCATTATTTTTAAAACAATTTAATTACAACTAAAAATTCACCAGCACATTGATGTTTTCAGGGAAATTATCTCATTTGTCTTATCACAATTTATACATGGTAGACAGATTAGATTTAAATTTAGCTTCAATATATAGGTGAAGAGATAGAAATTCTTCCATTTTATTTCACTTGCCTATGGTCATAAAGTGAAAATATAGAACAGGAAATTAATCTTATGATCTTCCCATTTCCCTGCATTGTCTTGATAGCTACTTTTCCTTTGAAAATGTCTAACCTATGTTAATTGAGCTAAGAGAAATAATATTTCAAAGAGAGCAGGAATTGTTTACTCTAGGTCCTGGATCAGAATTACCAGGTAGACAAATAAAATTGAATGTGCATGTATGTGTGAGGTGGAAAAGATTAGGAAGAAAGAGAGAGAGAGAGAGAGAGAGAGAGAGAGAGAAAGAGAGAATAAGAAAGAGGAATAATTTTTGTGGGTATTAAGAGGTTGAGAAAGGGTTTTAATTTGTAAATGAAATTTCAAAGCCTCAACAATGTTTTGTAATTCATAAAATTTATTTTAACGTTTAGTTATAAGCAAAAAAAAATATAAAGCACAATAGCTTTAGCAACAGTGGTATAGATAATCAATGCACAAGTTCTATAAAGATAAATTTTTCATATAAAGGGGTCATTATCCTATCTGAGATTTTGCTGATGGGTATATGTTACTTTTATTTTCTGAAATTCATTCCAATAAAAGAACAAATTTAGTGGACTTTTACAATCTTATAGATATATTTATTACTCTAGATGTATGTAGACTTCAAGAATGACAGAAAATTAAGGTTAGAATCATAGCAAATAAATTCATTTTCTGTGATTTCACACATCTGTTGGTGTGTGGGAGCCAATCATAGAAATGTTTACATTTATGGGTACAATTTTTATACTAATTTTTAATTATAATTCCTAGCTGAGTTAATTTTACCTCAATTAACTACAATATAGAGACAAATATAGATGTGGCAACTAGATCTATGATTTTGCTTAAAATCATTTTGATTGGCTAGATATTATTGATAACTCTGTTTCAGTGGCTACCAAATCTGTTTATGTGTTATTATCGGGTGAAATTAAAAAACAGTAATGCCAGGGGGGGTTTCATGCCTTGAGATTCTGGGGTTTGAATGAGATGGGGCCCATATTTAACAAACTCCTTGGACATGTCTAATGTGCAGCCAGGGTTGAGACCATAGCTCCTTTTAAAAAGAGTGATTGTGCCAAAGACAAAACAAAATCTTTTAAAACAACTGTTCTTTCCACGCACAAATTTAGTTTATATTTTAGCATTATTGCTCAATTTTAATAGTGGTTCACATAAGACAACAGGTTTTAAATAAATGTTTTTTTGTGATAGAATAAAAGCTATTAGGGTTATTTCTACTTAATTCAAAAATGGGAGAGAGATAAGCTCTGAACATCTGTGGATAACTTGTATGTAGAAAAGGAAAGGTACATCATGAGAAGAGAAAAAGCTATTTCCAAGATGTAAATGGA
The DNA here is from genome assembly GCA_963924515.1 of Vespertilio murinus. Lineage (NCBI taxonomy): Eukaryota > Metazoa > Chordata > Mammalia > Chiroptera > Vespertilionidae > Vespertilio > Vespertilio murinus. The sequence continues at coordinate 100,953,568 of OZ004709.1, forward strand.
TACTGCAAATAAAAAATATATACAAATACAAATGTGTCCAGAGTTATTTTGCACATTCTTCTTAAATTATTTAAACTCTTTCCAAAACGAACTTGTCTAATAAACTTAAATGTGATCATTTACTTATTTATTTAGTTTTTTGTTAATCCTAACCCTAGGACATTTTTTTCCATTGATTTTTTAGATAGAGTAGAAGGGAGGGGGGTAGAGAAACATTGATGTGAGAGAGACACATAGATTGATTGCCTCCTAAACACACCCCAACTAGGGTCGGGAATCAAGCCTGCAACCCAGGTATGCATGAATCAACCACCCTTCAATCCATAGGCCAACACTCTATCCATTGAGCCACACTGGCCAGGGCTGTATTCATCTATTGAAGGACTACTTCATAAAGTTGTCTTTCTATTATAAAATAATAGAATCAAACAAACTATTTGTCCAAGTATTTAGACTTTTAAGGTATAACTTAGAGGCCTGGTGCACAAAAGTTGTGCATGGGAGGGGGGATCACCTCAGCCCAGCCTGCACCCTCTCCAATCCGGGACCCCCCAGGGAGTGTCCGACTGCAGGTTTAGGCCCGATTAGCAGTTGGACATCAGTCTCACAATTCAGGACTGTTGGCTCCTAACTTCTCACCTGACCCCCTGCCAGTCTGCTCAATCTAACTGCCCACCCCTACTGACCTGGTCACCCCAACTGCCCCCTTTCTGGCCTGGTCACCCCAACTGCCCCCCATGCTGGCCTGGTCGCCCCAACTACCCCCCATGCTGGCCTGGTTGCCCCTAACTGTCCTCCTGCTGGCCTAGTCACCACTCACTGACCCCCATGCAGGTCTGGTCACCCCACGCAGCCTGCTGTTAGGTTGTTACTGTGAGGGTTTCCTGACCAATTTTCATATTACCCTTTTAGTAGTATAGATTATTTCATGCATTTATTTTTATGGAATCATTATATACTAAAGAGGGTATTAACCATATTCATTCCTAGAGAATAAGCAAATACTACAGAAGCATTTAATCCTGACTTGGCAATGTGAACCTGAAAACCACAAATCAAGATAAAGGTAAATCTGTTGGTGAGAAATAATTTCCATTTGTGATTTATTTCCTCTATTGGAAGTATCCAAGTTTTTGTTAAACATATTATTTATTTATTTATTTATTTATTTATTTATTTATTTATTTTAGAAGTAAAGAGAAATAGAAACATTGATGAGAGAGAAACATTGATTGGCTGCCACTTGCATGCCCCCTACTGGGGATTGAGCCTACATCCTGGGCATGTGCCCTGACCAAGAATTAAACCAGGGATCTCTGGATGCATGGAGGGTGCACATTCCCCTGAGCCACATTAACCAGAGCTATAACTGTTTTTTGTTTTTTTTTAAATTTATTTATTTTTATTTTTTACATTAATTTATTTATTTTATCAATTATAGTATCACATAATTGTCCTCATCCCCCCATTCCCATACCAAACATCTCCCTACATATACCCCCACCCCCCTGTGTCCATGGCCACTGGCTAGGCCCATGTGCATGCACACAAGTCCTTTGGTTGATCTCTTCCCATTACCCCCACCCTCCCCTACTTTCCCTCTGAGGTTTGAGAGTCTGATCACTGCTTCTCTTTCTCTGGGTCTGTTTTTGTTCATCATTTATATTGTTCATTATTTCCTTTAGGTGTATGAGATCATGTGATCCAATATATACCATTGTAAGAACCTAAATATCAACAAGCCATATGGTTATGCTGAGAGGAGAATATCCTTACATGATATTATTCTACAAGGTCATTATAATTTTCCCCAGATTTGGGTTATCCCCATTACCTATAATAGTACCTCCTACCATGTGGTATCAATTAAAAAACCCATTTATTTTAATATATATATATATGTTGGTGCTTAGAGACAAAGCTAACTCAGCTCTGATATTTTAGAATTATAACAGCATATTGTACAATTATCCCAAACAAACGTACAAACCAATCCTTTGAATGTCTGGCAGCAATTTATAATTGTTTTTTTAATGCTACATAAAGCTATTTTTCTAGGTTAGGATTATTGCTACAATTTATCTTTGTTTCGCAAATATTACCATACAAATATTGAGTCTTTCACATGTGTACTTGTAAAAACTGTTTCTATTTTTTTCATGTGTTCAAACCCCTTAAATGACAATGTGTGATATTTAGTGAGGCATATAAAGCCTTCCCTTAGGTTTTATCTATACACTAAAAATATGCTCCTCTTCCCATCCGCCTGTCAAGACATCCAGATCAATATTACTCAGTATGTTTTAATGTTCATGCTACCCAGTAATGAACTCTCTATTCTTATATATAGTCCCTTTGTCAGGCTGGCATAAAGACAATGGATGTTAGCCATTGTGCTTTTATTCTTTTCTGTCATGTAACATGCCAATTTAAAGAATCACGAAAAACTTACATACACAGATTAATCATATTTAGGTCTTGGTTATTTAAATTATTTTTCTGGCTGAAACCGGTTTGGCTCAGTGGTGGAGCGTCGGTCTGCAGACTGAAAGGTCCCGGGTTTGATTCCGGTCAAGGGCATGTGCCTTGGTTGTGGGCACATCCCCAGTAGGGGGTGTGCGGGAGGCAGCTGGTCAGTGTTTCTCTCTCATCGACATTTCTAGCTCTCTATCTCTCTCCCTTCCTCTCTGTAAAATATCAATAAAATATATATATTTTTAAATAAAATAAATAATTAAATTATTTTCTGAAATGATCATATGAAGTAGCTGATTCTCTTTATGTTTTATATTGAACCAATGTTGCTTTAGAGGAAAAAAAAAGATAATTTTACCTTCCAAATTTTTATAGTCAAAATAAGACTACATCATGGGAATAGCTAAAACACAGCACTTCTTGCTGGAGTAAACACACTTTAGAAGTATAGGGCTTGTCTTGCTGATAAAGATTTCATTAGAGGATAAAAAGCACATTTTAGCTTAGACTAATGCAGAGTGGACCAAATGATCAGAAACACAGCATTTCCCCCACCTCGTTCCCTGTGGATTTTCTCTGTGCCGACGTCGGGTGGCTGGGAAGTGGGCACACAGAACTGAAATGAGCTATGGCAACCCTGTCAGGCTGTCTCTCCGCGTTGCTCCTGGTCTGACATTTGAATTGACCTGGCCAAATATAGTTTTCTTAGACTTTATCTTCAGAGAATTCAAGAAAGGTGACCTCATTTAGAAGAAAATGGGGCTGGAAAGTGAATTTCCCGTTTAGATCAGCCTATTTGGAAATTGTGTAAACCTTGTACCAGAAGAGCTTTGTGAGGCCGCTTCAGTCTGAATGTGCATTACAGCATCTGAACACTGGGAACTTTTTTTAACCTTTTTGACAATAGAATATTTGTGTGTGTGTGTGTGTGTGTGTGTGTGTGTGTGTGTATGTGCAAATATATGTATATATGTGTATATATACATATACAAATATATGCAAGTATATATATGTATATATCTACATCTATATCTATATATCTATATATCTATATCTATATCTATATCTATATCTATCTATATCTATATCTATATCTATATCTATATCTATATATATGAATAACTCAGAGATGGATATTGCCATCGCTATAAAGAAGTAGCCCTAGCACAAAGTTTTATTTTTAACTGGTTCTAAAATCCTCTTCGTCTGTTGTAGGCAAAATAGCTGAGACCAATACACTCATACAGTATGTTTATTTATTCAGAAAACAGATTAATCCACAACTAGTATTATAAATACTATACCTTGAAAACACCATAAAAATGTTACTTTCCTGAATTCAGTTTTGTAAACCAGAACAGATTCCTCCTGTGTAAGCTAGGAGTAGTATTACCTACCCGCTGAATGGTTATGAGCATTGACTGAGCTGGTTCTCACTTAGAAGAGTGCCTGGCATAGGATAAGGACTAGGGCAATATTGCTAATTATTATTTCACAGTCATTTTAAATCATGGCTTTAATTGACAAGGATGGGATTAAGGATTATATTCTTTTGGGAAAAGGTGATGCCATGCTGCCAGGGAGACTCTTTAGTGTGGTACAATAGAAGTTGCCCCCAAACCATGAACAATGCGGAAGTCACAGATAGAGAATTGGCCCCACACTAGAGTCAAATTACATTCCACTTTAGAATTTCGACTGTGCTGACTTCTCTCTTTTTCTATCAAGGTTTTTGTGTAGAAAGGATGACAAAATTATTAAAGTCAAATTAAGGTTCTATTGATTACACTTCAAGTGCAGATGTCCTTTCTGTTGGAATAAGACTTTTTAAAAAATAATTAGATAACAAAAATGTTTTTAAAGGTTTAAATTAAGCGGGGTTTCTTTTATTGATACAACTAAAAAGTCATCTTTCTCTGGGAGAAACCTGAAAGCAGATATTAATTTAAGAATAATTTAAAAGACTGGGATTGGCCCTGGTGGGTGTGGCTTAGGTGATTGGAGTGTGGTCCTGTGCACAGAAAGGTAGCAGATACTATTCCCATTCAGGGCACATCATACCTAGGTTTTGGGTTTGGTCCCAGGTCGGGGCACTATGGGAGACAAATGATCTGAAGCAAAGACAATGTTTCTCTGTCTAAAATCAACAAGCATATCCTCAGGTGACAATTGGAAAATAAAAAGAGATCATGATTATAGAACTAATGAATTACTCTAAGGACAGCTGGTAACAGCACCACTCTTGATGACTAGTGTGAAGTGTGACTTTAGTCAATTTTGAATGAAATGTATATTTATGGGAGGGGGGGAAAATCACATTTTTTTAAACCCTTAAACTAGACCACAAAATATGATTAAATATTTTTTTCTGCATCATTATTTTGTTTATTTGCCTAAGTCCCAATTACATTCTTCTTTAGTTAAAAATATTATAAACATTTTAAAGTCAGTCATGTAATTAAATAATCAAAATCTGACTGTGCTTTTGCTTTTTAAAAATTTTTTTATTAATGTATTATATTGTGTACATATCTTACCATTGCCCCCTCCCCCCACCTCTCATTCATGCCCTCCCTCCCAGAGTTCTGTGTTCGTTGGTTGTATTCATGCATACCAGTCCTTTGGTTGTTCTCTTATCTCCCCCCAGGTCTCCTTCCCCTCCCTGCTGACATTTGACAATTTGCTTGTTTTATGGTGACTAGCTCATGATCACATGAATAGAATCCGCTCCTCATTTGGCAGTCTGCTTGTTTTATGGTGGCTATCTCAGGTCCATACGAATAGAGTCCACTCCTCCTCTGGTTCTCACCGCCCCTCCCCTTGGGTTCCACTGCTTCCCTGGGGCACACAGCTCTCCTGGGGCACACTGCACCCTGGGACACTCGGCTCACCCTGGGCACAGGGCCCCCTGGGACACAGGGCTCACCCGGGGCACAGGGCCCCCTGGGACACACGGCTCACCTGGGGCACACGGCCCCCTTGGACACATGGCTCACCCGGGGCACACGACCCCTCTCGGGCGCTAGGGTCTCATATTGGAGGAGCCGAACTAGCTCCTTGCTAGCAAGGCAGGCAGGCTGGGAAGGTTGCAGGCAGGCTGAGATGGCTGCAGGCGGGTAGACCGCCCTCAAAGGTGTCTCGTTCGGTGCGGAAGCGGAGCAGCTGCGGATGCGGAGGCTAAGTTCTGAGGCCGCCCACTCTCTGAGCCCAGCGCATAGTGAGCTCTGTTCTCGGTGGATTTCCTTTATTTGCAGCGGTGGTGGTGGGTGGCGGTGGTTGGTGTGGCAGCGATGGTAGCTCCTGTGTCTCAATTTCCCCTGTAGTATTAAAATCCACATGATGGTAGTGGCATAAGCTTTGGAGCCGGCTGCTGGCAGTGGCAGTGGAAAGACTCGCGGGGCGCAAAGGGAAGGTGCCGTGCCAGCTCCCCACCAATAAGGTGCGTGAGGATACTGGGCCCAGCCGGCCACGGGCCGGGAGACGCCACGACAGCTCCTCGGGATGGTTGTGGGCAGGCGCCCAAGGTCCCATAACAGCTCCCTGGTTCCCATGGCTGGCGGGCTGGCCCAGTCCTTGGGCCCCAGGGCGGAGTGAGGTCTGGCTTCCCTCATTCCCGGTGGCAGCGTCTCCGGCAGGTCTGGTTTCGCCATAGTTTTAAACTCCACATGGCAGCAGTGGCGCCCTGCTTGGTGTCTAGTTGTAGGCTTCCCATTTCTGGGCCGAGCTGGCTGCAGGCGGGGAGACACTGCGCCCGCTCCTCTCCAGCACTGCGGGCAGGCTGGGATGGCTGAGGGCTGGGATTGCTGCGGGCAGGGAGGTCGCGCTCACAGGCTTCTCGTCCAGGCAGGGGCCGAAGGCGAGGCAGAGGCCCACATTAGCTCCCATGGGGGCAGGCGGGGCTGGCCCACTCCCTGGGCCCCGGGGCGGAGCGAGGTCTGGCTTCCCTCACTCCTGGCGGCAGCGGCTCTGGCAGGTCCAGTTTCACTGTAGTTTTAAACTCCATATGGCAGCAGCAGTGTCCTGCTTTGTGTCTAGTTGTAGCCTTCCCATTTCGCCAGCTTTCATGTGGGTCTGGTGCGATCCCTTTCGATTTTATCTGTTGTTTTTTTCCAAATTGTTGAGGAGATGGCGGCCCAGGAGACTTCCTAGGCCGCCATCTTGCTTCGGTCTCCCTCTGATTAAATATTTTTGTGTGTGTTTTCTGTTTTATAGAGGCTGTTTGGAGATAACAGTTTGACATAAGAAGTACAGACATTTTTAGGGTCTGGATTGTGCTGGGAAATAAAGAAAATGTTGTCTGTGAGCCCATTATTGATATTTCCTTATAATGAAAAGAATATTGTGGCTTACCTGGAAATCAATCTAGTCTTAAGAAATTGTTATTATTCCTGCTTGTTACAGATGTGGGTTTGAATCAAATTTAGCTTTCTCACTTTTGTCAGTTTAAAACTACAGGTGATGCAGTTTTCATGTGTTCTCTACTGGGATACTTTCCTTACATAGTAACAGCTAATACTTTCATCAGGGGCACCTTCCCTATATGTTCTCTGGGGGTGGTTTACATGATACAGCTCATTAGAGGGAAATGTTTCTTTCTTTATCTACTTCTAAAAGCCTGTGTAAGGGACTTGGCTCTTGTGGCCCCCGCTGCCTTGGGGCCCTGGCTGCCTCATGGCCCTGTAGTCAGTGCACATCATAGCAACCGGTTGTTCTGCAGTTTGGTTGATTTGCATATGAGCCTTTTATTATATAGGATTTTGCTTTGAATTTTCTCCTCACTGGTCACTCTTTTTCTCCTTTTCTCCATTCTTCTTATCTTGCCAACCTCTAAATGTGGTAATGGTCCAACACTCAGTCCTTGGACATTGTCTTCTTTGTTTACTTTCACTCCCTAGGAGATCATATCCAGTCTCAAAAATGTACATACTGCAACTATGCTGATGACTTTCACCTACTCATGTCTAGCCATCCACTATTGCTATTCCCACACATTTTGTTTCAATATTACATAGCCCATTCTACTACTGGCTCAAGCATAAATATTTTTAGATTTTTCTTCCATTTTTCATTCATACTCCATATTCATATTATCAAGGAAAATATTTTAGCTCCTTAAAAATATATTTAGTATCTTACCATTTCTAACCATCTCAATTACTGCCACCTTTGACCAGGCCATCTTAAATTTTAGAAATTCTGATAGCCTTCTGAAGTTATCCCCTTGCTTCTGTTCTTGACCCATTAAAGAACATATTTCACACAAAAATATGAGAGATCTTTGAAACTATAAACTAGATCAGTGGTCGGCAAACTGTGGCTAGCCAACCACATGCGGCTCTTTGGCCCCCTGAGTGTGGCTCTTCCACAAAACACCTTGGCCTGGGCAAGTCTATTTTGAAGAAGTGGCATTAGAATAAGCTCAAGTTTTAAAAAATGGCTCTCAAAAGAAATGTCAATCGTTGTACTGTTGATATTTGTCTCTGTTGACTAATGAGTTTGCTGACCACTGATGTACCTCCTATCGCTCCACCCTGTTGCTCTTTGTCCTCTTACTTTGCTCTGTTCTCAGGAGGGACTACTCCCTGCCAAAAAGAGAAGAAACTCCCTGGGAACGCAGGCTTTGTGGCTTTTTCTCTGCAGAGGCATTTTCTTCACTAGCCAGCACCTAGAGCAGTGGAGATATAAATGTGTATTAAATGAATGTTGTTGGGCAGTCAAATCAATACATATCATTATTTTCCCTTATATTGTTTTCAAACTAAACAAATTCTGAGAGAAGCTGGGAACTCAAAACTATACTCATACCATCGAGAAGGGAGACACTTAACTTGGATGTCATACTTGAGCTATATGACATTTTCTGAGCTGCACACTCTCAAAACAGCAGTTTATTTGCTCATCGCACTTAAAACCTACTTATCCACCTTAATCTTAGGCTGTGAGGACTTATCAAACCAAGAATGCAGTTGCATTTATGCCAGAGAAGCAACTGTCTCATCATCATGCGACATGCTTCAATGATTAGTCCCCAAAATAAATATGCTCTTCAGACATATTTCATTTACAGCAACCCTGAAGCAAATAAAGAACCAAAGGCTGAAGTTATGGATTCTAAAATGAGGCAACTTAGAGCATTTTGAAGAAGAAGATTAATAGGGTTATTAATCACAAATACCAAACCCGCACAATTCAGATGTCACTGTGCTAGAGAGTTCAGCTATCTGACAGAGGATCATTTGATTAAATAAACATTTCTGCACACATAGTAGTTTAGTTATTGTGCTAAATACTGAAAGGGACTTTAAGTGAACATAGTTCAATATGCATTCCTTGGAAATTTCAAGTATTTAGGCACATACTAAAATGCTGAGGTGGTTAAAAAAATATTTCTCAAACTTATAAAATTTACACATAGAATCAAATGACCCCTTTTTTAAGGGACTTCCAAAATATGGGAATTTTTAAAAATTCCTTAAGACAGGGGACAAATTGTTAAAAATTGGGACTGTACCACCAAAAGCGGGACATCTGGTCACATAAGACTTAACGTATTAATAAACAATAGATATATTATCACTATATATATATATATATATATATATATATACATAATCACTATACACACACACACACACACACACACACACACACACATATATATATATATATATATATATATATATATATATATATATAGTGGTAATAGCAATTATCTTATTATATATTGTGCTTATTATATATTGTGATAATAGCAATAATAGTTAAAAGACTGAAGTATTGAAAGTAGAGTGAAACCAATCTACCCATATGACCAGGGCAGACTTTATGGGATGAAGTGTCATTCTTTGAAATACTATGTTGGAATTTCTTAGGTTAAGATGGAGAAGATGGAAGTCCTAAGAAAAAATTTTTAAAAAGCTAAATTTCTAAGTATATCTTTTCGTATCCTTAAAGATTCATACTATCATACTATAATGTAGGATGCCCTTGTCAGGAATACCAAGTTTACTTTATTTTTATTAAATGTATGCATGCATATGTTTATTTGTAACATATTTTACATATGTATGCACATAATATATTGTTCTGAGTTAGTTTATCAAGAAGTAACAACAAAGATTTTATTAATTTGTTAGCATTTAGCTAATATTAGGTATTAATCAATGAATAATTGCTAATATGTAATTAGTAAATAGTGAAATGCACCTGAAATTTAATTGTATTGCTATTAAGAAGAAAGTGATTGTTCCAGCAAGATGGTGGTGCAGGGCCCTGGCCAGGGAGCTCAGTTGGTTAGAGAACATCATCCTGATACATCAAGGTTGCAAGTTCAAGCTCTGGTCAAAACTTATACAAAAATCAACCAGTGAATGTATAAATAAGTAGAATAACAAATCTCTCTCTCTCTCTCTCTCTCTCTCTCTCTCTCTCTCTCTCTCTCTCTCTCTCAAATAAATTTAAAAATTAAGATGGTGGTGTAGGTAAATGCTGCTCTGGCATCCTCTCACAACTACATCAAAATTAGCACTAAACTATAGAACAAACCACCTGTACTCTAGGTAAACAGTGGTCCCATAACTAAGAATAAAAAGAAGAAGCCACATTGAAAATGGCAGGAGGGGCAGAGTTGCTGCACTGGCTGGTCTGATACCCACCTGTGGTGGTTAAAAAATCAGAAGGGATATCTCTGCTGAGGAAGTTCTCCCTGAGGAGCAAGGGGGTCCCAGCCCCACACCAGGCCCCCTAGCCCAGGGTTCCAGTGCTAGGGGTAGAAGTCCCCAAAACTTCTGGCTGTAAAAACCATTGGGGATTGTGGCTGAGTGAGATGGAGGGCTTATGAAATCTTAAAGAGCTAACACTGACTTACTTGAGCTCATTTTCTCTGAGCTCCAATGTTGGGGTGATAGCTCAAAAGGTGCTAGACAGGGAAGAACTGAATTGTCTAGCTTTAAAGATAAAGGCAAGGATTGGACAGGCATCTTTTTCTCAGACAGAAATGCTGGAAGAGAATATTGTTTCTTTGCTGAGCCCTCATTCCACAGAGCTGGCAGTCACTCTCCACATTCGAGTCTCCATCAACCTAGCAACATCATTCACCTATCTCTGGTGATTCCCTGAGACTCTGCCCCACCCAATTTTCAGGCCTACCTAACCCATCTTCTGTGGTTGTTTTACACAAATGGTCTAATATAGCTTATGATACAGACTTTCTTAAAATCTTTCAGAGGTTCACAAACTCCATATAAGCAGCATCTGGCTTCTGTGTACTCTTCACATCTTATTAAGTGGCCTCTGGCCTGGGATTAGTGGCATCTGACTTTGGTTTGGAGCTTGGCCACTCCTGGGTGCCTGTAAGTCCAAAACTCATGCTCATTTTCCCTGGGAAGGGTAAAGGGGGCAGCTGACGTTGGCCTCCACTTTCTGGGGCTTCAACAATGGTGGACAGCTTCAGACTGTAAGGAAGTACCACCCACCCAATTCCACAAGGGGAATACTTGAGAAGACGCAGAATCAAAGATACAGAGAATAATTTGATGATTGCCAGGTAGGAAGTGAGTAGGGGAGATGAGTAGAGAAGGTGAAGGGATTAAAAGGTACAATTTTTTTTTGGGGGGGGAGTACAAATTGGTAGTTACAGAATTGTCATGAAGCTATAAAGTCTAGTATAGTGCAGTATAGGGCATATAGTTAAAAGTATTGCAATAACTATGCATGGTGTCCAGTGAGTTATATATTTATCCAGATGATCGCTTCATACTTTGTGTGTCTAACCTGAAAATAATATAATGTGTATGCCATCTATAATCTATAATAATACAAGGTGTAATATGCTAATTAGACCAGATTTTCTTCTGGATGTAGCAGGGGCTGTGAGGGCTGAGCCCCTTGCATGGATTTTGTGCATCCAGCCTCTAGTTGAATAATAAACAATTATAAATAAATAAATAAACAAACAAACAAATAAATACATGCATACATACAGACATAAATTATACAGTAAAAACTTAAAAAGGGAATTATAAATAGCTTAATTGTTAACACTGTATTATTACTAACATTTTTTAAAAATTATTATTATCCTTATAATATGTATAAAGTTAGATTCTTGCTCTCAGTGTTATTAGCAGTTTTAAAATGTTAGCTTTTTAAGAGGATATATATGGTATATTACTTTCCATGTTTATTCAATAACAATCTGTTGAGTTGCTTTTACTGTGGACATTATAAACTTTAATATGCTTTATGACTGAAAATTCATTTACTAAAATGCTGCTTTAATAAATAAAAAAAAATAGTTGATAATCATGACCAGTAATAAGTTTAAAAATTGCACATAAAAATAATCATGACATAGCATATTTTACCAGTTATACTGGTCAAAAATGTCACATCCAAATTTGGCTAATTGGAAATGGACTTTCTCACAAAAATATCTATGGGAATGCAAAATTCTATAGTAATTTTGTAAAGGGGTATAAAGATATCTACTCAAATTTATGATGCATATATCCCTTGAGACATTTTAAGAATATATCCTAATGAGACATTTAGCATAAAATATTATAGTATATTATATAATTATAAAAATTATGTATTTAATTCTGGATTAAGAATCTGTATTTTTAAAAGTTTGTTTTCTCGACAAATAAAATAATTTAAACTGAATTATAGAATTGTATGTATTATAAATCAACTTCACATGACACTGCCTCATGTGTTATTAGACCTGTGGAGTCAGACCAGACCTTGTTTCAGCAACCTTAGTACTTGGGTTATGACTAAGAAAGAATTCAGAGCCAAGACTCAAACTATAAGAGAAGATTTATTTAGAATGTCACAGATGTAGAAGTGAGCTATATAACAAAGGGACTCAGGAAACAACTTATAGAGGGAAAAGCGGTACCTTTAGAGCTTAGAATAAAGAGAGAAGCAAGAGAAACATGCCTGGAGGATAGAGAAAGCCATGTGCATGTTGCATAAAGAAAGTCACACTGAGTCCTTTGTCTTGAGGGTATTTATCTGGGAGAATGTCAATAGAATATCCATCAGCTTTCTAGATGTGTCCTTTCAGGGTCTAGGTCTCCATTGGTTGGTCGGCACCAGAGCTCCTTTTAACCTCCTGGCAGGGGTTAATTGCTTTCTTCTTGGAGCTGATCTATTGGGGCCTGTTTTCTCCTATCTTTGTCTGGAGGTCAGATAAGGCTTTTCTCCAGCACCCTTGTTATTTTCCAAGGTTGGGGTGTCCTACTGCATGGCATTTCAGGGGAGAAAATGCCAAGGGAGGCTCTGACTCACATGATTGGAGACATCTAAGGGAAAGAAAGTGTGCCTCAGGAGTGAGGTCCTAATCAACAATACTTATTATCCAATACTTGTTCTTCTAGTACAACCCCTTGCTATGTATGTGGTCTTGCACTGCTAAAGCCTGTCTGGCTGTCTTCTATTCTGCAATTAAAAATGTTCTCTAAAGAAACAAATAGAGAGGGATCAAGATGGCAGATGGCAGGAAATCAATAAGGAAGAGAGTAAGAGTGAGTGATGGAGCAAAAAGAAAGTGTGTAAATGCGGTGTGTGTGTGTGTGTGTGTGTGTGTGTGTGTGTGTGTGTGTGTGAGTGTGTGTGACAGATCCTGCAGAATCTTCAGGGATTAGTGGACCAGGGTCTCCTAGGCAGAAAGCCTTGCTACAGCTGCAATCACTCCCGAAGAGGCCAGCTATGACATAGAAACAACATTATCTTCAAGGGGAGAGCTGCTGTGACTGAGAGCAGTCTCATCTCCACCCAGACTGGCCTCAGACACCACACCTGACCCTACAACTATTCCAGCCAAAGACCTGCTACCTCAGCTGCAGACCTATGGAAACCAGGACTACAGCCTCCCCTACTGCAGGCTCCTGTGAGTTCTGAAGCATGTTCCCCTCTCACCAGTCAGTGACTTTGGTTCCAGGCCCTGAAACTGCATGACCCACCCACCAAGCTCACCGCTGCAGCATTGGGCCCTGAGACCGTGCAAACTGCCTACCTGCCAGGCCTGAGCTTCAGCCACTGGCCAGGCTCAAGACTCTGAGACCCACCTGCCTACTAGGCCTACCACTTCAGCCCCCAGTCCCATGCATCCAGGTGACTGGGCCAGCTGGCAAGTCTGGGAATATGAAACATGTCTGCTAAGCACACTGCTTCAACCTTGAGTTCTCCTACATCCTAGTGTCTGCGCATTGGGGGAGTCTCAGAGAGCACAACCCTCCTTCCAATCCTGCTACAGCCACATGACTTGTTGCTTAGATCCTTCTGACAGCAAAAATTGGGAGACAAAATTGGAACACCCAAAGGAAAGAAAAGGATAAGTCACCAGAAAAGGTACTAAACCAAATGGAGGCCTAGAATATGTCAGTAAAAAAATTCAGAGTATCTGCCCCATCCAAGCTGAGCAGAGGCTTCCTTAGTTTTTCAATTCTGATTTTATAAGACTGTCTCCAATACAGAAGTTATCCCAGAGTAGACACAGATGATACCCACATCCAATTGGCCTGAAGGTCAATTCACAACAATAAAGACTTAGCTACAACAAGGCTGTGCACCAAAAAGGGAAGCACCAAGAGTGTCTACCTCAGGTAACTGAGGAGGCTGAACCAAGGGCCATATAGGACACCAAACACACAAAGCCATCCTTCCAACTCTGAAAAACAGTGAAAATGCTGAGACAAGGAAATAGATCTCAAACAAAAGAGATGGAGGATATAGAGTTCAGAACTACAGTGCAAGAATATCCTAGAAAAGGTTGATAAACTTCATGAGACCCAACTAAAAAATATACATAAACTGACCAAATTGGAAAATATTATGCAGAGATCCAACAGCAGAATGGAGGAACACAAGAATCAGGTCAAAGAGCCAAAAGACACTCCTCTGGAGAAGCAAGAAGAAAAGAGAATCCAGAAAGTTGAAGATAGTCTAAGGAGCCTCTGGGACAACTTCAAGCACACCAACATCAGAATTATGGGGGTTCCAGAAGAAGAGTGCAAAATACTGAAAACATATTTGAAGAAATGATATCAGAAAACTTTCCTCACCTGGTAAAAGAAATAGACTTACAAGTACAGGAAGTGTACAGAACCCCAAACAAGAGGAATCCAAAGAAAAATACTCCAAGACACATCATCATCAATATGCCAAGGGCTAAAAACAAAAAGATCTTTCAAGCAGCAAGAGAAAAGCAGTCGGTTACCTATAAGAGAGCACCCATATGACTATCAGCTGATTTCTCAACAGAAAACCATGCAGGCCAGAAGGGAGTGACAGGAAATATTCAAAGTGATGAATAGAAAGAACCTATAACCAAGATTACTGTATCCAGAAAAGTTATCATTCAGAATTGAAGGGCAGATAAAGAGCTTCACAGATAAGAAAAAGTTAAAGGAGTTCATCACCACCAAACCAGTATTATATGAAATGCTGAAAGGTATTACTTAAGAAGAGGAAGAAGATCAAGTGAATTAAAAATCTGAGGAATATTGGGGAGGGAGGGCATCTATGGGAATGGGGGGAGGGCAATGGTAAGCTATGTACACAGATAATACCTTAATATTTTTTTTTAAAAGAGCTAATAAAAAAAAAAAACAAAAAAATGAAAAAAAATCTGAGGAATAGAATAAACTGGTGAATATAATAGAATCAGGGGCAAAGAAAGGGAGTGGATTGATAATTATTAGGGTGAAAGGGGTGTGGGGGTGCAGAAAGAGACTGGATTAAAATTGCATAACCTATGGATAAGGACAATGGGGTAGGGAGGGGGTAAGGGCAGAGGATGGGGTAGGAGTCGGGTGGAAGGGAGCTATGGGAGAGAAAAAGGAGAAACAATTGTAATAATCTGAGCAATAAAGATTTATTTTAAAAAATTAAAAAATAAATTGACACCCCCCCCCAAAAAAAAAAGAATTCAGAATAACTGTCATATAGTTTCTAAATTGGCTGGAAGAGAAAAATCAACAACTTATGTAAGAATCAATAGAAAATAAAGAATGATATAGCTATAATAAAAAAGACAATGGAAGGCTTCAATAGTAGAGTAGAAGAAGCTGAAGACCAAATTAACAAATTAGGAGACAGGGTAGCTAAACACACAGAATATGAACTTCAGTTGGAGAAAACAACTAAAAACAGGGGAGAGACTAAGGGAGCTTTAGGATAAAATGGAATAAAGTGGCATACATATAATAGGGGTGTTAAAAGGACAAGAAGAGGAGCAAGAATTAGAAAAAAAACTTATTTGAATAAATAATGACAGAAAACATCCCTGATTTTGGGAAGAAAGCATTCACACAAGCACAGAGAGTCCCAAACAAGATAACCCCAAAAAGATCCACAGCAAGACACATAGTAATTACAATGGCAAATGTTAACAACAAAGATAGAATCTTAAAGGCTGCAAGAGAGACAGAGTCATCTACAAGGAATCTCCCATTATATTGTCAAATGATTTATCAATGGAAACATCAGGATAGAAGAGGATGGAATGAAAAATACAAGTGAAGCAAAGCAAGGGACTGAATCCAATTCAGCAATCATTAAAAATTGAAGGAGAAATCTGGAGCTTTATAAACAAAAAATGGCTAAGGGATTTTACTACCAAAGCAGTAATGCTAGAAATGCTAACAAACAAGTATCAATAATAACCTTCAATGGAAATGAGTTAAATGCACCAATCAAAAGACATAGAGTGCTGAATAGATAATATAACATGACCCATATATATGGTATCTATAAGAGACCAACCTCAGAAAAATGAACTCACACAGACTAAAAGTGAAGAAATGGAAAAATATATATCAGATGAATGGAAATGAAACAAACAAACAAACAGGGTAGCAATACTTATACCTGAAAAAAAAAAAAACAAAAAAAAAAAACAGATCTCAAAGTGAAGGTCAAAACATGAGATAAGAAAGGCCGCTTCATAATACTAAAGATACAGATACAATAAGATAATATAACTCTAGTAAGTATATATGTACTTAATGCAAGAACACTCTAATATATATGAGGCCCGGTGCACGAAATTCGTGCACGGAGGAGGGAGGTGTCCCTCAACCCAGCCTGCACCCTCTCCAATCTGGGACCTCTAGAGAAATGTCTGACTCCATGTGCTAGTAGGTGGTAGTGGCCAGGGAGAGGTCAATTGGGGGAAAGGGAGACATATGTAATATTTTAATCAATAAAGAATAAAACTATAATAATGTAAAAACTAAATTAAAAATAGATTCAAAGTGACTTAAACCTTCAAAATAAATCTATCTATCTATATCTATATCTATATCTATATCTATATCTATATCTATATCTATATCTATATCTATAATCTATCTATATATTTCTTCATCTATGTGTGTGAAATAAAGGGCAGTAATCATAATAATATGTCTTGGATCTTTAACAGATTTGAAACTAAAATCTCTGGCACTAATAAAAGGCTTCTATTCAAAACTCTTGGCTCAGTTTTCCCCCCAACTCATTTCTTGCTGAATCTAGTTTGTTTCCTTGCCAAGTGAGTTCTTGACTCAGTGCCATCACTTTTTAATGGGCCAGGTTTCTTTGTTAGGTTTGTTAGGGACCCTCATGACTCACCCAAGCTGAGCACTGATACCTCATAGACTTTAACCTAGTAAAGCTAATCACAGGAGTCCTAATTATGATGGCCAATTGTTTGTTAGAACAAAGGTCAAAACAATAAGCTATTCTTGTTTAAATCATTTTTACTTCATGACCTTAAAGATAAAAAGGTTACAATTCAAGAGAGTGGAAGACCAAGTCATTTGTTGCCATTTACTATCCTGTTACTTACTGTGGCTAATATTAATGAATTAGGATGCTGCCAAGATTATAAAGTGCCAAAGAGAGTGTCTAGGCATAAGCATATTTGTGTGTCTGTTATAGATGTGATCTCTCTTTTTTCTTAAACAAGACCCCAAACTACTGTTTTAGTAATAGTAATAAGGATAAATATAATATTGAATAAGTATTAAAGTGTGGAATTGAAGTGTGATATCTGAAAGTATAGAATGCAATGTAAACAAACTGATAAACACCCTTGAGTGACCTGTATGTAGAAAATAAATAAAGTGATCTGTACCCCATATGTAAAACTGGATAGCAAGGCTGATAAAACACATTGAAGACACATCTGAGCAATGAAGACACATAAAAAGAACAAGCTCCACAGAAAATCAGAGATGTCCCTTCTGCTTCTCCACAGAGGTTCTCTCTCCACTTCCCCTGCTATATGTGGTAGGGAAAAAGGTACTATGATGGGCTTTGAAGTATAAGATATTCATTGGGGATATTACTTGTGAAAGATGAGGGAAGGGGGTGTAGCTCAGTAGTAAGCATGGAAAACTATTAGACAATGATACTGATCTGCTGCCTGTAGAAGGAAGGTAAGAAGGAAGAGGGCTGAGGAACAAAGGCCTCAGACTGTTGTGCATCTTGGAGAAAGTCAGAGTATGGCCTGGGATTGACTGCTAGAGTGTAACCTGAAGGTGCTGCAGTTGGAGGCTCTCAGCTAACTGTTCTCCTTGCACACTTCCCTGGCTACAGCATCAAATGACACATTACTTTCTGAGAACCTTAAAATGTAGCTTAGCATTCCTCTGTAACTATCTAATCCTCTTGTGCTAGTATCAGTGTGCTGCAGTTGGGATATGGTTTTATTTTATTTACAGTTAATATTCAATATTATTATGAAGCACAAATGAATTAGTAAGTATATTAAGAATTCATAAAAGTGGTTCCTCCTAGTGACTCTCTTTTCTCTTAAAGACCACAAAGGAGTCAGAAATGGTGTCCTGAAATTAAATTCCATTTTACATGTCTAGTGGTGTCACTTGTTATTAACATGCTCAAAGTGTCTAAGTCAATGAGCCATGCAGTGTTTGAGCAAGTTGGGAGAAATTCATGATATAAATTTAATTATTTTCTTAATTAATGTTTTAGAAAAATGTGTTAGATTGCTATAGTGCTATTCCATAGCCAATGGGCATATTTCTTCCTCTGTGTGGGAATGTTTTTTAGTCATCAAATTATATGCTTATTGGCTTTGGAGATGGTTAATATTTTAGTCCACCAAGTATATATTTTAAAATACAATAATTTCAATAACTATGTAAATGACGCTAAAATATATAATTCACTAATTTTAGTCAAAACTTATTCCCAAATACACTAAGTACTAATCTAAATGTAAAAGACAAATTTTTTGCTAAATTTTGCTGATAGATTTTAGAAGTACTTTATATTTACCCATTCAACAATATATTTTTCTAGATACAATTAGTGCCATGGTCTCAATGTTTACGTCTTCCAATATTCATGTTGAAATCACCCAGCAAGGTGATGCTATTAGAAGGTGATTAGGTTTTAGGAGAGCCTTCATGAATGGAATGAGTAGCCTTATGAAAGAGCCCCTGCAGAGCTCCCTTGCCTCTTTAAAAAAAATACATATATATATATATATATATATATATATATATATATATATATGTATGTATTATTGATTTTTTTTACAGAGAGGAAGGGAGAGGGATAAAAAGCTAGAAACATCGATGATGTGCCTACAACCAATTTACATGCCCTTGACCGGAATTGAACCTGGGACCCTTCAGTCCTCAGACTGAGGCTCTATCCACTGAGCAAACCGGTTTCGGCAAGCTCCCTTGCCTCCTGACACTGAATCTGCTAATGCTGTGATCTTGGACTTTCTAGACTCCAGAATTTTGAGAAGTTCATTTCTGTTGTATTTAAGCCATCAAGTCTACAGTATTTTGTTATATAGCAGCCCAAATGGACTAAGACAATTGCTCAAATGCATTTCAAACTACCATATTTGCCGGCGTATAAGACGATTTTTTGGCCCTGAAAAATACCGTATTTGCCGGCGTATAAGAGACTGGGTGTATAAGACGACCCCCTAACATTTCCACCCAAAATACAGAGTTTGTTATATACTCGCCGTATAAGACTACCCCCCACTTGGAGGCATATTTTTCAGGGCCAAAAAATCGTCTTATACGCCGGCAAATACGGTATATGCATCCCTATCTCTACCTCTTTTTTAGGACTCTGCCTCATACGGAGGATAATCATTGAACACTTATTTCAAATATATAGCATATGCATAAAAACTTTTACATGGCACATATTTCCAAAGAGAATTATATTTAGTCAAGAAGTATATATTGTAAATCCTAAGAAACTCCATGGAACTTCTCAACAATTTTTCTTCTTCTAAAAACCCATTGAACAAAACCATTTGGCATATCCCCATATATCTTTGCTTATCTTTTGAATTAGAATAATTAGATAATTTTATGTTTCATAGTTCTTTTGTGATAAATATCGGTTTTATTTTTTAAAGATATTTTCTGTTTGTTTTCTTCCTTGGAGTGCCTGAAAGCATATGCTAGAGGGGAGGATGTCCTGGAGGGATGGATATGTTGGAGGGAAGGACATGTTGAGTGAAAGGATTGCTGTCCTTAAAACAATGTCTGCTCTATCCCTGCTTTGTGTTTTGCTGCCCACCATTACATCAATAGACTTCGACTTTCCTTCTCCCTGTGTATACATCAATTTTACATTTTATTTTTTTATATTTTATTGATTTTTGGAGAAGGGAGAGGGATGGAGAGAAAGAAGCTTCAATAATGAGAGAGAATCATTGATTGGCTGCCTCCTGCATGCCCCTACAGGGAATAAAACCCCTAACCCAGGCATATGCCCTTGGCCAGAATTGAACCTGGGACCTTTGAGTCCACAGGCCAAGGCTTTACCCACCGAGTCAAACTGGCCAGGGCTACTTTTTATTTTTTAAATTTTTAGATGGTTGAGTTAGTTTTGCATTAAAAAATATTCTGTTATCCTGTGCTAAAGCAAATTTCATCTTTATGATAAGAAATCCTTCTATTGCCAAAACTGGTTTGGCTCAGTGGTAGAGCATCGGTCTGAGGACTGAAAGGTCCCGGGTTCGATTCCGGTCAAGGCCATGTACATTGGTTGCTGGCACATCCCCGGTAGGGGTTGTGCCAAGAGGCAGCTGGTCAATGTTTCTCTCTCATCGACATTTCTAGCTCTCTATCTCTCTCCCTCCCTCTCTTTAAAATATCAATAAAATATATTAAAAAAGAAAAGAAAATCCTTCTATGATATTCCATACCCACAAAGAGACGTGTGGATTCTTAAGATGTCACAAGGATCACCCCAACTTCTTTCCAGATATGTAACCTCATCTCTACTGTGCTACATCACTATTTTCTGTGTACCTTTACTGTGACACTTACCATGTTCTTTTTAAAAAAATATATTGTATTGATTTTTTACAGAGAGGAAGGGAGAGAGATAGAGAGTCAGAAATATTGATGAGAGAGAAACATAGATCAGCTGCCTCCTGCCCGCCCCCTACTGGGGATGTGCTCAACACCAACGGACATGCCCTTGACCAGAATCAAACCTGAGACCCTTTAGTCCACAGGCTATTTGACTCTATCCACTGAGTCAAACTGGTTTCAGAAACACTTACCATGTTTTATTACACTGTATTTACAATGGTATGTTGACTACTACTAAATTTAAAATCACTAGAGAAGCCCACATCTTCATTTTTATCTTCCCATTAGTATGATGGCTGGCACATAGAAAATTATCAAATGAGCCGAAACCGGTTTGGCTCAGTGGATAGAGCGTCGGCCTGCGGACTGGAAGGTCCCAGGTTAGATTCTGGTCAAGGGCATGTACATTAATTGCGGGCACATCCCCAGTAGGGAGTGTGCAAGAGGCAGCTGATCAATGCTTCTCTCTCATCGATGTTTCTGGCTCTCTATCCCTCTCTCTTCCACTCTGTAAAAAATCAATAAAATATATTTTTAAAAAAAAGAAAATTATCAAATGAGGCTCACAAACTGAATTAAAATGCTTTCATCCAATCCCTCTGTTGAATGAAACACAAATGTTAAGAAATGGTATAAGACTGTCTCAGGTTTTCTCCTAGGTGCTCATGATGAGAAAGGAAGATAAGTGCTTTATAAACTGACAGAGAACAAAGATCACTGTCAAGCAGCCCTTCAGGATGCTCGCCCTGGGCCGGGGAGGCTAGGCTGAGGCACCGTGGACTGACCCCATTGGAAATAGCAGTTCTTGTTCTGGAGCAAGACCTTGCTCTCAGCATTTCAAAAGGACATCTAAGCAAGCACCATGACAGAATAGCTTCCCTCCAGAACAAAACCAACAAATGTGGGTGGCAGGGAGAAGAGATGGTAAGAATAGAGGAGAGGATAGAAGGAAGCAGCAGACATGTTAGCAACCAATTTTGGGTGAAATTTGAAATAGTGCATTTCATTTTGATTTAAAATGTGCCATGATGCCGAAACCGGTTTGGCTCAGTGGTAGAGCGTCGGTCTGCGGACTGAAGGGTCCCGGGTTCGATTCAGGTCAAGGGCATGTACATTGGTTGCGGGTACATCCCCAGTGGGGGGTGTGCAAGAGGCGGCTGGTCAATGTTTCTCTCTCATCGACGTTTCTGGCTCTCTATCTCTCTCCTTTCCCCTCTGTAAAATATCAATAAAATATATTTTAAAAAATAAAAATAAATAAAAAAATAAAATGTGCCATGATCTTCGCCAGCATCTGATGCCAGCAGGATTTTCCACAGACTGGCTCGCATGACTCTGCCCCAGGAGAAAATGCTATGGAGTGAGCTCCTTGGGGTTTCTTCCTTATAATATGTGCACCGAGGTTCCCCAGCAAACAAATTCAGGTCAGATCTAAGCCAATGTGCATTCTGACTGCAACTCAACCAAAAAAGAGGAGGCTATGTCTTTTTCCATAGCTGGTGGGCAAAAAGGAGTTTAAACCCAATTTTCCCATCCATTCATGGCTTTTTCATGTGCTTGTTTGTTTTTATCATCCTCCTCATCCAGATGTCTCATTTTCTGCTGCAACTGCTTCCAGCTGTATCCCTCTGCAAGTGGAGACAGAGTGCCAGCACTCACTGCTCTTAAGTGTTCAGGGTCCTATTTAGCGACCAGAGTTCCAGAGTACTACAGAAGTATTTCAGAAAGACAGCTCCTTTGAGTAATAATGGCTGGTCATCACCAAGCATTTGCTTTGTTCTGTAAGAATTATGTACACTCTGCACATCATTTTTGTTTAATCTCATGACAGTATTATGATGAAAGTACTATTCTTGTCTGCATTTCACAGATGGGAAACCTGAGGCACAAATAAATCAAATAAATCTGCTAATGAGAGAGAATTAATTTTCAAGGATTCAAAGCTAGAAAAGTCTAAAATCAGAAGTTGAGCACTTTTCCTTAAAATGTATTTGTTTATTTTTAGAAGGATGAGAGAGAGAGAGAGAGAGAGAGAGAGAGAGAGAGATTTGTTATTTCACTCATTTGTGCATTTATTGGTTGATTCTTTTAAGTGCCCTGACTGTGACTTGGGAGCCAAGCTGCAGTTCTGGTATATAGGGGGACACTTACACCAACTGAGATACCCAGCCAGGGAAGAAACTCTTACACTATTGGAGAATGTATAGCTGAAAGGTTGGAATTTTCAGACAGTTCTTTCTCCCTCCTCATCTCACTTTCTTTCTCCCTTCCTCCCATATTGCCTGCCTGGCTTCCTTCCTTTTCCTCTCTCCCTCCCTCCCTCCCTCCCTCCCTCCCTCCCTCCCTCCCTCCCTCCCTCCCTTCCTTCCTTCCTTCCTTCCTTCCTTCCTTCCTTCCTCCCTCCCCTTTCTCCTTTCTAACTTCCTTCCCTTCATTATCTCTTCAATTTATATCTCATACAGTCTTTTTCTTTTAAATAATGAAACACTTTTAGAAAATGTGAAACATGGAAAAGAAACTAATATATTTTAGTGTGACAGACACCATGTCAGACATCTTAGATATTTCACCTTGTGTATCCTCCTCCACATTATTAGTAACTGTGTTAAAGTCCAGGTTACAGGCAATGGCTTGAGACACCATCTGCCTTATGTCTCATAGCAGATTCTATTGGTTGTGTTACATGTTCTTCTTATGCAAGGAAGTGCCATCATGGGTGGGTACATAGCAAAACTCATCACGGGCTTTAGATTTATTGTGGTAATTAACAGCGGAGGCTATAACTCCTGAGCACTGGAGACAGATTGGCAGGAAAATAGCTGCAGGCAGAGAAGTATGAAAGAGAGAGACAAATGACCAAGTTTCCCAAACTCAAAACATTTTATAGTCATTTTTTTCCATCATTTATCTTGTAACTTTTAGAAATCCTCAGGCACCAAGAATGAGCCTTTCTTGATCTATTAAAATAGCTCTGTGGTTAGCTTATTATATGCTAGGCAAAAGGATTTTAAATGAACCCATCTCTTTAATTTACAATTGATGCGAATCCCACTGTCTTTATATACCATCAAGAAAGTAAATTCTAGCCTAGAACGAATGAGGGGTTGATTATCAATGGGATAAATGGTCCTGTCTGCATAAGATGCTGTCAAGTATGAAATAACACAGAAGTCAGGAACAAGGAGGGGTTCAATAGTGGAAAGCTTTTATCATTAGAGTATATTGGGACCCCACTTTTATGCTGACAGAGCTGATGGATCTACTCTCAGGATGTTACGTATGCTATGTTTCAGCCTCATAGCTTAGAATTAATAAGAGTCATCTGTTATAACAAATTCCATTTATATGTGGCTCAGTTATCATTATTCTGTTCTATCTTTGTAAAACCGAACTATACAGTGTGGTAGCTAGTAGCCATATGTTACTACCAAGAACCTGACATTTCTTAAAATACACACTAGATTAAAATTTTGAAGATTATGATGAAATAAACATATACAATTTCTCATTAGTAATTTTTATACTGCTTGCAGGTTAAAATTATATATTTTTGTATATTAAGTCAAATATATTATTACAATTATTTTTATGAGTCTCTTTTATTTATTAGATACTAGAGGCCTGGTGCACGAAATTCATACGGAGAAGGGAGATGTCTCTCAGCCCAGCCTGCACTCTCTCCAACCTGAGACCCTTTGAGGGATGTCCAACTGCCAGTTTAGGCTCACTGGGATCAGGCCTAAAAGAGCAGTTGGACATCCCTCTCACAATCTAGGACTGCTGGCTTCCTACTACTCACCTGCCTGCCTTCCTGATTGCCCCTAACCACTTTTGCCTGCCAACCTGATCACCTCCTAACCACTCCCCTGTCAGCCTGATTGATGTCTAACTGCTCCCCTGCCAGCCTGTTTGTCCCCAACTGCCCTCTCTTGCAGGCCGGGTCTCTCCCAACTGCCCTCCCCTGCTGGCCATCTTGTGGTGGCCATCTTGTGTCCACATGGGGGCAGGATCTTTGACCACACGGGGGCAGCCATCTTGTGTGCTGGAGTGATGGCCAATCTGCATATTACTCTTTTATTAGATAGGATAGAGGCCTGGTGCATGGGTGGGGGCCAGCTGGTTTGCCCTGAAGGGTGTTGTGGATCAGAGTGGGGGTTCCCTTGGGGCATGGAGCAGCCTGGGTGAGGGGCCTGTGGTGGTTTTCAGGCTTCTCATGCCCCCCAGTGACCCAAGCTGAGGCCCTGGTATCTGGGATTTATGTATCTTCTACAAATGAAGGTTTGTAGCCTAGAGCAGAGCCAAGCCTCCTGCTCTCTCTGGGGCAGCAGCCATTTCTGTTGGGATTTATTTATTTTCTATAATTGAAATTTTATACCCTTTATTGGAGGCCTAGGCCCCCCAGCATATGTGGAAAGCTTGACTTCCTCCATTGCCAAGGAAACCCAAGCCTCCCTCCTGCTCTCTCTGTGGCCGCAGCCATTTTGGTTGGGGTTAATTTGCATATTCTCTCTGATTGGTTGGTGGGCATGACTTTGGGTGTAGCAGAGTGATGGCTAATTTGCATATTACTCTTTTATTGGATAGATGGCTACTAGAGAATTTAAAATTACATGTGTGGCACACATATGTGGCTCATATTATAGTTCATTTGGGCAACATTGGTATAGATTTCTCTCCTCTCCAGCTATTTGTAAATATTTGGGGTAATAATTAAAATGACATGAGGTGGGAAGAGGTGAGGGCTTTTGAATCAAAGCTTTTCCACTCACCTGGATCTAAGAGCTCGGGAAGAAATCAGAGAATAGTCCACACTGGTTTGGCTCAGTGGATAGAGCATGGACCTGAGGACTGAAAGGTCCCAGGTTCAATTCTGGTCAAGGGCATGTACCTGGGTTGTGGGCACATCCCCAGTAGGAGGTGTGCAGGAGGCAGCTGATGGATGGTTCTCTCTCATTGATGTTTCTAACTCTTTATCCCTCTCCCTTCTTCTTTGTAAAAAATCAATAAAATATATATTTTTTTAAAAGAAGAAATCGGAGAACAGGCCCTGAAAGCAAAAACCAGGTTTTCAGGAGAAGGAACCTCAACTCAACCATCAGCTTACCATGAGCTCTGAGGACCTGAACACTCAAAACAGACACAGCTGTTGCTGCCTTTCCTGGGGCCTGCCAGAGGTGGGAGGAAAGGCATCAGAATTTGCTGTGTTCCCAGGGAAAAGCTGCATGTGATGACTGAACCTTACTATCTAAAAATTCTTTTTCTGACTTTGTTTTTTTAACCAGTCCATTATTTAAACTCCTATTTGAATAAGTATCTTTTGAGGATAGAAAAAAAAATGGCATGAGGTGGTGTGAGTCAGTGGCTAAATATAGCATCATTTGACTCATGGAAAAAAATACTTTAAAAAAATTGCCCTATTAATAGATGAGGTTTTTTCTGTTTTAAAAAAAACAACAACAAAATTTAGACATTTGAGTAAGAGTCTTTAATTTGACCTTTAATGTAACTGAATAATATTTAAACAAAAGTTGTAAATGCCATATTTACACATATTAAATAGGATTTCCCACAGTAATTATGAGAACATTCTATAATATCATTTCAGATTTTAATAATGGACAGTAAAATTAAAAAAAAAAAGTTTATCAAAATGTTTTATCAAGGAACATCCTGGAGGAACCAGGCTTTTTCATGTCTTGTTTCTCCATCCCCGAGTGTCAGTTTCAGCCCCAGAATAGCCCCCGATACTGCAGGGTGGCTGCAGTTCCAGGAGACAGCTATTCCCAGGAAGGAAAAGAAGCCAATGGGAGAAAAGGAGCCACCTCGTTTTGAGTAATTAAACATTTAGCAGAAGCCAGATGGTGGTCTTTTACGTTTCATTAGCTGGGATTGTGTCAAATGCTCATGACCAAACCAGTCACTGCCAAGGGGATGGGTTAACTACAGACAACTGAGGTGTGTCAGGACCTCTGCGAGTGGGGACACTTACCTACCCCAAAGCACTTGGCCTTGTGCAGGTGGGAAGGTCACGGAACCAATCTGCTTTGAAAATAAGAAGAAAAGGAAAAGCGGTTGGTGAAGAGGGATGTTGGGTAGATCGCCATGAGTGACTGCTGAGGCCACAACTGAAATGTTTTCTGGTAAATAAAAACACACAACATTTTCAGTTTCAAATTATGAATGCCATCCCCCAAAGAAAGTTAATTTTAGGTATGTGGTGCCAAAATGAGGACTTTATATTTTACTTTTAAAATTATTTAATTACAGTTAATATTCAATAGTATATTAGTTTCAAGTGTGCAGCATAGTGATTAGACATTTATGTAACTTATGAAGTGATATTCCCAATTAGTTTAGAACCCATCTGGTACCATGCATAGTTATTACAATGTATGGTGCCAGGTAGGTACAATTATTACAATATCACTGATTTTATTTCCTGTGCTGTAGTTTACATCCCTGTGAATATGTTATATTGGAATTCAGTAAGTCAAACAGAAGACACTATAGTCAGAGGGCCGAATTTGGAGACTTTATTGCAAATGCCAGCGGCTGTGAGAGCACTAATGTCTCTCCAAAACCTTGCAGCCTTGAATGAACTTAGGGATTAGCTTATAAAGGCAAAAAACCCCATGTGCTGGGATGGGGCAGTGTGCTTAGCAGATAACCTGCAGAAAGCTGGCAGCCTTGAGCACAGCTCAGATAACCAGAGACACCTGGCATGGGAGGAACCAAGGATGGACCAGACCCCCAAGTGGCAGAGCAGTTTGTGGGACCAGATAATTCAGAGGGGGCAGTGACAAGGCTGATAAGAATGTACATTAGGTTACTGGCACAGATTCAGATTGCTAGCCCCTCCCCCAAAATGTGTTATTTTCCCCATTATTTGAGCAAGTGTGCTTACAGAAGCTAGAAATAGCAGTTACTTCTATCAGGGAGGCTATTGGTTTAGTTACTTCGTGGAATTAAACAGTGGTTCTCAACCTTCCTAATTCTGCGACCCTTTAATACAGTTCCTCATGTTGTGGTGACCCCCAACCATAAAATTATTTCTGTTGCTACTTCATTACTGTAATTTTGCTACTGTTATGAATTGTAATGTCAAAATCTGTTTTCTGATGGTCAAAGGCTCTACAGCAGTGATTCTCAACCTGTGGGCCTAAGACCATCGGAAAACACAGATATTTACATTACAATTCATAACAGTAGCAAAATTACAGTTATGAAGTAGAAACAAAAATAATTTTATGATTGGGGGTCACCACAACATGAGGAACTGTAGTAAAGGATTGAGGCATTAGAAAGGTTGAGAACAACTGATAACAGAACAAAGGACCATTTGTGTTTAGTGGAAAATTTTAAATGGCAGTTCTTACAAAAAGGAGGTTACGGAAACAAGATGGAGGGCCTATGGTTCAGATGGAGGGCGAGGGACAGGTTGGAGTCAGTCCTTTCAAGGCCCATTGTTCAAATATTGGATGTTTCCCTTTTTTTTAAAAAAAAAAATGAAGCATAATTGCCCTGACCAGTTTGGCTCAATGGATAGAGCATCAGCCTGCAGACTGAAAGGTCCCAGGTTTGATTCTGGTCAAGGGCATATACCTTGTTTGTGAGCACATCCCCGGTGGGAGGCAGCTGATTGATGTTTCTTTCTCATTGATGTTTCTAATTCTCTATTCCTCTCCCTTCTTCTCCGTGAAAACACACACACACACACACACACACACACACACACACACACACACAAAACAAAGAAAAAAAAAACCCAATAAAATATATTTACGGGGGAAAAAAACAAAAACAGTGTAAAAAAGGTTGAATATGTACTGTATAATTTAAAGCATGTATAATAAGATAACTTCACGGGCATTTATGTTATCTAATAAAAGGGTAATATGTTAATTAGACCAGACATCTTTTGGACATCCATCTAGATGTCTTTCCACAAAAAGCCACAGCGGTGGGGGTAGAGGCAGAGGCCATTAGGAGCAATCAGGCCAGCAGGGGAGGGCACTTAGGGGCAACCAGGCTGTCAGGGAGGGCAGTTAGGGGCAACCAGACCAGCAGAAGAGCAGTTAGGTGTCAATCAGGCTGGCAGGGGAATGGCTAGGGGGTGATCAGGCTGGCAGGTAGGCAAGCGGTGGGAGCCAGCAGTCCCACATTGTGAGAGGGTTGTCCAACTGCTGGTTTAGGCCTGATCTTACAGGTATTGGGCCTAAACCAGCAGTCTGACATCCCCCAAGGGGTCCTAGATTGGAGAGGGTTCAGGTTGGGCTGAGGGATATCTACCTGACCCCCTGCACAAATTTCATTCATGGGCCTCTAGTAAAAATAAAAAATAAAAAACCACATAAAGGCTAGATAGCATGCTATTAGATAATAAATGTGTTACCAAAGAGATAAAAAAAATGGAAACAAATGGAAACAAATGACAATAAAAACACTACAATCCAATATATATGGGACACTGTGAAATGAATAATACAATTTATTTTTTCTGAATTCTGTACAGTATCTAGAATATTTTCTGCAAATAATGCCATATATTGTTTGATGACAGTGCAGTGGCTACCTTTTAGAAGCCACACTATGAAGTTCGGATTTTTTATGATTCAATAAAAAAAAAAATCAGTAATTATTCAATTACTTCTCTGCTTTAAAGAATGAAATATGACTTAATTAGTAGATAGGTTGAACTGAAATCTCTATTGGCCTGTTAAATTTTCATCAATCTCACTAATCAAAGGGAATGTCAAATGTTATCTCCTAGGCCTAGATGTTTTTAAACTTTCAAATGAAAAGAGGAGTTGAGCAGTGTATTGTATGCATTTGGGCTCAGTATCTTAGGCATTGACTATTGCATGGACTAAAATTTATTTCATCTTATACTTGAAATTGCCAATTATTTTAAAGTTTTAAAAGTAAGCCCTTAACAGAGAAATAGATATGTTTCCCAAACTTCCAAACAAACAAAAAACAGTCAACCAAATAACCCATAATAATAGTTATAAACCCAAGTTGTTCTTGACTATTTAATAACTCTATATATGGACAAGTTGTTCATTGTTCAATAATAGTGCTATGTTCCTCTTTTATGACTTTTAGTTTACTCTTTCTTGATACTATTTTTCTTGATAAAACCTTGAAGTTTGTGCACATGCTATAGTGTATTACCCAGTGCCATACTATAAGTCCTTTGAAGTATCTTTAAAACTTGCTCGAAGAATATAAGAGAATTACTAGGCATTTCAGATTTATATCTATTGGATGCATTGTCTGAATATAAACCTATGACATTTTATTAATTGAATCAGTAGGGTTGAACCAGAAAAACAGAATCGGCAGGAGATACATACTAACATATTTATAACATGGACTTGGTTTACATGGTTGTTGGGCTCAGCAGTCATGTCCCAAGTCCACAAGGCAGGCTCTCAGAAAGAGCAGCTAGAACTCTGGGCCATGGCCTCAAACTGCAGCCTCTGAACTGATTTTCTTCTTCACAGAAACCTCGGCTTTATTAGCTCACTGAATCTGGCCCATCGCCTTTATCCAGGATAGCCCCCCTTACTTAAAGTGAATTTATTATGAAATTAATGCTATCTTCAAAACATTTCATAGAAATGCCTTGTTTGGTGTTTGATTGAATTACTGGGCACTACAGCCTAGCCAAGTGGTTATATAAAACTATCACTCTAGTATTTTTATGAGGACTAAAATATGTGTGTCTTGCATGATACTAAAACATGTGAGGTAATTGGAAAATATTATATATATACTAATATAATTTATACCTCAACTATGGAAGTGAGGCTAGAAAAGATACTATCCAAATTCCCTCTCAGATCAACATAATAAACAGCAAGAATTACCCAAACAGGAAAATCAAGATTTATCTCCCATATTATAGGGTGACTGGCTAGAAAGAAAGTTGTGATTCATAATGGTGATAACAGTTTCAAGGACTCTTGGAATGAAACATTCTGTAAATATATTAACAGTTTCTAAAATTTTATTGGTAAAATATCAAAACCTTAAAAAAATAGGAAAACAAAGCATTTATGTGGAGTTGATGTTTTCAACTATATCCTTATGTCTGATTTTGCTCTATTTTAACACTAAACATTCAACAGTCTGTGAAGTCATCAATATTTTCATGAGTGAAAGCAAACTAGACCACTGCTTATGATGAGAACTTCCAAACTACTTCCCCACCCCCTATTTTGCCTCAACTGAGGCCTGTGTAATAGAACATGGATACATAGGTCAATGCATTGACTATTACTATCTGATTTATTTATTCTGCCTTACTCAAGACTTTATGGACATGCCTGATGTTTAAACTGTGACATTTTCTTTACTCTAAACAATGAGTAAATTTTAAAAATATATTATTTCATATTATAAAAAAATGTGATGATGTGAAAACTCGGGTATTGTAGTTTATCATATACTTCTAATCAAAAAATACTTTTTCACTAATTACATAGGCACGTATTTTTTTTCTTGATATATTCACTGTTATACTCATGTTTAACTTGTGTTCTAATGGGTCTTTTTTTTTAATTGGCATTTTTGCTCTCCTGCAAACTGCCTACAGAGTGCTCTTTAAAAAGTACTACGTTAATAGTGCTTGGTCTCCATTTACAACTCTCCTAGGCTTTCCTTTATAACCAAAGGCCACTATTGTTAACAAAATACAATACAACATGACTTCACATGATCTGACTGGTGCTATTCTCACCAGTCCCATTCCAGGCCCTATCCATAATAGTCTGCATTTTCCTCTCTGGATTTTGCACATATTATTAATTTGCCTAAATAGGCCTGTTCTGCTACATGCATTCTGATTTCCTTGCAAACATCTAATGCCTAGATAATTATTTTTTACTCATCTTTCTGACCTCAACTCAAAAAGCATTTCTTTAGGGAGGCTTTTTATTTTTTTTAAACTTTAACTTGGATTAGAGCAGGCCATTCTTTTTTTTATAATCTTTCAGAGAACCTTGCACTTTCTGTTAGAGGATTTAACAAGTTGTAAAATGAATTGAGGAGTTACTTGCTTCAGTTTTGTCTTCCCTGCTAAAACATGAGCTCTGTGAGTTCAGACCTTTTGTCTTGTATTTGCTCTAGCTCCACAATATTTGTCTTGCACACGTGAGCATTCCATTCATATTTGTTTAATGAATAAATTAATGAAAAGGTTTTGAACCAGACAACTCTAATTTCAGACTCTAGTTCTACCTGTTTGTGACATTTTATCTTTATTTGCATGTGTTTTTCCTTGTGAGCTTCATTTTAAGGATCTATAAAATGAGGGTAATGGTGTCTTCCTCAGGCAGGTTCTGTGTGTTGAACATAATATGGGTGATGCATGTAATGGGTACTTGGTAAACATCAGTTCTCATAAAAACAAAGTTTCATCATTATCTTAGACCATAGCCACTTTAAGCCCTTAATGTGTAGTCAGCAGCTGCCCAGTCAGTGTGGCTCAGTGGTGGAGCCTTGACCTATGAACCAAGAGGTCACCAGGTCGATTCCCAGTTTGATGCCTGGGCTTGTGAACTCAGTCCCCAGTGCAGGAGCCAGCCTATCGATGTTTCTCTCTCTCTCTTTCTAATAAAATCAATGCAACTATAGCTAATTATTTTTAAGTGTGGTCAATAGTGCCCAGGAGGTTGTCGGAAATGCAGGGTCTCTAGGCCTAGCCCAGACCAACTGAATCAGCATCTGATTTTGTACAGGAATACTAGGTGGCTCTCTTATTTACATTTGAGAACCACCATATCTAGATTTCACTGGTTCCAATTATTTCAGACTAGAGACCTGGTGCATGAAATTCATGCACCTAGGCCAGGAGGGCGATTGAAGTACGAACATCTGGTTTAGAAGAGTAGGTCCCATCTGAGGTTTGGGCCCTGGACAGCCCCTGGGACCCTGGGCCCCCGTCCACCTCCCTCCGCCTGAGTCACAGTGCCCGAGTCCTCATATGGAGATTTGGAGAGCGCAGGCAGACGCTGCGAGCTGGGGTGCAGCATGGGCCTCTGGGCAACGCAGCAGCACCACACAGATGATGGGTGGGAAGTGCCCTCTCTCCCGGCCAGCCTTCCAGACCAGCTCCTGCAGGAACCCACAGTTCCAGCAGCTGTGGTGCAGCTCACCCAGAAGTTCTCAGTGAGTCCTGGGGGATGGTAAGAGGGGGGATGAGAGCAAGCTCAGCAGGTACCCAGCATTCTCACTGCAACTCCGTCCCTGTCACTCCCGACCCCAGGTAGCCAGTGAAAGGTCGCAGCCCCCTGCCCAGATACTGCAGGAGGAGGTTGGTCATTGTGACCTACCCACAGTTCCCTGTCCCAGCCTGGGGCTCAACCTTGATCAGGCAATCAGGGCCTGCTAGCCACTGGTTGTTGTCTGCAGGGCGATTGGTCGGGCAATCAGGACCCCTCTGGCACCTGCCTTGGCCTGGGGCCGCTCACTCACCTGTTCTGCCATCCTGCTATGGTCCCACTCTCGTCAGGGCCAATCAGGGCTGGCAGTGCCTTCACTGCCACCCGCTGCCAGTGCTGTGTTGCTGATGCCCGCCCCCTGGTGGTCAGTGCACGTCATAACAAGCAGTTGAACTTCCCAGTTGAATTCCTGGTTGAGGAGACAATTTGCACATTAGGTTTTTATTATAAATAAGATTAGAGGCCTGGTGCATGAAATTCGTGCATGGGGTTGGGTGTCCCTCAGTCCAGCCTGCACCCTCTTACAATCTGGGACCCCTTGGGTAGGGTCCCAAGGCTTGGCCCATGATCAAGACTTCTTGGGGCTTTCCTTCCCCGGCTGCCAGTAGCTGGCCCCACCTCCACTGCTGCCATTGCTTGCCATCTGTGTGGCACTGCCCCCTCCTACCCTACCACCATTTGCCTCCCTCTGTGGGCGATAGGCATAGGATATGATCATTTGGCTGGCCTGGGCCTCCCTCTGCAGGGAGATCATGGGTGATGGAGGGGCCCCCCAACCAGTTGCATCACACCTGCCTTGGTTGGCCTGGTGCCAGTGCATGTCATAGTGCGGTAGTCTGGAAGGTCGTTTGGATGGTCATTCTGCTCTTTGGTCATTTGGTCAATTTGCATATTTTGCTTTTATTATTATAGGTAATTTTGAGAAACACGTAAAATGTTTTGTCATCTGACTTACTTCGATTAAATGGAAGGTGGCTGAGAGTTCTTCCATTATTAAGTCTTACTTTGTCTTTGACCTGCTATTCTTTATTTTAAAAGTACCTGTGCTTGAAACTATCTGCTGTGCAGCGGCCAAGTAACTTGGCATCCGGTAGCTCACTTCCTGGTTGAGGAACATTAATTTTCTAAGAAATATTTGCCCTTATATTTCTTTGAAAGAAGTGGAAGCCTTTTACTTCAGTGTGTCTGCAAAAGTGATGTCAAGCAATACAGCCCAAGCAAATTTCATCACTAGCTAAGCTCCTTGTGGGATGAGAGCCCAAATCAATAGTGTAGGTAACACAATTACTGCTTAACAAATTGTATCCAACTTTCCCTGAGAAGATATTATAGAGATTTCATTGCTGTGATAGGAACAGTATTGTGAAAGAACAATATACGTCTTTGGAGATTAAAGGAGATTGGCAGAGAAATGTATTAGCATGTAGGGATGGCCCATTTATCTTATTATTTAACTGTCATATACCCTGTTTCCCCAAAAATAAGACAGTGTCTTATATTAATTTTTGCTCCCAAAGATGCTCCAGGTCTTATTTTCAGGGGATGTATTATGTTTCAATGAAGCAGGTCTTATTTTCGGAGGATGTCTTATTTTCGAGGAAACACGGGTAGTAATTTGTTTCCTGTTTTTATCATGAAGGTGTTGGCCTTGTGTCTCCTCTTGCTTAATATCGCTGCTGGGCTGAACCAAGAACTAATGTCCCTTGGAAGCTAATGGGAGCTCTGTGCTTTATTTAGCCCTACAGGATTTGTTCAGTAAAGCAAGAAGCAGGGCCTGTATTGTACTGGCGTTTGTGCAATCACAGGGGGAAACAACTGTGAGTCACATGGGTGGCTTTTATAACAGTGGAGATATTTGCCATTTGAAGTCAAGAGTAACTTTTTATTTCTTTATTAGTCATTTATTCAGTGCTAGCAATCTATTCTTAGAATTTTAATGCCTACCTTAATTGAAAGAACTTTGGGTAAATAGTCAGGTGACACACTTTGTAATCCAACCCTGGTACTGACTAGTGGTGCATCCTTGAGGAAACTGCCTTACCTCTTAGAGCTTTAGGGAAACCAGACTAGATAATCTCTAAAGTTATTTCCAAATTAAAGTTTTATGAATAAATATATGAATTAAAAAGAAACTCCTATTAAAAGTAAGTAAATTTATTAAAAGAATGCCAAAAAATATCAAGAGAATGTTGAAGTTGGCATTTAGGATGTCCATAAAATAGCTAGTTATGTATAAAATGGTCTGTGTGTGCTTACATGTGTTTATGGATAAAGTCTATAGCTTTTACTGGATTCATTTTCATTTTTATTGTTTAAAATATTACATATGTCTCCCCTTTCCCCCATTGACCCCTCCCTGGCCACCCCATCCCCAGACAAGCCCCCACTGCCCCAGTGTTTGTGCCCATTGGTTATGTTAATATTCATGCATATAAGTCCTTTGGTTGATCTCCTGCATCCTTCCCCCAATCTCCCCTGCCTTCCCTCTGAGGTTTGATAGTCTGTTCTGTGTTTCTCTGTCTCTGGATCTATGTTTATCCATCGGTTTATGTTGTTCATTATATTCCACAAATGAGTGAGATCATGTGATACTTATCTTTCTCTGACTGACTTATTTCACTTAGCATAATGCTCTCCAGATCCATCCATGCTGTTGCAAATGGTAAAAGTTCCTTCTTTTTTACAGCAGCCTAGTATGGATTCATATTTTATTTTTATTTTCTGTTAACCCTCACCTGAGGATATTTTTCCATTGATTTTTAGAGAGAGTAGAAGATAGAGGGAAATATAGAGAGAAACATTGATGTGAGAAAAACATATCCATTGGTTGCCCCCTGTGTGAGCGTGGACTGGAGCAGGGGTCAGGGAGGAGCCTGCAACCTAGATACTCGGCCTTGACCAGAATTGAAATGGGGACCCTTTGGTCCTCAGGCTAACACTCCATTCACTGAGCCAAACGGCTAGAACTCTCTGACTTCTTGAATGGGTCTGTGACCCAAAACTGTAGCAATAATGTCATAGGAGCACAAGTTAAGAGTTGAGTGCATATTTGAAAGAAAATTTAACATAACTGTCATAGATTAAAAAAAATTATTTCTTAGAATTTTTAACAAGCATTTATAAAATTTTAATAATAATTAAGTTCTGATAACAGCATAAACATACATGCAGCACGAGCGTGTGCGCGCGCGCGCACACACACACACACACACACACACAAACACACACACTTGGGATAATTTATTCTGTGTTTGGCTATTCCTCTGAATTGGAAAAATGCAACCAATTACAAACCAATTTAAACTGGTAAAAATACAACTTCAGAAGCAACTCAGCAGTCATAGAAAATTATAGAAATATTAAAAACAAACAAACAAACAAACAAACAAAATACCCCAAGAAGCTTGCTCAAAAGAAGCCATGTAAGTTTTAAAGGATAGTACTACCATTCTGGAAAAGAGTAATTTCAAAGGTGTAATTTTATATAACTGAAGGATCTTGACACTGCTTTAGATTTATTTCTTTTATATTCTTCCAAAATTGAATTCTATCAAATCCCATACATATTCTTGAAGAAAATGTGATTTACCAGAGCAAAATCTCTTTCGCTTACCCTATCATTTCAGAGTGAATATCTGACTGCAAACATGCCTATGCAAGTTAATTTGCTTTTCATATGCATTTCCAGAGGCTATTATCTGAGATCAGATTTAGCTCTGTGAATAATTTTTGAGCCACATAATTATGTGAAGGTGTTAGGCACATTTAAAATAATTTTTTGCAAGTAAAGTGACACTAGCATTGTATAAAATTCTGTCTTTCTAGGCTTGTTGTTTTAATCTATATTTTACTCGGCTGATAACCATAGAGATTTTATGCTTTCAGCAAACACTGCATTGTGGTTTTATTTTTAAAACTGCATCTTAAATCAAGATGGACCAGATGGAAGCTTTGTAGTTTAAAAGAGCAGCTATAATT
The DNA here is from genome assembly GCA_963924515.1 of Vespertilio murinus. NCBI lineage: Eukaryota > Metazoa > Chordata > Mammalia > Chiroptera > Vespertilionidae > Vespertilio > Vespertilio murinus. The sequence goes on from OZ004709.1 coordinate 100,990,622, forward strand.
CAGGGCAGAAACTAAAAGCACAGTCCCCACAAAGAATTTAAGAACCTTCCATGAAAATCAGATTGCCTTCTTAGTAGTTTTCTGATTACATTTATAGATTTTCTTTATTAAATAAAACAGTAGTTTTTACATAACTGCTTTCCATCCTTATTTCTTTCCTGTAATATAAAAGCTAACCATTACTCTCTTCACCTAATGATTATTCTAATCTATCTGCTCTGGGATAGATTTTAATTGTGACTGAAGATTATAATTTTTGTCCCAGTTTCCCAACTAGTTTTATTACAGGGGATATGGTTTTCTAAGTCCCAGAAAACCATGAACATGACTGGTCTCTCTGGGAGAAACATCACTGCTTAGGGGTGGGACTCCACAGCCAAATGTTTTGGAGCCAGAAAATCAACCCTCTTTGTCAAAGGCACCTTTCATCATTCAGAGATGAGTGTACATAAGCCCAGACAGCCTCTGAGGAACAGAAATAGAACCCCACCATCTATACTGATAAAAGGGTAATATGCTAATTAGACCAGAAATCTTCTGGATGTCCTTCCGTCCTTCCTGCCAAAACCAGGTCAGGGTGAAGCTGCCCGCAGTCCTGAGAGAAGCCACCCAAGGTCTCAGTTACCTGTGGGTGTGGCCAGCCAGGGCCAAGCGGTTGGGGGTCCTGGGTGCCTGTGGCTGGCCAAGGCTGAGCGGCCCAGGGTCCCAGGTGCCTGTGGCTGGTCAGAGGGTGGGAAGCCTGTGTCCCAGGTGCAGGGACTGAGGCAGCAGCAGGTAGGGGTGATCAGGCAGGCAGGGGAGAAGTTAAGGGCAATCACGCCAGCAGGCAGAGGGGTTAAGGGTGCTCAGGCAGGCAGGTGAGTGGTTAGGAGCCAGCAGTCCCGGATTTCGAGGGGTATGTCCGACTGCTGATTTAGGTCTAATCCCTGTGGGGTCCTGGATTAGAGGGGGTGCAGGCTGGACTGAGGAACCACTCCCGCCTCCCCCATGCATGACTTTTTTGCACTGGGCCTCTAGTTCTATATAATAAAAGGGTAATATGCAAATTGACTCTACAGATGAACAGCTGGAAAAGACTGGTCTCTATGATGCTCATTAGCCACCAGGGGGCAGATGCTCAATGCAGGAGCTGCCCACTGGTGGTCAGTGTGCTTCTACAGTGCACTCAGCCAGAAGCAGGCTCATGGCTGGCCAATGCAGCAGTGGTGGTGGGAGCCTCTCCCGCTTCTACAGCAGAACTAAGGATGTCCAAATAACAGCTTAGACCCACTCCCCATGGACATCCTCTGAGGGCTCCCAGGCTGTCAGAGGGATGTCTGACTGCCAGCTTAGGCCCAATTCATCTGGGAGTGGGTCAAAATCACCAGTTGGACATCCCCCTAGAGGTCCCAGACTACAAAAGAGTGCATGCCAGGCTGAGGGAACCCCTGAGTGCCCAAATTTTTGTGCATCGCAACCTCTAGTTATCTAAAAATAAATATTGAAGTAAACTTTATCCCATCCATTTCCTCAATATCTCAGCTGACTCAGGTTTAAAGCCTACTCATACTTTTTTGTGGGGACAAAGAAGATAATCGGAATATTTTCTTAGTTCGTTCAATTTACAAATTAAATTTGCTGATAATTTTTGCTGTGCTGATAATGAACGTTGCCCATCCTGGATAGTTATGTATAAGTAAATAAAGTTATATGCTATATGCTAATGTTATCCAAAAGAACATAATTCCAGAGCTTGAAACAGTTTGGTGAAATGCCTACTGAGAGAAATGTATACTGCTGTAAGAAACACACACAAACTAAAATACACATAATATACTTTTATATGTTAAGTATTATCCTCTTTCAAGAATATTCTTCTGGCCCTAGCTGGTTTGGCTCAGTGGATAGGGCATTGGCCTGCAGACTGAAGGGTCCTGGGTTTGATTCTGATCAAGGACACATGTCTGGGTTGAGGGCTCTATCCCCAGTAGGGGTTGTGCAGGAGGCAGCTGATCAATGATTCACTCTCATCATTAATATTTCTATATCTCTCTCCCTCTCCCATCCTCTCTGAAATCAATAAAAATATATTTTAACAAAAGAATATTCTTCTGTCTATACACTTCTTTAGCTAGTTGCTTAATTAAAGAGTTTGATACCTATTTTATCAGCTAACGGATTATAATGAATTTAAAAGAACTAGATCTTATTTTCTGGATATTTTTGGAAACAAAATAAGACCTTAATAATCTTGCAGTCATTGAGTTTATAGCTTTAAGTTTTTTTTTTGTTTGTTTGTTTGTTTTTTTTTTTTTTTTTTTTTTTTTTTTTTGTGTGTGTGTGTGTGTGTGTGTGTGTGTGTGTGTGTTGCTTTATTGTTTGTTGTTGGGAATGATGGGGTTAGGGGTGAAGGCCAGAAAATAGGCACCACACAAATAATGAAAAGAAAAGCAATATGAGTGCAGTGAAAGACAAACACAGAAACTTTTTCTGGGCTATTCCTCTCTTCTGTAACTCTTACCTGTTCTCTTTGCTGACTGAATTCTACTCAGTTGTCAGGTCTCAGGGTAAATATCACCTTCTCAGCAAAGCCTACTGTTGCTAGCCCTATCAAGGACTTCATGTGCCCCCTGCTTTTATTTCATAGCTTCTAACACTTTACTATTTGTATCATTATTTGTGTGTTCTTGTATCTCTTTTATTTCACCAGATAGTAAGTTCCAGAAGAGCATAAACTTAGCTTATTTTATCCTTCACCACATCTGAGTGCCTCATACTATGTCTAACAAATAGTAATATTAAAAACCTAACATGCTACATACTGTGTGATGGACACTTGTTATATATTCAAACTTACTTCTTAACACCCCAAATCTCTTTGAGGAAAGGGCCATAATATATCTCATTTTACAGTTGGAGAAACTGAGGTAAATGAAACTTAAATAACTTCTACAAGCTTCTTCAGCTGCTAAGGAGCTAAGACTCTATGTCTAGCCTGAGTTTGTGTTCTTTTTTTAAAATATATTTTATTGCTTTTTTTTTACAGAGAAGAAGGGAGAGGGATAGAGAATCAGAAACATCCATTAGATGTCTCCTGCACACCCACCACTGGGGATGTGCCTGCAACCAAAGCACATGCCCTTGACTGAAACTGAACCTGGGACTCTTCAGTCCACAGGCCTACACTCTATCTACTGAGCCAAACCAGTCCGGGCCTGAGTTTGTGTTCTTAAGCATTTTGTTATGCTGCCTTTATAGTCCCTCTTTATTGAAAGAATGAATGAATGAATGAATGAATGAATTAGGCAAACTAATATCAGAGTGCCTAGCCTAGTTTAATTGTCATGAATGGCCTTTTGAAGAAGCAAGAGATTATAACAGGGAACAAATATGCTATATACCTATGTAAAGCTGCCCATATTAATCTTAGTAAATTTAAACCCAGCTTGTTATTCTAACTTGATTTTTCTCTCAAAACTAGAGTTTACATATTTTTAAAAACATTTAATATACTTCACAATCCAGCAGTTTCAGTTCCCATGTGAACCTAAGGAGCAGCCTGACCTTCAAGGTCTTAGCTAACACAGACTGCCCAGACAGGAATCCACCGATAAAAAACAACAGATGGTTGACTCAAGGGCTCTGACCAGGAAAACCCATCTTGGGACTAGCAAGGACACTGCTGCATGTCCACAGCCCCTCCCCCTGACCTCCTCGTTCTGCTTTCCTTCCCCCTCCTCTTAAAAACCTTCATCTGCACGAAGTTCTTAAGATGGGTTTCTGAGGACATAAAGTCTCCCATTTGCTCATATGCCAGCACTCAACTAAGCCTCTTTCCTTTTCCCAGCACCTGTCTCATCAGTTTGGCATTCTTGGGTCAGGCAGCAGAATCCTTATTTTGGTTAACAGGTGAGATGAACCCTGAAGGAAAGTGGAATTTAGCTCAAGAGATATGGGGTAGGAAGCTGAGGAAGGAGAGTGGAGGGACAGGAATGTATGCTCCAGGTAAAACAAATCTAATGGATGACTTTTTAGAGAAGGGTGATTACAGGTGTTTCTATAAACTAATATGGATACTTAGAAAAGTGTGGACATCCATTTGACCTTGCATGTGTTCCAGGTGTGAAAGACAGCTTGCTAAGATGTGAGCCTATTAGTCCAAGAAGGGACTAAATCCTGGAAGGCTTTATAAATGGTTTAAAGGTGACTTTATGGAATTTGACTGAATGGCTTTGAAGAGAGGGGTAATCCAATCCGATGTGCATTTTGAGAACAAGATCAAAAGTGGAATGGGGAAGCTGTTGCACTTGAGAGGAAAGATTTGGTGGCCTGAACTAGAATCGTGGAGAGAATTGTTTGGAAATTGTTATAGTTAGAACTTAGATATAAGACGATTTGGTGACTGGATATGGGCGCTGAAAGCAAAAGTTAAATGTTCCCAGTTATTCAAAGAGGAAGCTGGAGATGGACGTGGGAGTGTAAAGATCAGTGCAAAGTTTGAAACCCAGTGTGGCATTCCTGTGATCACTAACAGTGGACTATGTTTCTCTTGAGCTTAAGAGAGATGTCTTTGCTGAAAATATATAAATTTGGGATAGTTTAATTAGCAACTAAAACTATTGGATCCAAAGGCAAGAGAAAGAATGACTAGAACAGATGGTCCAGAACTTGGCTAAGTGAACTACAGATTTGTTGATATTCCTGAGTCTCAGGTTCCTCTGCTATAAAATGTCAATAAATAGAATGTAGTTCATGGTGCTGAAGTTAGGATGTTAAGAGACAACTATGTAAACCTCTGGCATGTGGGTAATACACAACAAAATTTAGGTTTATTTTTTTAAATTATTTTGCTTCTATATATTTAATGATTCTCTTTTTCATCTAATCTAAGAAACTAAAAATAACATCTAAGAGATTTTAAAGTCTAAGACTGTGTTCAGCAAACTGCAGCTTGCGAGCCACATGCAGCTCATTGGCCCTTTGATTGTGGCTCTTTCACAAAATTCTATGGCCTGGGTGAGTCTATTTTGAAGAAGTGGCGTTAGAATAAGTTTAAGTTTAAAAAATTTGGCTCTCAAAATAAATTTATTTAATTCAGGACGGCTGCGCCTCGCCACTGTGTGTGTTTTTTTTTAAATATATTTTATTGATATTTTACAGAGAGGAAGGGATAAAAGAGAGAACTAGAAACGTCAATGAGAGAGAAACATCAACCAGCTGTGCCCGCAACCAAGGTACTTGCCCTTGACCGGAATCAAACCGGGGACCTTTCAGTCCGCAGACCGACGCTCTACCACTGAGCCAAACCGGTTTCGGCTCAAAAGAAATTTCAATCGTACTGCTGATATTTTGTTCTGTTGACTAATGAGTTTGCCAACCAGTGGTCTAAGATAATAAATAATTAGTGTGTCTAACCAACTCTTTAATGCATTTATTGGATTTTTTAAAATGTTTTTTTTTAATTGATTTCAGAGAGAGAAAGAGGAAAAGAAAGTCAGAAACATCAATTATGAGAAACATTGATCTGCTGCCTCGTTCATGCCTGCTGCTGGGGATCACTCTGGCAACCCAGGAGTCGCTCTTAGCAGGAATGGAACTATGATTTCCTGGGGCTCATAGATCATAGCTCAAACACTAAGCCACACCAGCCAGGTTTTATTGGATTTTTAATTTAACTGATTATATATATAATTTTTTATTTATAAAATTCTACTTAATTATTTTCAAATCAACCATTATTTATTTGTTCTTATTTTTTATTTTTCTCTAATCATTATAATCATATTTATTGTTGACTACCCATCAGAGAGTGAATATTAAACTTCAAGTTATTATGGTTGTAGTTGGTAAGAAAAAAGACAGGATTTTACTTCCTAATTAAAAACAGATTCTTATTCAAACACCCAAAATAAGAGACTAAAATTTAAAACAAAACAAAAAACCACTATAAATCTAAGGCTAAATTTCCTTTCCACTAGCTTTCTTTTTCAGACCTAAAATGTATGCCTTTTTTCTTGTTTGGCAATGATATAAGTATTTAAATTCCATGATTAAAGAGATAACGTTCATGTAGTAACAGAAAGGAAGTTATATTTCCTGATCATAAGCATTAAAATCAAGAGATGCAAGAAAAGACTCTAGAACAGGTATTTCTTAGATTAAAATATACACACATAAAAGCATAGATATATTTTGACTAGATTCTTTATGATAATATCTTCATGTTAACTATTGAATACAGGGCTTAAAAAGAAATTTAGATAACTACAAATATACAATTGGGGGCTGGTTATTTAGCATGATCTATGCTTTTATAAGGATCCAAAGAGCAATTTGGTCTATATATATGAACTTCTCTCTCCACAAAATTTGTGTGGAAAAAGGCAGTATCATTACTGCATTGATAATTTTTTTACACATGTGTGCGAGCGCGCGCACTCACACACACACACACACACACACATCAATCTACTGCTTCCTAATTCATTCTAAATATTTACTTTATGATAACTCACACCCAAGAGTTTTATCAGTAGTTAAAGTTAAAATTTTGCAGGCATTTTGGTTATAATTCATATGCTTCTGGTTTAGTAAAAGTGTTCATCATTTTAAAGTGTCTGAGCAAAATGGAAAATTATCACATAATTTTTCTTTAAGAGCCTCTCTTCAGTTCATTGGACACATATAGCTTCATCCTTCTATACCCATTTAAGAGCAGTCCTGGAAAAGTCCCACATAAATTCACACCAAGTGGGAAAATGTCAAGCACATTTAATTTTGTGTTTGACAATTGATAGACAGTTTCCTTCATTCAATTTCCTCATTTCATTTCATTAGACGTGAAGGCCTGTCACAGATTAATATGAAAAGATCTATTAAGTAGAGCAGCTTTGAGACTTTGTAATAAAGATACATTTGTGGTTCTAAATTCTCTGTTCCCTTTGAGTCATCAAGTGATTATTTCATAGTCCATCACAGTACTCCTCTAGCTCTCAGTGTTTTCGGGATTCTATTGACATGTCTCAAATGATTCTGAATCTGTCTTGTTACCCACTCCCTAGGTAATGTATCTTGTCCACTAGATTGTTCCAGAGATCAGCATTTTTCTGTCTTTACACAGCTCACAATCTGGCCAAGTAAGACTTCTAAGCAAACAATTTTCATAGAATATAGGTGTTAGTGACATAAAAATATGCTTTGGTATCATGGAGGATAAATGGTTAACTTGACCAAGGACATGTGCTATCTGTATTTTATGGACAGCATTTGAACTGGGCATTGAGAAAGAAAAGAAGGATGTGCAAGATAATTAAAGAAGCAGTTCAAATTGAACTTATGAAATAAGCAAAGGCACACATTGTGGGGTGGGAGGTAAGTGGTGTGGTGCATTTGGACTTTGAAACACAGAACATAGAGTGAGAGGAGCAGCAGCAAGTAATTAAAGTGAGGCGGAGGCATTCTTAAGAAATTGAATGAAATGCTAAGTAGTTTAAGAGAAACTAAGAATGTTTTTCAGAAGTAATGCAGGGAAGGTTTCCTTGTTCAAGTGTATATTGTAGAAAATTAGAGTTGGTAGCCAAAATTGTATTACAAGTGTTTAAGTTAGATGGTCTTAAGCTTTAGGGCATCCAAGAGTTGTTTGGTAAACTTATTAAAATGAAGTTGCTAGATACTATTCTGTGGAGTGGGGCTCAGAAACCTGTATTTTCAATACACACCTAAACAGATGCAGTAAGTGCTTCAGGAGATGCTGTTGGAGGCAGCTTACAGACCATACCTTGACAAAAAGTAGAGGAAGGCATTGTGTACAAAGTAAGTAGGAGCAGTGAGAGTAAGTTGGGATAAATTATACAAGAAGTGGGGGATACTGGAAAAAATAGAGGATGGTTAAGAATATGAACTCAGATTCATACTTTGTAGGTTTGTATCCTGGTTCTGTCACTCACTTCTCTAGGGTTTTGGGGAAATCATTCTGCACTCAGTGTCTCCACATGGAGGACAGGAGCAATCAGAGCACCTAGCTTGAAGATTTTATGAGGCTTATGACATTGTTAGATGGAAAGTTCTTTGACTAATTCCTGAGTCAAAGTAAGTATTCAGTACAGTTTAGAAATTATTATTGTTGCTGACATAATTATTTGAGGAATCAGTAGGATAAAGAACATATTATTTTTAAATATGAAGAGGTTCAGCCTGGAGGATAAAGAAAAGACACATAGTGCAAAAATCCACTTTTAACTGGATCTCAGAGTTTGAAGAATTAATGGAATAAAATACACAGGCTGAGAAAGAGACATGGGTGCATTGCAGAAGCAGGAGCAAAGAGAGGAAGATTTAGAATCCAAATGTATTCTTTTTTCCAAATCTTTGAATACTAAGGTCCTAGAAACAAATGAGACAATTTCTATAGAATTAACCTCCACTTTCATTGTGATAATAATTTTCCCTTGAAGGTGTTCTAAGTTTTCCCCCTCTTTCAATATTGTAAGATTCTCAATTTCAACAGACATTTTCTCATATTTCATTGAGAAGATCAAGAGGTATCTGAATTCTATGTGTACTTTCTCAAATTTTATGCATTCTCTTGCAGTATCTCTGGATTTTTGTGGAATCTATCTACTCTGACTCTGTCATGATTGGATTTGTCTCTCTTCTCAAGTCAGTTCAATCCCTCTGTCTTAGTCTTGATTCCCCCTTTTCCATCTCCTTTCACAGACACCTTGCTCCATAAGTTTCTCATACTTTATAAATATCATGGCTACAGGTATATTTAATATCCCATGAAATGTAGATGTGGTTGGAGACATTATGTATTGTGCAATTGTAAGGGTGCTATTCACAGAGAATATGATGTGAATAGTGCCCCTTAGTGTTTTGCACTAGAAAATCTGCAGAAAGGAAAGCAACTTCCCTGAAAACACTCCTACATGAACCACTGACAAACTCATACCCAGCCTCCTAACTTTACTTTTTGATTTGAAATAAACCTCACTACACCTTCCCTTACCTAACCTTTAGTTCTAGTCATACCATTCTCCTACTTTATTTTTTTATTTTTTTAGTGAAATCATTATCTGTGAATATATCTTACCATTGCCCCCCTCCCAAACATGCCCTCCCTTCATAGAGTTTTGTGTCCATTGGTTATACTTATATGCATGTATACAAGTCCTTTAGTTGATCTCTTATCTCCCCCAGATCTCCCTACCCTCCCCGCTGTAATTTGACAGTCTGCTTGTTGCTTTACTGTCACTATATCTATCTTTCGGTTCATCAGTTTATAATGTTCTTTACTATCCATAAATGAGTGAGGATATGTGGTGTTTCTCTTTCATTGACTGGCTTATTTCACTCAGCATGATGTTCTCCAATGCCATCCAGGTTGCTGCAAATGATAAGAATTCCTTATTTTTTATGGCAGCATAGTATTCCATTGTGTAGATGTACCATAGTTTTTTGATCCAATCATCTGCTGATGGGCACCTAGGCTGTTTCCAAATCCTAGCTATTGTAAATTGTGCTGCTATGAACATAAAGGTGCATATATCCTTTCTGATTGTTGTTTCTAGTTTCTTGGGATATATTCCTAGGAGTGGGATTACTGGGTCAAATGGGAGTTCCATTTTCAGTTTTTTGAGGAAACTCCATACTGTTCTCCACAGTGGCTGCACCAGTCTGCATTCCCACCAGCAGTGCACTAGGGTTCCTTTTTCTCCACAACCTCACCAACACTTGTCACTTGTTGATTTGTTAACGTTGGCCATTATGACAGGTGTGAGATGGTACTGCATTGTTGATTTGATTTGCATCTCTCGGATAATTAGTGACTTTGAGCATGTTTTGATGTGCCTCTTGGCTTTCCTTCTGTCTTCTTTTGAGAAGATTCTATTTAGGTCCATTGCCAATTTTTTAATTGGCTCATTTATCTTCCTTTTATTAAGTTGTATAAGCTGTCTGTAGATGTTGGATTTTAAACCTTTATCAGTGATAACATTTGCAAATATGTTCTCCCATACCGTGGGACTTCTTGTTGTTTTGTTGATGGTTTCTTTTGCTGTAAAAAAGCTTTTTATTTTGATGTAGGACAAATACATGCAAAAGAATAAAACTAGATCACCAACTTACACCATACACAAAAATAAATTCAAAATGGATACAGGACTTAAACATAAGATGAGAAACCATAAAAATAGTAGAGGCATCCACAGGCAGCAAAATCTCAGACATATGCCAAAAGAAATTCTTCACTGATACTGCCCCTAGGGCAATGGAAGCTAAAGAGAAAATAAACAAATGGGACTACACCATTCTCCTACTTTAGTTTTCAATGGCTCTCACACATCTTACTGAAGGAAACAACAACTCTTTAATGTTGTAATAAAGATCTTTGTCAAAATGTCCCCAACTTCTATTTGAGCCACAAAATGCATCTTGTTCTCTTTTGAACCATGGATATTTTTTTAAAAAATTATTGCTATGAATTAAGATTTATTTGCTATGTCTGATATAAATCGATTATTGTTTCAAATAAAAATTGGAATGGAGTACAAAAATACTATCTCATTTATCTAAAGAAGAGTAAAAATAACACAGTATAAACTAAAAATAAACAACAAAAAATAAATATCATAAAGTTTTGGAATCAATGCATTTCTTCAGACTCTCTATACCAGGAATTCATGATGCTTCCCTGATTATAATATAAAATATCCATGTTAAAATTATACATGACCCTTGTTAAAAATAGGAGAATAGATTTTATTTTGCAGGACTACTATGATGGGGTTTTGCAATCAGGGAGATATATTAGGCTCAACTCAGAATACAAGGACAAGTGGACATTTATAATCAAAGGACACGGTAGGAGTCAGTGGATAAAAAGTTACTAAAAGGAAATGTTTAAGCTAGGGGGATTCTAGTTAGACCAACTAAACAGATTTCTTAGTGAAGGCTTACCAGGTGAGAAGATAGCCAGGGTGGTTGAGGAGGAATTTGATCAGTTATCAAGACTGGGAGATTTTGTGAAGTGGTCCACCAGAATTCTTGTTGAAACTATACTAAAATGGCCAAGGACAGAGCCCAGATGATTTAGAGAATGCTGACTAGAGTTAGGTTAAGCAGAGAGTATTTGCCACTCTCTAGACCATTGGTTTTGGACTGAGCTGGCAACGACTCCAATAATCTGTGCAACACAGATAAAATTACCACAGTCTAAGAAGAGAAGATGCTATAAAATCTCTAATATTTTAGGGCCATGTCACAATCATCTACTATATTGAAACTTACTTTGATACCTATAAGAGATTGTAGCCTTTTTTTCCTCTCTGAATCCCCTGAGATAAGAATTTACTTTGTAAAGGAATATATATATATATATATATATATATATATATATATATATATCAACAATACACATTCTAACTAAATCATGAACTCTTTCAGAGAATGTTTTATTGTCTAATTTTTCTTTGTCTTATACCTTTCAGATAGCAGATACAAAAATATCTGCTTTAGAATCAGTCACAGTAAATAACTGTTAGAGAAAAATGAATTAAAAGTATTATATATTGAGTTATTGTATTATATAGGTCCCTTTGAGTTACAGAAGAAGAAATTTATTTTGTCTTAAAATCATTCTCTCCTATTCTTTAGTGCCATTCTTCTTCTCTTGACCACCTCCCACTCAGACACCTTTCATAATTTTCTGATGTATTCTAGAGGCAAAAGTTTGGCATCCTTTAACTTTTCAGTTTGGAATTTCTCCTTAAATATATCCCTCCCCATTCTCAATTCAATGTGGTTTTAAGAGTGAACTCTTTATACATTTGATGTCTAGAATCTGCAGTATAACATTTTGAGTTAAAACCAGGCACATTATTGTACTGCTTGATGCCTGATTATCCATAATAGTGATTTGTATTTCTATTGGATTGATCATTTTTGTAAGCCTGAGATGTAATATTTCTACCTGCCGTCTCTGTCTTATGGGCAAATTTACATATTTGAGTAAATGCTGTTCACATTTTTATGAAATTTAAATTAATTATACCATCGAAGGCTTATTTTAATATATCCATGTGCCTGGTTCTCTAAAAGAATTTCCACTAAGTTTTCTAGGTTAAATTTAGGTGGGGAAAAAAAAAATCCTTACAAACTTACTATTGTAACCCAGTAAAGTTTGCCAGAGTCAGGCAGACACCCTACCTAATAAAAGAGTAATATGCAAATTAACTATCACTCTGCTCCACAAGCTACACCACAAGCCATGCCCACAAGCCAATCAAAGCAGTATGCAAATAAACCCAACCAAGATGGCTACAGACACAGAGAGCAAGAGGGAGGTGTTTCCCTGGCAATGGAGGAAGCCAAGCTTTCTGTCTGCCCTTGCTGGCCTAAGCCTCCACTCGAGGCTACAAAGTTTCAATTATAGAAAGTAAACAAATCCACAAAGAAATGCCTGCTGCCACAGAGCGAGCAGGAGACTTGGCTCTGCTCCAGGCTACAAAGTTTCAATTGTAGAAAGTAAATATATTGCAGATACCAGGGCCTCCACCTGGGTCGGTTGGGGGCATGGCCAGCCTGAAAACCACCAGAGGCCCTTCGCTCAGGCAGCCCCATGCCCCAAGGGAACCCCAGCCCTGATCTGGAACACCCTTCAGGGCAAACCAGCTTGCCCCCACCCATGCACCAGGCCTCTATCCTATCTAATAAAAGAGTAATATGCAGATTGACCATCACTCCAACACACAATATGGCTGCCCCCATGTGGTCAAAGATCCTGCCCCCATGTGGACACAAGATGGCCACCACAAGATGGCCAGCAGGGGAGGGCAGTTAGGAAGGACCAGGCCTGCAAGGGAGGGCAGTTGTGGGTGGTCAGGCAAGTAGGGGAGGGCAATTGGGAGGCACAGGCCTGTAAGGGAGGGAAGTTAGGGGTGACTAGTCCAGCAGAGGAGAGAAATTAGGGTCAAACGGGCTGGCAGGGGAGCAGTTAGACAATGTTTAGCAGTGCTAAAACATTCAGGCTGGCATGGGAGTATTTAGGGGGTGATCAGGCTGGGAGGCAGAAACAGTTAGGGGAAATCAGGAAGGCTGCAGGCAAGCAGTTGGGAGCCAGCAGTCCTGGATTGTGAGAGGGATGTCCGACAACTTGTTTAGGCTCAATGCTGGTGGGATCAGGCCTAAACAGGAAGTCAGACATCCCTTGAGGGGTCTCAGATTGGAGAGGGTGCAGGCTGGGCCTAGGGACAACCCCCCATTCCCTCATGCATGAATTTCATGCACCAGGCCTCTAGTAGGTAATAAAATGAACTACTAAGATTGTGCTGCATGGAAATTGTTTGAAAAGGTAGGGAGTTCATGGTAGTTATGTAATTTTCATGTACCAAAATAAATGTACCTAAGGTTGGCTTAGGGTAAAGAAATAAATTTGTCATGCCAAGATTGGTTGTAGTTATGATCCCATTGTTGTGCTTCCAATTTAAACATAGGAGAAAATTCAAAGGAAAATAACAGCTGCTGCATCCCACAGATCTAACTTGTAATGTGTCAGTTGCATGTCCTCACATTAAAGAGCTTTGGGAAGTGATCTAGCATCAGCACTGAAGTGCTAAAACATCATTCTTCACGGTTTCATTCTGTGGGAAGAGATGCCCAGTAAATTATTGCTTTGCATCAGTGCTTATGTGTTTTTAAAATGCACAAGTAAACGCTGAGTGAGTATAAAATACTCTGGTGAGTAGTTCAATCTATTTACATCGTGCATTTTTTTTTCCACTAAGTGTTTTGACATTCAACGAATGCCATCTGTAAAGCTCAAGGAAACCTGGTGTTACTATGGAAACAGATGATAGGGGAGCCACCAGGGAAGACTCCCCATAAATACAAGCTGTGAGATTGTTTTCCTTAATTCTCTCTTGCTTACCTAGTTTTTTTGGTTTAGTCCATCATTAATGCCCTAGAAGTGAAATTTTCAAAGTGCTTTGCAGGGATTATTTTTCAATCACTCCCCCAGCAATTTAAAATCGAGTAAACACCATCAGGCCCCATTCACTTATTCAAGGACTCATGATTCTAATTGCTGTTCCCTAAGTATTATATATTGTTTGCACAAAACAGCAATGCTTTGCCTTCAGATAATCAGTTCAATGACAGCTGCGGAGTCTTCTTTCTACCATTCAATGTCAGGTGCATCCTCACAGCTTTCCTGCCTCTCTTTTATGAGTGCTAATTACCTTAGTCTTCTGAGCTTAATTTTTATGCTGAAGCATCTGTATTCTGTAAGATGATGTTGCAAAAGAACCCTGAAATTCTTCTGTTAGGATTTTACCCCTGGTTTTCTCTTGTATCATCATCACCTTTTCCTCTCCAGTATCATCCCTAAAGGAAGTAAGGCATGATACTTTGTACATTTATGTACTTTTAGGTACATTTCAGAGCAATATTGGTGAGGTAACAAATGAACTTCAGAATTTCACTGGCTTAACACAGCCACCATTCACCCACAAATCCATGTGCTCATGTATTCATCCATTTATTCTCTCATTAATTTAACCATTTTGCATGACTACTATTTCAGCCCCAGGGGAAGGGGGGTGGTCAGTCAGTTGGGCTTCTTTCACTCCAAAAGAAACAGGTACAAACAGTACTTAGCACAGCTCTTCACAAATCTACCAGACATCTATAATAATCTATGATAATAAAAATATAATATGTTAATTAGGCAGAACGTCCTTCCAGACGATATTCCAGATGAAGTAGGTGTGCAAGGGAAGCCTGGGTCCTGGGTGCCTGCAGCTGGAGGGAACCCCAACATCTGGGTGCATCAAGGAAGCCGGTGCCAGCATCTGGGAGAAGGAGGGCCTACTCTTGCACAAATTTTGTGCACCGAGCCTCTAGTTTATTATATGTTAAATACAGTGTTATATCATCCCATACATTATCTCAGGAAGTTCAACAAGAGACAATGACTTTATTAATATTTTCTTTATTTAAGAAATAAAATAAGATATAATAATTATGAATTGTGAGATGCAGTTCCTTGATTCCCACTCTCAGGCCAAAATAGTTCTTTAATGCAGTTAAAAGACCTACATACCCCACACTACTAATGCTAAAAATGGAAGAGACTCTGTCCTCTAAGGTCATTTTCATGCTTCAAAGCAAGTATCTGCAGGTGTTTTTCTGAAGGATCATTACTGAAAATCATTGTCCACCAGGGCAGTTTGCCCAGTCCTTCAAATTAACCTCTTTTAACCTTGAGGATACATTTTAGAATTTTGGCTTCTGAAGCCATTGCAGTTCATTTGACACCACATCCATTTTCCAGATATGGGATTGTGTCTTTTTCCCCCTGCTTATGAAAGTAGCTCAATACATGTTTTGTTATTGCTCTTTCCATATTCTATAAGAAGAAATCATACACATAGTATATGAAAGCTTGAATCTACAGGCATTCTATTTAAACCAATGGTAACTCAATGTTTGTGAGTCTAGACATTAATATATGTTTATTTATTGAACTGGACTTTGTACTTTTTGGAATAATCAGTATATTTTGTAATGTCTGGGGCTTACCAGCTCAAAACCATTTCAATATACATCTGACTAGATTCATTCACCATTTTGAAAAAGAAGAATTACTGAGGTAAAGTCAATTAATTAATTGCAAAATGGGATATATGCTTCCCATACAGAGTACAGAGGCATTGCCTAAACTCAGTTGACTTAGAAACAAACTTATCTAAAATTAGTTTTTGAAAAACAATTTACTAACATGTTCACATGAAAATTAATGTTTTGTTTCCAATGACTAATTCATTCATTTAAAATTTAACTTAATACCAGGGGGCTAATATTTTGTAACATTTGATACATTAGTGATTATATGAGTTTAATTATTGGAAAAAAATAATTTTTTTCAAGAGCTGCCAACTTTGTGTTTAAAATTGTGTTTCATATAATCAAAGTGCTGTGTGAGCACCAGGACTTACTGGTATCCTTGTCAGTGTCCTCATAAAAATGGACTCCTTATCAATGTTTTTGAGAAATTTTAATAGGAATATTACTTTTTACACCTAAAACTGATATATGTCAACTGTAACTGAAAAAGAAAGTGTTCACAGCACTATAATTTAAAAAATTAATAAAAATACTTTAAAAATAATAAATATAAGAAGAATCTGTAACATACTACTCTAGTTCATATGGTGATGATCCAATATCTCAGTGTCTTAAAATAATAGAGGTATATTTTTAATTACACTTCATACATGCCACATCCTTGGGAATTCTGTTCCACATTGTCCACATCTGGAAACTTCACCTGAGGAAAGCCCTATCATCTGGAATTGTTGGTTTTCACTGCTACATGAGAGATGGGGAATTGTGCACCAGCTCTTACAGGTATGTGCCTCAAAGATGCACTTATATTTTGCACATGATTTATTGGGCATACAAGGCACATGGCCATGCTTAACTTCCAGGGAAAAGAGAATTAATTGTACTCAGAATGAATAGAACCAGAAACACTTATGAGAAGATTAGCATATGTTTCAAGGTTATTAAAGAAGAAGAGAAACAAGGAGAAGGAGAGGGAGAGACAAGTGAGGGGAGGGAAAGAAGAAGAAAAGGAAGGAGAAGGAATAGAGGTAGGAGAAAGAAGAATCATGAGAGAGAGAGAGAGAGAGAGAGAGAGAGAGAGAGAGAGAGAGAGAGAGAGAGAGAGAGAATTAAAAGGACAAGGAAAATAAGAAAGAAAAAAATTACTTTAAATTTTTAAAATGTACACCTGTGTTACATGTGTCTTTTAATAGCAACACATATAAAATTCACCCATAAAATTCACCCATAAAATTCACAAGGTGGGTTAGGAAAGGCTTTGCAAATGAGGCAACGTTCACCCATGATCTTGCAGAAGAGATACAGGGATTTATCAGGTAGAAGAAGACTGGCTAAAGGAATTCAGGCATGAGATTTGCATGTCTGAAAATATAGAAATGACAAGGAAGACAGACACTCAGAAGTTAGAGATGGCTTTTATTGAATTATTTAGTTTTGCAATGAGTGGATATAATACCTTGGATTTTTATTCTTCAAATATTTACTCCCCTCTAAAGCTGAAATCCCCCAGCCTGGGCCCTTGAATGAGGTATCTGAAGCAAAGCTGCCCTAGCTGAATAGCAGATGCATAGTAAACCTCCAGACTTATAAAGGGAGTAATATATGGTTATTATGACTTTACTGAATTTTGTGATGGTCACTGTTACATAGCATTATTTTGTCAGCAGCTGACTAATGCAACATAACACATTAATATTTTAAACTTTGTAAAACTGTGTAGAGTGTATAACTTGATTTTTGTAAGTCAAATATCTAATATGCAAAGCATTCCTTTGGGAGTTCAACCAGGAGTTCTATCATTTGCTATGAAATGCGCTGACCACCAGGGGGTGGTACAGAATGAAGACAGGCCCCTGCTGGCAGCTGGAAGACCCTGATTTGCCCTGATTGCCCCCTAGGTCTAGGGGCCCTACCTGTGCAAGAATTTCATGCACTGGGCCCCTAGTGTTAAACTAGCTGAAACAGGTTTGGCTCAGTGGTAGAGCGTCGGTTTGTGGATTGAAAGGTCCCAGGTTCGATTCCACTCAGAGGCATGTACATTGGTTGCGGCTATTCGATGTTTCTCTCTCATGGACGTTTCTAGCTCTCTATCTCTCTCCCTTCCTCTCTATAAAATATCAATAAAATATATATTTTTTTTAAAAAGAAAACTAAATCTGGTTTTATTGTTTTCCATGTGATTTTCTAATTTCTCCAGCAATATTTAACAAAGAGACTTGCTGCGTTCTCCATTGTAAGTTTTTTGGCTTCTTTGTCAAAAATCAATTGCTCATGTACACGTAGGTTTATTTCAGGGCTCTCAATTTTATTCTATTGTTCTGTGTGTCTATTTTTCTACCAATACCATACTATTTTGATTATTCTAGCTCTGTAGTATAATGTGAAGTCAGGGTGAGAGATGCCCTTAGCTTTGTTCTTTTTCTCAGAATTGCTTTGGCTCCCCTACATAGGGTCTTTCATGGTTCCATATACATTTGACGCTTTTTAAAAAATTCTTTAGAAAATACCATGGGGATTTTGATGGAGATTGCATGAAATCTGTATATTGCTTTAGGTATTATGACCATTTTAACTATATCAATTCTTTCATTCACTGAACATGGAATGTCTTCCATTTCTTTTTGTTTTCTTTAATTTATTTCAATCATGATTTGCAGTTTTCAGTATACAAGGTCCTTCACATCCTTTGCCAATTGCAGTCCTAGGTGTTTTATTCTTTTTGTTGCAATTGCAAAAATAATTGTTTCTTTTATTTCTTTTTCTGAAATTTCATTGTTAGTATATAGAAACACAATGGATTTTTGTACACTGATTTTATATCCTGCAACTTTACTGTATTAGTTTTTTTTTGAGTCTTTAAGATTTTCTATATATATAGAATTAGGTCACCTGCAAAAAGTGTCAATTTTACTTTCTCATTCACAAATTGGATGCCTTTCACCTCTTTCGTTTGGCTGACTGCCCTGGCTAGGACTGCCGACAATATGTTGAATAGTAGTTTTGAGAATGGGCAACCTTGTGTTGTTTCCAATCTTAGAGGAAAGGCTTTCAGTTTTTCATGATTTATTATGATATTAACTGACGGTTTGTCATATATGGCCTTTATGATGTTGAGGTATTTTCTTTCAATGCCCATTTTATTGAATGTTTTCATTGTAAATGGATGTTCAATATTGTTAAATACTTTTCCTATTAATTTAACCATATGATTTATATCCTTTATTTTGTTGGTGTGTTGTATTACATTGTCCAATTTGCATACATTGAACTATTCTTGCATGCCTAGAATGAACCCCACTCGATCAGGATGTATTATTTTTAATGTATTCTTGTATTTGATTTGCTAGTATTTTTTTATTGTTGACATTATTACAGATGTCCTCCATCCCCCTCCTTTACTCACTTCCACCCAGACCCCACCATCCCCTTCCGTCTGGCCTTCACCACACTCTGTGTCCATGGGCTATGAATATATGTTCTTTGTCTAATCTCTTCAACTTCTTCCATTCAGTCCCCCTCATCTACCTCCTTGCTGACATCTGTCAATCTATTCCATGTATCCATGCCTTTGATTTTATTTTGATTATCAGTTCATTTTATTCTTTAGATTCCACATATAAGTGAGATCATATGGTATTTGCCTTTCTCTGACTGGCTTATTTCACTTAGCATAAAAATTTCTAGGTCTATTGCATCTATAGTCACCAAATATATTGGCTTGTGCTTTTCTTTTTTTTTGTGTTATTCTTTTCAGGTTTTGGTATCAAGGTAATATTGGCCTCAAAAAATGAGTTAGGAAGTATTGACTATTTTTCATATTTTTAGAAGAGTCTGAGAAGGATAGGTATTAAATCTTCTTTAAATGTTTGGTAGAATTGGCCCTGGCCTGGCTGGGTAGCTCAGTTGGTTAGAAAATCACCATACTAGTTCATAAAGGTTAGAAGTTCCATCCTCTGTCAGGGCACACACAAGAATCAACCAATGAATGTATAAATAAAAAGAACAACAAATCAGAGTTTTTTCTTTCTTTCTCTCTCTCCCTTTGTCTCTCCTATTATTTTTAAAAATAATAAAATTTTAAAAATATTAATGTTTGATGGAATTCACTAGTGAAGGCATGTGGTTCTAGACTGTTAATTTTTAGGAGGTTTTTGATGATTGTTTAAATTTTCTCACTGTAGAACTTAGATCTACTTTCATGACCTAGTGTAGAAAGATATAATTTCTAAGAACTTGTCTATTTCCTATAGGTTATTGAATTTAGTGGCAATATAGCCTTTCATAATATTCTTGTAGAATCTTTTGTATTTATGTATTGTCTATTGTTCCCTTTTGTTTGTATGAATCTGACCCAAAGAGAAGTGAAGTAAATAATAAACTAAAAAGCTTCTGCATGACAAAAGCATTAACAAAACAAAAATGCAATCACTAGAATGGGAGAAGTTATTTGCAAACAATACCTCTCATAAAGGACTAATTCCAAAATTTACTAAGAACTTATACAACTCAACAACAATAAAACAAACAATAGGTACTACATATTATTTATGCTATTATTTATAAGGTACAACTTATTCTGTGCCTTTGCCACCCATGTTTCTTTCTCTTCATTTAATTTTTGAAGAAGTATCATCATGTTTATGCTCTTCATTTATTTCATATATTTCAACATCAATGTTCCTTTTCTCACATCTGTTTGTGGTAGTACAGTAAACACAATAAATCAAGAACAAAAAGAATTTAGCACTATCATTCAGCTTAAGCCACCATCATGGCTAACTTGCAATGAGTCAGAGTTTAAGCAATCTGTCTGGGCTTTGTGTTTAAATGGCATGGCCTTATGCCTCCTCAACTTTCATCCCCTAGAACCCCTCCATCAGCCAGTTCTGGGAGGGAGAAGTCACTGTGCCTACATACAGATGAAGATCCTGAGAACCGGAGCAGTCAGAAGACATGCTCAAGGTCACGGCTACTCAAAGTTTTGTTTACAAAGAATTATAAGGAATGAAAACATAATACAATACAATGTAAATAAAATTCTTCAAAAAGCTTGTCTCCATGTTTAAATCTATTTGGTCACCAACTTGAGACAATGGTAATCAGAAATAAGGAAACATGTATGAGAGTGTGAGGATATGTGTGCATATGAGTATAAACATATATGGAGGTATGTGTGTGTATTCATGAGTGTATATGCACACATATGTGGGTGTGTGTGAGCTTGTGTGTGTTTAAGTATGTGTGGTGTTTGAGATTAATTTGTCATTAAATTTATTTATTTATTTATTTACTGATGATGGTATAATAAATGTCTCCTATTTCCCCCTTTTATATATTTTCCTGCTCTACCTCCTGCACTTTCTTCTGGGTCTATTTATTTCTCCTCTTCCATCATCATCATCATCATTTACATATGGGTAGCCTTGGGTTGCAAACTTGAGTACCTAAACAGGTCAGGTTGGGAATGTAATTGCATAAAGTCAGTTTATAAGTGGTATAAAGTTATAGGTGCTAAATTTCTTGGTAAGATACTAAACATGTATCATAAATCAATTTTTAAAAAATGACAAAAAATAACAATCAAACATGTTAAGGTGTGTCCTGCCCCTGGTTGCCACTTTGCTTTTTGTGATTTACTGTTTACCATGGCCTCCAGGTATAGGTTAAATAAACTGCATTTCAGAAAGTTGAAGACATGACTACTAATCTACTGACTGCTTCTTGCCAGAACCAGTGTCTCATAGTGGTTGAAAGCATGCATTACCACTGAGTGAGATATTAGTGCTATCTCCTGCTTCCAACTGTGTGACTCTGATCAAGTCACATGACCCTTGTGTGTTTATTTCCTGAAAGGGTCACAATAAGAATTACATGAAGCAATAAACATAAATTGCTAGAATTGTGTCCAGTATACAGTAATATAGACATAGCCCATATCAGGCTTCAATTCTTTAGCTGTACAATTAAAAAACGAACTGAGATAATTGCTAACATATATTTTAGCACTGACCTTTCATGGCCCAAATAATTTTCACTCATATTTTCTCCTAACAAAATTACTATAATAAAGCTGATAGGTATTAAGAGTCTCAGTTTCAAAGAAGCGAATTGAATCTCATAACAGTTAAAATTATTAACCTGAAAAAATGTGAGCAATATGTATGAAATTGAATTCATATTTTACTAGAGTCTAGAGGATGCTGAGATTTTTAAGCATGATGTCTCACCTTCAATACTGAGGCCTTCATTCCTCTAGTTTCTGGAAATGTTGGCAGATGACCAGTCTCCAGAACTGAGCCCTTCTCCAGAATTGCAATCAGTGAAAGAGAGTCATTTCACCCAAAATTCTGCCCTTTTCCCCAGAAGCAACTGCCCAATATCTGACAAGGTGGAGAGAGAATCCCAGCCCTTTTTCAGAGTTTGCAATGACCTGCAAGGCCTCCTGACTCCAGAGCTCTCCATGGATTCAACTAAGGCGACTGTGACTGTGTCTCAGTTCAGCACCTACCTCTGCTTCACACGCCTTTCTTTAGTGGCCTACGAGTGGTAATCTAAATATTTCTCTGGCATACAAATTTCCATATCAAAAATTTTTCTCGCCGAAACCGGTTAGGCTCAGTATTAGAGCGTCTGTCTGTGGACTGAAGGGTCCCAGGTTCGATTCCGGTCAAGGGCATGTACATTGGTTGTGGGCACATCCCCAGTGGGGGGTATGCAAGAGGCAGCTGATCGATGTTTCTCTCTCATGGCCGTTTCTAGCTCTCTATTTCTCTCCCTTCCTCTCTGTAAAATATTAATAAAATATATTTAATTTTTTTTCTCAGGGAATGCATCCTATAACACTTCATGATCCTTCTTTTTGAAGAATAAAAAAGAAAAGGCAGATACATAAACACAGCAAAGCAGAGATAAGCTTACATTGAATATTTTTATATTCTCATGGAAGCTACGTCCTATTTTAGGACCATACTTTTAAACCTGCATTTATAATTCTAAAAATAAATAAACTTTAAAATCTTAAAAGTTAAAATCCAACATTTATAAAAATAAGATGAATTGAAGTCATGGATTTTAAGATTTTAGAAATAAAATGCTTATCCCAGGTGATGTTTATAATAAGAAATGGTCAACAGAGATGTCAACACCAATAGCAGGGATATTTGCTCCTGTTTAAATTAGTCTTGACATTTTGAGTGTTTATACAAATCCTCAGAGCAGTAGTTGCAGCCTTGGGAAGAAAAAAAATATATCTGCACATTTCTAATCTACGCAGTGGATCTTTATTTTAGGAAGAAATTGGACCATCAGTCAAACAGTTTCTACGCTGTCTAGTCTAGGTTTTGAATAAGCCCAGGAAAGGAACATTGAATTTTTTCTAAATATTTGTGGCAGATGAGGGACAGTTAAATTCAAAGGAATACAAAAGACTGAAGTAACTTAATTGTTGCTTCTAAAGGAAAAGAAGTTAAATATAAAAGAAGTTAAATTTATGGGTATTTAAAGTACTGACTATAGCCAAAACCGGTTTGGCTCAGCAGTAGAGCGTCCGTTTGCGGACTGAAAGGTCCCGGGTTCGATTCCGGTCAAGGGCATGTACCTTGGTTGTGGGCACATTCCCCGGTAAGGAGTGTGCAAGAGGCAGCTGGTCAATGTTTCTCTCTCATCGATGTTTCTAGCTCTCTATCTCTCTCCCTTCCTCTCTGTAAAATATCAATAAAATATGTTAAAAAATAAATAAAGTACTGACTATATTTTAATTTCACTTTAGATACTGCATTTTCAGTCACATTTGGATGCAAGATTTAGCTGTTTCGGATCATTTAGAAATCCTTTAAAAAGTGTAATGTTTGCCCACCAAGCAGATGGCAAGGTATGATTGACAAGGGTTTGTTGTCATATTGTTACTTACATTATCTATGTTAACACTTGAGTTTTATAAAACCTCATAATTAAATATTGTATATAAATACTTACAAAAATATTTTAGTGTTCTAGGGTTGCCATGACAAATAACAGCCCTGGTGGCCTTAAGAGCAGGAATTTATATCTTCAGAGTTCTGAAAGCTAGAAGTATAAGGTTAAGGTGTAGACATGGTTGGTTTTTTCCTCAGGCCTCTTGCAGATGGTCCCCTTCACATTGTGTTCTCATATGGTTGCCTCTCAGACTGTGTATTTTCTGTGTCTTAATTCTATATAATAAAGAGGTAATATGCAAATTGGCCTTCATACCCACACACAAAGTTGGTCAAAGATGACTGCCCCATATGGTCAAATATGGCTGCCACAAGATGGCTGGCAGGGGAATGCAATTGGGGAAGGCAGTTAAGGGTGACTGGACTGGCAGGGTAGGGCAGTTAGGGGCAACCAGGCTGGCAGAGGAGGGCAGTTGGATGTGGACGAGGTCCGCAAGGAGGGCAGTTGGGGGTGATTGGGCCGACAGGGGAGGGCAGTTGGGGTCAATGGGCTGGCAGGGAAGCAATTAGGCATCAATAAAACTGTCAGGAGAGTGGTTAGGGGGTGATCAGGCTGGCAGGCGTCATCAGTTAAGGGCAATCAGGCAGGCAGGCAGGCAGGCAGGCAGGCAAGTGGTTGGGAGCCAGTAGTTCTGGATTGTGAGAGGGATGTTCAACTGCCCCGGACAGGTCCCAGATTAGAGAGGGTGTAAGCTGGTCTGAGACACATCCTCTCCCCAGTGTATGAGTTTCAGGCACTGGGCCTCTAGTCTCTCTTTTAAAGATGCCAGTCAGATTTGATTTAGGCCCAATCATCTGACCTTCTTTTACATTAATTATTTTTTTCAAACCCTGTCTCCAAACACAGTCACATTCTGAGTTACTTGGAGTTAACATTTTATCATACAAACTTTGAGGATACACAGTTTAGTCCCTAATACAAGGTAATACATACTTCAGTACCAAAGTATTTCATTGGTTATATTAAATAGATTTGTCTATGGAAAAAAATGAAAATGGAATGTCCTTGGTTTGAATCACAGCTCTGACATTTAGTAATAGATGCTCAACAGAAGTGCGAGCCCTTCAACCGGTCTGCTCCAATGCATATAAAACACATGTAACATTTACAGGGTTATACCTGAATATAGTATTTAAAGAAGAGAACCTTTAGTGAAATCTGACATGACTATGGAAAGCTTTCTGGAAGAAATGAAACTCTGCTAAGGAACAAAAGGTAAGTAAAGTGCAAATTATTAAGCAAAAAGGAAAGGGCATTTCAGTACAGTGGTATGATGTAACCCCTAATATATATATGGAAAAAGTATTTGGTATAATGAAGATACAGTGAATGAATCAGTCTGGTTAGAGGAGAAGGTCACTGAAGAATTCTGCAGTGGAAAACTTTATTAAGAAAATTAAACTCACAGCAGAATGCCAAATACATCACAGAGGAAGAGAACAGAGACCAATAAGAATGTTAATGAAGTAAGTCAGACAAAGTGGTGTGGAACTCAGATAATGCCATTAAAACTTACCAATAGTAAAGATAGACGCAATAATTATGGTGAATGAAGTGTGAACCAGTGACTGTTTTTGAGTATGAATACTGCATAAGAAAACTAAGATGTCTAGTACAGAGGTAAAACACTTAGAGAATTATAAAGTAAAGCTCTTATTTTTGGAGAGAGTCGAGTTCAACTTTAGCTATATGAAAGGACTACAGGTTACCTAAGTGAAAGTATCCAATATGTGGTTAGAAAATAGAAATGAAGCATAGGAGGAATTGTATATGTATACTTGAAGTAGTGCATATTTTAAGAGGTAAGTGAATAAGAGGTTATGGAAGAGGTGGATACTGAGGGAATGTGGTATGAAACATTGACAAAAAATTTAAGATCCAGAAGTAGCATAATATAATTGGATGATAAGGTCCTTGCCGAAACCGGTTTTGCTCAGTGGTAGAGCGTCGGTGGTCTGCGGACTGAAAGGTCCAGGTTCAATTCCGGGCGGGGGCATGTACCTGGCTGCGGCACATCCCCAGTGGGGGGTGTGCAAGAGGCAGCTGGTCGATGTTTCTCTCTCATCGACGTTTCTAGCTCTCTATCTCTCTCCCTTCCTCTCTGTAAAATATCAATAAAATATATATTTTTTAAAAAAAGATAAGGTCCTGTTTGTAATATTACTGATATAGGGATTAAGAGGTATGGATGGTCAAGGGGATCATGGAAGTCAACAATTGCAAAGGATCATTGACAAAATATTAGTCATCAAAACAATGGTTGAAAGTAAGGATTAGAGCCAAATCTTAAATTTTATTTAGGAAACTGAGATGGATCCTGAAAACAAATGAGGTAATACCAGCAATGTTTGAAAAATGAAATTTTAATCAGTATAGATTTCTATTGAACAGATACAGATGTGTCATGAGCCAGTGGCCACTTTTGTTCTGTATATCCACATGATTTTAAGAGTCATGATACTAGTGATATTATGATATCTTCACATTTTTAAATGTTAACCATGGAAGTACATGGGTTTCATCTTCTATCTAGATAGTGAACCTTTGAGAAAGCCCCTTATTATATTTCTTTATAGAAAGTAGTACAATTTTTATACATATTTCTAAGCATGAATTTTTGTAAATTTGAAAACTAACTAAACAAATAATTAATTTAACCTGATATGCAAGCATGAATGCATGCAGACATATAAGCACATATGTACCGTATTTGCCGGCGTATAAGACGATTTTTGGGCCCTGAAAAATACGTATTTGCCGGCGTATAAGACGACTGGGCGTATAAGACGACCCCCTAACATTTCCACTAAAAATATAGAGTTTGTTATATACTCGCCGTATAAGACTACCCCCCACTTGGAGGCATATTTTTTAGGGACAAAAAGTCGTCTTATACGCTGGCAAATAAGGTAGACAGATAAATAAAAATGTTTTTGAGACAATAGAATGTTAGATCTAGGAGGCAAAGAAGTTATCTAAGCAGGATGCTTATTTTACAAATAATTTAACAAACTCATAGACATTGTAAATCAAATATATTTAAATGGATTACTATAATAAAAAGAATCATTAGAATAGTGCATAGCACAAAAGGAGTGCTCAAAACATAATGACTAGCATTACAACTCACATTTCCTTATTCACAAAGATATGTGGGGGACATGTGTGGCAAAAATCCCTTAATGACTAAATACCCATAAACTATTTCTATAGAATTCTATATCTCCAAGAGCAGTCTTTGAGTAGTAATAAAAATGCAAACTTTCAAAAACCCCAATTTAGGAAAATAATTATATTTTCTAAGCTGGCCTTTGCTTTATTTCAAATATAAAGACTATGAGTGCATTATCTGATAAAAACGTTTAGTAACTATCAATAAATATTATCACCATTATTCTTATAGCGTTCCTGAGTAGTAGTATTTAGATGGAGGTTTGGGATTAATGAGCCTTTTTGTAACTTCTGCTTTACTTAGGATATCAAGTTTTCAATGCTTTGCTCATGCTCAAAAACAATGCCTTCCTTAGTGTCCTATGGCATGTAAATACCCAAATGTGATTCCCAGGAGAGTGAGGGTTTATGAGGAAGTATACATCACCTAAGAGGTTCTTCTGAAATAACTGATGATAATATGTTTGGGAATGGGGCCTGGAATATTCTCCTCAGCCATGGCCATGAAGGGCTGCTGACTGGGCAGCTGCATGGGTCTCTCACCAGCCGGACAAGCAGCTGCACCTTTGAGGTGACTGTTCATCTTTCCCCAGGGTGCTGCTTGGTGTCATCCAGATTTTGAGGAAAGGTATTAAGAATGTTTCTTAACATGGAAGTTATGGCTTCCCCATAGAGTGGGCATGCCACTTTACATATGGCCATAGCTTTGATAGCCCCGAATCAGGAACTTTACATCAAGTAACATGGCAAATTACTAAGTGACTACATGAATACCGGTATAAGCCAAATTGGCTTACACAAGTCGAACTTCTTGGGAACTTTCCAGGTACCTCTATGTAAGGAGGTAGGTTATATAAGAAATCTTGTTCGGTTCAGCCTATGTTGTGCCACACTGCGTAAGGACGGAACACTTAATGAAGGATAGCTTGGCTCTGCTTTCCAAAATCAATCGATAAACATTAGCACATGTAAGAGGCCATCTCTTGTATGCTGCTGACCTTGATCCTCATGCATATATATAAGAGGACACATTTGGCATAGTGCCAGGTTGAGTCCTAGCCTAGCATCAGGGAAACCTTGCACAGTCCGATACAACTGCCATTGGCTTTGACATTTGGCTTTTCTGTTTGATGCATCACAGAAAAGAAACAGGAAGTAAACAAAAGGCAGGAGCAGGTTTTTAAAATAGCACCTTGAAATACATTGTGGATGTCTACTTCAAAGTAATGTGCATGGAGATGGGAAGGTGCCACTTGTGTCCTATAACATGTGCCACAGAAAATATGTCCTATTGATCATTAGGGTCTAAGATCCTTGAATCACAAGGAAATGTGCTCTTGTGTGAGTGTGTGTATACATATTATTCCACAATAAAAATCTAGTTTGCTTCCTTGTCAGAAGAATCATCTAGAAGGAAAAGACAACAGACAAAAGCACCAAAAAAATTAGGTCCCAGACAGAGAATACCTCACCTGCCCAGCCAGTTTGGCTCAATGGTTGAGCATTGACCTATGAACCAGTGTGTCAAGGTTTAATTCCCTGTCAGGGCACATGCCCAAGTTGCAGGCTCAATCCCTAGTGTGGGGAGTGCAAGAGGCAGATGATCAATGCTTCTCTTTCATTATTGATGCTTCTATCACTTTTCAATTTCTCTGTGAAATCAATAAAGATATTTTAAAAAATAAAAAGAATACCTCACCTGTCACTTTCATGGGATTTCAGAATGCATGTTCCAAGTACAATGTATGTAGACTTCATGATGACTCTGTGAAGTGTTAGTACACTGGATGGCACAAAGGACAACTGAGACTAAGAAATGTGATACATAGCTAGCAGGCGGCAAAGCCAAGCCAGAAATCAGCATCTACCCAATTATGGTTGCCTCCTACCTCTTTCCACATATCTCCTCTGGATAGGATTGAAGCAGGGAAAGTATGATTATAAAAAATAAATTTTTTACCGAATGCTATCTAACATAGCACAGTGCCTTTTGTTTACCAAAGATCTGAAATTTGTTTAAATGAAAGCACTAGAATAATCTTAAATATAAGGTCTATGTGAGAAAATGGCAATTATTTTAATGGCATTAATCTCTGATGCCATTTATTTATTCATTAATTTATTCATTAACTTGGACTTCTGAGCAATTCCTCAGGTCACATCCATACAATCACGTTTTTCTCATCATTAGTTTGGTGTGATCATCTTAGGAAGAATATTCTACACAAAAGACATTCAGAGGCAAGTGAATATTTTTTGAGTGGAACGTCTAGTGCTAAAATCATTTGCTCTGCACCTGAGTCCTTAAAAGTTCTTAAAAGTTTGTAAATTGTGCTTACAAACATTTAAGTAGAACAGGCAATGAAACCCTCACCCAGTAAGTATTACCTTGTATTCCCTCTTTAGATCATCACACAATGCCAAATGGTGAGCTTTTCATGCTTAGCCACAGTGGACAGGCCAAGACATTCCAGCTTCCGTTCAATCTTGGGGCCACTCTCCTATAACTGGGAAGAAATAAAACATAATTAAACCAGGTTAATTAAACCCTCAGAGTGATTCCATTTAACAAAAAGTCATATTTTTAAAATCCTCACTCACAGTGAATATTTTTCCTCATTCATAAGAATATAAACTCGCAGGCCGACACGCTATCCACTGAGCAACACTGGCGAGGGCAAAATACTTTTTATTTAGCAAACACTCCAATGCTTGTCTTTTGTTGGTGAGAGCATTGGTTCCTTTCTTACTCATATAACCCACTTAAAATATTATCCTCAAATATTTGTTCTTAAAATATATGTTCTGAGCAACTGAAAACTCTCTGACTGAGAGTCAGGATTGGGTTTATGTGTATTTGGCCCTGTTATGGGCTGAATTGTGCACATCTCTATTCATATGTTGAAGGTGATTATACTGGAGGAGGGGGGCCTTGAAGAGGTGATTAATTTAAAACCAGGTCATCAGGTTCGACACTAATTCATTCTGAATGGTGTCTTTATGAGAAGAGGAAGTTTGGTCACATAAAGACACACTTGGAGCCCTGACCAATTTGGCTCAGTGGATAGAGTGTCGGCCTGTGGACTCAAGGGTCCTAGGTTTGATTCTGGTTAAGGGCATGTATCTTGGTTGCAGGCACATTCCCAGTAGGGAGTATGCAGGAGAGAGCTGATCGATGTTTCTCTCTCATCGATGTTTCTAACTCTATCCCTTTCCCTTCCTCTCTGTAAAAAATCAGTATAACATGTTTTAAAATATAAATAAATAAATCAACAAACAAATAAAAAACAAAGACACACTTGGTTATGAATTCACAGAGGGACAACCACAGAAAGAGGTAGCAAGAGAGCAGACATCTGTAAGTCAAGGAGAAAGGCTGGAAAATAGGTCCTTTCATTAGAGCTCTCAGAGGAAGCAATCTTGTCAGCATCTTCATTGTGCACTTCTAGTCTCCAAAACTGTGAGCACATTAATTTCTGTGCCCATGCCACCCAGTTTGTGGGCCTTTATTGTGGAAGCCCTCGTATATGAATACAATTCTTGTTCACCCAGCAGTGGGTCTGGCACATGGATGATTTTCCATGGCTTAAAGAATAAAGGATTGTTTTTGGAGGAAATTGACTCCTCTTAACCCAATCCAAACAGCCTCTCTCTCCTTTGTCTTGCCCCAGAAAATCATGATTGAGTTTAAGGAGCAGATGGGAGTGAGATAGACCTCTGGAGACTGGTATGAACAAGCACAATTCTTATACAGTTACTTGCCATTTGCATGAAAGAATTCTCAGGAAAGTCCCATTATAGATATTATTTCCCTCTTAAATTTTTTGGGGTGTGTGTGATGTCCACTCCAGAAAAATACTGAGATTATACAAACCAATGGAAACATGACAAGCATAATAATTTTTTTCCCTGTGGTTTTGTTTTTCTCTTTTGAGTCTCAGAAATTGGAAAGGTCTTGGGGGAAAAAAAGATCTCTGGCTCTCAAACACGTCCCTCAGGAAAAACAGCATCAGCCTTCACTGTTAGATTCTGTGGTGTGCTGCCAGGAGAGAGTGTCCTTGCATCTTACAAAGTAAACACTTACGGTGGTTTCTGGAGAATAAATGCTTCTCTCTGTCATCCAGTACAACTAACCATTCAACTCACTGGGGAAAGTGAACAGATTGACATTTAAAAAAATGCCTTGAAATTTATATTTTGCAGACCATATTGATTTTTTAAGACACATTAGTGAGTTTCTATAAATCTGCAAAACAGAATTGCCCCATTATATTTTATTGGGAGTATGATTATTTCTGGCAAGTGTAAGAGAAAGAACAAAAAGGCAAGGCATGAGCAAGCCATTGCACTCTTTTATTTTTACAAAGTTGGTTATAAATGTCCATTAAAACCTTAAATTCTTCCAGCAATGTGTACTCTAGATAAAAAGGAAAAGGACTACTCCGTTTTATATTCAGTGAAGACAAAGCTCAAGTTCAGATAAAAAGGAAGGCAACACATACAGCATAGTCATAAAATGCACACATTTATCATTTTCTCTTATATTATAAAAGAGTGGTCCTGTTCGACCTTGTCCAGCACAAGCTGGGATTATAGGAGTATATAAAGTCATCTGGAGTGCTAGGGATCTATGTAATTCTAATATACTTATGATGATTACATTCCTAATTATTTCCATTTTTCTTAATAGAAAGAATCGAATCTAAAGAGATTAAGTTTTACTTAATGCACTCAATGCAGATTTTGGCAGAGTATAAAAATGAACTCATAAGCCAGAGTCAAGAAACATTTTTGTTCCTGTTTAAAAAAGCCTCTTCCACTTCGAGAGAAATAACTACTGTTGAAAGTCCTTGAACTCTTCCAATAACCTTGCATTGCAGTTTGCAGAATAAGCTGGGAGTGTGCCCTTTGCACCACAACTACAGTTAATTCTGCGTTAGCAGTGACTTCCACACCTGTCTTTCTTTCCCATTTAAATACAACCCCATGGGTTAAGGTATTTGTCTTCTGCTCGCACTGGTACCAAAACTTCACCATCCTGGCTCTGTTCTATTTAAATGATATGTCATTCCTAAAGTTGCCAGATTGATTTTACAAAAATATCACCATCAAAACATGAGAACAGCCAAAACTGGTTTGGCCCAGTGGATAGAGCATCAGCCTGTGGACTGAAAAGTTCGGGGCTCGATTCTGGTCAAGGGCATGTACCTTGGTTGTGGGCACACCAGTAGGGGGTTGCAGGAGACAGCTGATCGATGATTCTCTCTATTCCTCTCTCTTCCTCTCTGTAAAAAAATCAATAAAATATATTTTAAAAAGACAAAAGACAAACAAAAAAACTTTTAGAACATTCCCCAGTGGTAAACATGTAACAACTAAACTACAGTTCAAATTGAAGCATATCTTCATCACAGTCTACTCACTAATCTTTTGCATGAAAAAATACTCTCATAATTGCCTTGTATGGCTACAAAGTATGAAAATGTTTAATTATCTTTAATATATCTTGATGGTAATTGAGAGGAAAAGCACTCTTACTGGCAAACAAATTGAATTCAAAGCCTCCCTCAAGTTACTCCTAACTACACAATTCTACTAGGTTTCCCCAGATTACTAGTTGAAGATATGCTGCCATCATCATGCTTGATTACACCATGTACATTACATGGGAGCAAATATTTTTTCTGAAATTAATCAGAGATTTAAAGAAGACATTTCTACACTTTTATAAACCATAAATTACATATGGAAATGAGAATATTAAAATTAAGGAAGGGTCTTTCTAGGCTCAAAGACTCTTTTGGTTAATAAAATTTCATATTTTTGAGGACAACAAATAACCTGGGGCAGATATAGGCTGTCACTCTGCCTGAGGTCAGTGAGTTCCCTGTATTCCACTTTTATGTGTCGACTTTCTGAAATCATGAGTTGAACCACCCTTCAGCTTTCCTAGTCTTGTCAGTCTGCCAAGATATAGGGTATCCTGAGTGAGAAGGGGTATTTTTATGACATATCTTTAACACAAATTCCTAGTGGTAAGTAGCAGAAGTATCTGATTTCAGGTTTCAGGTAGTCACACCTTTTGATGGGTGACATTGCAATTTCTGCCTCTAATCTGATTATGGGATTAGATCTGAGACCTGCTTTGGCCACTATCATTTTAGCAAATATGATGCAAATGGGAGACAGAAAAATGCATGCAAAATTGAGCTTGCTTTCCCCCTCTCTTGCACCCCTTTCAGCTTCATGGCTACTTGACTGGGCTATCCTACTAAAGGACAAGAGGCACATGGAGCAGATCCCAGTTATTCCATCGTCCTGGCCAACCCTCAGATATTTGGATGAACTCATCCAACATGAATAGAGCTGCCTCTATGACCAGCCTAGACATGTGGTATGCATGCTAATGTTGCATGATACTAAAGTTTTGTGATCATTATGGAGTGTTACTATAGCAAGAGATTAGCTCATATGGTTCCACTCAAATTTCTCTAAGTTTCAAATCAGCCAGATGCCGTGTAGCCCCAACCATGTTGTTGCAAATGGCATACACATCTCCTTTATTCATTCATCTCTTAAACACCTAGATTACTTCCATATCGTGGCTATTATAAATAACTAGAGGCTCTATGTACAGATTCATTCACTGGTGGTGTCCCTCGACCTGACCTGTGGGGATTGGGTTGAAACCAGCTCTACAAGATCCCCTGAGGGGTCCTGGATTGTGAAAGTGTGCAGGCCAGGCAGAGGGACTCCATCATTGCACAATTAGGACCAGGGAGGGGCCATGGGAGGGCTCCAGGGCGTGTTCAGCCCATCCCTCCCAGTCCCAATTGGCTGGACCCCAGCAGCAAGCTAACCTACTGGTCAGAATGTCATAGTTACTAGTAGAATGGTTAAATGAATGGTAGGACACTTAGCATATTAGGCTTTTATTGTATAGGACTAGAGGCTTGGTGCACGAATTCGTGTGCAGGTACTGTCCCTAGACCTGGCCTGTGATCAGGGTCATCTTTTCCGGCTGCCTGCAGCCAGCTCCACCCCTCACCATCAACCACCCCGGCTTCCCTGTTCACAATCAGGGGATCGGAGCCTGCAGGCCAGGGTAAAGGACTGGGAGGTGATCAGTGTGCCTCAAGCAACTGGTTGAGCAGTTGTTCTGGTCATTCTGCTGTTAGGTTGATTTGCATATTACTCTTTTATATATATGGATGCTTCAATGAACATAGAGTACATATATCTTTTTAAATTAGTTTCTTTTTTCATTCACATAAATTACCCAGATATTGAATTGCTGGGTGGTATGACAACTCTTTTTTTTTAATTTTGGGGGAAATCTCCATACTCTTTCCATAGTGGCTGCACCAATTTACAATACACTAACAATATATGAGGGTTCCTGTTTCTCCAATCCTCACCAGTACTTGTTATTTATTAATTTATTAATATTTATTTACTTATTTATTTAATTTTAGTGGTAGTCATTCTGGCAGCTATGAGGTGACAACTCATTGTGGTTTTGAATCACATTTCTCTAAGGCTTAGTGATGTTCAGCATCTGTTGGTCATCTGAATATCTTATATCTGAAAAATATGGGAAACAAAGTAAAAACTGCTTTGGATAGAAGCTTACATTTTAATGACTGATTTTGCTCACAGGAATTTAGAGAAACAAAAATGAGATTCCACATAAAGTAGGAAGTTTTTTAGCTATTGCTATGCACTAGTACCTGGTATTATAGGTGGAATAAGGCTGTAAGGTAAACTAGAGTCAGCCCTCACCCTCTAAGAACTAATAATCAGATAGGTGGTATTAAATGTACACATAATTCGTCATTCTCAAGAGCTTTAAATTTCTTTAATCCTCACTGCAACTACCTTGGTTCCAGACACCATTACCTCATATGTTGAAAATGCGAATGCGTCCTCCAATCCATTTTTCACCATGACAGAGTGATCTCTGTAAACCATAAATCTGACTAGGCAGGTCCTTGGCACTAACTGGGAGTGGACAGCTGTGGCACTGCAGACCCAATCAAGAGTATTCCTAAATAATGGTGGTGAACTGAAACCCTCCCGGGGGAAGAATGTCTAACATTATATGTGGTCATCTCTGTCTGGACTGAGAGATGTGCAGGGACTAAGAAGTGGTCAGATGGTCAGGAACCTTGTAAAGCACAAAATGAGATGAGTGATAACTAAGGTGGCCTAGGAAAGAGGTATGCAAATAACCTCTTGGAATGCACACAAAGCATGAAAGTATTTTTGACTCATGTGAAGCCTCTTCAAATTGAATAGCTGTAGGCATTGGGGATTCTCAACAATTAGGAAGACAAGATAATAAGTATGCAGAATCAGTCTCTTTTACAGGTATCCTTGTAGCAGAATATGAGAATTGCACATCCTATATAATAAAAGGGTAATATGGAAATTGACCCTAAAGGCAGAATGACCAGGAACGACCAGTCACTATGACATGCTCTGACAACCAAAGGACAGATGCTCAATGCAGGAGCTGCCCCCTGGTGGCCAGTGTGCTTCTATAGCAGGAGTGCTACTCTGCCAGAAGCTGGCTCATGGTTGGCCAGTGCAGCAGTGGTGGTAGGAGCCTTTCCTGCCTCCACCAGCACTAAGAATGTCTGACTAATGGGTTAGTGCCCTAAGCCATTAGTTGGACATCCCCAGAGGGCTCAAGGGCTGCTAGAGGGATGTCTGACTGCCAGCTTAGGCCCAATCCCCCAGGGAGAAGACCTAATCTGTCAGTTGGACATCCCCCTAGGGGTCCTGGACTGCGAGAGGGCACAGGCTGGGCTGAGGAACACACCCCCGCCCCAAGTGCATGAATTTTTGTGCACTGTGTCTCTTGTGTTTCAATAACATGAATTTTCCTCACTAAATCTGATTAGGCTAGTGCTACTGCCAAGTGCATGATCAAGACTAGAGAGACAAGCCCCTGGATGGAACTGGTCCCTCATCAGGCAAACATCTAATAACAGGTGGATTCTATTAGACCTTTTCCTTTGTGGGGGAGTTAGCAATTTAGCCTCATGGGAACAAATAATTATTCTGCATTTGGTTTATTCTTCCCGCCTGAAGTGCTTCTGCTAGCCTTGACATATGTGCACTTACACAATGCCTTGCCTGTTGTCATGCTAGTCCTGAATATAGCTTCTGGCTAAGGAACACATGTTCAATAGTAAAAATAAATGGAAAAACTGCAACAATTAAAACAAAAGACCACAAAGAACTTAAACTTCACAGAAGTATACATTTGAGTCACCAAACTCAGGAAAGAACTCTGACAAGCTAAGAAGTTAGCCAAGGCCAAATAGTGCATGAGGTGGTAAAGGAAGGAATTTACATATTGTTATGTGTGGTCTGTGAGTATTCCTCAGAAGTCAGGACTATAACAATTGAGTAGAGTTTTACTGCTTGTTAAGAAATTATATACATATATTTAATTTATTCTCATTATTCCTATAAAGATTAATGGTAGTAACTATTTAACGTTAATTAACATTTAGGTTAAGTTTACCTTTAGATTAGCAGGTGGGATTGTAATACTAATGGAAAAATTAACATCACCCAGATATGGATACCACAACTCCTGGGATTTGGGATCATCCCAAATAGCATATTAGGAGACTGAACTGTGCCAATTCTTATTGTCTTTCAGTATCAAGTCCCTCCTTCTATACTCAACTTTATGATACAGGGGGTTGGATTCTGCAAACTGTGTATCTCTTTGCTAGCTACCAACTCCCTGTTATTAAGTTCTGCCAATAGGGGGTAGTAGAGGAAGATGGAATATAAACATTTGATGCAGGACTTTACAGGATTACCCCAGCAACAGTACTTTGCCCTATGAGTAGCATGTCTGCTTCTTCCTCCAGCTTCTATCCATGTTGTAGTATCTGGCTTAATACCCACATAAAGAAACAGCAGCAGCTAGAGCATTCCCCCTCCCAGAGTTCTGAGCCCCAAGGTCAAATGCCCTTACAACACTTTCAATTTCTTTCATTTAACTTCTACTTATTCTGAAAGTTATAGAGATAGTGGCTTCTTTTTATAGTTATTATCCCTGAAATACTTTTGTTTTTATTTTTGAATGAGAAGCTCAGTGCACAAATTCATGCACAGATAGGGTCCCTCTGGGTAGCTTCTGCAAATTGATCCCCAGATCGTGCCTGGAGCCTCTCAGCTCTGGCCTGGCACTGCTCTCTCATCTGCTCCACCTTCTGCCTGTGGGATGACAATCAGTGCTGAGCACCCCCTGCCTGTCTTCCTCAGTGCCTAGGAGCTGGATGGTGGCCCCGACCTCGTTCTCCACAGCTGGTCACTGTCTATGGAGTGATTGGCGGGTGATCTAACCCCCTCTTGCACCTGCCTTGGCCTGGTGCCGCCTGCTCACTTGCTCCACAATCCCACTGCAGTCCTGCTCTCATTGGGACCAATGGGGCCGGCAGCTCCTTCACTACCACCCACTGCCAGTGCCATGTCACTGACGCACACCATGTTTCGTGCCGCCCCCTGGTGATCAGAGCACCTCATAGTGAGTGGTCAAACTTCCGGTCACCTGGTTGAACTCCCAGCTAAACAACTGCTCCAGGGGACAATTTGCATATTAGGCTTTTATTATATAGAATTACTTTAGTGTTCCCACTTACTCATTCAAATCTCCTATGAAATTAGTTCCCTACATTCTTCATGTTGAAATATCTAGTGTAGCTCATGTCTTTCTACTGTACTCTGCCCAATGCAGTGTCTAGATCAGGGGTGGGCAAATTTTTTTACTTGAGGGCCACAATGGGTTCTTAAACTGGACCAGAGGGCCAGAACAAAAGCATGGATGGAGTGTTTGTGTGAACTAATATAAATTCAAAGTAAACATCATTACATAAAAGGGTACAGTCTTCCCTCCCCCCCAATAGTTTAGAACAGCCATCAGGCCCGTGGGCCGTAGTTTGCCCATGCCTGTCTAGATTTAAAGCTACACTAGTTCCTTATTTCCCTGAGGGTAAAGTCCAAAAGTCTCTCAACTTGGCCTATAAAGCTCTTTGCATCCTGCCTTTCTCAACTCAACTTCTGCTGCCTCCTCCCATGACCCATGTCTTTCCAGTCAAACTGAACTCTTTGCAATTCACAGATTGCCTTTTCTGGATCCTTCTCACATGATATTTTTTCCACTTCATTCATATATATATATATATATATATATATATATATATATATATATATCATATATATATAAAATTTCCACTAGAATAATCTTTCCCATCTATCACTGTTGTGTTTGTTTGTTTGTTTGTTTGTGGTTTTTTTTTTTACTTTATATATTCTTTTGTCCTTTCAGGACTCATGTCTCATTCTTCAATGACTCATTCAGGATCACATTTTGGGTGCACAGATTTACACCCCAAGTATATAGATATATCCCACACATCACTATCCACAAGTCTACACTAGATAGATGCTTGGTGCTTATACTTAACAAAGAAATAAATTTATAGTTTCTATCTCCCAATATCATAGTAGTAATCCAACAAATAGTTGTTAAATAGATTAAATAAATAAATACATTATATGAGGTAGGTGAGAAAAATACCAAAGATAAAAAGGGAAGACATTTCCTTGAATGGGACCAAAAAAAACAAACAAACAAACAAACAAAAAACACAGCAACAAAAAACTCTATGGTTAATATAAGTCTGTTGTGAATATATTGGGCCCACTTGGATAATCAAGGGTAATCTTCTATTTTAAGTTACTGATTAGCAGCCCTAATCCAACTGCATTCTTAATTCACATTGCCAGACAATGTAACATATTCACAAGTTCTGGGAATAAGCTCATGAACATCTTTGGAGGACCACTAAGAAACCTACTTCAATCACTGCTGGGACACTAGGAAAAGATTGTGTGAATTAGGTTAGTATAAAATGCCACCCAGGTTCTATGCCAATTTATTTTTTCCCCTCCCCACAGTTTTCAT
Source organism: Vespertilio murinus (assembly GCA_963924515.1). Classification (NCBI taxonomy): domain Eukaryota; kingdom Metazoa; phylum Chordata; class Mammalia; order Chiroptera; family Vespertilionidae; genus Vespertilio; species Vespertilio murinus. The sequence continues at coordinate 101,029,359 of OZ004709.1, forward strand.
CACTGATTTATTAAAGGGAAGTTTTTTTTTTTCATTTACCATTAGCATACCCTAATGTGAATGGCTGTGCTAGCTGATTTTTGCTTATGCTATTGCTTATGTTAATTTCTTGTTTTATAACTTACCTTATATAATAAGAGCTAATATGGTACTTAGACTGGATGGCGGAACAACCTTCCAGAATGACCTTCTAGAATGACCTTCCAGAATGACCAGTGGTCTAGGGGCAGGGCTGCCAGGCAGCCAGTGCTACAAGGGCTGAGGCAGTTAGGGCTGCAAGGGAGCCCCTTGCACAGATTTCATGCTTCATGCTTCTAGTGTTTAATAATCACTGAAGATAGAGTTTAGAAGCAATTAGAGATCAGGTGAGTTTACAACACGACTGTAAGACAAAGTTGGCTGCCCTCAGTTACCTCCCCCTGTGACCCTTCTTCCTTCACTCCAAGAATGAAAAAAAGAATGCTTCATGAGACCTGGAGGCTGCAGTAATCACATTTAGTTGCTCACAGTGATGTCCTGGTATTGCAGAAAATGAAGAGAAGACTGGGCAATCAGGGGTATTGATCTTATAGTGCATTCAATGTTTTTCTTCACTTTTGTAAATAGCTATCTTAAGTATAGGAAAATATTTCAGATTGAACATATAAGCTTAACATAGACTCTCAATTTTTAAATAGAATAAATAAAAGCCAAGAGGTTTTTAATCTGGAGTACCATTAATAATTATCTATTTCTCAGAGTTATTTTTATTTGTGTTTGATTAACTTCAGTAGATATATGGCTGTAATTTTGGCAATAGATCAAGAGGGTAATTACTTAATGGAACTCTTCTGCTGCTATGGAATTTAGGTCTATGTCAACTAGAAAATAGCAAGATGTCTATTTTTACATTCAGAAATCAGTCAAAAAGTCATATGACAACTATTATGTAGGATGCATTTCCCAAAATGGGATGATTTATTTTTCATAATCCTGAGTGTTTATCTTTGAAAGTAATTAATGTGTTGCTACCCCTCAGATTTTATTTGTTTCCATGGGAAAAAAATATAAAGGATACATTAGTTAATATGGAGGTTAAATTTTCTGAATATAACAAAACTTTTAGACACTCAGTAGCAGACAAACATTCAAAAGAGCAACTTTTCTCTGCTCATTGTCTCTCTATCAAAATCCTGTCCCCATCAGTGCAGGCTGAATCAGTGTGGCTGAATCATGGCATCTTTCAGCAGCCCTTCCCCCCCTTCACAGGCCACACTTGATTGACTTCCAATCACTCACATCCAGATGACCTAACGTGCTCCATTTTCTCCTTAAAACACAGATGTACTCAGCCCAGATGTACTGAAAGCTCAGAGTTATTAGTTGACTCTCTGGTGTGTTTCTGCTCACTTTACTGTTTAGCTGGTTATTTTTAACCAGCTAACATTAGTTTGTTTGTATTTGTAAGTAAAAAATAAAACACTAAGGCAAAAATCGAAGATCGGTTTTATTTTTGTGAATATTACGGAAGCTGCTTTGCTAGCACAACCAGCTTGGCACAATAGCTGAATGGTGATTTATGAACCAGGAGTTCATCGTTGGATTCCCAATCAGGGCACATGCTCATTGCAGGCTTAATCCCCAGTGCGAGGTGTGCAGGAGGCAGCCAATCAATGATTCCCATTATTGATGTTTCTATCTCTCTCTCCCTCTCCCTTCCTCTCTGAAATCAATAAAAAATATATTCTTAAAAAGACAAGATGCTAAAATAATTGCTGTTAAATTGTATGGGTGTGACAATTAAAATTTGATAAAAAATAAGTAAAACTATTTTGGTACTCTCTAATATTACATAGTTGTAGACACTATAGAATATGTATTATAATTGAGATTAATATAAGACAATGTTAATATCTGATAAAAATAATATATACCTTATGAGAAGACCACACACATCTCTCCCTAAATGATTAGTAAATTTATTTTTTTATTTCATTCAATTTATTTAAATTAAAAATCACAGTTATCCATTGACCAGCTGCATGTGACACTCCCTACTGGGGATGTGCCTGCAACCAAGGTACATGACCTTGACCTAAATCGATCCTGAGACTATTAAGTCCAGAGGCCGATGCTCTATCCACTGAGTCAAGCCAGTTAGAGCTCCAACAAGTTCTTAGATCAGCAGGCTAATCCTGGCTGCAATTGTTCCCAATAAACAGATTTTGCTGTATTAAGGCTTCAGTTATACTGAAGATCATGCTTATTCTTGAGCATGTGTTTGTGCCAGTCATTGACTCTTCTTTGCAAATGAATCAATAGGTAGATTGTCCTTCATGCATGTAATGGGCATTCTAAAGCTGTACTTTCTTGAGTTAAAATAGACCTTTTGAATCTTCATTACCAATTAAGATGCTGTTTATTGAGGTTGCATAGTGTAGTTATTAAAGGAATGGATTTGATGCCTGGCTGCCTCCCTTTGAGTTTGGACACTGGTTATGTGAATTGGGACAAGTTACTTAATTTATGTTGGCCTCAGTTTCCATTTTGAGACAATGAAATTTTTAAAAAAATAGGACTTACCATGATTGTCATGAAGCTTAATAAATAAATATGCTTGGATTAAATAGAATGGTGGCTTACATACACATATGTATGCTACTTTTTATTAACAGTAAGATGATTTTTCTAAGATCTTTCACCTCATTATTAGTTAATTAAAAAGAGAACACATATCATAGTTATTTAATATTAATAAAAGAAGATACTATATATAACATCAACCCATAATAATTATTAAATAAATATAGCTATTTTATAAACGTTCTTACATTTCTAAATTTGTTATAGAATATTGTTATAAAATTCTATAACACATTTAATAAATACAGATTAATATTTCAGAAATATAAATTAATCAAATTAATGCTTAAGAAATGCAGATTGGGGAAATAAAGATAGAAGTGGGTAGTGGTGAGAAGCATATAAAATATTCAAAGGTCCCTTTGAAGAGAAACCCAAACCTGAAATTTTCCACTTTTGTGTTGTAGTTCAGGAAGCCTTGCTTTATAAATGTATAGTGCCAAGCTCAGTAACCTTAAAAATCAAAGACAGGTTTTATCTTCAAGGAGTTTACAAGTAGTAAAAATGAAAATAAATTAATATAAGTACACATATATTAAAACACATACACAAATAGGGAGATTATAACAGAATTCCAAAGGGAATTGTATCTTTTTTAGATATAATGTTTGTGAAAGTCCTTTATGCTTATGAATTTTTTAATAGATAGATTTAAAACTAAGATGAGAAGTTTCAAAGATGTCAAGTTTCTACATGATCTGCAACTGGTCAAGTGTGGTAGTGAATATTGTTACATAAAGGACACAAAAATTATTTTCTTACTCAGTGATCCTTACATGAACAGAAATAGGTTATGACTATATAAACAAGTAATCAATGTATCAAGCATTTTAGTACTCATTCATACTTTAAAATCTGTGCTTTAATATTGTTTCACAACTTAATTTACAGCTGTAAAGTAGTTGTAACAAGAGACTTTTCTTCTGTTATGAATGACTTGTGGCTATTCCAGTGTAATTTTACATAGTGTCTTCCACTCAATAAGTAAAATGTGATTGATTGAGAGCTGTGGCCAATCCCTACTTCCCCTAATCAAAAAGTAAAATGTATGATTTTATTCAATAAGAATATGTAAGAAAAATTCTACTTTGGAGTATAGTTTAGTGTTATTTTCAGGATATTATGTCATTATGAGCCAGTAATTCTTATTTTACTTAATACAAGAGCATCTAGCAAATTTTCCCATTCAGTGATGAAAACATGCAAATATAGGCCATGTAGAGTGAATTCCTGAATATTCTGTGCCATGCTTGCTGCGACAGGTGCAATAACTGGATCATTAGTTAGCTTTGTGGGAATTGTAGGAATATGGGCTATACTGGATTACTTCCTATTGATTTGGACTTCTTTTGAACTCTTTCCTTAGGCTCAGAATGATAAATTCAATCATTGTAATAATCAAAATAACTTCCCTTAACCAACTATTTTTCCCTCACAATTTTCTTATTTCTCCACAATTTTCTCATCAAAGAATAAACTTTTTTTTCCTTTTAGATATTTTTAAAATTGATTTCAGAGAGAAAGGGAGAGGGAGAGAGAGAGAAACATTAATGATGAGAGAGAAACATTGATTGGCTGCCTCCCACACGCCCCCTACGGGAATCAAGTCCAAAATTCAGGCATGTGCCCTGACCAGGAATTGAGCCCGGGACCCTTTGGTCCACAGGCCAATGTTCTATCCACTGAGCCAAACCATCTAAGGCATAAACTATTTTTGATAAATAATATGAATTAATCAAACATCCTAGTCAAATATTTCATTCTGAGTGACAAAGGTAGCAAATAAAAAAAAATGACAACTGGCCCAAATGTGCGGTTTTATTGGTGCTGTTGTTGATTGTACAATAATGCCGTCTGCCAGCCACACAGACTAACAAATGCTATGTTATCTCTGATTGGACTACTATAACAAAGTCATGCCAAATGCCAGTAAATGGAAGAGAATAATAATAAAAAAAATAACTGCAATTTGTGAGCATTGGTTTCTATTCCAGGCAATTGCATTTAATCTTCAGGACAACCCTCAAGGTTGGCATTTTAAAATTTTTATTTATTTTATTTTGTTTTTCACAAATTACAAACTGCCTTTCAGGGGGAAAAACATGTTAAATTACATACCTCAGTCGAACTAATAGACATTAGTGGTATATTTATGATTTTCACCATATTCAGTGTTTTTCTTTGAGGTGCTCCTCCACTTTTAAAACTCAGACACAACCATGTAAATCTGCTTTGTCCAATGAAATGTGAGTAGGAGTAATGTATGTCATTTCTGAGCAGAAGATTTAAGCCAGTGTGTGGTTCACTGTTTTTCTCTGTCTACTGGTTTAAAATGAGCCTACCCCAACTGTTAGGGCTGAATGGTAACATGATATAGAACAGATTTGCAGCCCACTCAATATAGGTATGGAAAATATGCTGGAAATAAACCTTCACTGTCAGCCACTGAACTACTGAGGTCATTTGTTACTATGACATAATATTTCTTGATTGATACAGAGCCAAGACTGAACATACACAAGTCAATCTCAAGGCCAAAGATTGTACTTATTTTTTTCTTAAAAGAAATAAACCTCAGCATTAAACATATTCATTAATATTTTCTTCTTGATCATGTGCCCTATACTTGTGCAGTAGATTTCTCCTAACTTATTTACTTAGTAATCTGCCTCCCACTCTTGAATTTTTATGATTCTTGTCTTTGTGCCTTTACTTAATTCTCATAAATAGAGAATCATATTTTGTTTCCTTTCCCCTTTATACAAACATTTTTATGATTCCCAAGACCTGGCTAATAATTCCCCTTTCTAGGAAATGTTTCCTGATAAACTACAAAACTTCCAATGCATCAATAGAGTGAAAACAATCACACCTAAGTTTGTATCTAGACTTAATACAGTCTCACCAATTCATAGGGCTCCTATACCTAATATGTTTTCACTGCATTTTGGCTTCTTGTCCATGAGCAAGAAAAGGTCATACTCAATGGGACAAGAATGTTGTTCTTACCATAAATAAGATATAATGCAAGGCCTTACAGATGTCCCAAAGGAAGCCATGTTCAAAGATATATTGTTCAACAAACATCTCCACTATTATCTAAAATGTCCATATAACTTTGTCATGTGCTAATGGTCTTATTATTTTGTTATTTAGCTAGGCTGGGTGAAATGTTAGTTTTTTAGTTTTTTGTTCTTTTTCTGTTAATCCTCACCTGGGGTAATTTTTCCTTTGACTTCATTGACTTTTAGTGAGAGTAGGGGAGAGGGAAGGATGATGCAGGAAGAGAGAGAGAGAGAGAGACATCAATGTAAGAGAGACAGATTAGTTGTTTCCTTCACGTTCTGGGGGATGTTTTGAGGGAGGGATCAAAACTACTCTCTATCTATGTGCCCTGGATTTGGAATAGAACCAGAGACCCCTCCAACTGTGGGCCAAGGCTCTAACCACTGAGTCAAATTAGCCAGGGCAAGACTGAGTGAAGTTTTAGGCATAAATTAGCTCAGGAACTTTATTGATAGACTGAACAACCTGGTCCTCATTAATGGTCTAAGTGTGCAGGCATTTCCTTTATGAGAAATATTTTTACTCAAAAATAAATGATTAGTACATCCCTTGGAACTAAAACATCAGCAAAAAAGGATGTTGGCTCAGTTTTTGGATAAGCTTTTTATAAAGCCCCAAAGGCAAAATAAGTAAATAAATAAATAATCATAGCCCTTTTAAAATGTTTAGTTTTGCTCTCAGTTTATTTTTATTAATGACTTATTTTATTTTGTTTTCTGTATTATCTGGGAATGAAAATGTTTTTAAAAAATTAATTACCATTATTGTGTTAGAGGAGATAATAATAATGACATTCCTTGATAGAGTAAATATATCTACCTTTTAAAAACATCTTGAAATGTTCTAGCTTTCTTTTAAAGAATAAAGTCATGCAATTTGCGTAAACTATTAAGTTAAAGAAAGGTTTACCTTAATGGTAGGGTAAATAGGAAAATGGCCATTTCAAATACAAATGACTCACTTTTTTTTTTTTTAATAGTCACTGGTTGTGGAACTATGATTTGGTTCTTATTTATCACATAATAATTTAGCAGTGCCTATTTTTTTTTCTGGTGAACCTAATATACATACATGTAGAGGCAAAAGGAGTAATGCAATTTATTAATAGTGCCAGTTTTTCCTAATAATTTTATCAATAGGTTTACTATAATAAGTCCTAAATCCAATTTTATTTATGTTGCAATGGTATAATCCCAGAAGATCTTAAAACTTCTGAAACAGCCTCAGCTAACTAATATGCATCATCTTTTCAACTCTACCCAATTAAATTATTTATGTGTTCTTACTCTGTTCTTACTATCTGATAATTCACACACACACACACACACACACACACAAACACACACACACACCCCTAAAGTGATAGAAAAGGATGTAAATGTAGGCAGAAACTGGAGTACAGTTGACATTTAAAAGAAAAAGGAGTTTACAGCTTTTAGCCTGAGGGCATGTTCTAGGAAGACCAGCTAAAAATCCAGTAGAAACCTTTAGTATTTCTGATTGAAAAGCAAAGAAGAGATTATGTCACTGAAATTATAAGGGTAAATCCTAGAAAGCATAACTCAAAGGGGAAACCTTTCCCATACAGTAAGCAGGCTAGCTAACCAAAAAAGACTAATGTAATATTTAAACTGCCACCCACCACGGGGATTTCAGCATTTACAGTTTTCCTTCAGTCACATGTTATCTGCCTCCTTTAAAAATAATAATACTCTTGGGAGAAACATGTAAAAAATCAAGAGTTTTTAGAACATATAATTTATTATGTCCAAGGTAGAATTTGAAATATCTCAACATATGAACAATCAAGAGAACATATTTTCTCAAAAGGAAAGATAATCAATAGAGCCCATATATTGGAATTAGCACATGGTGGTTGTTTTTTTTTTTAAGCAATTATAGTTATTCTCAAGGAAATAAATGAAATGAGCTTATAATGAATAAAAGGAAATCTCAGAATGGAAGTAGAAATAAAAGAAGTGAAACAAATTCTATACTTAATAAATCAATATCTGAAATGCAAAGAAATAATACAAGATGTACTTAATAATGAAATATAGATGACAAATATTTAGTGAAGTTGAATCAAATGATATTGTCCAACTTTAGTACAGAAGAAAAAAATGATAAAGAGAAAAAGTTAACAGATACTAAGGTCTTGTGGGATCCTATCAAAAAGTATAGCATACATGTAATTGGAAATTCAAAAGTAGATTCGAGATAAAATAGGGTTGAACATTTTAAAAATAAGTAAAGTCTAAATTGTCCACAATGTAGTGAAAACATCAACTTGCAGATCCATGAAGCTCAGTGAAAACAAGTCAGGATTAATACAGATAAAGCCGCACATACACACATCACAATTAAAGTCCTGCTAGCTAAAGATAAAAAGAAAAATTTCAAAGCAACCAAGGAAAAACATTGTATTGCCTACAGCACAATTTCATTAACCGTCCACTTGTCACTAGGAAGAATGAAGGCCAAAGGATAGTGAAATACTGTCTTTAAAGTGAAGAAGGAAAAAAAAAAAAAACATTTGTAATCCAGAATCCTATATTCAGCAAACATATAGGTTCAGTGTTCCAGGAAAACATATCACTCTCCTCCTAACACCTGTATGCATCATGCATACATTCTGATGGTTCATTCCCCAATTGTTAAGAAATATGTTACAAAATAAATTCACATAGTCATGCTGATATGCAAAGTTCCATAGCATTCATGTTCTTGTATCCTACAAGAGAAAATTCTCAAAGCAAATTCAATTTTTGTGCTTTCTTCAAATATTTCTCAATGGTGGACAGATATCCTTCCTATGATTAGAGTCTTCATCCCATCAGCCCAGAGATGCCTATGAGATTACAGAGCAACTTTTTATTAAAATAAGGTTATTTTAAGGAACAATCTTGTCAAGGTTTTGCAAAGAAACCTTAAAAAATGAAAATGTGCCTCCTGAAATTGGTGTAATTTCCCACACAGATGTATTTATACACTGAAATTATGCTTCTGAGGAAAAGCTTGGTGTTTTGGAGCTAATGATATTACTTATAATTGTACATTTCCTATTCTGTGCTTAGATTCAGATATTGCAGAAAATAATGAGAAAAATCTATTTGCTTTTGTTAGAATAGGCAGTTAGTCAGGTATTAACAAAATAGAAGGAAAGGAAAGGAAAGGAGCCAGACACATCTGATTAGGCCTGATTAGCTTTTGTCACTCCAGGGAGGAGACAGCATCTTTCTACCCAATTAAAGGAGCGGAGGGGGCAGGGCAGGAGAGAGAGACTGGAGGAAGAATTCCTTTAACTAACTGCTGGGGCAATAGAGCCCAAATGGCTACCATTCAAGGGGGAGGAGACTAGTCTGGGAAATTCTCGGGAAATTATCAGATTAGGGGAAGGCCTTTGAGAATACAGAAAAGAAATTTGATAAGGGGAGGGCACAGGGAATAGTCAGAGAAGAGACTGGGAAGTCTGAAAGAAGCCTGTTCTTTCCCAAACCGAAGGGCATACGTGAAAGCTAGACAAAGAAGCCATCAGAGCCTCCTTGGAGGACACCCATGCTCTTCCCTCTCTCCCACAGGTACTTGTTGCCTTCTTTTCTCCTAAACTCTGAGGATTCCCCTGAGACTTGCAGCCAGGGGAGCCGTGAGCAGCAGCAGGGGAGTGTCCTTTTGCCTCTAACTTCCTCTCCTGAGTCCACATAGCCTGCCCCCTCTCTCGGCCTCTCAGAGAGAGTACTACAACTTTTCACACTAATAATTCTTGCCACTATCACTTAAAACTTCCCCTACATGAGTGCTCCTGAAATTCCTCACATATGACACTGCTGAAAAACCCATTTCCTCCAGTAACAATTACTCAGAAAGATGAATACGTAATTATCATCAGGGAAGGTTAAAAGTGTATAAAATTTCACATTCAGTTCTTCAGCATGTATTTTCAGAGCAATGACCAAGAAGAGGGGGGAAAAAAAAACAACAAATAATGGAATAACAGTTGAAGGTATTTAGATGCACTGAATAAAACATATGGTCTAGAACAACGATTCTCAATCTGAGGGTCATGACCCCTTTTGGGGTCGAACAACCCTTTCACAGGGGTCACCTAAGACTATCAGAAAATACAGATATTTACATTATGATTCATAACAGTAGCAAAATTACAGTTATGAAGTAGCAACGAAAGTAATTTTATGGTTGGGAATCACCAAAACATGAGGAACTGTATTAAAGGGTCACGGAATTAGGAAGGTTGAGAACCACTAGTATGGAACATTATTCATTCTGCAAAATGCCCACTTAAGCCCTGAGTAAAAGCCCTTTTCTATATAGAGCTTTTAGGATTTATTGACTTTCTCCCTGATAACCTATTTCAGAATTATGGTGAGAAGGGCATGATTTATTAATAGTTTAGGTAAGTATTCCTGTGATTCTAACTTGGTGCCAAGGTTTATAACCATTGCTCTGGGAAATTCTCTGAGATTCTACTCAATTTCACTTAGTTATAGGTATAAGAGTTTAAGTATTTGATTACATTTTTTTTACTTTTTCTGTAACATTTACATTACTGCTTTTTATAGCCATCACAAGTAGCAGGCACTCCTATGTTTTGGGTGGGATTTCAAATGCCATTAAGTAAGCACTATGCATACAGTAGGTGAAAGTTGGGGTGAGAACTGGTAACATTGCTTTATCTCCTCCATTCCTTTCTGAGAAGTAAAACCTGGAGAGAATTCACAGCTATCCTCCTTTCCTCAAAAGAAATGCTAGAAACCAAACCAGGAATCCTTTAATACTATTTCTCCTATAATTTTACCTCTTATTAAAGACTAGAGGTCCAATGCACAAAAATTTGTGCAAGAGTAGGCCTTCCTCCCCCCAGCTACCAGCACCAGCTTCCCTCCAGTAGCCAGGATCTGGGTTTCCTTCCGGCACAGACACCCAGAACCTGGGCCTCGCTCTGGTCCTGGTATTGTCCTGAAGGACATCCGGAATGACATCAGGAAGGATGTCAGGTCTAATTAGCATATTACCCTTTGGTTATTATAGATGTAAATTGACCAATGGGAAGGGGGCATGGGACACTCTGGTTGTTTCCTTCCATCTAGATGCTCTAACCAAATTCTCCTTTTAAAATTAAGTTGGCCATTTTTCAACAGTCCAAACAAAGGAAACTCTTGACTAGCACATTGTACAATTGTATTATTCCCCAAATAAGTAAAGGTAAATGCTGCAAACCTCTAAATGATTTATAACTATCTATCTGCAACCTTAAACAAAATCCTTTCAGAGAACATTTCAGTCTCCCTTTTCCCTGCTGCTAGGCAACATGGCTCTACAGGTCTCTGTAATGTGTGCTCTGTTGCTAAAACTGCTGAAATGAAGTTCCTAATGCTGTAGCTTAAACTCTGAGATAGTGTGGTATGTTTCCATTTGTGTGGAAAGAGCTGGTAATCTAAATCCCATCTAAATGAAACCTTTTTAATTCACTCCCATAAATGTGAGACTCTTTAGCTATTGAATTTCTCTACTGTGTGATGGCAGAGTTGAGAGGTTTTAAGAACTGACTTCTTCCTGGATTTATGGTGATTTGTGGAGCATGGAACAGAAAATGCTGACAGAAACTTCGCTGCCTGAAAGTTATCCATTAGACACTGGATTTTTTAATAACCGGTGCAGATGTACCCTCAGGTTGAATGAGTTCTCAAAAACACCATTTGGATAAAGAGCCACTCATTTTATGCATCTGAGTGAAGCTTTCTACAGTGATCTGTTTCCCTGCTTAAAGGTTTAGGCTTTGGTAGAACATAAGAAAATACTTTGCTTTCAAAATACAATTTTTTCATGTGTGTATGCTTTGAGAACTGAACAGATGTCGGGATTAATTATTTACAAGCCATTTATGAGATGAGATTTTCAAATTCCCAAGAAAAGACTTTGAAAACATAATTGTATCAATTACCTTCTGTGCTTTTGATGTTTTCACTAGAGGAACATTATCATTCAAGGCATGTTATTTTTCTACTTAAGATACTCTTCAATACTGTGAAAGAAGATGTAAACTCACTTTGAAAAGTAATTGCAGCTTCATTTTTATTCAGTGTGAACATCTAAGATTCTTTTAACAGCAACACATCATCCTGTATAATTAACAATAGTTTGACTTGATATTGTATTCCACTGAGAAAGGCATATGATACTTGGAATGCTATTGCTCAATATTTCCTAAGTTTAAAAATATGTTCCTAATTTGGTAAAAGCCAAATACTTCTGCTTTATTTAGTGATTATTTCTATTCCAAATGTTGTAAAGTCTCTGACATGATTATTTTTTCCAATTCACAAATGTGAATCTTGAGATGATTTATTTTCATGCTTTGTACAGTTTTAACAATTTATAAATCTACAAATAGATAATTTTAGTCAGTAGTATTCATTAAAAATAATAGCCTTGAACTCCTTTGGGATTCTGACATTCTTTTATTAACAGAAAGAAAGCCTGTTTATAGACATAAAGATCTGTATTTAATGAAAATAATCATAAGCCATTTCTATGGGGCTTAATACTCTATGGGAAGGAAGGTGACAATTAAGTACCCTAATCAATATGAATGGGTGTTAAGTAGATTGAATTTTCCAGTTAATACCCCCCCTTCTGTTAAATTTTCATTGGAACCAGTGTGCACCATGGCAAATAAAGACACCTTCACAACTTACACTTGCAAAAGAATGATATACAGACAAAGGAAAAGTGCATAACCTAGCTGAGTTGTATCTTTCCCCTGCTTTGGGGATACATTTCTTCCTTCACCACTCAACTGAGGAGTTCCTCGTTCAACACTAAGTTTTTCCTGTGAAGAGATGACAGAAATAAGGTCCTAGGAATTAACACTGGGGGGCATGGTCTTGACTCTAGAAATATAACCTTTTTTGTTATATTTTTGTTTTGGCTGGTATATAACCATATTAATAATTTATGCACCAGCAGGTAGTTTTAGAGTAGGCACCTTACCAGTAAAATTTGTTCACTAGAAATAGCATGCTCAACTCAATGTTTTACCTATTCCTTATTGGAAATAGAACAGACAGCCTATAAAGTTCCTTTTAAGAAATACTTTGTATGCATTATATACATAAAATTTGCAAGGTTTAGATGTATATTTGCATATAAGTAGACCAACATGAATATACCAGTGATAAGTACTTACATGTACTACTTAATAAACAAATTGTGTTCATTTATTAAAGTATCACTCACTCCTATTTCCAAAAAGTTATTTTCCACAATTATTGTAAATTTATATTACCAAGTCCAAAAATTATATAGTTATTTAGGAAGGCAGACAGAGAACTTGAATATGTGTGCCTGAATTAAGAGGGGAATTAGTCATTAAAGACAAACACATTAGACATGTAAATCCTTATTCTTCTCAGCAGTCATTTGCCTATAGTATATTTAGTTCTCATTTTGCTTTCTCTTTTCCTTCTCCAAAACTGTTCACCCACATATCTAGCCTCTCTTTTATGATCTCCTTAGTTTAATTATATCCTAATATCCCCATGCTTCTGACTTTGGTATGACAATTTAATCCCGATTCTTAATGATGGTCTTGTTAGGTGGCTCAATTTTGGTAATTCTTCATCTTTAGCTGATTTCTGACTATATGTAATCTATAAGAAAAGAAGGTAAAAAAATACAAATGATGGTGATAGTGATGATGATGATGATAATGATGAAGACAGAGGAGGCCCTTTATGACAGAGAAACTGTATGAGTTTTATACAATATTTGATTTTTACAAATTACTCTGTAAGGCTGACCCTATCATTATCATTTTCTAAAACATAATACAAAACATTAGATAGATTAAATAAATTAACCAAAGATGTCCTATATAATAAAGAGGTAATATGCAAATTGACCATCACTCCAACACACAAGATGGCCACCCCCATGTGGACACAATATGGCTGCCACAAGATGGCTGGCAGAGAAAGGCAGTTGGGCCATCAGGCTGGCAGGAGAGAACAGTTAAGGGTGACCAGGCTGGCAGGGGAGGGAAGTTAGGGGTTACTGGGCTGGTACAGGAGGGAAGTTAGGGGCAATCAGACCTGCAGAAGAGGGCAGTTATGGGTAACCAGGCCAGCAGGAGGAAAGTTAGGGGCAATTGGGCCAGCAGGGGAGCAGTTAGGTGTTGATCAGGCTGGCAGGATTGTTTAGGAGGTGATCTGGCTGGCAGGTAGAAGCAGTTATGAGCAGGCAGGCAGGCAGGGAGGCAAGTGATTGTGAACCAGCAATCCTGGATTGTGAGAGGGATGTCTGACTGCTCATTTGGGATTAGGCCTAAATGGGCAGTTGACACCCCTCAAGAGATCCCAGATTGAAGTGGATGCAGGCTGGGATGAGGGACACATACACACAACTCCCACTCCATGCACAAATTTTATGCACTGGGCCTCTAGTGCTTTTAATAAATGTTGAAACTAAGATTTCAGTCCACTTTGACTTACATTGCTGTATTCCTATCTGCCATGAAATCCTCCTCTAGAAATAGAGTTTATTGGGTTACAGTTGCATGTCAGGCATGGACAGTAAGTTTCATGTGTTGTAGTTGTATATAAAGAGACTATCAAGAATGTACCAGTAATAAGTGGATCAGTTTCATTTCTCTCTTTTGTCAAACAAGTTGTGCCTCTTTAGGATTTTTTCATAAAAAATATTATTCATTTGTGACACCAGCTTAAAGGGTAGGGCTTTTTTAGATAGTGCTGGAATAGCAGTCCATTACCATTCAATGCCACACAACTCTTGACTGACAAGTTGAGTTATTGAATACTTTCATGCTTATTTGTATTTCACTGATATTGATATTTTAAAATTAGAGGTATAATAATACATAATTAATGTAGTATACGAAAGACAAAGCAGATAATTATAGTTTAAAGTATTTATATTAATGCACACACTTGTGTATATGAATATGTGTATGCATACATATATGTATGTATGTATATAAAAACACATGGTATTCATCAAAGTATTACATAAGTCAGTAAATATTAAAGTATTATTGATTGCTTAGATTTTCTTTCACTTAAAAAATGTCTTGGTTGTCTGGCATGTATTATATATGAATGTTTTTTGACAGGTTAGTCATCATGATGATTGGTTGTAATACAAACAAATCAGCTGCAATACACAAACTTTTTAAAAAATCACAAAAGAAAATTGATTGAAGTTTTTAAAATAAAAAAAAAAAACTAATCAACATCTTATTCAAATGAAAATAATTCAAGGAAATGGTAATGTCTACATTTGGGTAGGAAGGTGTAGGTAAGAAATAATATAAAAACTCCCTCCCTATTCTTCAAGAAAAAAAAATGTGAAAAAATATGGCTAAGATTACAGACTTCACTGTAAATACCTACTCAATTTCCTGGAATAATTTTCCACTATAAATAAGAGCTCACCCCACTGATCCTGTTATGGATAAAGGGAAAGAAAAGAGTCTAGTCTATTTATTCCAGATAGCTAGGCAGTAGACTTCCAGCAAACATGCCTAACAGATCTCTCTCTCTCTCTCTCTCTCTCTCTCTCTCTCTCTCTATATATATATATATATATATATATATATATAAATAATTATTGCTTTATTTCTCCCTTCTCCTCCTCCATCTCTTTTGCTCCCCAATCTTTACCATGCGTGTGAGTACCCACACATAAATATTTCCTGCAGTGTATTTATCTGGCAATTATTCTGTATCAGTGACTGCTATAAGGAAACTCTCATTCTCATGTCATTTCTTAAGTTTCTAGGTATGCCATTCATAAACTGATGAACTAAAGAATGAACTGAAGGAGAGGAAAAGAATGTGAAAGGAGGGAAGGAGAAAAAAGAAGGGAGGGTGGAGAGATATATGGAAGAAGGGAAGGGGAAGGAGGGAGGGAGAGAAAAGGAAGAGACGAGAAGAGAAAAAAGAAGAGGAGAGGAGAGGAGAGGAGAGGAGAGGAGAGGAGAGAAGAGAAGAGAAGAGAAGAGAAGAGAAGAGAAGAGAAGAGAAGAGAAGAGAAGAGAAGAGAAGAGAAGAGAAGAGGAGAGGAGAAAATTTAGAGGCTCTAAATTGTGATCAGTGTGAGTAATTGGTGTATATTATTACATGGTTTATGTATCTGGCATATCTTTTCAAACTTACTTAAAATTGAAGCTCCCGGCTTAGAGCTTATATCATATACTGTTGAAACTTTAAATAACAGGTAGTATTTCAATGGAAATTCCTATTCAATAAAACTACTTAGAAGTTCTAGGAGGAGGCTAACTTGTTTTAATAAATATTTGCTGTAACAGAGGCCCAGAGCAAATTTAACCATGTTCTTGAATATATGACTTCACTTCTCTGCTTAGAAAACACAGATCCTTTTCAGGATGCAGCATAAGTTTAAAATTAGAATAAATATATACTTTTTAATTTGGATTTTATAGAAGATAATATTCTTTTTGTTATTACAGAAGGTCTTTTCTCTTGATTTTAAATGAATTTTCTAAATGGCTATGTATTGGTGAAGTTAAGAATATTGTCTTTGTGTTTAGAATGATCTAAGGTTTTAATGTGCCATGTGATCTTCAGCAAATTCCTTAAGCTCATTAACCTTCACATATCTCATTGTAAAACAGAGTTAGTAATTGTACATAGCACATTAGTTTGTTATAAATATTATTCCCACTTAAGCTAGCACCATTTAACTGAGTGATTATGATAAGTTTGCAAGGTTTTATCCTTACAAAAGGTGGTTATCAGGTGGTTTTTTTAGCACTACTATTTTTTAACATAACAATTGAAATTTAAAATGCTTCCTAACTGAAGTACAACTGAATATTTACTTCCAGGGGTTATGTGAAAAGTAAAATGTAAACTTGGTCACTCAGAGAATACTGTGACATTTTTGTTTCCATATTCTGACTCTTCACTATCCGCTAGTTTCATCTTCTGCTAGAATTGGCATCAGTTAGAGAGGGGAAGGCTTGAGTAAAGAACTGGCTTAATAAGTGCTTCTCTGCTCAAGCACTACTTGAGTAATAAGGTGGAGGTCAGATATGACAGATATTTCTTAGCTCAGATCACAAAAGGATGACATGAACGCAGAACACAAAATCAAAGCAGCAAAACAGAGAGAAAAATAGCTGGAAATTCATAGAAACTGAAAGAGCAGGAAACAGCAAAATGTTCAAAAATCCAAATTTGCATTCGGGTATATTCTGGCTGGCAACTTAGGTCAGAACAACCAGGGTTCGACAGGGAAAATTATTTTTTTTATGAAGACTAGCAACTACACAAGCTTTCTGCTTGGGAGAAGACCAAATCCTGTGTAGTTCTAGTTTACAAAGCAGCAATGTACCTGCTAACACTTGACATGGAGCTGTCATAGCATAATGTTAGTTTATACTTCATAAATCCTGACACTCCTGCCCAAGCTTCAGCAGCCACTGGTAGATGAAACTAGAAGAAATGGATGAATAGAGTGTCTAGTGATATTCTCCTTTCTCTAACTATAAAAATATAGTGCTTTCAAAATCACTTTCTAAAGTGCTATTGTGTCTTCGTGTTTTAGCCATTCAATAGTATGGGAACTGAAGCCAGATAATAAATGTTTCCCTCATAGGTATGATAAAAGACTTAAGGTAGAGGATATGAGTGCATCAGAGAGGAGACTAAACTGGATGTCTTCTGTGAGAATTCAAGGATATAAATGTAATGCAGATTTTGACTCTCCTCTCAGACTCATATGCATATTGCCAGCCTCACATGGGCTAAATATTTTACATATAAGATATCTAACTCATTATCTTCTGGCTTTTTTCTTCCACCCCCCCCCCCCATATTTCTTGCACATCACCTCTCTTAATTATTAGAATTACCAACCATTACTTTGAGATAAACTTGGACATTATCTTAGATTATTTTTTCAGCCTCACACAACTAATAAAGTGCTAAGTCCTGTCAAATTTACTATTGAAGGAGTTTTCCCATGTATCTTCACCTGTCAATACCATCACCAGGGCTCTAATTCAGTATTTTTCACTTCTTTTTCTTGGAATATTGCAGTTGATTCATTGGAGCTCTCCTTTCAAGTTTTTGTTTTATTGTTTGTTTTGTTGTTGTTTTTTTTGTGTGTTTTTTTTTATTGTGGGTGTTTTTTTTTAACTAATCCTCTATAATTAGTGGACTCTCTGAACAGCAAATCAACTATGCAATCCCTATAAAAACTGCTCAGTACTCAACACTACCTCATAATACCTCCAGGTTAAAGTTCAAACTCATGAATATGGTTCTGTTACAGAATTTACCAGGCAACTGGAAAATACACACACAGGGGTATTCAGAGGTACAGAAAAAAACAAACACCTTTATTTCCAGATGTACTAGTATTGTGTGACTCAGGGGAAACTGTTTCCAAATCCTGAGCAAACCATTATGGAAGAAGCTTTCTCTTTATACCCTTTGGTTTATTTGTCCCCCAAATAAGGATCAGACTTCCGGACCTTTCCCAGGCTGTACAAAAATCCCCATGTGTTGGGATGGGGGCCGTGAGACCACACCTAAAGGCCTGGCCTGGCACCAGTGCTGATAACCCCCTCCAGGGGTTGTGTATTGTTCATGGTTCATGGCCTCTGTAAAATGGGAGTATCTAGGTAAATAGGTCTTGCAAGACCAGATAACTAAGGAAGGGGCAGTGACTAGATTATAGGCCAATAGGAAGGTGCATTAGGGATGCTGATTAACTAGGTACAGAGTTAGGGTGCCGGTCTCCCCCCCCAAAAAATATGTCTTATTTTCCCTAAAACCAGTTTGGCTCAGTGGATAGAGAGTCAGCCTGTTGACTAAAAGGTCCCAGGTTCAATTCCGGACAAGGGCATGTACCTTGGTTGCGGGCACATCCCCGGTGGGGGGTGTGCAAGAGGCAGCTGATCAATGATTCTCTCACATCGATGTTTCTAACTCTCTATCCCCCTCTCTTCCTCTCTGTAAAAGATCAATAATATATATATATATATATATATATATATATATATATATATATATATGTTAAAGATGTCTTATTTTCCTCATCAGTTCCAGTCAATTACATGTCATTTGAAAACCCATTATATTTCACTCTGTACAAGCAATATCTTCGCAACTAAGTACTCATTCATTTTTATTTTTATTTTTTTTTGCTAAATGACCAGCCACTTATCCTTCAAGATCTTCTTTATATAAATGCTCCTTGATTCTTCCATCTTAGATGAAGTTGGTTACTTCCTTCATTGGGTTGCCACTGTATTTTGCACTTCGTTTCTAACTCAGAATCACTGTTCTCTGATACAATCATTTGTTTATGTACCGTATTTGCCGGCGTATAAGAGACTGGATGTATAAGACGACCCCCTAACATTTCCACAAAAAATACAGAGTTTGTTATATACTCGCCGTATAAGACTACCCCCCACTTGGAGGCATATTTTTCAGGGCCAAAAAATCGTCTTATATGCCGGCAAATATGGTATATTGCCCCTACTAGACTACATGTGTGTGATTTGAGAGCAGATGCCACAACTTTACATTGTAAACATTATTTAACATTTTTTATATAGAGCTTGGCAAATAGTAGGTTCTTGATGATTACATAAGGAATGTGTTGAAAAGCATAATTCTAGATTTCTTTGATTCTACCTTTAGAGACAACTTATATTATCCAATATATATTAGTTTGTAGACACTGTGATTTACCAAGTGCACTATGTATAATTTGTTTCAAATGAATAAAAATATTCATTCTCAAATATCCAAACTAATTCTTACAGTTCAGATTACTTAATTCATGGAATGTATACATATGAGTTTGCATGTGTGTATTCTGAAATAAAAGTATTTCAATTTCTATAGGAACAAAATACTAGTATTTCTTGAAACTTTCATGGTCATCAAAAACAAGGATAATTTGCAACATAAATGAAAGCCAAGAGGAGCCTTACTAGGCATAATAGCTAAATGCTATTTGGAATATATGCTGGGACGGAAAAGGACAGTAGGTAAAAACTAAGAAACTATGGACTTTATATAATAAGATTATAGTAATAATAAAAAATGGTTCATTAACTGTAACAAATTACTATGCTAATGCAATATGTTAATAAAGTGAATCTCAATGCGGAATATACAAAAAAACTCTTTTAGTATATTTTCAATTTCCTTTAAATATAAAAATGTTCTAAAAATAAAGTTTGTCAATTATTTTTAAATGAAGGTAAACTGAACACTTTTTAGACAAACAATATGATATAATTGTCAATGGACTTGCATAAATGACATGTAAAAGTTCTTTAGACAGAGGGACTATGATACCAGTCACATAGTTGGGTCTACAAAAAGAATAACTATTTTCCAAAATAGTTAAAATTAAGGCATGTAAGAGACATTTTCCCTAGTTCTAATTACTTTAAATTACATTTAGTTGCTTAAATTGTAAATAAGAACAAAATAATGAGCTGTTTTTAATGTATGTAAGAGTAAATGGTATGACAGCAAACAAAACCAATGGAAGACAAAACTGGGAATAAGAGTTTCCTATATTGTAAATGAAGAAATAAATATTTTTAAAGGTGAGTAGTGATAAGCTAAAGATGCATATTATAAACCTTAAAAATAAATCAATGTGAAACAAGGCAGATTAAAATAAAAGTTCTAAAGTTCAAAGAACATATGGAGGAAGTAGAAAATGACTAGATAAATGGTAAGTATATATCCAAAAATATCAGCAAGGTTTAGAACATCTCAATTAATAAGTAAAGAGTCTCAGATTGGGGGGAAATCACAAAATTCTGAAAGTATTTTATAACTTCTACTAAACCAATTTTAAACATACAGGCATAAACAAAGAATGAAAACAAAACCTGCAAATTTCAAATTAAGATAATGTTGAAGTGGCTATATTAATATGAGATGGAAAAGATTTAAAAACAAAGAATAGAAATTCTACTTATAAAATGGACTAATAGGAACCAGATTTATCTTTTCCCTAAAACCACCAAACACAAACACATAGTATATAATACAGTAACTTCAAAATAGAACATTTACCAATGAAGCAGAGTAATCTCTAAGTGACTGGAAGAAAATGAGGTGAGTCCAATGATTTTCCTACCCTTGGGAGAGTTTCCAGGTAGTTTTGCAAGGAGTGGAGTATCAGAGTGTCATGGCTCAGCAGTGGATAGTAATAATCACTGGACTAAAGATAGCACTGCTGACCAGATTCCCTTTTTGGTTACACTATAGCCAAGATCCTCAGAGCCCATGTTTTGACTAAGCCTGAAGCTTTGCCTATAAAGATCAAATAGCTTCATGGCTCCAAGTATAGGGTGACCCTAACTCCCCTCAAAGTACCTGCCTCAGAAAACTCAAGGATACCAAAAGAATTCACTGCTTTTTTCAACCAGCTCCTGAACATTGGGTTCCTGTCTCTCAGGCTCTGTGGGGGATAAGAGTCTAACTTCCATAAGTGCCAATTAGCAAACCCAGATGGCTTTCATATGGACCAATCCCTCTTTCCAACTTTTTTCAGTTTTTCAATTCTTTCTTTTAATGTATTGAATCCTTGTTCACTACTACCCCACGTTTTCTCTCATTGTCCCTCTAAACAAGTCATTTCTGTAAAAATTTGAGTTGAGTTCAGTCCACGCTGGACACCTTTCTCTGTTACAATTGTATGTCATTGATTAGGATCTGTCCTCACACTTAATCTAGTGTTTGGCTTTATTTGTTTATTTTTTTTTATACTGGTCCAGACTAACACTGGGCAGAGATGTGAAGGAGGGAAGAAGAGCATGCTGACACCTGGTAGACGGCATTCCAGATAGAATGGAGAAAGCCAATGGATGCTTGAGCACAATGGTAGAGTGAACCTGTCCTGCATCTGGAGAGGAGTGAAGCTGAGGGCAGGGGAAGAAGTGCAAGCCATTGCACACTCTTTGGTTTTAACTTAATGAACTCTGGAGCTCTTGGAGGCTTCTAAATAAGTCAGAACAATTTGGCTAAACTTTAAAATACTAAATGGCAACTCTTGTAACTGATTTGAAAGTAGAATATAATAGGGAATGGATATGGAAGTAAAATTAAACAAACTGCAAAAATCCTGGAGACATGTTTCTGTTTTGGACCAGAAATGTAGAAGAAAAAGAGGGAAAAATGGTTCATATTTGGGATATATTTTTAAAGGCAGGCATTGCCCATATATTAGATGTGAAAGTTAAAGAGAATTTTTGAAGTCAAGGATGTGTCCACAGAATTTACCCAAACAAAATGAAGGATCAAGGTATAATTTAATGTCAAATATACAATTGATATACAAATCAAGAGTTCAGGAGTAGCAATATAAATTAAAAACTCATCAACATGTATATCTATGTAAACTATAAATAAAATAACCAAAGGCATAAATATAGAAAGAGAAGCTCTGGCACTTACATTCTTTTAAAATTTAGTAGTCAGGGACATGGGGGATACTTGGACAGAAGATTAAAGAAAAGTCAGGAGAATATGAAGGCCTTGAATCTAAGTGAAGTGAAGAAAGCACTTTAAAGAAGAGGATGTGATAAACTGTCTCATATTCTGTTGCTAGCATTGCCAGACGATTGGATGGGTGGAGTTCCGTAGTCACCAGTGGGAGTGGATTTGTTGGAGTACTGCTGGAATAAGAACTTCTGGAGGCCCCCATGGGAGGATGAATTGTTTTTATTGGCAGGGAATTCTATTTTTTGGGTTGCAAAGTCCCACTGTCTTTAAGCCGGTCCTAGAAAATGTGCAGCTGGGGGCTCAATAGAGCTAAAAGCAGGACCAGTATCCAGAGTTTCCGTTCCATGGTGGAACTGGGTCTGATGTAGCATTACACTAGTAAAAGTCCATTAGTCCATTGTGTGGGGTCCACATATTGGTGAGCCATGTGGGGTTGTATATTGTATGCAACTCCTGCAAGCCCTTCAAGCTATGAGTCGGGTGTTAGTAGCAAAAGAGAGAGAGAGAGAAAAAGAGAAAGAGGGAGGACCCCTTTGTTCAGGAGTTAAGTATCTGAAATTTTGGGGCCTTGCAGTGGCCAGGCTTATTCTGGCCACTGACTGTCCCAAGTGTGACTGACTGATAGGTAAACTTCTTACCACATTACCTAGAACTTACTGGGCATGCGTGAATCCATTATATTCTAGTCCCTTCCTATAGCAATCTGCAGTGAGCAGACCTGGAAGATGCTAAACTGCAGCCTCTTGGCAAAGCTGTACACACGCCATGCCTATCCTAGCTAGACACCCCTTTACTCCTTTCCTGTGATTTGATAACCATGTTATTCTAACGGTATGAATAGGTCAAGGAGATGAGGCTTGAGAATTCAAGAGTGCACTTGGTATGGTGGAGGTTATTGTTAATACATATGACCATTTTGGTTGAGTCTTAGGCAAGAAAGCATGATATGAGGGGATTTATAATTAAATAGGAGAAGAGATTATGTCTGATAAATATTACATTATTTAATCTATAAAAGGAAGAAGAGATTTAAAACAGCATAGAGCTTGTGTATCTTAAGTAATCACTTCGTTATAGTGACTATATACTCTTAAGTGAAAATAAAATATATCTTATAAATTATGAACTTACCAAATTTATGGATTACTAATGTGTTTTGCTACTCAATGTCGTATATGGGACATTGTATTTAATAAATGACAAATTGGCATTTGCTAAATGAATAAATCTTAAAACATTTGAAGGTATAAGATAAATCATTGTGTAAGTGGGGCAGGGACAGCTAAAATGTTTACAAGTAAATGGAAGACATGTAGACAATGAGCTTCTCTTTATGTTCTCATATATAACATGAATTGTAGGTGATTAAAGCACTTAATGGGATAATTTAGATATGCTCTGCTGGTATCTTTATTTTAAGTGACATTAGATATCCAATAAAGTTGTATTTTAACATAAATGTTAGGTTTTATAGAAAATTATGCTAGAAATAAGAAGTTGACCCATTTCATTTTTATTTTGTAACTTATGATTTATTATAATTAAAATTAGCAACACTAGGCATTTTAAGCATATTAATAATTAATGTGTAAATGGAGTAATTTTAAGTGTCTTTGACATCAGCTCCAAATTCCCCTACATTAAGATCTTATGTTTGTCAAATTAATGATTTATGCAAGTTTTGCAAACTCAATGGGGATAATTGAATCCTATTTACATAAATTCCAAAGCAGTGTCCTTGACTTGATATGACAAGCTACCTACACTGATCTACAGGAAGAAGTAGCTAATTAACAAGAAAATGAATGCCTTGTTTCTTAGGAGACACAATGCAAAATAAAGCACTTAATTTAGAAGATAATAGTTAACTTTTTAATGTTGGCAGTTAGCCCTGGTCAGTGTTGCTCAGACAGGTTGCCTCATTCAATTCTCTATCAGGATAGGCCATAGGCTCAGGTTGTGGGCTCTATCCCATTAGGGGGTGTGCAGGAGGAAGTCAGTTAATATTTAGCTACCATATTGATGTTTCTCTCTCTCTAAAAGCCAATTTAAAAAATAATTTAAAATAATGTTGGCTGTTAGTTTTACATTCAGCTAAAATGTTAATCCTTTACTGTATATTGATACCAAACACTACAAACCTAAGTAAAAATATTTTGCTTGCACATCTATATTCATTGGTGTCTGGAAAAGTGAAAGCCCTTTGTCAAAGGTGTGGGGGCAAAATGGGCTCTTGGTTCAGTAACATCAGTTCTTGAGTATGAATTCAGAGCCATACTCTAGTAAAAGAGAATGTTTATTTAGCAAGGAGGCAGAAGAAGTGAGCCAGCTGGGCTGCGTGGACTCAGAAAACAAGTTACAGAGGCAAATAAGAGCCAATGTTAACCTGAGAGGAGCTACTCCCCATTTGTAAGTCTTTTAGAAACCTTTAGAATTTAGGAAAAATACAATCAAAGAATTGTGCTGAGTAAAGAAGGGGTGAGGGGATAGATGCAGATGAAGAGGGAGTGGCTGGGGATTGAGAGAGAGAAACAGAAGGGGGGAAGAGAAAACATGCATTGGGTCTTTTGCCTTAGGGTTTTTATTTATTTTTTAAAGGCCGGAATTTTAGGGGAGGTCTCAGAAGAGGATCTCAATAGATCATTCATCCATTTTAAGGTCTGCCCTTTAAGGATAGCGATGCTTGGTTGGGAGCTAGGATATGGGGGTCACTAGTCATTGCATTTGGTCTTGATGTCAGTCATGATGTTGCTTCCTCTGGTTTTGCTGCTTTTCGGGCCCTGGAGCCCAAGCAGATCTGAGTTAGATATTATCTATAGATTGACCAAAAACTGTATCTCTGTGGTTAGCAGACCCGAGGCTTTTGTTCCTAAGATTATTTGATGCTGATCAGAGCCTCACTGTTTTGAGGGCCTAATGCTTGAAGAAGTGGTAGTGCAAGGCAGAAGGAGGAAGGTGAGTCAGCGTGCTGGATGAGGCAAGTTTGAATTGACCATCTGTCTCAGTTTCCCTATTCCACTTACCAAGGAAATTTCCTAACTTCTTACTATCCTGCTTCAAAGGGAGGGGGGAATCTTTGCTACCCTTAATAACATCATTAAACAATTTTATTGACAGAGGAACTTTGTTTTGACTTGTTTACTAGTTCTGCCTCTATGTAGAGAGAATGAAAGGAAGACTTCCCTTTAGAGAATGTATGTGCCTGAATTAGTCATAATGTGTTAGAAATTGTGTATTTTGTTTGGTAAACATACCATTTAACACCCTGAAAGATCAATATTCTCAAGGAATACTTTGTTCATCCCTCTAGAGCTAAATAAAAGGGATACTTCCAACAAAGCCATGATATTTGGAAGAGGAAGACAAGGATTGACAAGGCTCCCAAACTATCTTCTTCTCACCTTGCTAGATAGTTCATAATACCCCCCTAAGAAGTATACCTTTGATATGTGATGTTTAATTCACCCTCACAGAGTTGATATTAGAATTAAAGGAGGTGATAATATATATAAATGTACTTTGCTTGATGTAACCTAATCATTTCTCAAGATATAGTTCCAATATCTCCTGTGGAATCTCCTTTTTATGGGTGTTCCTGTCATTCCACTTACACCTACAACACAAGGGATGTATTCATTCACCTGTCTATCCTCATTCCTCTGCACATAGTAGGAATTTAATCAATATTGAATATGAAAATTGAAAGGTTATCTCCCCCTCCCAAACTGGTGGGCAGAGTTTGACACATGACCCCTTAGGGCTCCCCCCCTCCCAAACTGGTGGGTGGAGCTAACAACATGACTGACACCTGCCAAGGGGACATCTCCAAGACAGTGAGCCACCAATTAACACGGGCCAAGGTGCCCTTGGGGCCCATCCCTTCCTGTTCCACCCTGGGCCCAGCCCTCTCCCTTTAAAAGGGACTCCAGGCCGGACACGTGCGCTCTTTGGAGGCAACCTCCATTTGGCCCGGCTGGGTTTCGATTTCCTGTCCCCTCTCCCCTAATTCTGATCTTTACCTTGGTGATGGCTCCCGCCCATTACAGGGGAATAAACTCTCTTTAAAACTCCCTGTTGTTCTGTTTCCTGTTTCCTTTAAAACCTAACAAAAATCTCCCACTATAAGAATGACAAAGCAGGAATTGGTATAATTCTTCACTGTTGGTTTTGTTTCTAGTATTGTCCTACCCTTAATAGGTGATAAACTTTCATGTTGAAAATAAATTTTATACTTAAAAAAAGGAAACAGCTGAAACCGGTTTGGCTCAGTGGATGGAGCATCGGTCTGCGGACTGAAGAGTCCCAGGTTCAGTTCCGGTCAGGGTCATGTACATTGGTTGCTGGCACATCCCTGGTGGGGAGTGTGCAGGAGGCAGCTGGTCGATGTATCTCTCTCATCGATGTTTCTAACTCTCTATCCCTCTCCTCTCCCTTCCTCTCTGTGAAAAAATGAATAAAATATATATATTTTTTTAAAAAAGGAAACAGAAACAAAAGTTAAACTAGTATCTAGACCCAAGCTATTTTTGTAGTCTTTTCTCCTACCCTCTTATTATTATTCTAATTATGTTCCAGCAAAACTAAATAAACACTCTGTTTTACAAATATTTGCTTTATTCATTTTATACCTGAAAAGGCACTTTTCATCTCTTTATCTAAACCTTGCTCTCCACTAAGACTGTCTCATATGGTACTCCCTATCTGCACACCAAAGGAGGGACTCCAGTATAAAAATTTCTGTTAATTATACTCATCAGTTCCTAGTCTACTGTCATCATCATTCATAAAGGCCCCTCTTTACTTCATCTAGTTATTTATTCTCTTTACACCCCCTCCTATGTAGCCTTTCAAGAGCAACCAAGTCAAGGGGTTTTACATATATCTTTCTATTCATATGTGTTCTGGTCAGGTCATTGTTATGTAAATGGCATGCTATGAAACACAACCTATCTTTTAATTTTCCATCCAGATCTATGATTTGTTTTGATATCCTACTACATTTCAGTATGTATATCCAGTCTGTTGCTTCTTATTTTACCAATACACTAATTATGCTGAAGAACACAAATCTGATCATGTTATTTAATTGTTTAATATACTCCAGTGATATTTTTATTTTTTATTCTAGCCACACTGACTTCAAGTTTCTGGAGCCTGTTACATTTCCTCTTTTGTTCTTTGCACATGGTGTTCTCTCCTCTTTTGGGTATTGGCTTAAATTTTGTTTCCTCAAATAAGGCTTCTAGAACTGTCACAATAAATAAATTGTCAAAGTTTTAAATATTATTTTATACCAAATGCTTTTTTATTATACTTTATAGTCTGTGCATGTATTTATTTCTGTGTTAAATTAATTAGTATATATCTTATCCACTATAACATTAGCTCCACCAAAGCTGGGAAAGATATTCCTTCCTCAGTCCATCTTGTTTATGGCCCATGGCTCATGGGGAATCCTCAATAAAAAGTGTTGAGTGATTGGATGGCATAAGAAAAGTGACTTACCAAAGGACAGAAAAGTAATTACAGTCAAGCTGAAGATAGAAAAGTTGCACCTTTTCCTTTCTTGGACTTGATATTTTTTAAAGGAATACCATCATATATATCATTATGTTAATATATATGTATTAACAGCTCAATGCCTGGCACATAATAGAAGCAAAATAATTATTGCAGGAATACATAGAAATAGCAATGAATGGAACCAATAAGTATGTGGCTTTATATTTACACTGAAGCACTACTTACTATTATGCTAAATCTTGGAACTTAGTGGTTAAAAATAGTTCTGATTGTCATTTTCTTGAGTTTATACGCAGACACTATATTTTCTTAAAATTTTTATCAGGTGGAAATGATTTTCTTTGCTGTCATAAGGTCATAGTAAAATTTTGAAAGTGCTGCCAATAGATTCAAACTCAAAAAATTCCTGGTGAAATGTGTAGAAAGCTAAGTTCCAAAGTGAAGCTGAATAGGATCCATTTAGAAATGTTCCATTTGTGGTCCTTTTAATAAAGGAAGGAGACTAATGACCTATCTGCTTAAAAGAAGATGGGTGGGCTTTAGTTTCTAAGGCATATTTCCTTTACTTTAGGAAAACTAGAATAACGAACTGTCATTGCTTTCCAACTTTGTTTCTGCCTGAGCAGCTTTTATCAATGAGCCTGTCACAATGCTGAAATCGGAAACTTTTGCTGTGTTGTGTCATAAATCTATCTTGAATCCTTGCAATATCAAAAACAAACAAAAAGCAACTCTTAAGGAAAACTCCAAATAGCACTTTTTTCTTATTTAATTTTAGAAGTATCAGTGAAATTGCCATGTCTTCACCAAGTGGTATAATTGTATAACTTATTGGATCCAGGCCTTGAAAACCAGGGGTAATTTTCCTGCTATACTCAAAAAGTTAAATTACTTAGAAAGGAATACTGTTATAAATTTTGGTAATGCTAATAGGTAAGTAAATAGAAGATATAGCCCCTATTGGTTTTGACTAGGGGTAGTAATTCATCTCTAGTCCAGTTAGTCTATCTCAGCACCTGATGTTCCTCTATCTGAGACTTACTCTTTGGCTTAAGGCAGTGGTTCTCAACCTTTTGAATGCCCCGACCCTTTAATGCAGTTCCTCACATTGTGGTGACCCCCGACCATAAAATTATTTTTATTGCCACTTCATAACTGTAATTTTGCTACTGTTGTGAATCATAATGTAAATATCTGTGTTTTCTGATGGTCTTAGGTGCCCCAGAGGTTGAGAACCTCAGAGGGAGGGCAAGGGAAGGTGAGGGTGGAGATAAGAGATTAACCTAAGGACTTGCATGTATGCATATGAGCATAACCAATAGACACAGAGAGTAGGGGGATGATGACATGTGCTGGGGGGTGAGAGTGGGTGGCAGGAGATTAATGGGGGAGAAAGGAGACATATGTAATATGTTCAACAATAAAGAATTAAAACTCGGGCTTTCTAACAATGTGCTAATGATTATTTATTATAAGTGTTTTGATTAGAGCTATTATGAGGTTTGTGTGTGTGTGTTTTATTTATTTGTTTCTTTTTGTCTAATTACTTCTTCCTTTCCTACATTTTTTCATTGGATAGCGTATTTCTTTTTTTTTAATGTCTTAGTTAATTTCAGTAAAAGGAAGGGAGAAGGGGAGAGAGATAGCAATGTCAAAGGTGAGATATATTGATCAGCTGCTTCCCACACACCCCCTATTAGGAATTGAGTCAGCAACCCAGGCATGTGCCCTGACTGGGAATCAAACAGTGACCTGGTCCATGGGTGAATGCTTAACCACTGAGCCAAGCAGTCTGGCTGGATAGCTTATTTCTTACCTTGTTACATAACTGTTCATTTCACCAATAGCTGGTTTTGTTCACCAAGATTTATTTCTATTTGGTATCATCATGATCTCTCAGTGCTCTTGGAAGTTCCTATTCTTGAATTCTAAAACTCTTGACAGTCTACCTGTTGAAATTCAGAAAAAATAAACAAGTCAAGCTTTATATAATACAAGAATGAAATTAAGAATAGAAAAAAAGGCTGTGCTGGGCCTTTGACTCTAACCTCGGGGTGATTTCCAAGAGTAACCAAGGAATAAAGTTGTAGCTATAAATATGAAGCAGGTAGAAAGGACTAAAGCCAGGGAGAGAACTAGAGAACTGGTGGTTTGCACTCCTAAAAATTATTTTTCTGTTGTTGTTTTGTTAATCCTAGATCAATGATATTTTCCCATTGATTTTAAATAAAGTGGATAAGAGGGAGAAAGGGAGGCAGGAAGAGGGAGGGGGGAGAAATGTGAGAGAGATATATCCATTGCCTCCCGCACATGTCTAGACTGGGACAAGGATTGAATCTGCAATCTAGGTATGTGCCCTTGACAAGGAATAAAACCGTTACCCTTTGCTGTGTGGGCCAACACTCTAACCACTGAGGAACACAGGCCAGGGCTGTCAAAATTTTTTAGTTATAAGTGACCGTACCTCAGTACAGTGGTTGAAGCTAAAACAGGAAGTTCATAAGATCATGCCACAAGATGGAAATGCAAAGGGTGGTAAGCTAGATGGAAGCTAGCATTAGAGACAGCTGTAGTCAGGGACTTCTACAATCAGGATGTGGGCACTTCTCATTTTACTTTTCTTGGTGAAATTTGTTCTTACTCTTCTACGGCATAAGTGTGATACGGAAGATATGATCTTTAAAAGTGAACTTCAGTTCCATTGTCAAGAACGTTAACTACCCTATTTGCCGGCGTATAAGACGATTTTTTGGCCCTGAAAATACCATATTTGCCGGCGTATAAGACGACTGGGCGTATAAGACGACCCCCTAACATTTCCACTCAAAATACAGAGTTTGTTATATACTTGCCGTATAAGACTACCCCCCACTTGGAGGCATATTTTTCAGGGCCAAAAAGTCGTCTTATACGCCGGCAAATACGGTATTTTTGTAATTTTTTGAGAGCCCTTCATGTTTTCTGTAACAATTATACTGATTTGCATTCACATTGTGGTTTTTATTAGCATGAAATAGAGATTTTAAAAACAAGAGATAAGTATCTTAGGAGACTATTTTAAAAGTCTAGCTAAGATTCATTGATGGACACAAGGAAGGCTGTAGCAATGGGTGCACAGAGGTGGAGACAGGACTGAGGAGTGGTATGAAAATAGAATCTATAGAATTCTCAGGGCTTGGAAATGGAGAGTAATGAATATGAGAATGGAACTTACCTCCTATATTTCCAGCTGTGTAATTTCATAATGAAACTATAATTAACAATGTATTGACAACATGAAGAAAAGTAGATCCGGTAGCAAGTTATTTTAAATCTCCAGCCAAAGATATATTTCTACTGATTTTAGAAAAAGAGGAATGGAGAGGAAGTGCAGAGAGAGAAATATTTATGTGTGAGAGAGGAACATTGATCTGTTTTCTTTGTATAGATCCCAACCAGGATCAACCTGCAATCTGGGTATGTGTACTGACCAGCAATCAAACCCACAGTCTTTCAGTATTTGGAATGACACGCCTAGAAACTAAGACATACAGGCTAGGGCTAGCAGCAATTTTCGATAAATTCATTGTAATATCTGCCCAATTTTCATCTCTGGGTTAATGGTCAGTAACCACAATGCTCATAGAAAGAACGATTACTACTTTTATTTTCTTTTGTCTTTGATGTAATTGAGCTTGTTCAGAAGTTGTCATGTGGTCATAGAAAAGGTATGAACTTTCATAAGTGTCTGTGATCAGAGGGTCAACAAGGAGGTGCTTTCAGTAATGGCCTTTTTTTTCTCTTCCCATTCACAGAACTTAAGGTCTGTATTCTCCATGGTACCTTTGTACAAAAGGAACTAGTTCTTTAAACAGTATATTTTTCTTACCTATATGTGTATTTATAGGTATGTATGCATTGCAAATGACTGCGAGCTTACTTTCAGAACTACCGATGTTATAGTAACAGCAATAGCAAGAAATAGTGATGTTGGACATGAAACACGTGTCTTCTGTAAGGGCCTCAATAAAGAATTTAGATATTGTCCATATTCACACATTTGAGATTCTAAAATGGTCTCAAATTCAATTAACATATTTCTATGTGGATATGTTATCTTAAAAAGGTCTCCTGCTCTTGTTTTCATAGACTCTTTAATAATTTCTTTAGCCCACAAGCTGTGTGATGATATTGTTTTGACTTCATTAAAAACTTCTCATTTTAATTGGATATCACTGCCTCAAGCTTTGTAATACATTTTTTTTCTGTTTATACCCATAAATAATAGAAAATATGTTACCACATATTTCCTTAGTAATCATTTTGACAAGCTATCCAGTGTGATATTTTAAGATTTAATTATTCAGTGCTATCTCTCTCGCTTTCCCTCTTTCTCTCTTTCTCTCTCAAATACTCAGGAAAATCTGTTTTTGAATCTTTATCTTCTAGACCAGAGATTGTCAAATGATGGCCTGCAGACTGATTGTCAGTTTTTCTTTTAATACAGTTTAATGAAGCACAGTCATACAAATTCATTTATGTATGTCTATGTCAGCTTTTGTGCAACAATGACAGATTTCTGTAGTTGTAACAGAGACCAACTAGCATGCAAAGTCTAAAATATTTACTCTTTCATTAAAGAAAATGTTTGCAAAACTCTGTTTAAACTATAATTTCTCAACAATGGGTGATACTGACAACAAATAACATTCTCATTAAAGATATATAAGAATGGAATGATGAGATACTCTTTAAAAACTTTTCCTCCTTTCCTCTGTCATTTTATTTTTCTTCATGCAATTCATACTTTTATATCATGTATGCATGATGTTGAATAGAATGATATTCAACATAACCCATTTGGTATACTGCATTACCCCTCCCCCCCCAAATAGTGGTAAAAATAAACTAGCACTACCAATGTATATGTTTTTTAAATTTTTACTTCTGCAGTAAGATTTTTAAAGCAATTAATAGAATTATTTTTGCTACTGTTATGCTATACTACCCACTTTGAAGAATTTATTTTCAGAATTTTTAAAAAGAAAAATAACAAAATTCAAATATTATGTCTGAGGTGATTCTTTATTGATATTCTTTGTGTCTTCTAATCTCAATTTATTTCCAGGGAAACAGAAATGTCACAATTATGTCACCCTAACATGCTGAATATCTTCTTTTTGTATGTATGTATCTGCCTACGTATGATTCATAGGATCTTTGGATTAAAATCACATGTATTGATATGACCTATAAAATATTTCATAAAATGTTTATTTTTATGTATTGCTGGCCCTTCCTTATGGATAATAAGACATATTTCTAAAATAAATACAGGTTAAAAGAGAAATATAAATATAAACTAACAGATAACTTATCTCTTTACTAAACCAGAAAAGGGAAAGCCAGTAGTTAGAATTACAATACATAAAAAGCACTTTCACATAGTATTTGGGATTACCTTGAGTCTCAACTCTATGACTTGGCAGCTGTGACACTTGTGATACAATTCTTATTTGTAATATGGGGATAATAATAGATCCTATTTCATAGAGTTTTAATGTGTATTAATAAGTAATTGCACATGAAGTACTTAGCATAGGAGTACCCAGCACAGATGACCAAGGACTATGCCACTGGGTCTCATAGGACTCCTACTCTATAAGGCCACCCTATCAAGACTGGGAGGAATAACAGATCTACACAAACACAAACACAAAGAGCCAGCTGATATGGGGAGACAAAGACACATGCCCCAAATGACTCATAATCAAAATGACAAAAGTTAAACCCAAAGAGAGAATTTTAAAAGTAGCAAGAGAAATAAAGCTATCAACAAGGAAGATTCTATAAGATTTGTCCTTCTCTTTGTCTTCTTCTATGACTAGACTTGGTGTGTCCTAAGAACTGATTTTATTATTTTTTGCCAAAATTCTTTCTCTTCTTAAATAAAAATAACTTTCGTATCTGAGAATATACACAACCATCTTATTAAACTTTGGATCTCATAAGTAAACATGGATAAAGGAGAAAGAAGCTATAGTCTGCATTCATATTATTTTTGGGAACATATAGGTAAAATTGTATACTTAACTAGTGCTTTAAGCTTAGATTGTTTAAGCTTTTTTTTTTGTATGTCTTTCATAACATGGAACGTGATTATATTTGTTCTGAGATGAATCTTGGTATCTAAGAAATAATTAAATTCCATTACCACACAGTCATTTACTAATGTTTTATTTACTTTTTTTAAAGAAATGGACATATTCTTAGATTAGATTAGATTAGATTAGATTAGTAAGCAGTGTCTTTGGTTAAACAAAAATTGAGAGATGGAGCAGGAGAGAGATAGAAACATCAAGGATGAGAGATAATCATTGATTGGCTGCCTCCTGCATGCCCCCTACCTGGGATTGAGTTAGAAATCCCAGTATGTTCCCAAACAGAATCGAACAGTGACCTCTTAGTTAATAGGTCGATGCTCAACCACTAAGCAACATCTTTCTCTAGAACAATGCTGGGCAGTTAGCCAAACTCTGCACAGTAGAGACAATCAGAATTAAAAGTTATTCTCCTTGATTCTATGGAGCTTTGTCTGATAAAATGCCCACTAAAACAATCACAAAAACAAGTAAAACGTGTTAGTGTTTAGGAGGCATGTTACATGCTGCTGTCAATGTGTGAAGTAGTCAGATTTAGTCTTGTCATTCATTCAAGATCTATTTTGAAGTTTGGCTAACTGCCAGACATTGTCATATCTGCTGGAAATGCCATATGAACAAGCCAGACACAGTTTTTACCCTCATGAAAATTACTAACCAGCAGATGCTCTCAAGGAAATATACTGGTAACATTTTTATTAAGTAGGGGAGCCAAAATTCACATTTAGCTCAATCTGATGTCAAATTTCATCATCTACTATATCATTCCATCTTCACGACTGTTATCTGTATCTAGTTCAGTGCTCATTTGTCTCTTCTGCTGTTTATCTGCCCAAATGAGAGTAAAAGAAAAACCAGATATGTTTTCTGAGTCACTCATGCAGAAATTGGTTGGAAACTAACCTAGTATTCTTACTCTGCATTTTAATTAGATTTAGGTATCTTCAAAAAGAAGGAGACATCTTTGAAGGAAGTGGCAGAGATAATACCTGTGTTCAGGGCTCACGGCCATGGAAGTGCAATCTGTGGCTCCAATATTAACAGTGGCAACAGCGATGGTCTCAGATGGTCTCAGTATGCTGTGGTTTTGACTCTGGTCCTTCCTTTTTTCTTACTATTTTCTGAATCTGGTTCTCCCATCTTTCTGTTGACTGATTAAATCATTAAAAATTTCCCCCTATTGCTTGCAACTAAGCGCCCATGCAAATTAAGTTTGAATTATTTAATCAAGAGCACTGAACTTGCCTGACCAATAGAGGATTGGATGATAAAGGAATGAAATGATCATGTGCTTATGCAAAATTCTACGCAATTTCCTCCATCTTCTTCACTGTAGGAAAAGGTAAACTAATAGGAATTAGAATATCCATCATAATTTCACAACCATGAACAGGTGTGATGGTAAAGACAATTCACTTAAAAATTTGGATTATTGAAACATAAATCAATTAGGCCAAAATGAATATCTATAAATATCCATGATCTAATTAATAGCATCTCAAAACACTTAAAAACAGGAATAAAATTGAAATATTTTATTTTTCCTTTTAGTTTACTTCTAATAGTTATCAACCTTTCATTCTTATATTTTATTTTTCAGATTTTTGTGTGAACATAATTCTAAAAATGTGAACTAAAAAATTCAAAACATTTAACTCTAATGATCAACAAATAACCAAGTGGTATGTGTGTTTTCTCTCATTTTTTTTTCAACTAGTTACTCTGTTATCGTATGTATACAATATAAAGAAACTGTTTATCAATGAATTTGTTAATTCTCAAAGTTGGGATTTTAATCAGAGAGGTTTCCTTGCCATGCCTGCATTTGTCTTTGGTGACAATGCTTGTTTTTCTTTTAATTCATGAACAATTTCTGCTTCTTTGAGGTTTAACTACCATTAATGTACACAGACTTTTTTTTCTTTTTAAGTTTATAAGAGCTTTACGTTTGTTCCAAGAGAAGTTTGTCAAATGGATGCATATCTAGCTAAGTAGAAATTTTCTGTGATATTTATTTATGATATAAATTATTCATGAATCTGTTAATTTAGTATCTTTAATTATAGGAATATATTACCACTTCTAAGAAGGAAAATGATTCATCTGTCCACATTTTTCATTCTGCCAATGTATCAAGATTTTCAAGGTTATTAGAGAACTTGGCCATTGAGCATATAGCTATATTAATTAATACTAATACATAGCAACTACTACATATTAATTAGTGAGTGGATAAACTTTATTCCAAATATTTCATAATACCTGGAAATTTGATGATTGACAAATGGATATCTAAGCATTTTTTTAAAATTCTAAATAAAATATTTATCTTTATTAGTATGAACTGATGCCTTCAGATCTTTATTAATATAAATTGATGCCTTCAGTAATTACTCAAACTTAATTGAGAATAATCAAAGCATTTTATATATGTGAGAACTAGCTGGACTCTAACTCTAAGTTGAGTGACTTTTCTACTACATGACAGCATCTCACTATCAGTTGTTATACTTATAATAAATGTTTATTAAGCCAAACTCCCATATTTCAAGACATTTTTATGATGGTATGAGCCATCAGGTAATATGAATTTATGTTTGATAGTGAAGTATCAGAAATATTGGTGTTTAATAAATGCATGGCAAAAACATTTTGGAAGATGGTGGCATAGGGAAATGCAGTACTCAGAACCTCTAACAACCATATCAAAATTACAACTAAACTACAGAGCAGCCATAGCTCAGAAATGCCTGAGATGTAGATGAACAGAAGTCCTATAAGTAAGGATTTAAAAAAGAAGCCACATCAAAGCTGGAAGGAGGGGCAGAATTGCAGAGCATGCTGGTTCCATACCTACATGTGGTGGTTAAAAATAAGGAGGGCTATCTCAGCTGTGAAGATCCTCTTTGAGGAGCCAAGGGTCCAAGACTAGACCCACCAGCTCAAGATTCCAGGGCTGGAGAGTGAAGTTCCATAACTTCTGGTTGTAAAAACTAGTAGGGCCCTAGCCCAATAGCTCAGTTAGTTAGAACATTGTCCCATTATGTCCAAGGCTGAGGGTTCAATTCCCGGTCTGGTCACATGCAAGTACGTATCAACCAGTGAATGCAGAGATGAGTGGAACAATGGGTCGAAATCAATAATTTAAAAACAAAACAAGAAACAGCGGGGATTGTGGCTGAGACAGTGGCTTTAGAGTCCCTGTGTTCCTCTTAATGGGCAAGTGCACAGAGATATTTGGATTCACTCCCTCTGAGCTGTAGTGCTGGGACAGAAGCTTGAAAGGCACAAGGATCATATGGGGAGCAGTCAAATCATTCAGAGACAGCTGGAGGGGCAGCTTCCTGCAGACAGAAGTGTTGGCAGAGCCAACCATTCCTTTTCTGAGCCCTCTCCCAACAGAGCCAGCAGGCAGGTGCCATATCTAAGTCTCCATCAACTTGGATAATACCATTCACCCCTCCCTGGTGATTCCCCACTTGCATGCCCACCCAAGCAATTTCCAATGGTTTTTCCATCCAATGGACTGTACAGATTTGTGTTGAGGACTTTCCTAAAACCTCTTAAACAAGCAGTGTTTGGCCTCTGGATTCCTTCTACCCCTTCTGTTTTATTTTAAATTTATTCTTATTGTTGAAAGTTTTACATTTGTCCCCCATTTTCCCTCCTTTGATCCCCTCCTCTCAGTTACCGCCACACACCGACCTTCACCACACTAATATCTATGTCCGTGGGCTGTGCATATATGCATGTAAGTTCTTTGGTTAATCTCTTCCTGCCTTCCCGCCTTCACTTTCCCCCTTCTCTCTGAGATCTGTCAGTCTGTTACATGCTTTCTTATCTATGGAACTATGTTGTACAACAATTTATTTTGTTCATCAGTTGATTTTGTTCATTAGATTCCATATATAAGTAAAATCATGTGATACTTGTCTTTTTCTGACTGACTTATTTCAGTTAGTAGAATAGTTTCCAGTTCCATCCATGCTATTGCAAAGGGTATGAGATCCTTTTGTTTACAGCTGCATAGTATTTCAATCTATAAATGTACCACAGCTTTTCTGTCCACTCATCTACTGATGGGTACTTGGGCTATTTCCAGATTGAGCCTGCAACCTGGGCATGTGCCCAACCGAGAATCAAACCACGGCTTCCTGGTTCAAGGTTGACACTCAACCACTGAGCCACTCCAGCTGGGCCCAAATCTTTATGTTCTTTCCACTGCTTAATGCTTTGTCTCTATTCTGGATCCCTACATTTTAATCTTCTTTGAAGTTCCTACTTAAAAAAAAATCCTTTCTTAAAGTACTTCCTACTTCCAAATAAGCACATGTCACCAATTTATCTCTAATTATAGACATCTGCAGGAGGTTTCAGCTAACAAAAGTTTTGAGAGCAATATCTCTTTATTCCTGTGACTTACTGGGAGCCAATATACGCCAGGACTTCAGGTGTTGGTATCCACAGTGGCAGTCATTTTATGAGGCCAAAACAACTAATGTGATAGTGCTTCCTTTATGTTCATTGAATAATTTTTGAGAGCCCAAGTAGCATTGAAGTAGAGTTTTAAAGAATAGCACTTCTGCCAAAACCAGTTTGGCTCAGTGGTAGAGCATCGGTCTGCGGACTGAAAGGTCCCGGGTTCGATTCCGGTCAAGGGCATGTATATTGGTTGCGGACACATCCCCAATAGGGGGTGTGCAAGAGGCAGCTGGTCGATGTTTCTCTCTCATCGACGTTTCTGGCTCTCTATCTCTCTCCCTTCCTCTCTGTGAAATATCAATTATATTGATATTTAAAAAAAAAAAGAATAGCACTTCATTTCAGAAAGATACAGGTTGAAAATCAATTTTATTAGCAATATTTTTATTATTTTAATAATTATGAAATCACTAGGTTGTTCCTGTAAAATGTTCAGGCTCAAATGGTTGCCACATCAAAGACTTTTACTTAATGACTATGTTCCAAGAATCTGATGATCCTCAGAATATATTTGTTAGCTCTCACAAGATATCCATTCTAATTGTTTTTACTATTTTGAATCCCAGAGATTATAAGTAAGTCTTAAAAGGTAACTTTATTAAAATTAATGGAGATGTTTGGATTTTTTTTAGTTTGGGGAATGCGAAAACATATATTCATTTGTTCAGCAAATAAATACTGATGAGCACTCACTTTTTTTTCTTCTTAATATATCACATATTGTGAGAACTCAAGGAAGGTTTATTTTACCTGGGGAATCTCTGTTTAAATAATTTATTTTTCATTTATCCTTTTATTGAGAAAGCTATATGTTCTTTTTTTATTTTTTATTTTATTAAATATATTTTATTGATTTTTTTACAGAGAGGAACAGAGAGGGTTAGAGAGTTAGAAACATCGATGAGAGAAATCATCATCGATCAGCCACCTCCTGCATCCCCTTCCC
Organism: Vespertilio murinus; assembly: GCA_963924515.1. NCBI lineage: Eukaryota > Metazoa > Chordata > Mammalia > Chiroptera > Vespertilionidae > Vespertilio > Vespertilio murinus. The sequence goes on from OZ004709.1 coordinate 101,068,685, forward strand.
CCCTGGGGATGCACCCACAACCAAGATACATGTCCTTGACTGGAATCGAACCCAGGACCCTTCAGTCCGCAGGCCGATGCTCTATCCACTGAGCCAAACTGGTTTCAGCTATGCTCTTTAAAAAATATATATATTTTATTGATTTTTTACAGAGAGGAAGAGAGAGGGATAGAGACTTAGAAATATCTGAGAGAATCATGGATCAGCTGCCTCTTGCACACCCCTACCAGGGATGTGCCCGCAACCAAGGTACATGCCCTTGACCGGAATTGAACCTGGGATCTTCCAGTCTGCAGGCTGACACTCTATCCACTGAGCCAAACCAGCTTTGGCAAGAAAGTTGTATGTTCTTAAATAAAAACTTTAACATTGCTTTCATGTAAAGTGATTTTTAATCTTGTTAAGACATAAAATTTTCCAAGCTTTGTGCTTGTATTTGGCCCTGAAGAGTTTACTTCATTTTCTACTTACTGGAACTTTTCTTATCTACAAAATAAGAGGGAATACATGGTATTGCTGCAGCTTATTTTTTTCAACAAGCTTTAGTGAACACTTACTTCTATGTTTCAGAATTGCTGAACTCTGATATATAAAGAAAAGTAATATTAGCTATCGTAACTGCTACCCTCTAGAACAGGGGTGGGCAAACTTTTTGACTCCAGGGCCACAATGGGTTCTTAAACTGGACCGGAGGGCCGGAACAAAAGCAACCTGACCATGCTGGCACTCTCAACTTGAGCTGCTGGTGAAGGAGCGGAGGGAAGAGCAAGAGAACCCTCCACTCTTTCGGCTCTGCGGGCTGGATAGAACAGCTGAACAGGCAGGATCTAGCCCTTGGGCCATATTTTGCCCACAGCTACTCTATAAGCTCAGACTAGTGTGGGGGGGAAATAATGACATTAAGGCCTAAATAGTGCCTTATTGATTATTTAGCTTACCCATTTTATTAGTGCTGTTTTATAGATAAGAAGATTGACTTTCAAGAGTCAAGTTGTTTGCCAAAAGTTACACAGTAAGACAATGGCAGAACTTACATTTAAAGCAAGATCTTATGTCTGAGTCAGAAGCACCCCTGTTACAGATTTAATCTCATATTAAAGGATAGTGAAAGCCTTGAGAAAATTAAAACCTCTCTTCTCTTTGATTTTTTAATTTAGAAGTTTTTACTCAATGACAAATTCATTCTCAATAAACAATTATAGCCTTCAAATTATCTTTACTCATCTTTTCAATTTGATCTGAGTGTTTCATAGATTTTTAGGTAAGGCAGAAACAGAACGGATACTGTATTACCCAAATATGTTGGAAAAGCAGCAAAGAATGATGGGAAAACCCAGAGTTGACCATAAAGGGAATCCAAAATCAAACAGATAACCGGGCTTCATTATTAAATGACTGGAGACCCGATGCATGAAATTGGTCTGGATGGTTGTTCTGCTGTTCCATCTAATTAGCATATTATCTCGTGTCCATTTTGGATCTTGCAGCACCAAAAGTGTCATTTACCTCTCAATAGTAATGATTGAGGTTACATTAAAAACAATACAAATTTTAGTTTTGTAAACTTTATGACTAATTTTTTAAAAAAAAGTAAAACTGATTTAGGCCAGTAAATATGCCAGAAGCAAAATTGAGTCAGAAGAGCTAACTAGCCTAAATTTATAAAGTGACGAATTCTCACTCTAAGAAATATTTCTAACAATTATAACTGACCATGAATAGAATAAGCTGACTTTGAAGTAGTGAGGTTCTTATTATTAGATGTTTGAATAAAGGATATATAAAAGCCCTGGCAGGTTAGAGCATCAGTCAGTGCACTGAAGGGTCGCATGTTTGATGTTTGATTCCTGGTCAAGGGCACATACCTAATTGATTCCTGACTTAATTGAGGCATGTGAGAGAGGCAACCAATTGATGTGCCTCTCACACATCTATGTTTCTCTCTCCTTCTCTCTCTCTTTCTCTCTCTTTCTCTCTCTCTCTCTCTCTCTCTCTCTCTCTCTCTCTCTCTCTCAATGAAAAAATATCTCCTCAGGTGAAGATTAAAAACAAAAACTATATATAAAATGGTTTAGGTTGTAGCAGAGGCAGTCATTGTATATGGTACTGGGTTGAAATAGATGATCTTGAATTCTTCCATCCCACTTTTCTAACCCTCTACCTAAGGTCACTTAAAAAAAACTATATATTTTATTGATTTCAGAGAGAAAGAGATAAAAACATCTGATGAGAGAAGGTCATTGATCAGCTGCCTTCTGCACGTCCCCCAAATGCTGATTGAGCTGCCACCCAGGCATGACCTCCAGGCTCATATAGGTCAGTGCTCAACCTCTGAGCCACACAGGCTGGGCCTAGGTTAACTTTTGATCTTTCACCTTTCTTTGAAAAGCTGGTGATTTTGAAAGAAGAAGAAAGAAGCCAAAAATACAAAGATGAAGATAGAAGGAGAAAGAGAGATAGAGAGCAATAGAGGAGTAAATCAGTAGAAAGAGATAGAAAGTTAGATAAGGGGATGCATAGTACTAAGTCTAATGATTCTTGTTTTGTTTTGTTTTCAAAGCAGGAGTAGGCCAGTACAAAATGACTAACATCTGCTAAGGACATTTTGGATGTGGTTAAGCAGCAAATTCCCAGTTTAGGTCTCCATAATGTTAGGGTGTTAAGTCACTCTTTCCATGATGCCAGTGTGACTGCTAACCTTCAGTCTGACCCCTTACACATATCCTTCTGCATCCATGGCCTGCACAGAGCATAGTATGTGAGCAATGCTCAAGCACATATGGCTTGTTTATGAATAAAACTGTAAGCTTTTGTACGCAGTTGTGGCATGTTCCTCCCCTTTCCTGCTTTCAACTATCCATTAACTCTCATCCTCCAGTTTTCTTTTGTTTATTTTTATTTCTGTTTAATGCAAGGGTTTCCTACCATTCTAACATTTTTCAGAAAAATTCTGCATATTTTTTTTCAGAAAGAAATTTAGCATTGTCTAGAGAGAAAGTTATCTAAGTTACATCACCTCTATACTTGACTTAGTATACCAACCCTTTACTTGAAAAAAACAAGGTCTGAGGACCCATCCTCATCACTCCTCAAATTCAAACTCTTTCTATTTCTCAAAGGCCTGCAGAAATTTGCTGATCCTCTGCGTCATCCTGCTCTGATGGGGATGCATACCAGACTTGCCCAAAAGTTTCTTTGGGACAAGGAAAGTGAAGAAACTTTATTATTAAGAAGTTAAGCATTGGAAAATGAAAAGCACATTCTGTTCTCTTCTGATTCTAAAAAATAATATACTGCCTGGCTCTTGTGGCTCAATGGTTGAGCATGGACCTGTGAACCTGTCAGGACACATGCCTGGGTTATGGGCTCAATTCCTAATAGGGGGCATGCAGGATGAGCCAGTCAGTGATTCTCATTGATGTTTCTATACATCTCTCCCCCTCCCTTCCTCTCTTAAATCAATAAAAAATATTTTTAAAATATTAATGTGTAAGGCATTGAGTCTAAGGGTATTATGACATAAGTAAAAGATCATTCACTCTTCTACTAGACTTTTCAGCCACATCAGTTGACTCATCCTTTGTTGCAAATCATTAAAAATAGTATACCTAACTCACAAACATACTGAAAGCACGTAAGTGCCATGCTGTGGGTGGATTCTATTGTACATCCTAAAGTTTACACAGGGGTTTTAGAAGGCTCCTTTTTATACTGCAGCCAACATTCCAGCAATGTTCCTAAAATTATTATATTTCTGCTTTTGGCTTTTCCTTTTAACCTTTCTCACTGGACAATAAGTGCTAAGATCTTTCTCCTGAGGTCATAAAATGTTTTAAAAATTGCTCTGGTATGTTGCTGGAACCACAGGACAAAACATTTTCTCTGAAATTTGGTATTTTGCTAATAAAACACAAGATTAGCAAATATGTCTAAACTGCTAAGATATTACATTGAAAGCAAACACTCTTACAGGTTTTATTTTTAAAACCAGAATTGGAATTTTGTTTTTCTTTTGTGTTGCTTTTTCCAATTAAAAAAAACTTAACTATTTAGATAGATGATAAGCGATAAAATTTTACCATGTAATTCTGGTATGTCTATATTAATATTAATATACATCTTTGACTTACTGACAAGACTATTAAAATATTTACATTTTATCAAAATAAATTTTTCAATCCACCAGAAAGTTATAACAACAAGTTGCATGCATCAAATAATTAGATTTAAAATACATAAGACTAAAATAACTAAAATAAAACTTTAAAAATGTAGAATAATATTAGAAGCTATCTTGGAACAAGAAAAAAATGAATCAAGGTTTAAAAAAAGAAAAAAAGCACTCATAAATGCTGACATGGTAAAATAAATAGAATGCTGTATCAAATAACTGAATAACATTATTTTTTAGAATACATAAAATATATTCTAAATAGGGACAAAGAAAATCCTAATGCATTTCATAGGGCTGAAACTCTTCAGAGTATGTTCTTGTCCTACAGTTAAGTTATACAAAAAGGCAAAGGAAATATAAGAAAGGTTACTTGGAAAGGTTCAAATACATAAAATGAAGCAATAAACTTCTAAATAACCCTTTAGTCAAGGAAGATATTAAGTTATAAACCTGTCTGATGTTAATCTGTTCCTTGTAGAAAATTTTTAGGTTTAAACGTTTCTAATAGACCAAAATAAAAACTTTAATATTAGTGATGAATGTGTATATCTAATAAAGCTAGAAAAATAATAGGAAATTAAATGTAAGTAAACCAACAGAGAAGAAATAAAATAAGAGCAGAAGACAGTGAAATAGACAATAGAGGCACTTAACATAACCCAAAGCAGTTTAAAAACAAAACAAAACAAAACAAAAAACTGTATAGAAAACGTAGAAATGTATAGAAGGAGTTCTCCTGCAGATGACTTTCTGCCTAGCTGTAGGGAATGTGGTAAGTAGAAAACATTCAATTCTTATCTCCTTTATGGTCTGCTCATATGTAGAGAACTATCTGCTCTAAATCAGTATTTTCCAGAGCAACCCATATCTGATCAAGGCAGCATATAAAATTTCCATAATTCCAACCTGATATGGGGGTAACTTGGGAAATGCTTAATGCTCCCTGCCATGTTGATCAAGGTTTTGGCAGGCCAACATCATAATGTTGATCCTTATTAAACTGTGAACATTTGGTACTAGGAATGGTTCAAGAAAGCAGGTGAGAAGATGAATAATTTCTGAAGTTAGGTTTTGAAGTTGTATCATTCACCGCCTGTCTGACAATCAGTATCCCAAAGCTGGCAGGTGGAGCAGACAAACCTACCATTAGGTGGTTGTCCAGAGGTTAAAGTTTTCACTGAGAGTGGATTCAGAGGGTATGCTGGAGAAAGGGAAGCATTAGTTCAGTCTAAGTATTAGGCCTTTGAAATGTACAGAGGAAATGGTAGTCATAAGAATGCCTGGTGTTTGCCTAGATATTGCCAAACACCACTGATGTTCCACAGAAAGGCAATGAAGAGCTGAGGGAAGTACTGGGCAATTGAATTCCAGGTGTAAAACCTTTCCTGGAGGGAAGGGTAGATAAAAACAAGGACTGGCCTGGAGATGCTTCTGGCAGTAACATCACCATGGCTGCCCAGGGAGAGAACCCCAAGTTCAATTCAAACTCGTATGGGTTGGTGAAGGTGGTGCTGGGAAGGCAACATTCATGAAACATCATCTGACTGAATTTGAGAAGTATGTGGCCACTCTGGGCATTGAGGCCCCTCCCATCGTGTTCCAATAGAGGGCCTGTTAACTTCAATGTGTAGGATACAGCAGGCTAAGAGAAGTTCAGGAGATTGAAAGACGGCTGTTACTTCCAAGCCCAGTGGGCCATTATTATAACGTTTAATGCAACTTCCAGAGTTACTTACAAGAATGAGCTAACTAGCATAGAAATCTAGTATGATTGTGGGAAAACACCCCCATTATGTCATGTGGCTACAAAGTGGATATTAAGGACAGGAAAGTTAAGGCTAAATCAATGGTCTTCCATGGAAAGGAGAATCTTCGCTACTATGGCATTTCTGCCAAAAATGACTACCACTTTGAAAAGCCCTTCTCTGGCTTGCTAGAAAACTAATGAAAGACCCTACCTGGGAGTTTGCCGCCATGTCTGCTCTTGCCCCGCCAGAGGTTGTCCTGGACCGGGCTCTGGCAGCACAGTATGAGCGCAACCCAGAGGTTGCTCAGACCACAGCTCTCCTGGGTGAGGGTGACGGCCTGGGAGAAAGGGAAGCTGCAGGCCAGAGTCAGAAGTCTAGTTCATAGTTCATAGTGATGTCAGTGAAGAAGAGAACTTTTGCTTGATCTTTGGGATGCTGAAAGAAATGAATGGACTTTGGAATGAAAGTGGCATATTTATTTGGGAATGTAGCTGTTTCCTTATTGAGTTCCAAATATAAAACTGCTAGTCACATCACAATATTCAGTGGTAAACCTTGATTGCTACTGTCATTCTCATTTCTTTCTCCTTCAGAATAAAGTTGTATTTAAGAAAAAAGAAAGAAAAAAACAGGACCAAGTCTAAAACAAATTGGAGAGAACAAATTTAAAGAGGTTGAATGCTCACAAAGGCTATTCTGTTATGTCAAGATCATTTACAATGGTTGGAAATCATATGGCTTTGGATGGAGACACGAGGGTGTATTTCAGATCAGGAAATAGGTCAAGATGGGGACTGTGCAAGAGATCATGGCTTTTTATTGAGGCAACTTTCTTCAATCGCTTTCTGAGTCTTCAAAAGAAGCACCTCATTGAGAACCAGTGTGCCCTATTCCCCACTTTTCATTTTGAGGATAACTCTGAGACTCTTTCCTGTCAGTTATAAGATGTGCTCCAAGATCTTCCCCCACCTTCCATCATAGCCACTATTTCTATAACTAGGGTTAAGTTGTAGCATAACCTCGGTGGTTCTATAAAAGAGCTGTAGAGGAGGAGAGAAAATGGCGGAAGAATAGGTAGGCTAGTTCTGACCCGGATCCCGAAGAGGAAGGAGAGAGCACCCGAGGGTCTCGCTGGGAGTGCCTGTCGACAAGCCAAGAGAGAGGCGAGCACCTGGAGAAACTGGGGGGCGCCTGATTGGGGAGTCCCTGACAATTGAACACCCGCAGCCCGATCCTCTCCCGGAGCGAGCTAGGGGAGAAGGCGGGGAAACCGCGCCATCTTGACGGGAGGAGTTTTGGATTAAAGGACAGAATAGCCAGGCTGTAAAGACCACCGAGTGGCTGTTCGCCCCTGGACGCCGACCACAGTCAGCGCGAACGCTTGGATTGGAGGGAGTGCTCTAACCCAGGGTGAAGAATCGGTGAGTGTCTGCCGCGGCTCGCATATCCCCAGCGGCGCGCGCATCTCCCCCAAGCCGCAGCTGGCGCTGCCGGCAGCTTTCGCGCGCTCGCAGAGGGGTCTGTGTGTGTAGGAAACCCAGAACTGGGCTGGAGCCACCCCTGACTGCAGTGGGGGCCCCTAAGGAGCAATATGTCTGAATCGGTCTCAGAGGGAGGTGCAGGCGAACGTGGTCGGCTCCTCTTGCCCAACCCCCACCCCTCCATAGATCCCGGACACAGGGGGAAAGGAAAAAAAAAACAAAAACAAAAACAGGAGGGGCTCAGGAGGCCTGGCTCTCTGCCACCAGTAGCCACCGCCACCTAGAGGCTACAGTGCATATGGACTCTAGAACTGCTTCAAAAAACAAGACCCGATTACAACACGGAAGAAACACTGGGAATTGTTATTAAAGCCCAGACTGGGAACTGGTGAGCTAGACGGAGCAACAGAGGAAGTGAATGACCTTCATTACTGCAAACTTTATTTAATTTTTGATTTTGATTTTCTAATTGTTTAATTTTTTTCTGTTTTTTCTTTTAAGCTACATTAGTTGCAAAGTTTACTTAAGAAGATTTTTTTTTCATCTTTCCTCACTTGATTTTACCTTTTTAATTAACTCACTTTTATATGTAATCAATATTATTACTACTAGTAGTTTGCTCGTTTTATCTTTTTTATCTTATTTTCTTTTGTTTATTTTTATCATTATCTTTTAAGTGCCATATTATATACTTTAAAAATTTTTTTTTTCTTTTCTCTTTTTTACCCCTGTGGGATTACTATTCAACAGACTATTTATACCTTTCCTTCTCCAACGCTCTATTCTAACTCATCCCTACCTTTAGGCCATCACTCTTTTCCTAACCCTTTCCCTTTGATGTCCTGCTTATCTTAACTCTTTATTGCTCTAGATTTTCCCTATTTTTTTTCTATTTGCCCTCTCCTAAAATTTCACCCTTCCTGTGTATATCTGGCTCCCAACCCCCTACTCCAAGCCAACTCACACCTACCTTGTCGCTATTATAAAAAAAAAATTAAAAAAAAAAACCCACAACAACAAAAAATCCTTCTCTCCACCCATTTGTAGTTGTATGTTAAATGCTAACTATATCAAAGTTGTATGCTTTTTTGTAAGATTGGTTCGCTTATTCTTTGTATTTGATTGTATGATTTTGTTAGCTGGGTTCTAGTCATCTTTATTGAAGGATATTAATATTGCAAACGCTTTTCTGCTCAGTGCCTTGTGTGTTGTACCTGGTTGTGTTGTATTTTGTACCTTTAAATCTAAGCAGGAGAGAGAGAACTACATATACAGGCATCTTAAAACAGAAAGATCATGGGGAGGCTAAGAAACACCCCACCTATGAAAGAAAATCAGACATCACCAGAAAAGGAAGTAAATGATTTAGAGGCAAGCAACCTACCAGAACAAGAATTCAGAGTAATGATCATGGGATGGCTAAAAAGAATGGAAGACAAATTTGACAATATGAATAAGACCCAAGAGGAAATGAAGAAAAACCAAGAGGATCTGAAGAAGAACCAAGAGGATCTGAAGAAGAACCAAGAGGAAATGAAGGCGACCCAAGAAGAAATGAAAAATGACATCACTTCTATGAAGAACTCAATAGAAAGCATCAAGAGTAGACTAGAAGAAGCAGAGGACCGCATCAGTGAGCTGGAAGACAAGATGGAAAAAAATACCCAATTAGAGAAGCTGCTAGAAAAAAAAATAAAAAAAACAGGAGGAGAGCCTACGGGAGCTTTGGGACAATACAAAACAAAACAATATTAGAATAATAGGGGTCCCAGAAGGAAAGGAAACTGAGCAAGATATGGAAAAAGTATTTCAAGAAATAATGACAGAAAACTTTCCTGAGATAGAGAAGAAAAAACCGACACTAATCCAAGATGCTCGAAGAGTCCCCAACAAAATGAACCCCCAAAGATCAACACCCAGACACATTATAATTAAGCTGGCAAAAAACATTGACAAAACCAGAATCTTAAAAGCAGCCAGAGAGAGACAAAAAGTTACATATAAAGGAACCCCAATCAGATTAGCAACTGATTTCTCAACAGAAACTCATCAGGCCAGAAGGGAATGGGATGACATATACAAAGTCATGCAAAGGAAGGGTATGAACCCAAGAATACTGTACCCTGCAAGGCTGTCAATCAAAATTGAAGGTGTAATCAGGAGCTTCACTGACAAAAACAGACTAAAGGAATTTATCTCCAACAAACCAGCAATGCAAGATATGCTAAAGGGTCTACTGTAAAAATAAAGAAATAGGAAGCGAAGAAGGAACACAGGGGGATAGAATAAAAATGGCATCAAATACCTACCTATCAATAATTACTTTAAATGTAAATGGTTTAAATGCTCCAATCAAAAGACATAGGGTAACAGATTGGATAAGAAAGCAAAACTCATACATCTGCTGTCTACAAGAAACACATTTCAGAAAAAAAGATGCACACAGGCTGAGGGTGAAGGGATGGAAAAAGATTTTCCAGGCGAACGGAAATGAAAAAAAGGCTGGGGTAGCAATACTTATATCAGACAAATTAGATTTCAAAGTGAAGGACATAAAAAGAGATAATGAAGGCCACTTCATTATACTAAAGGGAGCAATCCAACAAGAAGAAATAACCCTGGTAAACATATATGCACCCAATGTGGGAGCACCCAAATACATAAAAAAACTGCTGGAGGACATGAAGGGAGAGATTGATTGTAATACAATCATAGTAGGAGATTTTAATACCCCACTGTCACATTTGGACAAATCACCCAAACAAAAAATCAGCAAAGAAATATCAATCCTAAATGACTCACTAGACCAGATGGAATTAATCGACATCTTCAGAACATTCCACCCCAAAGCCACAGAATACACATTCTTCTCAAGTGCACATGGGACATTTTCAAAGATAGACCACATGTTGGGACATAAGCAAAGTCTCTTCAAATTCAAGAAGATAGAAATCATATCAAGCATCTTTTCAGATCATAGTGGCATAAAACTGGAAATTAACTACAATAAAAATAATCCAAAGAAATCAAACACATGGAGACTAAACAGCATGCTATTAAACAAGGACTGGATTACCAAAGAAATCAAGGAAGAAATTAAAAACATCCTGGCAACAAATGACAATGAAGACACAACAATCCAAAATCTATGGGACACAGCAAAAGCAGTCTTGAGAGGGAAGTTCATATCCCTACAAGCCTATTGCAAAAAACTAGGAAAAAAGGTAACAGATTATCTAACTCTAAAACTCAAAGAGTTAGAAAAAGAGCAACAAGAAAAGCCCACTGTAAGCAGAAGGAAAGAAATAATAAAAATCAGAGCAGAGATAAACGACATAGAGACCAAAGAAACAATACACAAGATCAACAAAACCAAGAGCTGGTTCTTTGAACGGATTAACAAGATTGATAAACCTCTAGCCAGGCTAACCAAGAAACAAAGAGAGAGGACCCAAATAAACAAAATCAGAAATGAAAGAGGTGAAATAACAACAGACCCCACCGAAATACAAAGGATTGTTACAAAATACTATGAGCAACTCTATTCCAACAAATTGCACAACCTGGAAGAAATGGACATATTCCTAGAAAAATACAACCTTCCAAAACTTAATCAGGAAGAATCTAAAAATCTCAACAGACCAGTTACTTGGGAAGAAATTGAAACAGTCATCAAAAAGCTGCCAGCAAACAAAAGCCCAGGGCCAGATGGCTTCACAGGAGAGTTTTACCAAACATTCAAGGAAGAACTAAAACCTATACTCCTCAGACTATTCCAAAAAATTCAAGAGGAAGGAACACTTCCAAACTCCTTTTATGAAGCCAGCATCACCCTAATACCAAAACCTGATAAAGACAACTCAATGAAAGAGAATTACAGGCCAATATCCCTCATGAACATAGATGCCAAAATACTCAACAAAATCCTAGCAAATCGGCTCCAGCAATACATCAGGAAGATCATACACCATGACCAAGTAGGTTTTATTCCAGGAATGCAAAGATGGTACAATATCCGCAAATCAATAAACGTGATACATCACATAAACAAATTGAAAGATAAAAATCATATGGTCATATCAATTGATGCAGAAAAAGCATTTGATAAAATCCAACACCCTTTCCTGATAAAAACTCTCAACAAGGTGGGAGTACAAGGATCATACCTCAACATAATAAAAGCTATATATGATAAACCCACAGCCAACATCATACTCAATGGGCAAAAACTAAAGCCATTCCCTCTTAGAACAGGAACAAGACAGGTATGCCCACTCTCACCACTCCTGTTTGACATTGTACTGGAAGTACTTGCCGTTGCAATTAGACAAGAAGAGGAAATAAAAGGCATCCAAATCAGAAAAGAAGAAGTAAAGTTATCCTTATTTGCAGATGACATGATATTGTACATAAAAAACCCAAAAGACTCCATCAAAAAACTAATAGACTTAATAAATGAATTTGGCAATGTAGCTGGATACAAAATTAACGCCAGGAAATCTATGGCATTCCTGTACACCAACAATGAATTTACAGAAACAGAGACCAAAAAAGCAATCCCATTTACCATCGCACCAAGAAAATTAAGATACCTGGGAATAAATTTAACTAAGGAGGTAAAAGACCTATATACGGAAAACTACACAACACTGAAAAAAGAAATAGAGGAAGATGTAAACAGATGGAAGAACATACCATGCTCATGGATTGGTAGAATCAACATCATCAAAATGTCCATACTTCCCAAAGCAATCTATAGGTTCAATGCACTCCCCATCAAAATACCAACGGCATATTTCACTGACCTAGAAAGAACTCTCCAAAAATTCATTTGGAACAATAAAAGACCTCGAATAGCATCAGCAATCCTGAGAAAGAAGAGTAAAGTAGGAGGGATCTCCATATCAGATTTCAAACTGTATTACAAAGCCACTGTCCTCAAAACAGCCTGGTACTGGCACAAGAACAGATATATAGATCAATGGAATAGAATAGAGAATCCAGATATCAACCCAAATCAATATGCTCAATTAATATTTGACAAAGGAGGCACGAGCATACAATGGAGTCAAGACAGTCTCTTCAGTAAATGGTGTTGGGAAAATTGGACAGATACTTGCAAAAGAATGAAACTAGAGCACCAACTTACTCCATACACAAAAATAAATTCGAAATGGTTACAGGACTTAAACATAAGACGGGAAACCATAAAAATACTAGAGGCATCCACAGGCAGCAAAATCTCAGATATATGCCAAAAGAACTTCTTCACTGATACTGCCCCTTGGGCAATGGAAGCTAAAGAGAAAATAAACAAATGGGACTATATCAAAATAAAAAGTTTTTTCACAGCAAAAGAAACCATCAACAAAACAACAAGAAAACCCACTACATGGGAGAACATATTCACAAACGATATTACTGATAAAGGTTTATTCTCCAATATCTACAAACAGCTTATTCAACTCAGTAAAAGGAAAATAAATGAGCCAATTAAAAAATGGGCAATGGAACTGAATAGAATCTTCTCAAAAGAAGACAGAAGGAAAGCCAAGAGGCACATGAAAAACTGTTCAAAGTCACTACTTATCAGAGATATGCAAATCAAAACAACAATGCGATACCATCTCACACCTGTCAGAATGGCCAACATTAACAAATCAACAAACGACAAGTGTTGGCGAGGTTGTGGAGAAAAAGGAACCCTCGTGCACTGCTGGTGGGAATGCAGACTGGTACAACCACTGTGGAGAACAGTATGGAGTTTCCTCAAAAAACTAAAAATGGAACTCCCATTTGACCCAGTAATCCCACTACTAGGAATATATCCCAAGAAAATAGGAGCACCAATCAGAAAGGATATATGCACCCCTTTATTCATAGCAGCACAATTTACAATAGCTAGGATTTGGAAACAGCCTAGGTGCCCGTCAGCAGATGATTGGATCAGAAAACTATGGTACATCTACACAATGGAATACTATGCTGCCATAAAAAAGAAGGAATTCTCATCATTTGCAGCAACCTGGATGGAACTGGAGAATATCATGCTGAGTGAAATAAGCCAGTCAATGAAAGAGAAACACCATATGACTTCACTCATTTATGAATAATAAAGAACATTATAAACTGATGAACCATAAGTTAAATATAGCGACAGTAAAGCAACAAGCAGACTGTCTAATTACAACGGGGAGGGGAGGGAAATATGAGGGAAATAAGAGATCAACCGAAGGACTTGTACACATGCATATAAGTATAACCAATGGACACAAAACTCTGGGGAGGGAGGGAATGTTTTTGTTTTTGTCTTTTTTTGGGGGGGGGGGGCAATGGTAATATATGTACACAGATAATAATTTAATAAAAAAAAAATAAAAAAAAATAAAAGAGCTGTAGATTGTATATACCAATAGGTACTGGGGAAGTAGGAGTGGGACTGTATTCTGAAGGTGCTTCATCAAGGGGCAATAAGATAAAATAGAATATTTTTTTTACTTGAAAATGCTCTCCTGTGATGTAGTAGTTATCACTGAGAAAAATATTCCAGGAAATGGGGCAAACTTGCTACTGATATGTTTCTGAGAAGCACATAGAAAACAATGGTCTATATTGAGTGAAGTTAAAAGGCCAGATTGCCATACCAGAAATGGTAAAAATAAGTTAAATGCTCATGCAAGTGGGAAGCCAGGAATAGACATAGTATACATGGCTAAAACTCTGCCTAATGATTATATTCCATGGGAAGGCTCAGATGACATGCCATTCACAAGGGCTATGAGAAGCATCAACAACACCAACATTTTGGCTCTTAGTAAGAGAAAGTATTATAAAATGTGGCTCACTGACAAAAATTGGAATAATAAGACTTGCCCCCAAATAGGGAACAGATGGTAGAATTAATCAGTAAATCTAGTATGCTACAATATCATATTATCTATCAAGTCAAAGTGAAAGCCAAAAGATCTAACCTACAAAGAATTTTGAACATGAGCATCCCTTTGGGCATAACAGATAGGAAGTCAATGGTGATACTGCTTAGTTTGTACCAGCAGAAGAAATCAAGGATGAATGACCAGGAAGCTGAGGGAAGTTGCCTCAATAAAAAGCTATGATCTCTTGCACAGTTCCCCATCTTGATCTGATCTGAAATTCATTGATTGAAGAGGAGACTCAAGTCCCCAAGACAAAGGGTTCTTTAAAAACAACAAATATATGCAATAAATCTCATAGTCTTTCCCTAAGGGATCTACAACCAGGTTAATCAATAAGTTAAAAAAAAAAAAAAAACAACCTATTCAGGTTAATCAATAAGTTAAAAAAAAACTGTATTGTACAAACATTTCAAGGACTATTAGGCAACAGTATAATTGCTATGGATCCCTAGGTGCCCAAAATATTATCAAGGTACCCCTGATAAGGGTTGGGTCATATGGAGCCAGATAATTTAACCTATATTGGCAAAATTCTAGATTATAATGGATCTCTTGAGTCTGTAAATTAATCCAGTGGCATTTTTCTGTTGCCCAATGTATAATTAAAACACTTGGCAGTTGGTACAATCTGTACTATGATTCTTTAGACTTTGGGGTAAGAATTATCAAACAGGGAAGACCAAGAAGAAGTCTCCATAACTACTTCTATTCCTCAGACAGGACAGTAACTAAAACACAATATCACATTCCTTATGGTATTGCATCTGCCTTATGGTGAGTTTGTCCTTTTTAAAATTCACTATGTTCCCCTCCTCCCCGTGTCCCAGGATCTTAAAGTAATTCATCTAGTCTATTTCTACACACTCCTGAAAGGGTTTTAAGGAAGTCTTACCTCTCTTTATACTACAACTAGAATGATCATTCTAACATAAATCCAATCATGTAATTCCTTTTTTGAAAGATCCATAAATGCTTTACTCTTAAATTAGGTCAAATCTGTATAACCTATGGGGAGGGGTAGTAAAAGGTAAAGTGCATGAAATACACAGTGACAGAAGATTTGACTTTGAAAGATGAATACACAATATAATATACAGAAGATTTATCATAGAATTGTATACTTAAAACCTATATACTTTTATTATTCAATGTCACTCCAATAAAGTTAATAAAATAAATTTATAACCTGGCATATGCCAATTATGTACTTTTGAGGCTTCTCCAAAATCTTCTTGTACTGTCACAGTACCTTCTTTCATATATTTATAAACCCATAGTTTAAGCTTGCATTACCTTGTCTATTTCCTTCAGGGGTCCTGCCCACAGTAAATTATATTCAGAGGCAAGTGACTATGTCTTATTTTCTTTCTCCCTAGTCACTTATTTAGTGACTGATGCATATAAGGTGGTCAATACATGTAAGACTGGATCAATGTTTATAAGTGTACCTGGCCCACATTAGCAGTAAGAATCCACAATGGCCAGTTAAAGCTATTAGTTGAGTGGTGCCAGGAGGCATACCAGGCAATATTTGCATTAGGGATGCAGGATTGGCTCATTGTCTTTTGCAGAATTTATTTGCTTTTATCATTAATTTTTGCCTAGGCTAGCATTAAAATTAGTTGCCATTCCCAAGGGCATAAAAGTGCCAGTAAATGATGTCAGGGATAATTTTCTCCAAGCAGAAAATGCAATAATCCTGCAGTTAAAAATTCACATGCATATACTGTAGAGCTGGCTATCATAGAAATGCTGATCAGTAATAAAGAGGAGTCCTGAGCTCTGCTTTTCTGTGCAAATGAAGTTGCCCATAAATTCTTGCCAAGTCAGTATTCAGAGGACATGTGCATAGTCCTAGTCTAATTTCTAAGCACAGAGATTGGGAAAATAACCACTTATCCCTCACAAATTTCTGGAAGAATCCTATGTTAGAAATAGAAGGATTTTCAATATCATTTGTATTTAACCCTGTCATTTATAGCTCAGCAAAGTTAATTTATAGAGAGAGAAACATCAATGTGAGAAACAGTGATCAACCCACAACCTAGGTATATGCCCTGACTGGTGCACAGGATGACACAATTGAGCAACCTGACCAGGGCAGCAGTGCTGATCTTGTTTTGAGATACAGTAACCACCATCAACCACCCTCTTCATACAATTGTGATGAGCAAAGTCCTAAGAATCTACTGATTTAAAAAAAATTTCTCTTTGTCTATTTATGACTAGTCAGAAAAGTGTTAACAGTCTATAATTACTTCTAAGGAGAGTCTCAGATTCTGAAAGTAAGAGACATTTTTAGAGGTCAGCTACTCAATGCTCTCCAGTTCTTGTACTTTTTAAGGTTTGTCTTTAAACAGTAAAGATTACATTTTTCCATACATTGATTAGCTAGCTACCTGATCTTTCCCTCCAAGCCACTTAAGACTCATCCTCAAGTAGATTCCCTAAAGAAGGAAACAACCAACTAGAGTTCATGACATTTCTTGTGAAAAATATATAAAAACAAGCTCTCAAATCTTTATGTAAAATATCTACACCCTCAAAACTTTGGCCTCCACCACCTTCCCATGCTAGCATAAGATGGTAAGTTTGCTGCCCAGAGAATCCGAGGACACGCAGTGCAGTAGGAAAGAAGTACCGTATCTGGAAGGTTATAGGCAAGAAGAGAAGAAAGGAAAAATAGAAAAAAAGGAAGATCAGTTGCACTATTAATGAGCCACTTCCAGCTCTGGAATCCCTATTTTGAGATATCTTGTATATTCAAAATTATTAAACATATTTAGTGCTTAACCTACTATTTTCTTTCATTTCTGAACTTCCAGAAACACTTCTGACCAGTATCCTACTTGGGACAATAAAGGACTGGTTTCTTGGGAAATCACAATAAAAAAATCCTCTGTGCTTTGCCTACTCTTCCTCTCTTTTTCCCACTGAAATTCCTGGCAACAACTGATCTTGTTACTATGCTCACAGTTTTGCCTTTTCAGAATGTCATGTAGTTGGTATCATACAGTGTATAACCTCCTCATATTGGCTTCTCTCACTTAGTATTATGCATTTAAACTTCTTTTTTCAATATATTTTATTGATTTTTAACAGAAAGGAAGAGAGAGGGATAGAAAGTTAGAAATATTGATGAGAGAGAGTCATCAATCAGCTGCCTCTTGCATACCCACTACTGGGAATGTGCCTGCAACTAAGGTACATGCCCTTGACCAAATCGAACCCGGGATCTTTCAGTCCACGGGCCAACACTATCCACTGAGCCAAATAGGTTTTAGATAAACTTCTATTTTTTAAAATATATTTTATTGATTTTTTTACAGAGAGTAAGAGAGAAGGATAGAGAGAAACATCGATGAAAGAGAAACATCAGTCAGCTGCCTCCTGCACACTCCTTACTGGGGATGTGCCCACAACCAAGGTACATGCCCTTGACCAGAATCAAACCTGGGACCCTTGAGACCACAGGCCAATGCTCTATCCATTGAACCAAACTGGTGAGGGCTACACTTCTTTCATGGCTTATCATGGCATGATAGCTCATTCCTTTTTGGTGTTTAACAGTATCCCACTGCTCCATCCCACTGGAGGCTTCATCTCTGATGGAAGGAACTGCAAAGTGACGTTGCAAAATTCATGGATATAAGCAAGAAAATAAATAGGATCATCTTTGAATATATTTTAACCCAGCACAGCCAATTTATCTCCTCATATCATTGCTTTCTGTTTTCTAAGAGAAATAATACACAATAAACTGTTTAGAAATAATATAATTTTGTTCTAACTGGTTTGGTTCAGTGGATAGAGTGTCGGCATGCAGACTGAAAGGTCCCAGGTTCAATTCCGGTCAAGGGCATGTACCTTGATTGTGGGTACATCCCCAGTAGGAGGTGTGGAGGAAGCAGCTGGTCAATGTGTCTCTCTCATTGATGTTTCTAACTCTTTATACTTTTCTCTTCCTCTCTGTAAAAAATCAGTAAAATATATTAAAAATATAATTTTATAAGTACAAACATGTATACTCATAAAACCATCACCTCAATCACAATATCAAATATATTGTCTTCAAAAGTTTTGCTTTGTCCCTTATAATCCCTTTCTTCCTCCATACTCTATCACCCACATCAATTCCCAGGTTACCACTGATCCATTTTCTATAACTGTGAATTAGTTTGTATTTTCTATAATTTTATATAAATTTAATCATACATGTGTATTCATTTTTCTCTTGCATATTTCAATTAGAGCAGTTATTTTGAAATTAATTAATGTTATTTCTTATATCATTATTGTTTTTTTTTGTTTTATATTTTTTTACTTAATCTAAGCAGTAGTTCATTTTTCTACCATTTGTTCATTTATTCAAAAATCTGGGTTGTATTCAGAATGTATTCATACATTGTTATGAACAAACTTTTCTATGGACACATTATTTCACTTATCTGTGCAAATGCTTATGAGTGGTGGATGGCTCCACGTCTTTCTCAACACTTGGCTGAGTCATTAGTTTTAAGTGAAAACATATCTAATTGGTGTGTAGACATATTTCATTATGGTCTGTATTTCCCTAGTGATCAATAACTTGAGCAGCTTTTCCTGTGTTTATATAGCATCCACATATTTTCCAAAAAAAAAAAACAACAGGAATTTATTTCTCATAATTCTGGAGGCTGGAAAAAGTCCAATATTAAGGTGCTGGCAAGGTAGCTTTATTGTCAGGCCTCTGCTCTTGACATGTAGGCAGGTGCCATCTCCCTGTGTATTCACATGAATTTTTCCCTGTGGGACAGGACAACAAGAGAGTGAGCTCACCCATCCATGTTTTGTAGAGAGTCTGTTAAAAAAAATTTTGCCCAAGATTTTGTTTCTTATTTTGAAAGTTTCATATTCCAGATATAAGTCCTTTGCTGACTATATGGATTACAGATATTTTCTCAGTTGGTGGCTTTTTTGTAATCTATTAAAAATGTGTTTGATGATCAAGTGTACTTAATTTTGACCACATATGATTTATCTTTTATTTCCTTGTGTATATTTGTGCTTTTGTGTTGTTGTGGGGTTTTTTGTGTGTTTTTTGGTGTGTTTTTTTCTTTTCATATTATTTTTTAAATTTTCTTTATTGATTAAGATATTACATATGTGTCCTTATCCCCCTTTTATTTCCCCAAACACACTCATGCCCTCACCCCCTGTTGTCTGTGTCCATTGGTTAGGCTTATATGCATGCATATAAGTCCTTTGGTTGATTTCTCTCTTCCTTACCCCCACTTTCTCCTACCTTTCCTCTGAGGTTTGACAGTCTGATCAATGTTTCTCTGTCTCTGCATATGTTTTTGTTCATCAGTTTATATATTATTTTTATTATTATATATATTTTTGGTTAATCCTCACCCAAGGATATTTTTCTATTGATTTTTAGAGAAAGTGGAATGAAGGGGGAATGACAGAGAGAAACATCAATGTGAGAGCGACACATCAATTGGTTGCCTTCTACAGGAGGCTCAAGGGTCTGAGGACTGACGCTCTATACACTGACTCAAACCTGCTAGGGCTATTTTTTATTTTTTATGTAAGAGATCCTTCCTAACCCAAGATAACAATGAATGTCTCCCTTTTCTTCTAGGAATTTTCATAGTTTTAAGTTACTTTTAAGTCTCT